>OY015311.1:72038366-73240693 GCA_955612985.1 Cheilosia scutellata | reverse complement strand
ACACCGACTATCACTAACTGAAGTAGGTTCCTTGGTTCAAATCAAAAACTCAAGGGTCAACCACATACAGAACTACATGTGTGGGCTTAAGCTAGTGTCAAAATGTTAAAAAAATCCACTCAAGATCAGTCAAACATTTGAAATGGACCAATAACAATTTCACTGTAATCGCACATTGGCTCAATTGCATTAACAAATTTGTATTAGTAGGTTTTCGTAATTTGTCAAAAATATATAACAAATGAACTTGACGTGTATGTATGCCGCCATTAAAAACATTTTGTAACTTTGTTGTTTAAAACGTTCGCATAATTTCAGTAATTTTGCTTTTTGGTAAGAAAATACATAAATAAATAACATTCAGTTGTCAGCAGTTGATTCATTTTTCTGTCACTAGCAAATTACAAGCCGAGAGTTGTCATTAATAATATTTTAGTAGGCAGGAAAAATATACAGCAAATTGGAATTTAGCCATCTTTTGCCTCTAACGGTTAGTCGAAAAATACTCAGTCGACAGTTAAAAATGCGTCTACGAATTTGACATAAGATAGAAGGGTCTAAAGTCTATACACAAAACCCAAGCTAGTCGGAATGTTCAGATTTCTAGTTCACTAATGCCGTTTTCGATTGGTCGTCCAGAACCGTCCGGAAGCAATTGGCGCTCAACTGACAGTTCTTCTACTGAAAAGAAGAGAAATTTGCTTCTGGATTTGAATTCAGAATCGCGGAGAGTTCTTCCGGACGGTTCTGGACGACCAACCGAAAACGACATAAGCCTGACAGCAATATGACAATCATTACTCGTTACTTTGTTTTGATGTGATTTTATCATCAAGTTCAGCGAACAGTCCTCTATGGCCCTGCGGTTGTTGATTTTATTTCAATGCAGAATCTAACTTTTGTCGCATGTCTGTGGATGCTGGATTTAGCTGAATGTTTTGGAGCCGGGATCTATGACTGGCCAACAAAATACGGCCATAGCGTTGAAAAGTGACGAATAGATAAATTTCGTTCTTTAGACACATTTTGCACTGACATCAGCGATATTTTCCATCTAGCGAGCGCTTTAATGATGCACAAGTCCTACCACATCCGTAATAGACCCAGTCTCATCGTTGACATTGAAATATGTGACTCTGTTTCTGAGCTATTAACTAGGAAGTGGATAACCCATTATAATAAAATATAAATAATCCAAAAAAATCATTTAGAAAACAGCTTGTTATGGTCGTTAAAATTTGGAAAATGATACATGATTTGGTTCCGGAAGAAAATAGTGTCAAAGCTAGGTTATCGGTTTTCAATTCGGTGTTTCTACCAGTTTCTTCCATCGTGGGCACAAACTGACGAAATAACCTCGTATAAAACTGTTGAAATTTCACAGCTTGCGGAAAAAGAGAGGAAGAGGCGAAGAAAACCCGAGAGAACGGCAATAAACAAAAAAAAAAAAAAAACACCTCGTAGCAACAACAACGCACAGAGGTTGGTCTTCTCCTTCGTTCTAATCACTAGTTGGCGGACTTGTAGTCACTTGATCAATTGACTAATCGAAATGCAAGGTTCATTTCCTGACAGGAGAAAGCAGACATATCTTCAAAAGTGGATAATATGCGGAGAATTTACTGTCAGAGTTCAAACTATTCAACAACAATCACTTAAAAGGAGTCTGATGATGAATTACTAGTGGTGTAGATCAACATGTCCCTTATTTAAGCTGACTACGAAAATGACGTTTTTTTATTTTTTAATTGTAAAGCTACCCATTCATTTCAATTGAATCGGAAAGCAGCACGCAAGTTTTCTTGCTTTTTTAAAATGCACTAAGCAGTAATTGATTAACTGGCTTATTTCCCTTTTAAAGATATCTAGGACAAATAATTCGATTAAATACTCTTTTCCTGTAAACATATTTACATACTTTGCAGAGAGCTTTTAAATGAAAAGAAAAAAAAAAAAAACTTGAAGGGAAATGAAATAAGCGCATGTGGATACATACGATATGAAAGGACATCGAGCGACTTATGGAGTAGGTAACCTACTGATTTCAGAGTAATTGAGATGTTGTTTTGTTTGTTACTTTGGCAAGAGAAGGAATGCAAATAATGTCACGAGAATTGCTTTGAACGGACAATGAGAAATGCAAACGAGGTAAATTTGAATTGCGAAAACATAAGGTTTGTTCCTTTCCTTTATTTGATGAATTCTCTCACGGAGGGAGAGAAACTTACGAAAAGGTTAGGGAACGCTTTTGAAAAATGACAAATGCATTGGGGCATATTCATAGATCTTTGATAAGCTATTACTATGTAATAACTAAACTAAACCGGAGTTTATGTAATTCATAGACAATTTAAACCCATTTCTAAACGATAAACTGGAGTCTAATATTAATCACGACAAAACGTATGTTTAAGTTGTTTTTAACTCTATTAAACGTCAAAACCAAGAAAAAGATTTAAGAATTTTGCTATGCTTTGCTTTTCTCACTGATGGATAATAATTAAATATTGTGATGTCTGTTTTGTTTTTTTTTTTTTTTTTGGAAATTATTTTAATGACATTTCTTTGATCGTCTACCACTTTTTTTAGATACCTTCGGACCAACTCATGCAGCGGCAGGATTTTGTTCCTGCTTCTGACCAATTCTTTTTTTTTTTTTGCTTTTTTTTGGCGCTCAACTTTTTTTGTTTACAAAACAACAGAACAACAACAAAATAAAAATTTCAAGTCAAATTCATCGACATTTTGTTGTCAGAAAGTGTATATTGTAATAGATTTGTAGTAGATTACACGTTAGACTCGGATCTAATTAAACAGAGCTGGCAAGTTCTTTATGAATAGCAGTCGTATTTTACCTGTGGGTTAACTTTAGAATCGAGTTTAGTTAGACTCGGGTTTATAGTATGACTAAAAATATGCCCCATTTTGTTTTTCCATAAATTATAGTATGCGAAGTGACGTTTTTGTATTTTAATTATTGGAACAATAAGTTCATAATTGCAGTAGTAAAAAAGAGGTTTTCAAAAATGTCTAATAAACGCAATGAATTTTCTAATTTATTACCAATATCAAAACACAATAATGCGAAAGTAATTGCATAATATTAAAATGCCAAATAGGTTGACAAATTTCAAATCAGCCTATGTGACTGACAGATTTGTATCAATTCTTAAGGGCCAAACTAGGCTTGCCACCAGTCCACCTTTGTAAGGTGATGTCCTCCGTCCTCCACAAAAAGAAAAATGTCCTCCACAAACATAATTACTATCTATAACAAAAAATCAATCAAATCAAATTCCTTTCACTTCACAAAGAGAACGATTTTTATTTTACAAATGTGGCAACAGATACATTAGAGACAAGTTTTAATATAAATGGCAGCACCTGCAGAAGAGCAGGAGAGTTTAATGTTTCTCATCTCTTCAGGGACTTCAGGTACTATTGACTTCTGCATCTGCATTGAACGTTAAAGCCGCTGCAGAACGAAAAATCGCATACAAAAATGACACACGACGAATCATGAACACAAAATGTCGCTCTACTTTTCGTTTTACAGTACGCTGCTGCTGCAAAATTATGCCGAAAAGTGGCCAATTGTAGTAGATTGGTCGAGATTCTACTTTACTGCCCATTCAAAAAAAAATATAGTTTATTTTTAACCCAATATTTTTCCAAAATTATTTTTTTTATATTACCCAATGTGCAATGTGCAGTTAACTAATAAAAAATTATTAGTCCGTGCCATTGAAATTAAGTGAAATGTCAGGACAAAAAATCAAAAATTCAGTGGTTAAAATGTAGCTTTTTGAATTACCTCATATCTTCTTTATGTTTTAAAAAAAGTTTTATTTAAGTCCTCCACGAGATTTTCTTAAAGGTGGCAAGCCTAGGCCCAACCCATAGAATCCGTCGCGTTCGTTGCGGCAGCGCATTCGACTGACAGGTTGATATAATACACAGCAGCTTATGGAAGGTGACCCATAAGCAACACAAGTGCCGGATGCGACGGATAAAGTAGGTTTACTTTCTATCTACTATTTTTTTATCCGTCGCATCCGTTGACAGTTGGCACAGCGTGAGAGGAAGCACTTTCATTGGTGGAAATACTTAAGTGATTTTCCATTGGGTACATCAGATTTTCATTTCAGATCTCAGATTTTTCGTGGAAAATGGAACATGTAAATGTATTAGGCTGCAGTTATAGCCATCAGTAAAATCCATCCGTAAAAACACGAAACAGAACAAAACTGAAACATTTAACCATAGCATATCATAGGAATTCAGTGGAATACTTCGTGAAACTGGTTGAGAAGTTGAACAGAAAAAGTTTTTCGTACGGAAAAATAAAGAAATTCTTTTTTTAGAAAATTTAAAGATCAATTGCTTAATTTTTTTTGACGAATTAGTTTTATAATTCAAAAGCAACATTTTAAGACCAAGATTGAGTTCAACAATTAAGTTTAAGTGCTCCAAAAAAGTGAAACAATTTTTTTACGGATGGATTTTACTGATCGCTATAACTGCAGCCTTATATAGTGCGTTATTTGACAGTACATGAGCTGTGCAAATTGCTCCAAAATTAAGTCCATGTCCATTTATTTACGTTTTTGCTCTGAATAATTGCTTTTCAAGAGGCTTTTTGTAATTTTGTTTTGAAAACAAATTCTGAATAACGGAAAACAGCTATGCAAAGTATATTGGTATCTATTAGTGAGAGTACATACATATGTGTAAATCTAGAAAAAATATCGAGATTTGCAAAAGCGATCCGGATCAAAAAACAGATTGATTTTTTTGTCCCAATGGACCATGAAAAGGGATCTAAATCAGAAAATCAGATGCTTTCTCGAAGACACTCTCTTTTACGAATTTTTCGAGTTAAGGGACGGCATTGAGTAAAAATTCGTAAAATTTAAAAGTTAATGAACAGCCCTATACAATGCAGCTGTACGTAACTGCGTAATAATTTAGAATAAATTAGACATCTTCCAATTAATGGATTCTGTACAGACTGCGTAGTTAACGTCTTGACATCGACAATCGACATCAAATTTGTATCTTTGTATGTAACACTCTAACTAAAAGGGGAACATTTATTGAAAAAAAAAAATCAACAAAATTCTAATTGTTCCTATCTACTTAATCCAAATCTACAAATCAACGCGAGTTAACACGTATCTCATTTCCGCATTTCTTAAAAAGGCCAATCCATGAGCTTTAATTTTTTTTTTTACTAGCCCGATCCAATAACGGATCTTCACCTAACCACAATAGACAAAATCTAATTTCTATTTAGGAAAAAGAGAGAGAGAGGGAGAGTATCTTATACCAAAAACAATTAGATACAGATATATGTACATAATGTATACTCTACTCAGCGATGCCAACCAAGGCTTTTTCATGCCTTTTAGGCATTATTTCATTAGCTAAGGCTTTAAGGCTTGTTTTTCTTCAAAAAGGCATCTTTTTTATTTCAAATATTTTTAGAATTTTTTTTTGATTCAACATACTTTTTATTTTTTTTAAACATTCTTAAAGAACTTTAAGTGGAATTCTGTACACAAAGTCGGTTTTTAAAGACAAAAACTGCTATGATCTGCAATTCAAATAAACACACATAATATCCTTGTTTCAAAAATCAATGTATGTATAGGTAATATCAATGGACCAAGGCGATCTGAGGACTAAAACTATGTTTGTTTTGTGTTCAATACTTTGTACCTACCTACTTATGAATGATGAATTGAATGAATTTTCTTCCTATTAAGAATTTTTTCTGATAATTTCAAGTTTAAAAAAAAAAAAAAAAAAAAAAAAAAAAAATGTTTGTTTATTTTTCATATTATTGTGTTAAATTTTTAATTTATTGTTCCACTTTACATAAAAAAATTATTTAGGCATTATTTTATTGAAAAAGGCATCTTTTTCTTTCAAGTTAGGCATTTTTTCGTCAAAAGTGGTTGGCAACGCTGATCTCTACTCGTTCATCTTCTTTATTTGTGTTTCTTAATCCCCCTCTACACTAAGGTGAATAAAAAGAGAAAATTAAAAGAACTAAGAGAAAAATCAGTAAAATGTTTAATAGTTTGGTGTGCGTGAGACACACTAATACCAAACAATAATGAAAAAAAAAATAATATAATGAGAACACAAAATCACACAATACAATACAATACAATATAGTACTCTTCAAGGTCGAATGGGTAACCACAACGACGCCAAAAGAGTAGTCATGGCAAAAAGCATATCCACACCGAGAGAGAGAGAGAGAGAGTGAGAACTAACCCAGCAATTTGCCAGTACCATGATGGAATAAGTATAAGGTGGTCTCGTCGGCAAAAAGTAGTCCCTTAACGACACGTTTTTCTCTTTATTCAGCGTAGTAAGTGTACGTTAACGAAGCGTTAAGGGACCAAAAAACGAACGAGTCGGCAGCCGACGAGACCACCTTATACTTATTCCATCATGGCCAGTACATTCATTAAAAATAAAAGGTAGGTAAGGTAGTCAGGCGACATAGGCACTGACGATATTCACCGTTGTTGTTTACCTTTTGACATTTCAGCAAGGTTTTCACCGCCATCAACTATACTCTACATTCCATTACACTACACACAACCCTTATTATAGCCTATGAGAGCTCGTATGTATATCTAGTATAGTAAGTGCTGCTGAGAAAGAGAAGCAGCTAGAAAACTACCTACCTATTTAAAGGAAAAAAAGCAGACCTTCCTAAAGGGAAAATTTCGAGAGCCACCACATGGGGGTGGCCTGCAACATTTTATTTGTTAGCTAGTGGGTGGTTAGGCTATGATGATGGATATTACGAATACGGGAAGGGAAACGAAA
The DNA here is from genome assembly GCA_955612985.1 of Cheilosia scutellata. Lineage (NCBI taxonomy): Eukaryota > Metazoa > Arthropoda > Insecta > Diptera > Syrphidae > Cheilosia > Cheilosia scutellata. Next base: position 73,233,844 of record OY015311.1, on the reverse strand, counting down.
AAATCAGTAATGTAGGTAGGTAAGGCTGTGGTCATGGAAACCCTGCAGTTGAAAAACGCAGAAAAAAAAGTGTATATGGCGATATGTAAAAGTGAAGTGCGAAGGGTTGCGAAGCACGTAATTAGAAAAATCAACCAAAATCACGAATGTATGTAGGTCATGAAAATAGAAACGAACACTTAAATAACAAAGTTTGGCACTACAGCCACGTTTCTGGCTCACTTTCTGGTCACAAATTAGCACCTTACCTCACATTATTTGTCGAACGTATACCGTACCCGATCCAAGACACAACGTTTATTTTTATTAAAATATTTAGCTCAAAAATATGACGACATTCCACAATCCGACGAGTTGTTATTACTATTAAATCATGTTGTCAGTTTGTGTTGTTTTCATCCTCATGATGATGTTGATGATACGATACGAATACGACAACGACAACGAATGAGTATAATTTTTGTATAGAGTGTGGCCTTTCCTCGTTCATGTCATAAAAAAAGCTCAACTTTTCGTTTCTCTCTTGTTTAACTGGAAGACAGCTAAGATGCTAAATATGTACTCATATAGCAATGACGTATAAATGTATCTATGTATTTATCAATATTATAATAACAAACTATCAAATTATTTAGTAGAAATATTTACATTAAGTAGATGTCTCTAAAATGACCATTGACACTTGAAAACGTCACTTTTATTAAGGGTGAGTGAATTTATTACATGGTAAAAATAAATGCACTTCTCTATTTTCTACTGTCAAAAAGACGTAACACCCCGTTCTGATCGGATTCAACATTTATCCAATTTGAAATAAGACAGCCGGTTTCGAGATAGGTTCATTTTCAGCCGACTTTCACATAAATGCTAAATGTACTTGCTTACAAGTATGTATGTACTGTACATCTATTTGATTTGCATATCTATAGGTATCTGTCTATGGACAGAAACAAAAAAAGTTCTTCAGCACAAGTTTTAGAAAAAGTATAGGTACTACATGATTCTGTTAAAAAAGTAGCATTTTCTCCTATCCCATTACCTATCTGTCAAAAAAACAAAAAAATAATAATAATAAATGTGCACATCTCAAAAGCTCTACTCTATTACTTTTCATTTCACAATTTGTCTCAATATGGCAAAATAGTACGTATACGTCCCCGTATTACGACATCATGATTCTGCTGTTGCAAAAAAAAAACACAACAGAAGGAAGGTGTGTAAATAACATCAATGCGAACGCATTTTATTTTTTTGTATGTTGCTATGGCTACCGCAAAATGGCGACGGTAAACAATTCACAGGAAATTTTAGCAGAGACCTCATTTCACTACATAATATAATTCACTGAGAATTGGCATAGACTGCTGCTGCGGCTGCTACTCTACTCGTATAACAATAACGGAACGAGTGTGTAGAAAAAGAAAGTTCCACACATCGAAGATGCAGAAAGAGAAAACATACGCTACAAAAAGCGTGTGATGAATCCCCCACCCCCTGCACCCGTTTCTAAACCCAATGGAAGCGGAATATGTACACATTACAACAAAAAGACTCGTTGACAAAGTGATGTTATTACTATTCGTACAAATGTCATTCGTAAACGAATGAATACTATCAAGTGTACCTATAGTACTTGTACTAGGTACATAACTACATAAGTAGAATTTTAGTTTGGAAAGAGAACTTTTTCAGTGCGAACGAGAGGAAAAATAGACCAAGAAGAGTACCAGCAGCAGCACCGGCAGCGGCACCGCACCGGGCAAATAACGCCACGCCATTTTAACATTTTACAGTTTGTACTGTACGTGTACACGTCAATACCAACACATCAAGTGACTTGCTTTTTGGCGTCCTCTTATCTGTGTTGCATACATAAATTATACTTTTTAGTTAATTTATTTATTAATTTAAATTGCAGTAAATTTAAATTGAATTTCTCCTCGTTTGCATTATAAAAAAAAGAGAAACAATAAAATGTTGACGAATCCAATAAAATGTTATGGGAGCAAAGTTGATCGGCAGAATAATTTTGATAACTTATAACTTATTTCGAATTTCGAACTACACGAATATGTTCGACTAAATTTGAGAATAATTATTATTATACAATAATTCTGAAATTCGAATCGAAATCGATTTCAGCCAACTGACATTCCAACTTTCGATTTCGAAGTATAGATATTCGTATTTTGTTCATTTCTCCCCACATTCTTAGTTTCGATTGGAAGGAGTTAAATGTCAAATTTTATTCGAGTGAAAATGTGTTGTCGAAAGATCTATTTAAAAATATAAGTTCAATTGTTTTTGCATAAATCAAAAGATATATTGCTTATTTTTATCACAAAATGGGTATAAAAGATATAGAATTAAAATCTCCAACAACACATAAATGCCTCTTCACTTAAATTAAAACCAAAAACAATTATTGAGAATCTGACAGCTAAATATTTATACAGCTGATTTGGAATATAAAATTCATCCAATGAATCATTCGATAATGAACTTCTTCGAGTGAGAGTTTTGAATTCGAGGTATACTCGATTCGATCGAATCTCATAATAAACGTGATTGTCAGAGGAAACCCTATTCAATCGAGATTTTTTTTTTGACAGTGGTAACATTTGACAGCTTATGCCAATGTCGTTATAATTGTGAAAATAAATCTTCTTTCATTCAATGGTCACACATAAATATTTTTCAAAATCTTGTATTTTAACCTGGTCAGTGCAAAATTAAAAGTGACTGACGTCGTTGCCTCGAAAATAAGAATGGCGAACTCCTTTTTTTGTAATCAACATAATATAATTTATTTCACAAGTAGGTATTCAGTTATTTTAAAATAAAGTAAAAGAAATATATCTCGATTTTTCTCCTTTTCTTTTCTTTCTTCCAAAACTGTTTCTCTCTTCTTCTTTTCCATCTCTCTGCAGTTTTATTTCTGGAATAATCTCACTCGACGTTGCCAGGGCACTGTTTCATAAAAATTGACAACTGCGACAGGTGACAATTTGTAAACTGACAATTGGAAAATTGTCAAATTTCAGTTGCATAAATAATTAGACAAATTTGTAGAATTGTTGGAAAATAGCCGAGAATTTTCAAGTCTTGGTTTCATAAAAAAAATATCATTATGAATTGTCAGGAATTTTTCGAGAGTTGTCAAACGTTTTTTGACAAATTTGTACTGACAATTTTGTCATTAGTATGTGTTTATGATTAACAATTCCGATAGGCATTTGGGTTTCGGTCAAGTATTGATAGTTAAGTGACAAAGTACGATTTAAAATGCTAAATATTATCATTTCTTCAAGAGGAAGTGATGAAGAATCTCAAATCTAATTTCGTGGAGTACGTACTCGACGCTTTAAAGAAAGAATAAATAATAATATTTTATTGCATTAAGTGATTTCAAATTTAAGTCAAATTTTGCATGTCCAGAAAACAATACTGAAGTATATTTTTGGTCATTGGTGGACATCTAGAGAGCATACCGCAAGAAGCAATCACTCTCTTGATGATAATACCCACGAAAAATTTGCAAAAATATAACAATGAAAAAATAGTCAGGCATGTTTGTCGCTGTATTTAACTGAAAATTATTTGTCAATATTTTATGAAATGCAAATTTGTCAGTCAAGTGCGATAAATTTTGTAGAATTGTCACCTGTCAATGTTTATGAAATAGGACCCAGGTTAGCTTCTCAATTCACCCGTTCGGATACGTCAGATAGTAGCTCTCCTATTAGCTCGAAAAATTAAAAAACACACGCAAGTGAATTGTTGTTAGAAGAAGGTCTTAATAAGAATTATTAATATTTTCTATTTATTTTCTTGCAAAATAAAAAAAAATGCAAGGAAAAAAACAAGAATTGGGGAACTCCTCTCCTACTCCAGCCGAAAAAAAAAAATCTGGCAGCACTCCCGCAACCCGCAAGTAAAAACCAGAAATATACTCGTTCTCGTATTCAATGAATGTCTTGAGAGCGAGAAAGCTTAAAAGACGAATGCTTTAACTTTGAGAGTAGAAGCAGCAAAGCTTCTAGCTTGAAATGTTGTTTTCAAAATTAAAAAGCAAAAAAAAAAAAAAATTTTAGGATATTCCAGAATATTGATGATGAAGGTTACAGTATTGTTATTTGATTGACTACCACTACATTATATAATTTCTCATTGGGTTTATACGATTTATGGCATTCTGATGGGTACAGTTTTGTCTTCGGAAAATTCATACATAAAATTAACAAGATGGCAACGATAAACCCCCTTCTTGCCCATATTTAGGCTCAACAACAAAATGTGTGCGCAATTAGCCAGACAAGCAGATACAAACTCGATGTAGGCATAAGAAAAAAAAAATCACCAGCAATAACAACAGCAAAAGTAACACGCAAAATGACTTGCTGAATTGTCAATTTATAAACAGATAATTGAATATAAAGGAGTTCATGAGAAAATTATAAAAACAAGACAAACGCTACTCAACAATCAACAAAAAAAAAATTAAGATAAACTTTCACAAATCTCGGTGTTGTCTATTTACACGAGAAAAAAAAAAAAACCACAACAACAACTGTACTTACAGATGAATTACAACTTTTATTCAAGTGATGAAATCTTCACAGTGCAATTGCCTTAATTATCACATGACCACGAAGAACACTAGGAAAAAATATACACATTTATATAAAAACACGTGGCTATTGGAACAAATGGCAAACAGAAAAATGTTCGTTACAGCATAAACAAAAAACGTGTTTATTAGAAAATCATTTATTTGTCATAATACGTGAATAACAAAAGGGAATGAAACTACTATTAGATCATTTTTAATCCAATGGATAATGGATAAATTGCCTTCGAGAACTAAGGGATTAAGAGAGTCGAATTTACTTCGCGAGAGAGCTTTCGTATTGAAGCTGCAAAGTGTATTCATAGAATATGTAAACAAACGTAAGTGCATAGACAAATTTAACAAGCATGGACAAATACCCCCCGCCCCCTTTTTCAGGAGTATACGTGTAACCCCCTTTTCTACTCCAACAAAAAAAAAAAAAAAACCGAACTTTACTATCACAACTCCTACTATCTTTAACAAAAATCACATAAAGAGATATCGTTTAAAACTTACCGCTAGATACGAGTCAACTTTGGAACCTCACACCGATAACAGAATTAACATATTCGTTGTTAAAATTGCTACGCCGTTTTCATAACCGTTGGTATATCTTTTACAAGTTCAGGTTAACAGTCTCGCTATAAATTTATTTATAAATATGCAAACGAGTAGGGAAAAAACCAACAAATTCTGTAAAGTTAATGCGCACGACAAAAATCCCCACACGTCTATGTGTGTATGTACATTTGAGATACTTTCAACTAATTTTAATTTATCAGACAAATTAAAATTCGAGCATTTTCACCACGTTTGATGCAAACAATTAAAACTGAACTTTAAACAAGTGTATGACTAAAAAGACGAGCACCTAATTTTAACACTGATTTCTATTCGATTTTTTTTTTAACAAACGTTTTACGTAAATGGTAGGTAGTACGTATTTCTAATTCTTTAGAGACGACCGACTTTAGAATGGTGATTCCTCGTCGAACTGATGAAGTTTGAACACTGTACGATGCGATTTGTTATTCTTTAATTTGAAATACAATTTTTCTTTCCCTGCATTGAATTTATTTTTATTTTTTATTTTTTTTTTTTTGGTTTAAGTTTCCATTTTATTATTTGATTGATTACGTTCGAGCACTAATCGTTTTGTGTGGCGTATGCGGCGGACATATACGACGACGTTTTGTACAAAACTATATCTATTCGATTTTTTAGTGAGGTGGTGCCGCGTACCAACCGACGACGATAGACGGTTTGAGATAGAAACAGAAAAAACTTTACACTTTACACACAAATGCAGTAAGAGAGAAAAAGCATATTTTTGTGAGTAGAAAGAGAATGGTACAGCAGATAGCACTCTATTTCTATAGTATGTAGCTGAAAAAAGAGCGATTTTTTTACTTTAATCAAAATCAATACAGACAAGAAAAGTATTATTTGTTGTGCTCTGTTCGAGCGTTGCCATATGCGGGAATTATTGCCCAAATTTGGAACACAAACACAATATTCATGTGTGTGACCGAGGGGCAATTATTCTTCTAAATGAAGCCTGTCGAATGCCCATTACAATATTCAAAATTCTGAAGAAAATTATAAAACTGTGACGCATAAGTTTACCACCAGAACTATAGTCCGAAAATTTGCGTATCGTTTTCCAATTCGCATTAACTTCATCTAAATGCTTGCATTTTGTTCTTTAGCGTGAGTTTTGGCGAATTCATTTCACACGATACCTGCATCGTCATGGAATTTCAGAAGAACTCGACAGCGAACAAAATACATATACTCAAAGCGAACGAATTGCGAATCGTTTAGTTTGCTTGTATAGGGCTTGCTCAAATTGCTTAAATCAGGGGTGCGTCTTGGGTTCATGATGAAATCTCCTTTTCCAAAATCTCCTTTCCAAAATCCCTTACTCTAAAATCCCTAAAAGAAAATCCCAAGGAACAAAATCCCCCATTTTTAGATTTGGTGTTATTAATTCTGTCGCCGCGACACCTAGAAATGGTGTTAAAAAGTGAGATACGTATGGGGGGAGGGCATGCTGCCCCCTGCTTATTTGGAGTAGGTGCAATGTTGGTTATATGCTAAGTTTAGTTTGCTTGTGGGAGATTTTGGAATAGGGGATTTAAATTTTGGAAAAAGAGAAGAAAAAAAAAATTAGGGATTATGTCCAATAAGGGATTTTGGTAGGGATCCCATGCGTCTTGTCTCCTCTCATTTTCATTACTTATATGGACTGGATGTTACACCGCAGTCTTGGCGAAGAACGTTTCGAATTGGGAGATCTGAGGATAAGTCATTTGCTCTTCGCTGATGACTTGGTCATCCTTGGGTCCTCTCAGACTGAACTTCAACGCGCACTCGATCGGTTTGTAGCCGTTTGTGTTGAAGCTGAGATGAAGGTAAATGTGAACAAATCTGAAGTAATGGTCGTCTCCAGAACGCCTGTTCAATGCACTCTGCATGTTAGTGGAGTCCCATTGAAACAGGTGGAGAAGTTTAAGTATCTCGGGGTCTTATTCACGAGTGATGGAAGGAGCAATGCTGAGTTTTCCTGTATAGGATTGGTGATGCTGGGTCAATTTTGAGACAGCTTGGTCATTCTGTTATTAGAAGGACTGAACTTGGTGTCAAAGCTAAGTTGTCAGTATTTAATTCGGTGTTTGTTCCAAATCATACCTATGGTCATGAGGTTTGGGTAATGACCGAAAGAATAAGATCGCGAATGAAATCTACCGAAATGAGATTCCCTCGTTATATTGCTCGTGTAATCCGTAGAGATCGTATTAGAAACACCAGAATACGTGAGGAACTCAATATCGAGCAGCTAGATACTTCTCCGGGCGGAGCGGTCCATGCTTCGGTGGTTTGGTCATGTTAAACGCATGTCCCCGACCAGAATTCCACGACGTGCTATGGAATCCGTACCATCGGGCAGGCGTCCTCTAGGTAGACCTACACCCGCGACCCACTCAATGCATAAGCGGATCATTGAAAATGAATGAATGAAATTGAAATGAGGTTGCTCACACGGGAGGTCTTCACTTCACCACAAACTAGTGTACGCCTACCTCATTTCAGTCGCAAATTTTGATATAAAAACGTCTATTGGTAATGCGCAATTCCTCTATCGGACTGTCAAAGTTACTGTGTGCGGGAATAAGCCGCGACAGTTGAAGCAATCACACCAAAAACATAAATATAAAAAAAAGTCAAGTTCTCTTATATAGAAAAAAAAATAAGTAGATAACTAGTCAGCCACGAAGAGTAATGAGATCTAAATGTACGCCAAGTTCTTAGCTTAATAAGGTTCAATGTTAAAAAAAATTGGTAGGTTCACAGGTCAAGTTTACAAATTATGAAATGAAATTATAAACGATAAACTTGCCAAGTAAAGTAGTGAGTCAGTTACGGTTTTTGTGATTTTTGAAGTCCTGTATGTTGAGAACCACTGATGCTGGATGGTATTTTGTGAGGTTGACCTTTTTAATGATATAAGTTGGAAGTTCTTATTTTAATTGGTTCCAAAGTTACAGGGTTGTCGAAAACAGCCCGAGTTTGTTCCTGTAAAAAGGGTGTGTCTTTACTAGAGAACTTGACTGGGGCACTACCTAGCCCTTTGATACGTAAAACACAACAGGACTAAAATTGCTTTGATTTTTTTGGAGCACTTAAACTTAATGGTTGAGTTCAATCTTGGTTTTTAAATGTTGCTAATGAATCACAAAAATATTTCATTAAAAAAAATTGATCTAGAAAAATAATTTACTGATTTTTCCGCACGAAAACCTTTTTCTGTTCAACTTCTGAAAGATTCTATGTGCCGGGCATTTACAGTGGGAATTCGATTGCTATTTGCGAGTTTGGGTGTCCTGTCCTACCTAGTTGAGAGGTTTAGGTGGTGACTGAGGCAGTCCAATCTTATATAAGTTTGCATCTCCTTGTTGCGACTTAGGCCCTTATTGTGATTGTCGATCATCGATCGTCACGACAATTGTCGATTGCGTCGATTGATTTTAGCTATTCGTACGCACAAATTTTTTTCACTTTCAAGAGAAAGCATCGACCAGACATTTGTAATCGACTACAAGCGACTGTCAAATCGACAAATATCAATCGCAATCAACAATCAAATTTGTCTATCGATCGACAGTTGTCGATCAACGATCAACTATCGACACTCACAATAGGTGCCTTAGTTTCGGGTCGGCATAACTCCTCAATTATAAGGACGTAGTGAGAATTTCGCAGTCACTTTATAGAAAAGAGTGCTCGTCTAAAAATGCCATAGTCTAAAAAATAACAGATTATTCACAGGCTAAAGCTGGGAGACCTACGCACTGAGATTCCCGGGACAATATAAGTTGTATAGAGGGATTTGTTAAAGAACACCCATCGAGTTCGACCATGCGGAGAGTTTAAAGAATGGATTTTCAATACATACATCCGCATTACACAAAGCTCAATTAAATTACAATCGGTAAAGAATCAAGATTGCTATTTTTTTGGGGGGGAATATTGATTGTCAGTCGAATACCTTTTCCGCCTCAATGACTTCGTCAATAAATAAACTATGCATTTCTGGCCGAAAATCCGCTAATAAGTCGGAAGCGAGAGAAGCATGCACTTCGAGTCACGGAGCTGAGAAAATTACATGTCCTTATTTCTTTGAAGATTATCCCCATTTTTAGTGGTAGATGGGGTATAGAACAACCTCACCTCTATCCTGTATCAGCATGTTGTTTTAACAAAATCGTTCTACTGCCCCTACAGCCTGACCCATTTATAAAATTCCTACGATTACTATTTTTAGAGAAATCTTTCCAGAGCGAATAATCTAAAAAAAATCGAGAAATTGACTGGAAAATTGAGAAATCGCTAGAACTGTTCCAAACTTTTTGCTATAAGGATACATGGAAAGGAAAGTTTTCCAAACATATAATCCCTAGAATCGCGTGGACCTTAAAAGGAACATTAAGTTCAATATATTGTTCTTGAATCGACGATTTTTTAACAAAATGAATTTGAATGCGGAATTTGCTCTTTTCACTTTTTGATCTGAATTTTGTTTGAGAGTTACAGAATTTAGAAACTATGTACTGTACACCAGAAATCACCGAAATCAATTACTAGTATGTACTGGACATATAAAAAAAATTATAAATCTAAACATCAACCATTGAATTCCAGCTGAAAACAATCTGGCAATACTGCTCTGTACTGGTATTTGTGGCCTACACACATCAAGTGTATGGGAATTGTTTTGTTGGGTTGCGGATTTTTCCCTACACCAACCTCGCCCGATTGTAGTGGAACGTATATATGGCTTACAGTGCTTATCAAAAATGTTGATTAATTGCATCAACAACAATTCAATTAGTCAACAAATGGAAAGATATCTGTATAATATTCCTAGTAGTTCGTTTCAATCTGTTAAAACTCTTTAGACAAAGCGACACACAATATTAAATTCCAAATGACAATTACAAAAGTTACATGGTGCTGTCTGACCTAATTAAAACTGAATATAAGAAAAGCATGCATACCCACACAAAACAGACCATTAACCCGACTGTTGGGGACAATATTTATGAATATGTACAATTGTACATTCCAATGCAATACACAATATCAAACATGTTAGGGGGGTTGAAACGCACAAACAATCTTTGAGAATCACAAAACAAAGTCAAAACAGGGGTTGTTTTGTTGTGCACTGCAAGACGTCTTACAAAAATTTAGCGGTTCTCCACGTTTTACTATAGGACACGTCTCTTTCTCTTCTCTACAACTTTATGCATTTCGAAACTCTCTCTAAACTCTCGCTGTTTTGTGTGTAACACAATCCATGTCTCTTGTAAATACTTACACATGTATGTATGGATTTATATATCCTTGTGGCTTTCAAACAAAATATTTTAAATATTATTGGTAGGAACACACATCCATACTAAACTGTGCAAAATTTTGGTGTAGGACGTAATTATTTACGTTACGTGTCACTACGAGCAAATAGGTTTAAAAGCTTCATTTTTTTAACATCTGTAGCTGCTTCGATTTTTGTTTACAATTTTGAAGCTGTCAGTTTCTATGAATATGCCCTTCCACGTATTGGAACCTTTTAAACTGACAAACACGGATAGACGAAACTGTCATAAAGGCAAGCCCTGAAAGCTACAAAGGCTAATTGGTAGCCTTTTGAGTAACCTAAGCAAAATCATTCAAATTGGTTATCATTAGATTCGGGTTTGGGCGCTATCGCAACAAAAACATCAACTGGCGCATGCAACTTCTTGATACTGAAAAGGCCTTCAATTTGTTGTCAAGTCTATGTGTCAGAGTACATTATACTTACAGTGAGTGCCAAAAGTGAGTGAACGACAATGATGTCTACGCCTTTGGAGTTTCGAAAAATATTTTTTTTTTAAATATCTAAAAAGTATTTTATACTGTCGAAATGAAATACGTTTTGTTATTGTTATTTCGGAATCAACATTTTTAGAGAAAGCTAGTTTTTAAGAGCTTTTTCAATAACCTAAAGAAAATTTAAACGACCATTGGTGTTTATTTACTTTTGACACTCACTGCATATTAATGAAAGTGCTTCCACATTAATCAATTTTCATGCTGGTTATCATCTTCAAACTTTGCGGGGAGTAGATTTGACAGCCAACAAAAATATCTGATGAAATGTCAAAACAAACTTGTTTTATTTGTTTAAAACATGAACACTGTACAGTACATACACTACAAGTTCTTATGCCAACGAAGTTATCGTGAACAACCCCATGTAAATGACAGTGACAGACATTTTGAAGTTGCAATTGACAGCAATAAAAAACCGCGAAGGTGTTTTGTTTTTCTTTGCATTCTAGTGTTGTGACTGCAAAATTTTTTTTTCAAAAATCTCTTCGCTAATACATATTTTTTATGATTTTTTGAAAATTGTTAAAAATTACTACAGTGAACTCCCTCTTAATGGACACCCCTGTTATGTTATGATTCCCTTATGTTATGATTCCCTTAAGCGGACAAGATGTAGTGCGATGGTTGGCTGGTATGATTTTGTTTGAGTTTTTTTTTCCTCTGAAGTGGACGATTCTATTATGCGGACATGGACAGTATTTTTACACGCATTTGGTAAAAATATTCTCTTAAATGGACGATCTGAGCCATTCTTTTCTTTACACTTTCGTTGTTGTCACTTAAGCGACTGCACTTTGCCCATGCTAATAGACACTTTCTTCTTGATTAACGGTCGCAAGAAATTTCGTCCCTAATGCAGTCGGTAACTTGTACGAATAGATCTGAGATCTCCATTTAGTAAAGGACTATTCACATGAGAGGGACCAGCTACCTACGAACGAACGAACATTCGCAAATTTGTACAGTCCGTTCATATGAACACTTTTCTCGATCGCGGCAGTTCGCGAATTTCAGACGTCAGTTTCTACCATTAATTTCTCATTTGAGGTTAAGCTCGAACGAATTTTTTCAGCAATTCGTTCGTTTGCTCTCATGTGAATGGTCCTTAAAAGAGAATCAATAAAATGTACGTATTAATGCATATTTTTGTCTTAAATTTGTTGGACGCAACTTTGAATCCTAATCTTACTTAAAAAACATCACATTGATATTTTACCCAGCCAAAACAGCGCCCCTTATACCAGAGCACCGTCAAAAATTGTTAAGTGGTGTGTCCAAAACTGGACACGAAAAGCCAATACAGCTCAGAACTCACTCACTCTCCCAACTCCCAACTCAGAACTCATTAAATGGGAATATGAATTGTATATGTAATTTCCATCAGAGGCAATTTTTTTTTATTTATTATGTAGGTAGGTATCTATTATAGGCGTATAAAAATGTACCTATGTACATTGCACATGTGTATAAAATGAAGTTAATTTAATATGATAATTTTGTATGTATTTTAATTTTTCCCTTGAGTGGACACTTTCTTATGTGGACACAAATATCCGGTCCCGTGGCTGTCCACTTAAGAGAGATTTCACTGTATTTTAGCCACTTTTTCCTCCAAAATTTTTCTGAGATCATCCCATTCAAAAAATCATAAAAAATATTAGCGAAGAGATTTTTGAAAACTTTTTTTTTTGCAGTCACTATTAGAATTGTTTGAAGAAACTTTTTGCATCGAAACATTTTTTTTTTTTTTTTTTTGAGACCGAGGAAAAAAGTCAAAAAAGTAGACTTTTACAAAAGTTCTAAATTTTCAATGGGTACAATGGGTTAAGGAAAGTTTTGTATCATTCAAACGGAGTTTAAATGATCTTTCCATTGATGCCAAAATTTACATGAAGTAAGTTCAAATTTATGAGTAGAATTAACTTTACTTTTGTGTAAATAATTATGCCGACGAGTGTATGAATATACATACTTTATGGGGTCTCCGCTCCGATGACTCCTTCTTGGCGTTACAAATGTATAATGACTAAGTTAATATACCAAGTTAATATACCTTCCTCTGAAGGGTGTAATAAATTGCCGATTAGTAGAACGACTGGGGCCAATCCCATTCGGGATGGCGAAAGTCAGTCGCAGTCCCCCTGGGAGGATGCAGAAGCATCCCTCGCGTATCTCTGCAGTGTCGTTCATGATTTTCCTTCCAGCAAACTTCCAACAAAAAACAAATAAGTGCATTTGTCTGAGGCTTTAAAACAATGATGCCACGGCAGCAAGCTTGGATCAAAAGGCGTTGTAGTCTACTGAAGCGTATAGCCTCTTAATTCAAAGTGCACCGCAGATTTACCCATTTCCTCGCACTTGGAACTTTAAAAAAAAAACTCCGAATGGAAACCTCCTGTAATTTTTCAAGTAATCAATTAATTCCTACTGCAATGAAAATAATTTAAGGAATTCTATAAATACTCTCAAAAGTGAATGCCACCACCGGGCTTAGGTAGGACATCACAAAAGTTTGCCTTCACAGTGAACGCAAGCCATTAAGAGAGGAGAAGAAAAAAATAAGAAAATTCCCAGTTTGTGTAAAAATGTCATAGACAAAAATATAAAATAATTTTCAACATTTCCATAGCATGAGTTGGGTGTATTTTTCAAATACATTTCAACGAAAATAGATTTTTTTTAGTCACCTATCTCAAATATGTACTCTGTCAGTTTGGTTTTTCTTCCGCTTTTCAAAATGAACACTTTTTTTTTACTTTTCTAACGCGTCAATAAGTAGAGTAAGAAAATATAGCATTATATACATGAATTTCTTGCCAACGAGTTATGACATCTGACAGAACTAGGCTGAATGTTTTAAACAATTTATACACTTATACTGTGAAGGAACGTTGACTCTTGCTAAGGACTATAGCATAATCATTTATTCAGAAACTACAACATCCATTATACTTCTTTTTTAAAAGCTCCAGAGCATCACAAATCGAAGAGGTTCAACTTGTCAAAGTATTTTCAAATGTAAGGTAATTACGTAAAAGTATAAAAAAAAAATATTCATCAGGCGAGTTCCTTTCATTTAAAATATTTTCTCCAGTCGATTGGATACTATTCCCACATCATCGATTCCTTTCGTCGTCCGTCAGTAAATCAAGAACATTTTCTTGCAATTTCAAATGGACGGCATTGAAGACGACGACGGCGCCGATGATGATGATGACAATAACAAAGAAATGTTTTATTTGATTGCCAATTATGTAAATTTCCATTTTTAGTTTGCAATCAATATGTCCAGCGATAACGACAATGATTGCACTTGGAAGCAGCATAAAATCTTTAAGTAGGTACAATAAACGTCGGTTAACACAGCTGTTGATAAATAGGTTCCAGTTGATTGTTGCAAAGTTAATCAGTAATGTAAATAGAAGACTGGTCTAATGGTGACATACGAAGACATCAATAATTTGGAAATTCGTTATAGGACTTGGTTAATATAATAGCTTGGTTAACAATTTGGGCACACCAAGAAAGTCTGGGAAGAAATGAAATGGATTCTTTTAACACAAATTAGTTATGTTAGTAATGAAAAAGAGTTGGCGTGGCAATTATCGTTTGTAAGAACTTCAAGGCACTTAAGAAATATCGAACTCAAAAAGAGGTCTCTGATTTGGGTTGCGACCATTACTGCATTCCTATTGGTCCGCTGAAGTTTGCGGCGCCGGCCGGTTCGACCCCCAGAAAATGTAGGCAGAGCTTTCGGGTTCCAATCACTTGTCATTGAGGAAATTGGACATTCAACCTAATACAACAATGCAATAGCTCTATACAATTCAATTTAAGGGACCTAAAAAAGATTGAATTGCCTGCTTAAACTTCAACCGCCGCTCTAAAAACCATGATTGAAATGATAATAAACGCATATGGTTCTCCAGACACAATCTTCTCCCAAATCACTGATCTTCTGCCCACAAAAGTCTACTTTGAAACATGCTTCAACAAATATCGGGCAGAAAACAATGAGAAAATAAAATCCCTTAACCACAGATCACTTTCAATCCTCAGGGATAGTTTAGAAACCATTGAAAGAGTTGAAAGAGATCTAAATCCTGACCTTTTCTGTCTTCCAAGCTGATATTACAGCAATTTTTAAAGCCATAACCTGACTGTCGGTGAATATACCTACAGTATCAAAAAGAGGGATATCATCGTATGCATTGACAGGCAAGCTAGAGGCAATATTTAGCACCCAAGCGAAATAAAATCTAAAGCGGACGATGATTGCCGCGTATATTGGTGGCATAGCTGTACAACCTCACTATTTTGCTGGGTTTCTAGTCACTGTTCGATGCTCGATCAGACTCCCCTAGCATTAATAGTTAAAGCTTGTATAAAGCGTGCATACTTCATTGTCAAACAAACCACACATGCTGCAAGGTAAATCATAGTTGGAAATATCTAGGACACAATAATTAAAAGGTCATTAACGTCATTGGCCGGCACTGCACTCGGCGCAGTGGCTCATTTATTAACGTGCCGTTCTTAACGACCATAAGCGACCGTCGATAAAAGAATGTGGCCTTGGGGTTAATCCCCGGAAAACTTGTTCTGTTCACAAACAAAAAAATAATACCACAATTCGGGCCATCAACTCTTGAGGGAACTCCTCTAAAGGTGACAGATTGGGCGAAATGTCTAGGAATTATCCTCGTTAAAAAACTTAATTGGAAGCCGAATATCAATGAAAGAGTGAAGAAAGCAGCTAACGCTTTCTACGCATTCAACCGCATCTTTGGGCCAAGCCCCAATATAATCCTGTGGATGTACACGGCAATCGTGCGGCCTATATTCACATATGACAGTGTAGTCTGGTGGCAAGCCGCAGGCAAGTCGATCAATCTCAAGTCAATGACAAAAATACAAAGATTAGCAAGTATAGGGACAACCAGCCCGATGAAAACCACATTTACAGCTGGACTGGAGGCAATTCCTAATCTGACTCCTGTAGACCATACATGGAAGAATCTGCTACCAAAAGTACCTCACGGATTAGCCAAACTAAAACTTGGAACCCAGGCAATTTTGGCCATGCACAGATCCTAGGAAAATATATTGGGAACGCTGTCACTTCAGACTATATGTCTCCCCATTTAAACTTTGATAGACCATTCTCTTGCTCGTTTCCGGGTAGGGATGAATGGACCACAAATTAACCCACTAAGAGGAAATCGATATCCATCTATCGTGTCTTCCAAGCTGAAGTTTTGGCAATCGCAGAACAGCTCGAAAGGTGTCATTGTTGGCAATTCATGAACAGCCAGGTGGCTATAAAAGCAGTCCCTGCTTTTGAATTAAATTCCAAACTAGTTCGCCGCTGCCGCGAAGAGCTCAAGGTTCTTTGCTCACAGTACACTACGAACTTCTGCTGGGTCCCTAGACACAGTGACAAAGCCAGCAACGAGAGGGCTGACGAACTGGCAAGAGGGGGATCTGCAATGCAACATGATAGAGCACCACAGTCTATCAAGCCTCCACTCTGTAATCTGAGTGGAGAACAAGATTCATATGAAAACCAACAACCAGGTAGAAAGAACTAACGAACTTTGGAGTATCACAGAAGATATGGCCAAAGTATTACAGTGGCCGGACCATCAAACTTCTACAGTTTGACAGGTCATCGCTGTATAAGCTGGTAGGGGCTACAATGAAACTAAATCTCAAAGATGACGATATTATGTAGAGGCTGCGGAGACAAAGAGGTCCATGAGGTCCTCACTTCCTCTGTCAATGCACAAGTCTCCGTCACTTAAGGAACAGAACAGGAAGTTATAACTTCCATGACTTTTAAGAACTTTCTGATGACTCAATTTCCTATCTTTACAGGTTTTTGAGGATATCAGGATGGCTGGGCGGCGCGGCGTCGAGTAAATACAAGAAGGGACATAAGGAGCCACCTCTAACACCGATGGTTAACCCCCCATAAAAGGGCATCACAATGGGTGTGGTACTGTAGGGTTCATCCTGCTCTATACCAACCCGTTAACCTAACCTAACCTAACGTGCTGAACATAACAAACGACGGGTCTCACGTTCAACCCTTTAGGAAAACCACAGATTATAACAAAAGGTTTTTGCAATGCGCCACCTCTCGCGAATGTCTGTCAAACAACCGAGAGTTCAACTGTCCTGAAAAAGCTTCTCAATTCAGCCGTTCGGACTCGGCTTAAAATTGTAGGTCTCTTCCATTCGTCCGAAAAACTCACACAAACGATGAGAACCTAGATCTAGACCTAGTGTCCTGTATGAATCTATTGAGTCAACGAATAATTTTTCCAACTTAGGCTCTGCAGAGACGCCATCTGTCTGCATCTGCCCCTCGCCTTGCATACTATTTTTTCAACCATCTGAGTGATCTTGGTAGGTCCAGTACTTCTTATATCTTCTTCTCATATATAAAAATGGAAATAACGACTCATTGATCATCAACGCTCAGCCCAAACAGAGGGCACTGAGGTTCCCTTTATGATGTTTCGATATTCAACCCTTAAAGGGGTAAAAGGGGGGTCAAAGTTAGTTTGGGAAAATTTGTATTTTTCATCCGTTCGACGTCAAACTCGGATTGTGTATATACATATGAAAAAAAGAAACTTAATTTCTCAGATTTTAGAAATTTTGCTTGGTGCCCGAGTAATTGGCGATGACCCTTTTTAAGGGGGTCTTTTTCATAACTCACGAACCGTTCGTCGTATCAATATGAAACTTTTGTAATGCGTCCCAACCTCTGTCGCCGTTGAATATGATTATCGCTTCATCAAATTCGAGGGAACGTAGGAATCTCTGGGTACCATATCCTGAGGACTGCGCGAGCGAAGCCGCGGACAAAAGTTAGTTCTTTATATGAATAGATATTTTAGCCTTAATAAGTAGGGAAGAAGTTGTATTTTCATTTCCAAGTTAGTCCTTAAGTTCAATATGTATCCTCAAAAAAATTTATTAAAATTTGATTACATTGTACAAACAATTCTCAAACCTCGTTACCCTTTGAATTGATGTTCCCTCTAAGTAACGCAGTCCCACATGCACAATTTATACTCAAACAACCACTACTACCCTACCCTTCACCAAAACAACTTCCGTTTCCTATTCCAAACGTTCATCATGTAATGGCATTAAAAACAAAGTCTCTCTAATCTGAACATTGAAGAACCGACCACATGCACTAATCCCAAATAATTTGTAATTTTCAACGGCTTTATTTTGTAGAACTCACTTGAATAGAATTTCAACACAATCCCAACCGATTTCGACAGATTAACAGTAAAAAAAAACAAACCTCATTCCTATCCGCTAATTAAAACATCACGTGACGCACATTATTCCTTTACTAACTTATCTTAAAAATAAAAAATTAGAACAAAAGTGTGATTTTCTAGAATGCTACTGCCAAAACCAGTCTATGCAAATTGGCCCAGGTTCCATATCTTATATTGGACCCGAACAGTCGAACTACGTACGGTATACGAACCGTCTAACATGTCATAGACAAAGCTACTTGTGCGCTACTGCTAATCATAACTATCTCAAATCGTCGTCATTGAGTTGAAACGAGTGACTCTGACTACAGATGATTTGATATACCCGTATACGTAGTTTGCCCCAGTGATAAGATACTCGAAGCCCCTACCTTGGTTGCTAGCTTAACAGCGCGCCACTAGTAAACACAAGTCCATCTCTCGGCAATGGTAAATCCAACACGACACGTTTATATACGTACATACAAACGTAAAGTCACACAACTACTTGGGCATGGGACGCGAACGACTCGTGACTTTTTTGTTTTTCTATCTAGATAGACCACGAGACGTGGGGCTAGTAAAAGCCGCTTGCCTCTATAATTGGTGCCGGCGACAGCGACGACAGCAAAATCTCCTCCACCAACTGATAAAAGCTTAAAATAAAATTCAGTCTTTTCGATAGCGTTTCTACATACTTCTTTCACTGACCCCTTGTGCATCCTTGCCATTTGTTTCAAATTCGAGATGCGGTTAAAAATAGATACAACTTGGCAGCAATCAAGCACCGCATTCAATATGCTCCTCCAATGAGATACGGATTTTGAGGTGTTAAATAAATCAACTGTTCAGCTGGTGCACAGCTTTTATCTCAAAAATGCGGAACTCATTAAGTAATTGTAAATAAAAAAATTTCCATTTCGTTTCGAGTCAACTTTGCATGCGCCTAGGGCTTTTGAGCTTTTAAGGGTTTGCTCCACCACCCAAACAAACACTCGAATAAAGAAGAGGAAACGTTTTTCTGTTGTATTTCTGATTTTTTTTTCGTTTTGTATTTTAATACTAATAGGAAAATAAATAAAACCTTGAACACGGTGTGGCGACTTGTTATTGATTAAGTTTATTTAATACGTTCGCTACCACGACCACGGCGAAGACAGTTATGTATGAATAGTTGATAGTACTAATTGACGGATACATGTGTTACCAGTATGTACAATACAATACATATACGTATGTGTCGTGACATATTTCATTGCTAAAAAGCGAGTAATCTCGCATACATTCAGCGGACAGTATGAGTGTTAAAAAAAAAACACGGCTGGTGATTTCGATTTTAAATATCTGCATTATAATGTTTCGATAAGAAAAGGACGCCATTATTATAGATAAGAGCATGGGTATTTTTTTTTCACTTGAAGGCTAAAATACGTTCTGACCAGACAGTAGTAAAATAATAAAGCGGACTTGATGACGACCTTGCGAACTTTTGAAATTTGTACACAAAATTGAAGCAAGGTTTTTGACCTGGGATTTTTTGACATGTGCTGAGAATCGCAGTTATACAATTCCAACTTCCAAAGGTCTATTATCATGATTTATTTACATCGACGAAATGCTTTAAGAATCCTTTGATTTTATTAAAATAATTTATTTTTCTAAAATTCAAATATTCAATTAATTTCGATGGGAAAATTAATCTATTACTGACGTTGAAGTTTGTAATTTCCATTATAAAATGAAAGACCTCTTACATGTTTGTGTCAGTTCTTCATTTTGGTGTCTATTCTGTTTGTCACTTTTGATATACAGTGAGCGTCAAAAGTGAGTGAACACCAATGCGGTTTTCATTTGTCTTTGGAGTTCGGATACATTTTTTTTTAAATATTTATAAAGTACTAGCTGTACCCGCCCGGCTTTGCTCGTGAATAGAAATATTGCTTATAGATCTTAGATAATAATGTTATTTCGTAAAATGCGAAAAATGAGAATAAATCGATTTTCTGGAATTTTCTTTCTGCGTAAACCTGAAATACAGCAATACGAACAAAAAATGAATCATGAAAATCAGCCCAGCGGTTATCGAGTTATAACGTCATCGAATTTCACCCCATAGAAGATGTTTTTTGTATGGGCGGTGCCACGCCCTTTTGTCCAATTTTGACCAATCTTCATAGCAACACTCCTGGGCGAATACCTAAGATTGTCTGTAAATTTTAACTCAATAGATTTGGCGGTTTTCGAGATATAAGATTTAGAATGTTTTTTTTTTTTGTATGGGAGGTGCCCCGCCCCTTTGTCCAATTTGGACCAAACTTCACAGAAATCGTATATGGACCAATACCAAAGATGTGTGAAAGTTTGGTTAAAAACGGTATATGCGTTAAGGCGTGAATCGACGACAAACATTTTAGGGCTCAATTTTTATATATATAGAAGATATATACGGGTCCGCCATCTAAGGTTTTTTTTTTCAACTAGTGCTTATTTCGCAAATGGTAACACTTAGCTCATGTCTGATTTGACAGATAATCAGTTTTATCCTTCCGCTGAACGAATATGGTTGTGTATACGCTTGAACAACGCTGGGAAATATTGCGACATTACTTTGAAAATCATGGTAATGTTGCAGAATGTGTGCGAAAATTGCGTATGTGCTCCGTATGTTCGCTATCTTGTGAAAAAAGTGAAAGAAACTGGCATCCTCATCGATAAACCAAAGCGTGAAAAGCCAAAAACAGTGCGTACACCCGAGAAAATTGCTGCTGTTGCGGATTTTGGTCCAGAGGCATAATTGGGCCATTTTTCTTCGAAAATGAGCAAGGAGTGGCCGTTACAGTCAATGGCGATCGTTATCGGGCCATGTTAAACGAATTTTTGTTCACAAAAACTGAAGAGGAGGATATTGGCAACATTTGGTTTCAACAGGACGACGCTACGTGCCACACAGCCGAAGCTACACTCGATGTGATCAGCCGCAGAGCTGATGTCGTTTGGCCACCGCGGAGCTGCGATTTGACACCGTTGGACTATTATTTGTGGGGTGCCGTAAAAGATAAGTGTTACGCCGACATGCCAGAGACAATTGACGCTTTAAAGGACAATATTCGTGAAGCCATTGGTGAAATACAGCTGCACACAATCGATAATGTGCTTAAAAATTGGACCGATCGTGTAGGCTAATGCATGGCCAGCCGAGGCAGCCATTTGAATGAAATTATTTTCCATTATTAACCGGAAGGATTGTACTTTCAAATAAAAAAAGAAATTTGAGAAAATATTCAGTAGTTTTTTTTTATAGCATTTTCAAAAAAAAAAAAGTTATTTGGCGGACCCTTTATATATACGATTATATAGATTTTTTGCTGTCGACATGAAATAGGTTTAATTATTGTTATTTCGTTATCAAAATTTGTACAGATTGTTGGTTTTTTAGGCCTGTTTCTAGCCCCTAAAGAAAACTCAAAGAAGCATCGGTGTTTACTCACTTTTGACGCTCACTGTACAACAACCAGACGAGTTTTACTTAGGGCCATTTTCAAGACTAGCTGATAAAGTCGCGGATAGACTATTCGGAACTTATCTTTTAGCTAAACTTCAACTTTTGGCTTCAAAGATTTTGGATAGTTATATCTGACAGATATAGTGTCGGATAGATTATCAGCCAGTTCAAGTGGCTGTTAAATCCTTTATCCGGAAGATAAACAAAATATTTATATGAAGTGTCTGGAAAAATATAGTTTCCGAGCATTATTTCGTTGACGAGCGTAGACAGTAGTCACAGGTGTCCTAACGTGGATTCTTTTGAACTTTTAGAAGACGAATTTGTAGAATATTATTACGATATAATTACACAGCCCTGTAGGAACAGAGTATTTCGCCCAAGACCAAATTATTTTGAAACATTCGACCATGAAGATTTCACAATTCGAACAGAATTCCGGCTTACCAAAACGGCCGAAAACGCGACTGTGAAAGGAAAATTTTATTTACCACGAAGGGACAGCCACCTTGCCTTTGCGTCCTTTCCTAGACGTTGGTGTGGAGGCTTAAGTTGTAATGATTCAACAGGCTACACTCTAAGAAAAAATTGTGTAATTTTACTATCATTAAGCGGGGATCTACTTGCCTACCATAATTGCAGTATTTTTACGCACGTATCAATTTTAAACATTTAATGCGTAAATCTTAAATCTTTGGTGTGTAAATTCACACATAGATTTTAAATATAAATGCGTATTTCTACACTTAAGATGTTTAAATTAAATGTACATTTACATAATTAATGTTTAAAATTCAACAGAATTTCAGAAAGAAATGTTTATAAATCAACGTAAAATGTGTAAATTCAAACCTTTTATGTTCAAATTTGTAGCAAAATTCGACACATAATGTGTAAATTCCAACAAAATTGGAACTTGGGAGCGCAAGAGGTTCAACTGCTTCAGTCAAAGGGGTGATCACGTATGAACTCGCAAATGAATCGTCACAATCGAATTGCAAATTTACACACATAAAATGTGTAACTTTTGTCAGATGGTTGTAAATATAAGTATTGGTTGTTGGTCTTCAAACACTGCTTGTGTAAATTTCAAAAGGTGTTTATATTTAAACAAAATTTGTTTACTTAATAGTTTATTATTGAAAACAATAGTTGTTGAAAGGTACACAAAATGTGTATGTTTGCAACAAATGTTTGTAATATCTAACATTCAGGCCTATTCGGCAAAATCTTTTATCCATTTTTCCTGTTATTCTGTTATGAATTTCCATACAAAAGTTCGAACTGTCAAAAAATCTTTTACGATCTCCAGAATTGGTATTCTGCGTGCAAAAATCTTTTATGAAATCTGTTATAAATCATAACAGAATAAAAGACAGAATTTTGTGACTTTTATCATAAAAGATTTTTATTAATTAGAAAGTTTTGGATTGAAAGGGATAATCTATATAATTTATGGTCAACGAAATGTTTACAAAAGAAGACAAATGTAATAATTGTGCATAAACTAGTGGGTTTGTAATGGAAAATAATTTGGAAATTTATATTTTTGCTTTAATTCGCGAGGAACTCAATGTCGAGTAGCTACTTCTCCGGACCGAGCGATCCATGCTTCGGTGATTTGGTCATGTTAAACGCATGTCCCAACCAGGATCCCACGACGTCCTATGGAATCCGTACCATCATCAGACAGGCGTCCTCTAGGTAGACCCAGTATGGTTATATCAAGTTCATAATCTATCCTCTACCCGTATGAGGATTGCCCGTGATGATTTAGAGACGATGGCGGAGAATCGAGAGCTATGAAGGGTCCACTTGAGCAACCTACACCCGCAACCCATTTAATGGATAAGCGGACCATTGAAAATGATTGAATGAATATTTTTGGTTCAGACGAAGACACCCAAACCGATCACTTTTGCTGGAACTAAGATTAAATAGTAATCAATTTGATTTTCCTAATGTGCGTTTTACTCAGCTTTATAGATTGGATAAGGTGTATGCTAGAATTATAATGA
Source organism: Cheilosia scutellata (assembly GCA_955612985.1). Classification (NCBI taxonomy): domain Eukaryota; kingdom Metazoa; phylum Arthropoda; class Insecta; order Diptera; family Syrphidae; genus Cheilosia; species Cheilosia scutellata. The sequence goes on along the minus strand of OY015311.1, from coordinate 73,209,988 downwards.
ACAAATTGGAACAATTTACAAAACACGAATACAACCATTTCATTTCAAATGCAGGTAAATTGTATTTCTAATGACGATGTAAAGTTGGGTATTTATTTCAAGTTTCTCGCGACACTACATTTTTACGGATACAGTTCATATCAGGCATCAATAGGAACACAGTTTTGGTTTATCGCAGCCCAGTACATCGAGATCGATTCATTACTAATTTGAAATAGTTTTCAAATTGCATTTTGCTCCATGTAAGAGCAATATACTTCTTTTTGCCTCGTCGTGGTTTTTTGTTGTCTTTTTCCTAAAAAGATGTTCCAGTATTTATTACACAATTATTTAGTTTGTAATAATTCAAAACATACTTTCTTCAGACTGCATTTTAATATGTTTTTTGCACAAAATTGATCAGGTGCCTACCGTCTATGTATAAAAAAAAAACTCCGCGGTTTGTTTTGACAGCTTCGTAACAGATTTTCAAGTTTCGAACTTCCATAACAGATTTTCATAAAAGTTCGAAACCCTGAATACGATTTATAAAAGATCTTTTATGGTCGAGATCTTTTATGATTCATAACAGAAAATTCATAACAGAATAACAGATTTTGCCGAATAGGCCTAATTATGTGTTAACATTTTTTTTACCTATTGTCGTGTGTATAAAAACGCAACTTGCATAGTAATTTTACATGCATTTTTTAGAGTGTATGCTGTGGGCGGCTTTAGTCGCCAGTAGGGTCACCCATGACAGACAGGCTGTTTTGATGAACAACGAACTAAGAACTGCCCAAAAACTCTTAATTAGAGTGGTCGATAAGCCTAGAGCTTATCTATGTACTTCCCCCCTCTTCTCCTACTCCTATCCACAAATCTCTCTATTTCTTATCCTATACGACACCTTTCCCTCTGGGCTGGACGAATGTGTCATACGACCCGTGCCGATAGTCAGCCTGATGGTTGGGGGCCCAGTTTAAAAAATAGCTCAGCCGCAAACTAGAGCTCTTGATACCCGCATACCCGGGTTCTACCCAGGTACCCGGGTACCCGAGATTTGCGGGTATTTCCCGGGTACCAAAATTTCGGGTACCCGATTACTCCGTAAAAACGGGTACCCGCTCCTTTTTGGGTACCCATGTTTTTTCGGGTACCCGCATAGTTTTTTTTTTATCTCCAAGCACGTTTACAAATAACATTTTCGTACGTATTTTTAGCATTTTCGTATACCGCAGTCAGAAGTCTAAAAAAGTGTGTCCCGCGTATGTTGGTCCAAATATGCGTGCATATGTACTTAAATTTAAAACAAATATGCATAGCTACTTATATAAAAATGTTATGTTGGTTTGTGTATGCTTCAAAAACTCGAAAAGTTTTGCACCGATTTAGCTCAAATTTGCAGAGAATCTTTGATATTGGCTCAAGATGGTTGTAATGATGGTTTGATCTAAATTGGACAAAGGGGCGTGGCACTGCCCATAATTTTGCACTACGAAGTGTGCACGAGCTACGCTAGTAAATTCTATAACTTTTGAACTTTCTCGTATACTTACGTATTAAGAGAAAGATAGATACCTACATGTACCTATGTATTCTTTTCGTACAAAATTTCGAACTCGCGATTTTAATCAATTCTGATATTACGATGATGGGGGAACTCAAAAAAGTTGGTCTCGCAAATCTCTCCGTCCGTATGTCTGTCTGTCCCATAGGCCTGCAGCCTAAATGCTCGATCGGATTTCTTTCAAACTTCGTATTTAGAGCTTTTGGGCTCTCCGCTAGGAGGGTTTTTTTTTTGGTTAGTTATCATTATTAAGACGCCTCTTTTTCCTTGGATGGATTGCATTATTAAGGTTATTAGCAATTGAGCTATTTGATGTCGAAGTCGTAGGAGTTCCTGATTCGGCACTATAAAATGCGAGAAAAAAAAATCGATATACATTATATATGTACATATGTACATAATTTATAATTTCATTTAGGTATTTTTTATGGCTTAATACCTATTATTACCTATTATTTACATCGATATCATGATGAAACGTATTTGTGAAAATATTTTAGGTGTTTATTCATTGCCGATGGCGAGTGGTTATATGATATTAGCGCATCACAAATATTACAAATCACATCTTTGTCGTCGTCATTTATTTTGCAAAACCGCCACACCCAGCTTTTTCTTCTTTCACTCATTATTTGTTTTATCACTTAAAAATTAAGTAAAATGCAGGCGAGATATTATTCGCACAATAACACAAATCAGAATAATTTTAGACGCGCTTATTCAAATGTACCTAGATATCAGCGAACAGCTATTTGGTAAGATAAGAACAGTTATTATTGTTAAAAGAAAACCGGAATGTGCACTGTCCACGATGTGCAACTTTCCGTTAACTTGTACCTAAGCAATATTAATTTTAATGTGCTTCTCGCATAATGCACCGTACGATTTTAAACTAAATTACTTAAAGACCATATATTTGTAAACTGTATTAGTTTTGTTTAATTTGTTTTTATTGTTATTGTTTTATTATCTGTACACTCCATTTTTTTATTTTTCCAGGAATCGTATTGCCTAGATAGTATTCTTGTCTATCAGGACAATGCATATCAATGTTACAAATTTTAAAAACTTTGGCTCCCATGGCCATGACTGTCGAAGAAAAGTGAACACTCCCACGCCAACACCTAAGATTGTCCAAAAATTGTAACTCAATCGATTAGGTGGTGGTCGAACTAATGGATATTTAATGTTTTTGTTGTATTGGCGGTGCCGAGCCCTTTTGTCCAATTTTGACCAATCTTCACAGCAATACTCCTGGGCCAATACCTAAGATTGTCTGTAAGTTTCAACACAATCAATTCGGCGGTTTTCGAGATATAAGATTTTGAATGTTTTTTTTGTATGGGCGGTGCCACGCACCTTTGTCCAATTTTAACAAAATAAACACTATATGGTGCCTATTGATAAGGCCTACCTTTTCCAAAAAGATCCATACCAATCGGGTTAGTAGTTCTTACGTGATAGTGGAACAAACAAAAAATCTACAATTTTATTATATGTATACATAGATGTAGCTCGAAAAACATTCATAACACCTCGATATTCAATTCCAGGTACTTCTGAATTTAGGATATCCATTACCCGGAATTACCGGGTACCCATTACCCGAAACTACCGGGTACCCGCGAACTTGGGTAATACCCGCATTTACCAGGTACCCGGGTACCCGGGTAGTTGTTCAGATGGGTATTACCCGGGTAAAATCAAGAGCACTACCGCAAACAGAGTATCCGGATATCTGCTCCAGCTCCTCTGTTAGAATTTTTTTTTTATTTTTGCTGCTTCAATTTTTTTTCCATTAATTTATCAAAGGTTTTTTTCTTTTGGCTTACCTAAAACAAGAAATATTATAATACAAATGACATGTGATTTGAAGCAAACTTAGTGGCTGACAAATTTTTCCGCAAATTAGTTTATCACAGACTTAGACGATGAAACAGAAAAAAAATATCAGCAGCTTTTATCTGGTGGATAGCGTTAAATGTGTTGACTAACTATCCGAAACTTTATGCGGAACCTTTGAAACTGGCCCTTAAACTTATGTGACCATTATATTTACCCTCATCATTGACTCCCTACCTAACGCTCCTTACTTTTCTTTTTGAGTTTTCTCCTTATTGAAATACCCACGCCTACTCTTCTTATACAATTATACATATCTACATATTTAAATTTTCTTCATGGTTCAAACTCAAGTGTTTTCAAAAGCAAATTGGCAAATAAGCACAAACCCTTTGCCCTAGAAAGCTGAAATTTTGTTCCCTTTATCTATATTTTTAAATATCCTTTTTCATTTTGAAAATAAAAACTATAAAAATTATATCACGCTGAAAAATATTTATTGTATGTCTTCAGTCTGCTACAATTTTTGCCGATCTACTACACTTTTTTGACACTCTTCTCAATTTTTCTGTAACAGCAGCATTCGCATCCATGAGCATGATTACTGATTAGCATTCATTGGTCAAAATATATTGCGCTCAAATTTTTACTCAAGAGCCCAACCAATAGAATAGAACCAAAGAAAAACAAATGGTTTTCATAATAATTCCACTAACATAATGTTTTGTAATTAAACTGTCATTGGGGTTTCATAATTTATTTAATTCTGTCATCCTCTCACTATTTGCACCAATAAATGTGCTTAATCTTAGTTTTAAAAGAAATGTCAACGAATTCAACGATCACGGCACTAAAAAGTAAACCTTCTAGTACCTAGTCAAAAGAGGGGAATAGATTATTGAACAGTAACAGAGACTTTTGTGGGAAAATTTGACAGCTTCAGTGTCGTCAAAATAAATCTTTTTTTTTTTTTCGTTAAATAAAAACACATGCGATTTGTAGATCTTTTTGCTAAATCTAAGTCACTGCCCCCTTACCAATAATCATGTTTAATCTTCAACTTAAATATTTTGATGCTTACAATGGATAATCTATCTTCTATTCTATATATATAAAAATGAATTGCTGTTCGTTAGTCTCACTAAAACTCGAGAACGGCTGGACCGATTTGGCTAATTTTGGTCTTGAATTATTTGTGGAAGTCCAGAGAAGGTTTAAAAGGTGAGAAATTGGACAAAGGGGCGTGGCACCGCCTAAACAAAAAATATCTTGAAAACCGCCGAATCGATTGAGTTTAAACTTACAGAAAATTTTAGGTAGGTATTGGCTTAGGAGCGTTGCTGTAAGATTGGTCAAAATTGGACAAAAGGGCGTAGCACCGCCCATACAAAAAACATCTTCTATTGGGTGAAACTCGATGACGTTATAACTCGATAACCGCTGAGCCGATTTTAATAAATAAAAATGATATGAAAATGTAAGAGCAGGCAAAACAACGTTTGCCGGGTCCGCTAGTTTTATATAAAAATGTTCGTTATTGTGAGTTGTGACTTCGTAAAAGTAAGACTGGACACTAAAAATTATTATATACATATATAAGTAAAGTATATATAAGCTATAAGTTTAATAGTGCTGAACTGAATTTATGTTTAGTTTCGACATTGGTCACATTTTTGTTATTGATTTTGAGTTCTTAAAAATTAATTGCTAAATACTCATAAAGGCTACTTAGCGACAACGAAACGTTCGCTTGTCAAATTTGAATAATACAGTCAACTCTCGATTAACCGGGGTGCTCGGGACCGAGCTCATACCAGAAAATCGAAAATCCCGGATAATCGAAAATGATATTCTCAAAGAGGAAACCCACTTTATGCAATGTTTTACCATTATTACTAAATCGATTTACATACTGAATGAGAAAAATTAACAGAAGAATGCAAACAAAAACAAACAAAACCTTGAATGTAGGTTTCGTTGGTTTTTGTTTGCAAGAATCAAAGAAATTTATTGAAAATGATCACGGATAATAGAGTAAATCCTGGATAATCGATTTCTAAATATATAAATTTTAATTAATTTTTGACAAACAATTTCCCGGTTAATAGGGTTCCCGGTTAATAGAATGCCGGATAATCGAGAGTTGACTGTATAACAGTAGCTATAGGTATTCGTATGAGAGTGACCAGTGGCCATTCAAAGTTGGGAACTAAAGTGAAACAAACATTCGCTGTCGCAGTCATATAACTGTGATCTGTCATTTTTATGTTGGTTCTGCGATAGCTCACATTTCATAAAAATCGAGAAGTAACAAAACCTACTGCAAACTAGCAATTTTTCCACTCATGCAAATATTTATAGGTGACATAACAATAATTATTTATCGGTTAAATACAATCACAAATTTGTCATAACGATTTTGTCATTGATTAGATTTTGACAAATATGTTAAAATATCCACAACTATTATGTCAATGTGATTTAAAAATTGGGGCCTTAATCGATGAAATAAAAATGAATAAATGGAAAGGAAATGCAGATTTGTTGCATGATTAAGATTCATTAATTTAAACATTTCCAATTATGCAGTCTATCCATAAACGTCGCGGATATAAGGTGCCTAAATGCACCCTCCATAACCCTCGATCTTCAGTTACCGGCTGTAAATCTTCAGGGACATTACGTCCCGTCTTAATTGTATATAAATTTAGCTTAAGCTAGTTGAACTAAATTTAGAGCTTTCTTTCTCTGGATTTTCAACACCCGTCATCCCCCGTATAGTATTCAGTGTTCTCAGTTGCATTTAAAACTTTCATTTTCATTATTGAATATTTCGGCATCGAAACAATTTAAACTTGGCAAAATATATTAAGATTGACTGCAAAGCGTCATCCCTCAAGTGCGTGAAATATGAAACTGTGACACTTGCCCCATATACACAAAAACACTCTATTCAACTTATCGTTCAACACGAGTACCTACTAAATTGAGATGAATTTCAGCTTGTACCTGCATACTTCCTGGAGCAATGACACGAAAAGAAGTAACGAAAATTCTCTCAACACACTCTGCAAGTTAAAAATATATTCCAGTGAGATAAATGAGTTGACATGTGTACTCTGTACACTGTAGCTTTATCAAATGAGCGAGCGTGCGTAAATGCCTCAAGCTCCATCTGCAATTTGGAATAGCTCTTATGTACCTGCGTTCTAGTATCTAAAAATACAGAAATACAAAGACACATCTATGCGATTATGCCACCCGAATCATATGGTACACACGTCAAACATGTGTTTCATAGTTTCGCTATCGTGACGCATGTAGAAGCCGCCTCAAGACATTGTTGCTCTCAAATTTGTCCAAATATTAGTTTTTAAAAAAAAATGCACATACAAATAGAATATCTTCTGCGCCAGATTAACAAACTACCACAGCGATAACAAGATATCTAGATATTTGGTGGAAAATTCTTTATCTGTAATGAGATTGAATCTTTAAGGATCCGCCTCACTTTTAAAAGTCACATGAGAATCAACTTACGTCATTACCGCACTGAAAAGCCGACAAAGTTCAAAAGCTAATAGATGTACCTATGCAATACAAAGCAAGCTCGATCCTACTCACTCCTTAACGTCACAGGCACAAAAATGTGATTTCCGTGTCAAAACAAATCTATTTGTGGGCGCTGCATTTCGCGTCGAAAGCATGTGACTCCATAAAATAATAATTACGATGATACATCCCATTGACAAATCCTCGCCCATGCAATCTATTTGTGTTCGGCTTTCTGTACAACCGAAAATATATTATCTTCGAATTTAATTTTAGATAGGTATAGTTTCTCCGCTTAAGCACTGTGCACAAGCACCAGTAGAAGCAAAAAAGTAGTGCAACGAAAAAAGCACATAGAATTTGCAATTTTTTACTAAATTATATTAAATTATGCATTACCCTAATCCAATCGCACAATTGTCTATTTTATGTGTTTTAGTTGACAGGAGTATATACAACATTTCGAAACTGTATTTTTTAAGAGATATAGTCGTTTCGCACATGTAAGGCTAGAAATAGCCCACAAGCGTTGAATATTCATTTTGTATTGTTTCCTTGTTAAAAGGAACGGAACCAATCAATTCATTTTCAAATACAAAAAGTGTGTGTACAGTACAGTCACCTCTTTATAATGCTCCTAATTAATTAATTTTAACACAGTTTCTTAATTGACCAACAATTGTTCATGCAATCCAAGAATGACACTAAAATCAAATGACAAACCCCACTTCGGCGGCACAACATTCTTAAAATAAATTATTAGAATTTTCCTCGATTCATGGCTTTTGCCATGGCACTCGGGGTACTTAAAGTATGATAGCCATAGCCACATATTCTATACACAGAGGTTTGTGTATCTATGTGCTGTTTTTTTTGTTTTTTTTTTTTTTGTAGATAGGTACTATGATCTATTTTTATAGAGAAAACAAAGAAATAAATAAAAGAAAATTTGTTTTTTGGCATGCCGAAATTGGAAATGAAAACTATTGAACAAATGGAGAAGCAATCGGTTTCCTTTTGTGATAGTCTGATAGTCCTTAAGGATGAAAACTTTACATCTTAACATTTATTATGTTGTACGTATTGTAAAATGCAATCTAAAAGTTGTATCGATTGTCTACTATGGAAATGAAATGGTATGACGTATAATAGACTAGCAGAAAGGAAATGTGTCACAAATACTATGTGGGATGCGACAAGCGTCTTCTGTGTGTGCGAATAAATGAGGAAGTTAGAAAAGAAGTTAAAAGACGTTAAAAAAAACACGAAGCTGAAAATTGCAATTTCCAATAACTTTAAATGATGTATTCTTTCCGTATAAATAGCAAGGATCTGAACAATGATATAAACATTTTTAACGTCTACTTTAAGTGGTATACCTATTGTAGGTAGAAATAGACAAGTTTAAAAATTCGCTACTGTGAGTTTGGTAAAACTTAACCTTAGACACTAAAAAGGGTTAATAGTATACCGCGTCTATTTATTTTACAAGCTTGACTTGACTTTTTGTTTGTTTGTGAAAAAAAAAATCTGATGCACACTTTTTTTTTTACTGTACTTCCTTCAACTTTTCAGTCATTACATTCAGAAATCTGAATAAATACAAAAAAGCTTGAAATCGTTTTTAGGCAATATTCCCTCAATTATTTTATGGTATCACTTAGGTTTGTGCTCCATCTAGAAGCTGAGCTACAGTAACCCATAGTTTCACAGTTGTTCAGCAATTCACAGTTGTTCAGCAATTAATTCGATTTCACAGTTTCGTTTTAAACCTTGAATAAAGTTAACTCTGTAGTTTAAGTTAAACGACAGTCTTCTGACGTTTAAGCCTCAGATCACTTGACACAGTGACATTTCAGTTTCAAACCTGCCGATTGTCAAACACACAAATATTTGACGTTGTTTTGCGTATTCTTTGAAAGAAAAGACAAGGAACGATTTTGGAAAAGTCATATAAAAGCTAAGTACTGTACAATACTGCCAAATTCTATTCAATAAATTTAGTTAAACTTAGTTCAATTGAACTGAAGTTCAGATTAGTAGTAAGACCCTTCCCAGAGTAACTTAGGAAACGCTATAATAATTCCAGTTCTGCTCTACAGATCTCAAGCATAGACATTTTTAAAAGTTCATACATAGATGCCTTTCACCGTTTCGAAAATATATTCGGTGCCAATTGCGTTGATCGGTTTTGGAAAAGAAGATGAGGAGACTCATTTTTTGGGGACCAACTCCTTGGGGACATGAAATCAAGCCTCTGGCTTACAAAATACATATTTTATTGACAGATACCGCAGGGTTCATGATATCAACAAACAAACAAGCATCTGTCCACCGCTTAGGTCAAAACGTCACTATTGATAGCCACAATTTCGATGTAGTTAAGGAGTTCACCTACCTCGGAGTAAACATGAATGACACCCTAGTGGAGATCCGGCGAAGAATTACCCTAGGAAACCGTTGCTACTTCGGTTTGGCGAAACAATTGGGTTCAAAACTCTTAACTCGAAGGACGAAATGTGTGCTCTACAAAATCCTTATCCTGCCAGTTCTTCTTTATGGCGCCGAGTATTGGACGATAAGCAAGAAGAGAGAGCTGGGCTTCTTCGAAAAAAAATACTTCGATGGATTTTTGGTCCTGTGTGCGATGAGGGCGAATGGAGGAGAAGATACATCCCCGAATTATATGAGCTGTACCAAGATGTAGATGTAGTCCAAAAATCCATAACACGTGGAATATATTGGCTCGGCCACATCGTGCGAATGGACAATAATGCTCCAGCTAAGAGGGTCTTCGAATCACAGCCCCCAGGTTCGAGAAGACCTAACCTCCGTTTCAAAGACAAAGTCCCCGGGATCGTAGAGGATGGAAGGCTGCAGTGCCTCAGGCAGAGACTCTTCAAGGGTCGGTCGGGAGCCCGATAAGAAGAAGAACCACAGCTGTCAAGAAGGTTATTAGTTTTATAATACTATTTTTCAAGTCGTGCTCAAGGGAGTCGAAGAAGGATTTTCTTGAGATCGCTGTAGTGCCAAACAAACTACATACAGCTAGGTTCCAGAAATCGAGTGAAATCGAAATTGCAAATCGATCGAATTCGTTTTCAGTGTTCTGCATTTCGAGCGATTAGGAAATTCCGAAATTTTTTCAAAATCACAATTTTACTTTGTCTCAATTCCGAATATTTTGAAATCAGTATCGAATAAAGTGAAATTTAGAACACAAAAATTCATTTCCGATTTCATTTCGAGTGAAAGTGAAATGTGGAACCTAGCAGATAATCTACCTTAAATGAAGGTTAAAAAACCAACAAGTAATCAGGAAGACTGATTGAACTGTCCGAGACGTTCCGAGTAGAAACCCGCGCCCACGCCGCCGATCTCCATCTTTGATTCATCCGTGTAAATAGATATGGTTGATCCGATGGATGTCATAGTTGATCTACGAACCAATCGTCCCAGCTGGGAAAACACGTGGTAAATGGTCTTGTGAAATCTAGCCGGGGAGTAGTGTAGTCCGTGCATACATGATTGCACGTGTATTTGTTTAGAATTCCTGTACCTTCAAAGCAGATTCCTGTACAAAGAGGTCTAGGGGTTTAAGATTGCGTATAGCCTCTAGCCCTGCTGTATGACTGGTTCTCATTGCCCCCCAGTGGTGTGAATACATGAAATTCTTTGAATTTTTGTCATGGTTGTAAGTTTGGTGGCCTTTGACATCGCTTGCCACCGGAAAAAAAACTACCATATGTTAGTATCGGTCTTACAACCGCTTTAGATAAAGCCACATGACTATTTTGGGATTAGGACCCCATGTTCGTCCGAATATTCTAGTACAGGAGTGCGATCATTGCCTTTTTGGTTTTTTCTTGTTGTATTTGGCGTTATCAGAAATTATTATCGGAATCCCTTTAATTGTTAAAAGGCTAAATTCCGGAATTGTCCATTTGTTGGTAAAGAGAACTAATTCCGTTTTATGTGGGTTTACTGCCAGTCCACATTTCTTTGTGCAGGTATTGACCACGGATAGAGCTCTGTTTAGTTGTTCACTGATAGTGGATAGGAATTTTCCTGTGGCGAGCAGTGCTAAGTCATCGGCATATGCAACTGCTTTAACTCCACTAACTCGCTGCCTCTTAGAGAGGACTGTCAGTTTTGTAACTGAGGTATTTGCGCATTTAACATTAATTTAAATATCATACGGATTTCTAAGGCTACAGACACAGTTCAAGCGAAAAGCTAAAGATTTAAAGCTATAATCGAATTAACTGCGTCCTAATATTTCAATTATAATGTTCATATAGTAAATACGAACTAAGATACATGCTAAGCTAGCGCTAAAAGCTAGCAAACTCGCCAGCTCAGTTTCAAGTTCAAGCCAAAACGCAGCTGTTAATAGATTTGGGTATAATTGAATACTTTTTATAAGACAATTTAATCTTCACCTTGACGGTATACACCCGGGTGTAGATCCCAGTTTTCACCTTTAAATATCTCAGTTATTTTTTTGCCAATTCTAAAATCGTTTTAGCTCAGTGACTGAATTGATCTGTACTCCCGGAAAAGAGATAATAATGAAAATTTGTTGATATTATATTTTGCAGAAATTTCGAAATTTTTAGTATATTTTCGACCACATTGACTGTATAGACCTGGGTGTAGATTTACATTTACCCGAAGTTGTATGTAGAATTCGTCTTCAAAGATTGTTAAATCCAAGGATAATATTGACAATATGCACGCACAAGTAGAATCTTGTGTTTGTTTGTATTGCAATCATTTGTTTCTGTAGTAGGTAAATTCTGTAATGTTCAATAGTTCAATTAATGAAAGACAATTTCTACACCGGGGTGTTCGCTGTCAGGATAAAGAGATTTTATTATGCGACAAAGTGAAGGTTAAAGTATTTAGCAAATTTTTCTGGATGTCTTCGTAAATCTTCGTAAAGGTGATGAAATTCGACATATCTATTACGTGATTTGTTTATTTCGTCAACGGACTGCTATTTTTTTTTTTTTTTTTTGAAAATGTAATTATTTAATTTTCCTCCTCTTCTTCTGACGAATCCATTTCCATAATTCAAGAATGTCGTTTAGTTTGATGCGCTTTCGAAACATTAATGTTGGACGACACTCATTTGGAGTTTTGCTTTTAGTTTAGAGTCTTTCTTTAGATTTAGCTTTCGCTTCGCTTTTCGTGTTCATTCTACCCGTAGCCTTATTACTCTTGACTTTAGCATAGAGCTGTTAGCTCTCGAGGTCTAACGTTTCGATGATAAATCGTTTGAAAATTTACATAATTAGGATCAACATGATTTTTTGTTATGTAGTGATTAGGTTGGGCTTACTGGTCTTTATTTTTTTGAATGCGAATAATAAACAAACTATTACATTTTTCCACCCAACATGATTTTTGTTGTAATTTCACCAAATACAATTTATGTTTATTGATTTTTTTATCAATTTAGGTATGTATAAAAAAATATCGCCAGTACCTAATACAGAAACTGCACAGACAAAATTCGCTGGTTAGCAACCAGATCTGACGTCTAACGAAAATTTCCTGTCAACTTGACAAGCCACAGAAATCTCTTTGCCGAAATGACGTGTACGAATAATTTGATATGAAAAGCAACAACAACGAACAACCGAAAAAAGTGAGAATGTCAATATGAAGCCGTTTTTGACACTCCTACTGTTACGACTAAATCGAACGCAGATTCAGCAAATTCAACCAAACTTTTCTTAGAACAATTGGAATAAATTTTCAATTTGAGTAAGACCATTATTGTAATAGATTAAGAATAATAATCCAATATAAACCGATTTTCATTACGAATTTAAATATGAAACACGACTATGGGGTACAGTACAAACCCTTTTTCGGGGAAACTGTAACGTGTTTGTTTATTAAATCTACTACGTTCACGAGCAACATTATAGTACATTTATAATGCTTCATGTGTAGGTACACCATAGTCACTATGAAAACCACAAGAGCACAGCCTTATCATGAAACGTGGTGTTTGCTTATCTACATCGCTGTGATAGTGAAATCGATTCAACACAATGTTTTCCCTTATTAAAATTAAATCACGAGTCGCTAAATCATCAAAAATTCACTCGTGTTTTTTTTCACCTTTAATTACTACGTATGATTTTGTCACAAAAATAAAAACAATTTACCTTTAAGTCCGATTTGTTATAGATTTGTATAGTAACATTTCACCGTCACAATCAATCCCACTGTTCTTTTCACTGAATCATATAAAACAAAAACAAATTGTTTCTTTCCAAAGAACAAAGATGACAGTTGACACAAACTGAATTATTATTTTATTGTTTGTTATTCGCTTTCGCACTTGGGACACAGGTCGCAGATAAATAAATAAAACAAATTAAAACAACAAATCAACAACAACAACAAAAAAAAGACAATTTTTCTTCATTTTCGATCACTGTTCACTGGTGTGGTTTGATAAACACAAAGCGGAAAACCGTAATTACAACGAATCACTGTACTGTCAGAGGACATTTGACAGTAGTGTACTCGTTAACTGCACACTAAAGCAATTGTAGGCACCATATTAAGTACTAAACTATGTGTAATGTTATTCAAATAGACAGTATGTGTAGTATAAGTTAATATAATTAAATCGGTCTAGAGATACACCATACACGCGTTGTATCGCTGCTCTGGCTGGGCTTGTGTGCTGTGTACGATGATATCTGTGCGCTACTGCTTCACTGTTTGACACTGACAGCCGCAGAGGATAAGCATTCGTTGTTGTGTGCACTTATGGGATTGCTTTCCAACCTAACCGTTGACAATAATACGTGTCGAAAACACAAATGAAACAAGCAAATAGAAAAACAATGTTGACAGTCCACATGGGGTAAATTTGTTTGAAAATAGTGCCTCTCTTTTAATTTTTGAATGTGTGACAGACTGACAGATAGGGGACTTCCAACATTCAGAGAAATCTACAATAATTCTAGATGAAGGTGATTCTCTTAACATTTTTGTTTTCTCTTACAAAAAATACATTCAAACCTTTTAATCTCACGCATACAAAACTATATCAAAAGAATTACTGTGTAGTGAATAAGTAAAATACGGTTCTAGGTTAAATAGTGCATGCTTGATGCTTTAGGCTTTAGAGATGTGTATGTGCTTTGAACGCTTAATTTTCCCCCCAAGCAGAGGGCAAGAGTTTTTATTGTTTTTGTTTTATATTCTTGAGCTTTATGCAATTCATCCGATACCGAGCATCTAACAAAAACTGGATTCACGTTCAACTATTACGTTTGCCTTAGAATTGTACAGTGATATCTGTGAAATCACAAGTAAAAAATATTTTATTGGAAATTACATTTGAATATCTTACCTACTTTAGCCTAGCCTAAAAAAAATTGAAAAAAATAAATTCGATCTGACCGCAATTATGTTTCACTCTTAGTTTTTGACACAAACAAATAAGTCAAACAAAAATTAACAAAAAAAAAGCCAAATTCTGACATCGAAAACACCGCTGATAATGAAAGACTTTCGAAAAATATTCAGCAATGCCTCGGCCTCATTATATCATTTAAATATGGCGCCCAACAGTGGATTGCCAAACATAATAAATTAATGACTTTTAGCAGTTATAAAGTTTTAATTTTTTTTTAAATGGATTTTGTGTTTTTTTTATTGGCCCATGTTGCATTTTCCTTGCCCTTAACACGTTACATAAATCGACAAACATTCCTGCCAACCTGAATAGGTAATTAGTTGACATTTCTATATGTCAAGGTCTCTTAACAATTCAAAATATTTTGCGGAATTGAAATTAAACAAGCCAATTGTGACAGGAAGCAAATCAAATGTGTGATAAATCTAGGTAGCCAAAGCATTCTAAAGCTAAGTACACACGATTGTCAGATCTGTCAGCGAAAAATGTGTCCCAAATGCCTTACAACCGTCTGAACTTACAATTTTGTCTTACAATATTGTCAGAAATGTCATTCTCAGCCAATTGTAAGACATCCATCTGACAATGAAATTGTCAGGTTGCTGACGATCGTCTGAACACACAATTTTTTTTATTGTCAGACAATTAGGACATTGTAAGACTCATTGGATATTGTCACATGTCGTATGGAAGCTGACAATAGCTTACAATTTCTTCATTGTCAGCCAATATAACCATTGGTTTACGTGCGAAATCGAAGAAATCATATTGATATGAACAACTTTGGAAATTGGAATTTAAATTCTAATTGGAATTGCAAAAGTAAAAAAAAAAATTGTACAGGAAGAAAGTACAGAGTGAATGGGGTTGTTGGATGCGCAGAGTATAAACTGCCCAAAGAAGCCCTGTGGTAAGAGGTAGAAATAATAAAGAAAAAAAAAGTTTGGTCAAGTTGCCAATGAAACCATCTGGATTTCCTGGATGATCGCGCGCATATTGGTGTCTTGATGTGTGGAGTCACCAAAGCTAGAATTTTATCGGATTGTGTTGAATCCATTCGCAAAAAATTGCGATAAAGTTCCGGCTCCTCAGGTTGCTATTAGGAGTAGAATCCTTCCTTCTGACAACGGGCCACCCAATCCTTCTTCAAAATATTACGTCGTTTTTGTATCAATTCATCATCCTCGCAGTCTTCTAACACGTAGGCAGCTAAAATCTCGCAAGTACAATATTTTGTTCCATTACCCATACTACAAAAAACAACCCACAAGACTTTGAATTTATCTGACAATGTCTGACAACAGATCGACCAATTTTTCATATTCAAATATCTTCCGACCGTGTGAACACCCAATTTTCAACCTGACAACGTTGTCAGAAAAGTCATTGTCAGATTTTAAGACATCCATCTGACAATGAATTTGTCAGACTTTGGGACAAAATCTGAACGGACATTTTTATATTGTAAGATAGTTGGCTATTTGTCAGTCATTGGGTCGTATGAATAAAAACTAGCATTTGCTTTGAGTAAAAGGTGGTAGCAAAGTAAAAGCACTTAGCAATTGCTTTGAATCGGTATGAATAAAAACTTACTTTGCTAAAGTAAGTTCGAAAATTCGAACAAAGCATTTACTTCACTGCATGTGTCCTTCCCTTGCAGTTTCTGTCAAAATTTGAATTTGAATTTGAATTTTAGAATAAAAAAAACAATTTTTGAGGAAAAATAAACAAATGATAAACTAATTTAATAAAAAAAATGCACATAAATACGAAAAAAAAAAGTTAAATCTATGATGAAGAAGAGTATTTGGAAGAGCTTACTGGTACGCATAAGTGCATAACCTATATTCGATTACAAATTAATTGCTCTGCAGCTGACGATGAGGAATTTCCATCTACTTCTATCTCCAATAGTGGTATTCGTGCAAACGTCAGAAGCAGTAGGAATGATTTAATTTTCTGGATATTTGAAGGAACACCACCCCGCGTCTCCAGATTTTCTTCTAAAAGTAATCTACATTTCGACGCGTGAAACGATACAGTTGCTTAAAGTTGTTATCGTAACCAATTCTTCTTAGCTTATACTGTTTTTTTTTTTCACGAACGTTAGCAACAGTAGGGAAAACAGCTAAAATGTGCAACTTATCGCATCCATTTTTGTTTCTTTCACAAGCAAAAATTATTTTAACTTATGTATTTATAAAAAAACACTGCAACTCACAAGGCTAGACTGTTTTTGCAAAAAAAATGTGCGCGCAAAATATTTAGCAAATGCTCTGAGTCAACAAAATAGCAGACTCGGAATTTTCGTAGCAATTGCTTTGTCTTCCACGTTTTATTCATACCAATCTGAGTAAAAGGTCGGTGGCGCCGCTTTTCGAAGATGTCAAAAGTTGGAGTTAACTCAAATCAGTTTTTATTCATACGAAACTTAGCAATTGCTTCGATTTTGACATTTAGTCTGAGTAAAAGCAATTGCTACGTTTTATTCATACGACCCAGTGTCAGAGTCATTGTCAGATCTGAAAATATTGTAAGATCTTACAAACGTGTGTACTTAGCTTAAGTTTACTAAATTTGACACAATTTACTGTCAAATGAAAACTCAGTCAAGAAAATGTTTGACTAGGCTTGTCATCTCTTCATATACGTCTGGTGATAAAAAAAAACTGCTCAATCCAGGACAATAAAAGCATATACAATTGACATTTGTCAGCTGTCAGACTTATTGAACTAATATTTTGAACATACCCATTTATATTGTCTATTTGATTTGCTTTTAATTCTAAATTTTTTGGGAAGTTAGACTCATTAACTATAGCTTTAAGACCTTTGGGGATCGTTGATTTCGTGCGTTATTTCAGCAGGTTGACATTTTGACAGCATTGATATGGACGGTTAAATGTCAGCCTTATAAGAAGTAAGGAGGAAACAAAATTACCGACATATGTAAGTCCCAGCTAGAAACCTTCGCAAAATGTTATGGTT
Source organism: Cheilosia scutellata (assembly GCA_955612985.1). NCBI lineage: Eukaryota > Metazoa > Arthropoda > Insecta > Diptera > Syrphidae > Cheilosia > Cheilosia scutellata. Next base: position 73,192,607 of record OY015311.1, on the reverse strand, counting down.
TCATATTTTAATTACGGACAATTCATCACTGTGTGAAGGTATAACTTGCGAGAATATGTACAGAATATCCAAAGAAGTTGTGGGACAAAAAACCACAGCCAACGGAACTCTATTCGTATCGATCGATCGAGTGACGATTCTATCAAGCAGAGGGCGCACTCAGTCCCCATTTTAAGCTAAACTCTACTCGTAGGATATGGGGAAGGGGGGGAGAGTACGATAACTACGGCGCCAAAAATTGATAACGGTATTTTGTAGAGGGGTTAAATACAAGCACTTTTTACTATGGGAGGGGGGGGGTCTATCTTACTCCGTTTAGGCGGGAGGGGTAATTTAAAGAAAATGATACTTTAAATGGAAAAAAATACATTAAAAAACAATGGCAACACTTACAATAAAGGACTTTATGGATTTTGTAAGCCAGGAATCTGTTCTTTGATATAATTTTTAAATCAAGGTATAGCTGTTAATAGTTTTTGAAAAAAATACTTTCAAACTTGAAATTTAAGGAAAAAAATTAAAAAAAAAAAGTTTTATGCTGATTTTTTTCAATATTGAGTAAATAGATACTTAATTTGTTTATAGTTTTTACTGCCTAAGTCAATTCTTAATCGAACACTCAAAACCAGATTGATTTATGTCGCCTATGACCTATAAGTCACATCAAACGGACAACAAAATTATCTGAATTTTTTTTAGGAAGTTAATCAAAGACCGCGCAAACTGGAGGTGCGTATTGGTTTGGGCTCAGGTCCACACCGGACTGTAGCGCAACCTATGAAAGGTGTCCGAGCTGAAATAAAATCTTCAACGAGATTGCTTTATTTTCTATCTAGGGTGCTCAATGTTTTAATATTCATTCATGTATTAGTAACGCTGAAAAGTCAAATATGTACTTTTTTTATTGTAATCATATTTTTACTGTCAAAATGGAGATTACAAAAATGTCGTTCAAGATAAAAATGCCGGCGCAACAGGCAAGTAGACAGACATCCTAGGCCTATTTTCTCGCAACCATTCGTTTGTGTGTGGACGAATGGAAGGGACCTACAATTTTATGCCGAGTCCGAACGGCTGAATTGAGAAGCCTTTTCTGGACAGTTATACTCTCGGATGTTTGTCAGACGTTCGCGAGAGGTGACGCAGTGGAAAAACCTTAAGATGTAATTGTGTCTTTTCGGGGATCGAACCTGCGATCCCTCGCACAATAGTCCAACACACTAACCAATGAGCCACTGCGCCCACCTTTATTTATTACAGATATTATTTTTTTATAGGCAGTGCATTGTTGATAGTTATCGGACGCAAGAATCTACGACACCCTCCAAACAGGTCACATTTCTAATCTTTCTAATACCATAACTGATATGAAATATAAAAGAAATAAATTTTCTTATCACAAAAATATGCCAAGGCAACAAAAGTCTTCCGACAACTACAACAGACGACGACGTGTGCTTAAAATGGAACACTAACAAAAAATGTCATTAGAACAACAAACCAAATGAAGACTTAATTCATTTACCAATTGTTTTCTGTTGGACTTTTGGGTTCAAGCGCCAAGCCAAAAAAGAACGTGTTGTATTTTCGCTAAGCTGTATTTTTGACACCATTAGATAGTAGATATAAGTGCAAAGATTGATTATTTCTAAATCACCGATTAATTGAGTAAATTCACATGTGGCGCGCTTGTTGTTGTCAGTTGTTAGCTGTCAGTTTGTTTGCTACTACATGTAGTGGGTTCTCCTTGAAATGTTCCATAATCATCTAGATTCTAGAAGATCGATCACATGATCGCACACAAAATCCCGATATACGTATAAGTTATGTGCGTTTGTTTGTTTTTTCTGGTTTTACATAATTGCATATATTTACATATGTACTACCTAGATACATTGTAAGTTGTCGTACTTTTGTACTTTTGTAGTCAATGGTCCATGACGCCATTACATTTCGTGGGATTTTAACTCCCATAAAGGAATGTGAAAACCAGTTCAAACTTTTTCTTCAATCTGTATCAATTGTTTATATATTTACGCGAACCACAGTACACACATGTGTATATATGTATTTTTGGAAGCCCCTAGTGGCACATTTCAGAAAAAAAACCTAAGGTACATAATTCACTCACCTAAGCGTACATTTAATTTGTTTTTAAATTAAAAGAACTAAAATAATAATAATAATCTCGTCTGGTTGGGCGCGTCAGTGTTGGTAAAGCACAAGTTCGATTAACAAGTTTAGTCTGTGCACCTGTCTTGTGGTGCGACTACTTCGAAAAATTCTACACAAATACCGCTACCATTACCATGTGTGCCCTATATTTCCAATCAGAGACAAGAGATACATTTTGTATTTTGAGATACATATATTTTAATTTGCATAACCAACTTTGAGTGTGTTATATAGAAAATTAGCTTCCCAATGTGTATTTAGTGCAGATTCTTGTAGTCGCGACGCTAGTCAAAACGAAATTAGTGTCTGTGTGAAGAAGAAACACAACAAAGAAAAAAGTTATGCTTTCCAAATATCGCCGGCATTAGTTTACGCTAAAAGACGATGTATTTGTGAGAGCCAGAGAGGATTTAAAATAAGCATAAAAACAATAAGTATAATTTGATTTGTTGTTTTGTGTTTGTGGAATTTTGATTTTTATTTGAAATTGTTTAACTCGCATGAGAATTGACACTTGAAATTAAAAGAACAATTGAATGAAAAATGTTATAAATGTCTACGAGAGATTTTGTTGGCATTTGATATTCGAATTTTAAATTACCTACAATCGGTATCCAACCGGCTTTGCCCATGCGTAGGAATTGTATTACCAAAATACATCTTGTCCATCAGGACAATGCACATCAATTTTACAACAGTAGGCTTAGTATGCTTCTCGAGATAAATTTTAGCTTCCATACAAAATTCTCTCCAATATTTAGCTGAGCTAAATTTAAGCGAATCCATTTAGCCGAGCGGTACGCTGCTTCAGCTAAAAAATCAAATTTTCATTTCCGACTGTACTTCATATAATTATGTATCTGTCAAAAGTTAGCGCGCCCATTCGGCACATTTTCTCAAGCTAAATTTTGACAGATATGTTGGTTTTTTTTACTGTTGTGTTTTTGTTTTGCGGAAAAGTAAATAAGGATGAGTTGTTTCAATGAATACCTCGATGAGAAATCCTTTCAAAGTGAAAAATTTGAGATCATAGAATAGCAGATAACGAAAAAAGAAAGCCCAACACTTTTTCGAGTCGATGCATTTTTAAAGGAAGTTATTTTCAACTTCCAGCTGATTTCAGCTGTTTTCTCTGACACCTATGTCCACAGCGCACTCCATGTCAAAATTTAGCTGGGGATTTAGCTAATGTTTGGAGAGAAAAAATGAGGAGCTGCTAAAATTTAGTTTCGCTCACATGACTGTCGAGAAATAGCGATTTGAATATTTTTTTTTTTACTTTATGGGAGGTGCCCCTGACAAGCCCCTTTGTCCAAGCCAAAAAACTGCTGGATTGATTTTGACCAAACTGCACAGAAATACTCTTTTGGTTCGGTGGTTTCGAAGTCCATGCCCATAATGTCTATACAATCATAAAAATATCAAATATGTATTTCTTTCAATTACAATACAAACGGTTTTCGTTAACAAAAGATTTTGAAATTCGTTCCTAAAGTTTAATTTTATTTTATAATTGATTTTAACAAGGCTACGATTGTTTAATAAAACGTCAAGCAGTTGACACTTCTCATTTGTTTGACAGCTACAAAATTGTATACTTTTTGTCAGACAGTGTAATCGTGTGTATAGTGTGCTAAATTCTTTGAAAACGATTAATCCAGTTTGAAAATCTGACATTCTGCGAAATAATTAAATGTCAAATATGTGTCAAAAAATATACAAAAAAAAAACAAAATGGATAGAAAAACTACCGGTCGTCGCGTGTCGGGAGAAAAAGAAAAGCCATGACAGTTAAATTTATAAAATGTCATAATTATCGTTGTTCCAGTATAGGCTGCGGCTTTGTAGAATACCGATGGCATAAGTTTGGAAATATGTATTTACCGACAGAAAAAAAAACCAAATCCATTGGCAAAACTTAACAAAAATGTATTCACAAAACCGATCCTACTTATTCTTCTAGGATCAATCTAAAATGCTCTCCTTAAATAACCAATGTACACCGAAGAGGAATTGGAGTGCGATGCCCTTTCAACTACAACGAGCTGTCACTCGAAACTGTCAGGCGAGAAAAACGGGCTTAGTGGTGAATGAGTGCAAAACAAAAAAGTAGCAATGCAATTGACAAAGCCACAAAAATACCTTTTTAAAACCGGGGGGCTTTTTAATCACAGCTTGACAGCTAATACAAATTTAACATGATGTCTGTACCCGTATATTTTATAGGAAAAAATTGGGCTACAAGTGGTCCAGTACACCAAAATACACACAAAGCGATTATGATCACATTTGGGCTACAGCATCTTGGTTTTAACCACAAATTATCACTCATTTCGACTATTACTTTTCAAATTTATAAAGAATAGGAAGAAAAATAAATGCTTTTCTCTTTTTGGTAAAAGTACATATGGATGTTCTGTTCATATTTAAAATTGGCGTGAAACGTTTTTGCGTTGACGGAAACCCCTTGTGATAAACAATTTTATGACATCTTTCACAAGATGAGAATATTTTATTTTTCCGAGTTGGCACATTGTATATGCCACAATACACAAGTGTTACTTATATGTATTTACTATACATACACACTCGTATATAATTAAGATAGATACAGATAATTTGTTTATACCCGGCGTGAGTCACATGGCCTCAGAGTTAATAAATTATGTTTTTATTTTTAGTACAAATTATTTATATTTTTTATTTTATTGTATATAATTAAATATGTAGGATGTAGGTAGATACAAACAAGTTGTTTCTAGCAAGCTAGCAACAGTTGAACATATCTAACACGGATTTTCTAAACTAAAACAACACTTGTCCTTGGGATTTATTGTTTCCGAACGCGAAGAACAAATTGGCTACAATCCAGCCCCCAAAATGGGTATGGAATTAAGTCAAGGCTGTTTGTTCATCTGGTACTAATATTTATTTCTAACAAATTGCCGAACAATTTAATGTTTGGGTTAAAAACGCCCCTAAAGAGTGGGCGTGTCAAAAAACTTTTTATATGAGCTGATGGTTCAGGAGATTATTTTCACGTAAAACGATGTTTTTTAAAGAGGGCGTGGGAGAAAAATCATTAGATGACCATAATTTAAATGTCAATAACGTGTGGTCATGATCTTTATTGATATTAGCACCATCCCAATTAGTAATACTTCAGTAACTTGAAATTGAAAGTACCATAACAGGAGTGTTTTTTTTAACAACGTTTTTTGAGGTTAAATAAATTTCTGAGAGTATGTACAACGAACACATTTTAAACTATGTATGAAAAGAATTTAGAGATTTGTTTTTCCAGTTGGTAGCACTTTTTTCAACGGTCACCAAATTGACAACTGACAGCATCGATTTCTGCTCAATTTAGTTTGACATTTAACCATAAATGGACTTACGCCTGAATTTGCTCATTTTTACCACAGAATGTTGTTTAGCGTTGGGGTTAATTTTTTGTTGAATTGACGTCAACATGCGATAATTGTCGTATTTGGAGTGAAGTGAGTGAAATCCACAAGTCGAACGTTGAAACGTCGTGACATCCACGAAATGTCACTGTTTATTGTGGAGCTATGATTCACATTTCTTTGATTACTAACTACTGATTATTGATTGATTACTAACTATTTTTGTTACCCAAAGATATCTTGTATTATTGTAAAAGAACTGGGGTTTCAAGAAAAGGGAGCAATATTAAGCGCAGCAGATCCTTAATGAATAGTTTCTGCGATAACACCGGATATCTATTCGAGATAGACACGCTATTGATGGCCTTCTTTGGTTCCCGCGAAAATTCAAGTTACCTAAGGTGTCGCTACAGACCGGGGTGCACATGGGCCTCAACCAACAAGCGTCTCCAGCCAACACGATCTTTGGCAACCTGTCTCCAGTTTCCCCTTCAAAAGGGTGGACCATCGAGTGGTTTCTTTTTTAATCATAGGTTATTTTGACATTGACAGCTGTTTCCCGCGAACATCAACTCGCCATCGATCTTAACAGCTCATTATTCCTCGCACTAGCCTGAGGAGAATTCTGCACATAGATCTCGGATTATTCGCTTACAAAGTCCAATTGACTTAGCAATTGAAGGCGCACGACCACCCGCTTCCTTATCGCTTAGCAGTTTGGGCCTTAGATCAGCTTGAATTGGACAACGATTTTGGGCGAAAAATCATCTTTTCTGATGAGACGCATTTTCATCTCGGCGGCTACGTTAGCAAACAAAATTGCCGCATCTGGGGCTCGGAAAACCCGTACGTTATCGTCGAGAAGCCAATGCATCCACAGAGCGTGACAGTTTGGTGCGGATTGTGGAGTGGTGGCATCATTGGACTATTTTTCTTCGAAAATGAGGCTGGGAACAACGTTTCGGTCAACGGACTTTTTTTTTACTGTCTTCAATAAGGGATATGGAAAACCTCTGTTTCATGCAGGATGGCGCGCCATGCCACAAAATAGACAAAGTCCTTAAACACCTCAAAGTTATATCTGTCTATAGCGACATTCTGCCCGAGACGTGTCGGTGTTGGGTGTCCTTTTTTGTTGACAGCATATATTTTGTCTTGCCGTCATTGACCGCCAAGCCCATTTTCGCCGCCTCCGTCTCAATACTCACGAACGCGCCTGTGACATCACGCTGCGTAATCACAGAGTCTATATAAAAACACTAAATGCACTCCTGCTTTCACCCTTTACAATCTATTTGAAAGGTAACCAATAAAGATAGAAGCCACAAACTTCAGATTTTTTAAGGTTAAATAACAAAAATAAAAATAAAATAAAAAAAGAAAAAAGATCAATCGCTGCAGAAAATAAATCAAAGCTAACAACCTACTCGCATGATATTTTCAACAAAAATAAGAACAAAAACCAATAACAATTAGAAAGTTCCAAACAAATAGTTAAACAAAAAGAATGTACATCAAGCTTAACAAAACTCAAAGATCATTAGACATAATAATTATTTGAGTATACCGGGTCAAAGAAGATAAGTTGAAATAGCTCACAAAAGACATCAACACACTTTACCAAAGGTCAAATATCAGGAAGAGAAAAAGCAGGCAAATTAAAAACACATTTCAACAACATTTTGCATAACACAAACTATTATACATATTTCAAAACAAAATTCCTTCTCCCTCCAAACACAACAACAAACAATTCTCTCTTGAATAAACAATAATCAAACAAAATAAAACCAAGAGCACAATTCACAATAGCTTCGAAAGAGCGAAAGACATATCACACACATTATACAACAATTTGCACGCACACATGGAACATTTTCTCTAAAATTAGCTTTCTCAATGGATCTCTCCCTAATAAGGAAAAATTACAAATGTACCTTTATTTGTGACAATAAATTCGATACGTAGAACGTTACTGGTCATGTTTGCATATTCTAGATATTTTTTTTATTCCATTTCCACAAAATATAAGAGTAACCTCTACAAGAGACTTTTTCCAAACGAGGATTGTATAACTTTGACCACGTGAACTTTTTTTCTCTCACCGAAAATATACCAATACTTTTTCGAACATAAAAATTAAAACATTAGATCCAAGAAAATTGATAATTTATCCAATTTATTGGGTCAAAAAGCGGGTATGTCAAAGCCACACGAAAATATCAAAATTCTATTGACCAATTTTTGACACGATCGGTAACTTTTTCATTTTTTTTTTTTGCAACGTAATGTCTACGATGGTTTATCGACTTACCTTCACATAGGGTCGTTGATTTCTGATTTCCAGATGGCGTTAGCGTTACGTATTAAAAAACAAAATTTCCTTATTTAATTTATGTAGATACTTAACAAAAAAAAAACAAAACAATGATATTCACTTCACCCGTTGACAATGCGCTGTTCATAAACACTTTGGGAAGCTTGTGACGTGCGCTATGTAAATCGTTTTAGTTAGACAACAAAATTTAAAATAACACAAACAGAAGTCGCACAGGGCAAGCACACATTAAAACGACAACGACGCTGGATGACGACGGCATGCCGCGATTATTTTGTTGTTATTGTTGTTGTTGATAGCCCCGATACAGATAGCCTAGAATACCGATTCATTCATGTATATAGTATATATGACATTATCTTTCACGCGTTAAAAAAATAATCAAATAAAGCGCGTTCACTTCACTTATGTACCAGAGATGATAATTTACTTCATATGTAGTAGATCTACTTCATTTTTTAATTATTGTTCATCTGCTACGTAGCAACTTATTTCTACTTCGTTTATTTATGGTTCAAAATATCATTTAAAATAGACAATATTGATCAATTTGACTCTAAATACATCAACAACGACGAAAAAATCAACGAAATATAAATATCACGAAAAAAATGTGTCATGTAATGCATGTGTTTTTCAAACTGTGGGTCACGACCCCCTAGAGGTTCGCCAAGAGTTCCTTGGGGGGTCGCGCTCTCAAGCCGGTAAGATTAATAAACAAAAGTCCCGTGCCAAAAAAAAATAAAACAGAACACAACATTTGTTAGTGCGACATATCTGAACGCAGGGAAAATATCAAACAATTATTGTTTGTAAAGACTCTGGCCTCAAAGGAAGTTTTACGAGGAATCCTCTGATTTTGTCTTTTGCAGTTATAATGCTTTCTTCTCTCCCTTGGAGTAGTCAAAAGGATCTGCGAGAAATGATACTTTGAAAAGCCAGGTGGGATCAGAAAAATGATTCGAATTTCAGATTTTGAATCTTGTAAGAACATACCTAAATAATGTAGCTTTTAATTCCAGAACTCATGTCAATACCTTTCCTTTTGACAGCCATCTGACCTCTGTCTGGTAAAGGAGATTTTGATGGAGTGAACCCATTTCATCACATATGGTCCTAAACAGCCGACTTTGCAAGGCCTTGGGCCTTACCAATAATCATTTTTAGTCTTCAACTTAAATATTTTGACGGTCACAATGGATAGTTTTATATGGAAATGTTCGCCATTGTGACTTCGCTTGCCTTTAATAGAGCTCACAGCTCGGATCACATCTTTAAGTACATCATTTAATTCAGAAGGTAACACCTTGGATGCCAGAACTTATCGATGAAGAAAGCAGTGTATCCGCATGAAACGTTTGGCATTAGGAAAAGTTTTGCAAAATACATAATATGTCTTCTTCAGTAAATAAATAAAATGTTATGTAATTAGACCGGGTTTTGAAGGGGCTCAGTGTATGTAGCTTTTTGAAGAACTGACACATTATAATGTGGGGGTCGCCAAACTGTGTTTACAAACAAAGGCGTCGCATACTCAAAAAGTTTGAAAAACACTGCACTATAGAATATCATTTATGTGCTTCTGTCACACTACACATCCTTCTATAGATCCCTTTATCCCATTGAAGACCTAACTTTATCATTTAGAGCAGGAGTTCCCTAACTGTGCGTCGCGACGCCCTGGGGCGTCGTGGCGGTATCCTAAGGGCGTCGCAAGACGGTACGTACAGACCGCTTGCACGCGACGTTCCATAAACTTTGAGCTCGCTTTAAAATTCAATTTCTTTAATTTTTTGAACAAAGGAAGAGTTCAATATATGTACGTAGCATTTCATTTCTCTGTACGAATGACAAGAGTGAGGTCGAAGCGAAATCCAAATCCCCATTATAGCCGCATCCAATTCGAAGATAAAACGCATTTGTGTTTCCCGCTTAATCCAGGCAGACTTGATCTCTTTAAAAAAAAAAAATAACTTAAACGGCTCTAATTTTCTCAATAATTTTTATTGAATAAAAAATAAAGCAGCAAAAAAATAACATGACAAGATAAATTAAAGTAATAAAATTAAAAAAACGAGTAGCCGCATAGTTAAATAAGGATTGGGACGAGTCGATGTTGGCATTTGTCTCATCTGGAGTTTTTATTATTCAGTTAATGATTCCAAATCCAGCATGCGGCGGTTCGTGGAAGAGAACCCGAGGCAGTCAATTCCTCGCCGTGCACAAGAAGTCGACTTTTCGCAGATTTCATCTTGACGAATTTTGCATCAGTACTTGGGCCGACACCCGTACAAGATCCAACTGATGCAGAAGATCAAAGTTAATGACCATAGACAACGCCGTTTGTTCGCTGACAGGCGCTTCGGAGCCCAAATTTGGCCAAGAAATCATCTTTAGCGACGAGGCGCATTTTTGGATGAATGGCTATGTCAACAAGCAAAATTGCGATATATGGGACGACGCCATTTCAACATCGACCCGTCCTTATTGAAAAACCCTTTAATGAATTTTCGTAAGATCAGCTTCTATTCACATATCTTTTAGAAGGGCGTCGCAAAAATCGTACAACCTGTATAGGGAGTCGCAGTATGAAAAAGTTTGGGAACCCCTGATTTAGAGCATTTCGCCAAATGTTTGCTTCGTTTTTTGTAAATCTACTTCGTTTTTTCGGGCAATTTACTACTTTTTTTGGGTTCAGCATTATCATCCCTGTTATGTACGTTGACTTCGGTCGAGTCGGTCGTCGTCGTCATTGGTTCCCTGGAGATGCTGCTGTCGCTTTCTTTCATACTAAATACCGCTAAATAATAACGAACAAGTACTATGTACACAGAGATTGGGAATGAATTCTTTTTGATTGTTTTGGTTTTCTTTTATTTTATTTTTTTGTCAGTACTACATTCTATTGCCAAATTTAAAGCTGTCAAGTGGAAGTTTCTCTCAGAGAAAAGTGTAAATGATTTTGGCACTTTGTGACATTGCGCGGGTATTAAAACTTTAAAAAGATAAAGTGCTGAAATGGGTCGTGTTTAATTAATTTATGTTCGTTATGATATGGCATATTGATGGATTAATTTACTAGCTGAGAACCCATTGAAAATGACCACGAATTGCAGCAGTTTGGTTCGGATTCGGATATGACGTGTTTGTTAATAATTATATTATGTACAGTGAGCGTCAAAAGTAAGTAAACACCAATGATATCTTGATTTGTTTTTGGAGCTTGAAGACTATTTTTTTCCTGCAATTATGTATGTATAAAATGTTTTATGTTGGCGAAATTAAAATTAAATTAAAATAAATCAAAATTAATGGGCAAGGGAAGATAAAAATAAAGCCGATGTTTTTACAGCCCATCTGGAAGAAACGTTTAAACCGTACGATGGTCAAGTGGTTAACGATAACAACGATGGGTCTGAACTAATATCTGACGATTCAACACTCGCAAGTGCAACGCTAAGAGAACTAAAACACGAGATCGAGGATCTTAAACCTAAGAAAGCCCCGGGCTATGATTTGATCACAGGAGAAGTTCTCAAAGCTCTTCCTAGAAAAGCACTATTTAAGCTTCTCCATATTTTAAATGCTGCGCTCAGATTAAAACACGTGCCGAGCCAATGGAAAGTTGCGGAAGTCATAATGGTTCTAAAACCAGGAAAACCGCCAAATGAGGTAAAATCGTACAGACCAATTTCGCTTCTTCCAATCATATCCAAAATTTTCGAGAGGATATTACTAAGGCGTCTACAACCGGTTATAGAAGATAATAATCTTATCCCTGACCATCAGTTTGGGTTCAGAAGTAAGCATTCGACGATTGACCAGGTTCAAAGAATTACTGACGTAATCGAGAAAGCACTTGAGGAACGAAAAATATGTTCAAGCTTATTCCTTGATGTCTCGCAAGCCTTTGATAAGGTGTGGCGCGAAGGCTTAAAAATAAAATTACGACAAGTTCTCCCCGTACGTCTATACGATATTCTGAAATCATATCTCGGCAATAGACTTTTCCGTGTAAGACATGGAAACGAATACTCGGAGCTAAAGAAATTTCGGCCGGTGTACCGCAAGGAAGTGTCCTTGGGCCGCTTCTCTACCTGTTATATACTCGTGATATACCAAAGGAAGATGACACTATCCTTGCTACATTTGCCGATGACACCACTATTCTAGCAGTAGGTAAAACAGTCGAAGAAACAACTGCAAAACTGCAAACCGCATTAAATAAAGTAAATGAATGGACGAGGGAATGGCGAATCGCCCTCAATGAAACTAAATCTGTTCACGTGAACTTCACATATAAAAAAACTAATGGCTTGCCAATTTTTCTAAACTTGGCCAGAATACCTTTTGCGAACGAAGCCAAATACCTGGGAATGACACTCGACGCAAAGCTGAAATGGAATTCGCACGTGAAAATGAAACGCAAAGAGCTAGAACTCAAATATAGAGAAATGTACTGGTTACTTGGAAAACATTCCCAGCTCAGTACCGAGAACAAACTGCTTTTATACAAGCAACTGCTAAAGCCGGTGTGGACCTACGGTATACAACTTTGGGGTTGCACCAAGAAAACAAATGCCAATATTATACAATCTTTTCAAAATAAAGTGCTTCGAGAAATTGTAAAAGCACCGTGGTATATTAGAAACGACGACATCCACAGGGATCTCGGAATACCTACAATCGAAGCTGAAACTAGAAGCTTTGCGCGAAAGCATAGAAACCGACTAATCGGACACACCAACAATACAGTCCTACAAATTTTGGATGAGAGCAATTTATTGCACCGACTACAAAGAACAAAACCTTTCGACTTGGCGATATAGGGATTAACCGCGTCAAAATTGCGGAACATGCAGGATCTTTCATTGGAAAGTAACCTGTCAAAAGTTTTCATTTCGTGTAGGAAAAATTGCTTGATAAGTTACATCTTAGTTGCAGTATCTACAATTTATATCGAAGGGTGGTGTTTTTAGTCAGTAAGAATCTGACACTACTGTGAGCACTCGTTGTTCTCATAGTGTCTATGCAAGATTTTCATCCTCCCTCGGAAAAAAAAAAAAAAAAAATGTCGAAATGAAATACTTTTTGTTATTGTTATTTCAATATGAAACTTTTTACAGATTTCCGTTTTTTAAGAACTTTTTCAAGACCCTAAAGTAAACTTAAAAAATCATTGGTGTTTACTCACTTTTGACGCTCACTGTATGTACTTAAATTAAAACCAAATTTATTGTCATCACCTCGTACCTACTATAAGGTCGTGTGTTAGTTGGGCTAAATAATTATCATCGGATAATTTTCTGGCACTATCATGGTGGAAAAATAATTTTTTAGCTGTCAAAATATTAACCTGCTACGGGAGTAAGAATTTTATACATCAGTTTTATAGCTATCAAGAATAAATGTAAAAACAGGAAACAGAACAAAACACATTTAACCCAAGCATTTCATAGGAATTCAGTGAAACATGTTGTGGAAGTCGAACAGAAAAAGTCTCGTATGGAAAAGTTAATACATATATCAATTGCTTAATTTGTTTTTATGAACTAAATTAATATAACTCATAAGCAATATTTTAAGACCAAGATTGAGTTCAACCATTAAGTTTAAGTGGTCTAAAAAAGCCAAACAAAATGTTTACGTTTCTGTTTTACGTATTGCGCTATAACATGTGGCCTAAGGTAGGATGGAAAGTTAGGTTAGGTTAAGCGAACCCATCGCCATCCCTGGAGAACATACAGTTCCTAAACCAAATTGGCCAAACGCTCTCTACAAGACATCGGAGAATTTGTCCGAAAGTGAATCAGAACGGATACCTTGAATGGAATTCGTACAAATCGGAGAAAATTCCGTCTCGATAGGGCTGTATATAATAGCCGTTTTTTATTATCAGCGTGATCTGATCCGGATCAGATCATGAAAATAAAACAAACTGGATCATTGATTGAGTTGTGGCAACAAACATATAAAATCCAATAACAATTATGACAAATTTCGTATTGCCACCAGCCATCTTGCAGCCACACGGTACAATGTGACGTCACAATGCGATGATTTCTCCATTGCACTTGCTCATATTTGAGTTTGACATTTCGCTTGTTGTGTCGGGGTGTTACCATATGGATACAAATCTGCATACATTTAGCATTGAATATTTTTTTTGGGGAAACTATGTTCAAATGTTAAGTTCAAATATGCATTATAATTAACCGTATTGTACTGCTAATATTTCCATTTATATTTCTATGCTATATAGCGAAACAAAACATCTCGAAAGTCGGAGTAGTAACTTATTCGAATTTGAAAAAAATGCTAATTGATTTTTTGTGTTGTTAATTGTGGTTCACATTTTGGTCTGGCAACATTACTGTGTGGCTATAATTTACAGGGACACCAATCTTTAGTGAATGAAATAAACAACGCCACGAAACAACAACGAGAAATAGTTGAATTAATTTTCAGATCATATTTCGTGATCTCGATGAAAAGCAGGATCACATGTTGTTGTTGTAAGTGCATGTAAATCGATGATCTATATGGATCATAGCTGATAATAAAAAACGGCTAATGTCAAAGCTGAGGTAAATACATAATAGGAAAATAATAGTAACCTAGTCTGTGTTCTGTGGTGATCACTGTTATTTTGGCGATATCTTTTCGCCCGCCTTCGCTTTTGCTTATTCTCAAAAGCGAAGTATAATTTCCCAGTGCTTTCCAGTTTTTTGCATTCTGAATTCCAATTTTCAACTTATTTTGCCAAAAGTTTGACAGCTTTTTCGCGTCACAAGAATTTAGTTTATTTTTCATTTGCAAACATTCCGCAAGCAATCCCCGAATAGGTATCGCTTTTGGAAATACAAAATTACAAATCCGCCATGAAAATCGTTCTATTTCCATCGCGCATTTGGGAGTAACCCTAACCACCCAGTATAATATGTACTAGAATTTAAAAAAATTTATGCCCCCATTGTAGAACACAACTCAACTTAGTTGAGTTGAGTTGTCTTCAATTCAACTCAACTTTCACACAACCCAAACTAACTAACAACTTATACTTAGACAACCACTGCCATCTTTGTTGTGTTTTGACAGACAACTTTTCTATCAAGGTTGTGTATGACAATACGGACAATACCGAAATTTGAATTACATAAAACCAAGAGACAACTCAACTCAACTCAACTCAACTGTAGTTACACAATAGGGGCATTAGTTTTAAATTAGATTTAACCGCCTTTTTCTAGTATGTAATGAAAGGGTTGTATAAAAATGAATCCAAAAATTCCAAAGAAGAGTGATAACAAGGCGGCGCAGGTTACATTTTCGGAAGTCTAGCACTAGTTTGAGGTTACATTGACTGGTTCCGTACCCGTGAAATTTTAGCACTATTTCATTCGATCTAGCACTGTAAATTTCCCTTTTAGCACTGTGTTTAATTTATATTTTCAAGCAATACGCATTTAATTATTGCTATAAAACTGTTTTTCTGTGAACATTTAGTTAATTATTTAAAACTATAATTTTGTTTACGTCAAAAACGTCAAAACAGTGTAGATATATACTAAGGCCCTTAACTAACCCTGAAATCACATTTCTGGCTCTAATCTGTTGTTAACAATAGAACATAAATAATTATGTAAATCTTCTAACCTTTATTTATTTATTTATTTTTAATTCAGAAATTTTCTACATCTTTCTGGTATGAACACAATCTAAAATTTGTAGTTAAAGGTGGAAATGAAAATGATGCCTTAAACATGGTAAAAATGTATTACAGGTTTATTCAAGTTGTTTAAAATGTCTTCAGAGATGGGGCGAATTTCTGTATGAGTTTGATTGTTTTACATGGATGGATTTAAACAAAAGTGTCAACAAATTAAACGAAAATAAATTCTTTGACAAATTTTGTAATCTAAAAATATTTGTAGTGCAAGAACAAATTAATAATAACTTTTTGAATGCACGAAATTTAATAAAATTTACAATATTGAATTACACCAAACCAGTGAACTTTTCATACCTATATTGCGCATAGTTTGTTTTTTCAATTCCTGCATAATGCTCATGTTGAGCGAATATTTTCTTTGATAACAAGCCAATTGACTGAAAAACGGAATAGACTTAAAATCAAAATTGTAAAAGCAATTTTTTCGTAAATAAAATTTTAGAAATATGCCCTCCTCAGAATTTGACGAATATATTCTAAAAAACCCGATATTTAAATTTTTTAATTGAATTTTTTGAAGGTGTCCTTTTTTTGGTGGGCATGGATCTGGTCACCCTAATGTCTATCATTACAACCTTTTGGCAGAGGTTTTAGAACAGGCATAAAAAGGTCTCAATAATGAAAACTGATTAAAGTCGGTTAATTTTTTTTTTAAACTGTGACCGTTTTTTTACTCTTCGAATAATGCGTCGGTATGCTGCAAAAAAGACTCATGTCCGCTCTTTGATTAAATGTAGTTATTAAGTTAGACATTTTCCAAAAGTCATATGCCACTCTTAATAGTATCCTTTCTATAAAATTAAAACAATACGTCATTATATCCAAAGCAAGCAAATCAATAGAGCAAAAAAGACCCAAGTGGACATGGGTTTTTTTACCTGCAATAATAACTACATTATTTTTCAAAAAATGGACATGGGTCTTTTTTGCAGCATACCGACGATATAGTTGTTTTTGATACCTTAAATATATTGCTTGCTTTTAAAGATAGCCCATGTGGCGGCCATGTTCAAAGAAAACAAATAATCAAATGAAAAATAATTTGAGAAATATAACCTCAATGGAACGTAGTCCGCAAGGTGTTTTTGAAATAAAAATGTTTGTTTTTTCTATAAAAATAATATTGATTTACCTATTTTTACATAATAGCAAACACTAACCCCTAGTTTCACAGTGGAAGTTTAAACTATACTTTTAGTTTGAACTCCAGTTCAGCAATTAATTGGGTTTCACAATTTCGTTTAAACCTTGAATATAGTTCATTTTGTAGTTAGTTAAACGACAGTATTCTGACGTTTAAGCTTCAGATCACTTGACACAATGACATTTCAATTTCAAACCTGCCGATTGTCAAAAACACAAATACATATTTGACGTTGTTTTGCGTGTTCTTTGAAAGAAAAGACAAGGAACGATTTTGGAAAAGTCGTATAAAAGCTAAGTACTATACAATACTGCCAAATTCTATTTATTAAATTTAGTTACACTGAGTTCAATTGAACTGAAGCTCAGATTACAATCACCCTTATTCTACGTGTCGTTTATATTAAACGACAAACGGCGTTTTTTGAAATCGGTATTACATGTGGCGTGTTTCTAGGCGTTTTATGTCGTTTAACGACATATGGCGTTTAAGTAGTGTGGAACACAAGTTCTACAAACGTCAACACAGTTTTTCGCATTCTGACAGTCGTTTTAGTTGCACAAAACGACTCCTAAAACGCCGATTATTGTCGATTGCAAATCTTAAACGACTAGGAGGCAAATTTAAGAAAAAACATGTTTGTCATGTGAGTTTTGGTAATTGTTTATATTTATGCAGTGATTTTATAATTCTCTTATGATTAAGGGTGAAAATAACAACCCCGATCAAATGAAATTCCAGCCTTTTGGTAAAACATAATTTTTGCACATTTCCCTTCTTCTTCCGTGTAGGTAATGCATGTTTATCCATTGTGCGTGTAATTATTATTGACATTATTTTCTACCTCAAACTATTTTGTATTTATATGTATCTACTTACTTTGAATCTGGTAAATCCAAAGGATCGGATTTTGACCTGATTCTTCGTCTCAGCTCTCTTTTTGCAGACTCATCTTCTTTGACACTTTCGCTTTCCAAAGGTACGATCATTGCAATGCTATTCATGTTTTTTTAGTATATAATATTATATATTACCACAATTCGAAATACTTTTGACTTTTGTACGTTCAATTCAAATTTAAAACACAAAACATAAATACCTACCTATCCATTCTTGCTACCTACCTGTCAATTATCACTCAGCGGTTGATGTGGAACTCATGTGGGATGTAAAGTAAATGAGAGTGCAGGCGTTCAAGGAATAGAATACCGATACTAAAACGACACTAAAGCGACTAGACTCAAAAAACGCCAGCTGTCGTGTAATATAAACGACACGTAGAATAAGGGTGATTGTGAAAGAGTACGAGTTGAACGTCAAATTTAAAATCGAGTTCATATTCAGTTGAACTTTAGTTTAAGCTTCCACTGTGAAACTGGAGGCAAGAAAATTGAGTTCTTAGGCATAGAACTAAGCCGTTTTTTTTAAAGTGTATTTTTTTAGCAAATTGTGTGTTTTCATGATGTAAACTGAAACCAACTTCACTCTGTCTATGGGATGCGTTCGCAAATTAGATTTTTAATTGAAAATGAGACGAAGTTAAGAACAATTGGGGGTTACAAATTGGCATTACTTGCCAGATTAAAAGGACATACGAGTAGGTACATACGTGCAACCCCGTGGGAGATATTTATTTGTACACTATTGAAGAGGGTTTAATACATCTGACATCACGTGCCCATATAAACATTTTAATTCCACCTTCGATTTGCTAATTTCTATCTTTTATCAATTTGTTCCACTCTAAAACTAAGCGAATGCTAAGTGAGTTGTAAACTTCTTTTTGGTAATATTTTAAATATTGCTCTCGGATATTACTTCACGCGCCATTACTGTCATATAATAACTTAAGTGACTACAAATAACCGTGTAATTGAAGTATCCATTCACACATTCCTAAAATGAAATAAATCTTCATAAAGTGATTCCACTACAAAATTAACTTTAAATAATTGTCTCTCAGAACTCAGAGCCATGCATGTGTGTGGGAAATAAGTAAGACAAAAATATAGGGCAACAAATCAGATGGAACTCAGTTCATACATATATTTTTTTTGTCTCTCGTATCGTACTGCAGCCTGGCTCTGCCTATAGTCGCAATAATTTGGTTTGCGCAGCCACCGGCAGCGGCGTCTTATCACCTTCACACTTATAAACGCAATAATATTCTATACAAACAAATGGCGCAATGCGCAAAGCTACATATTTTTTCCATTGTGTGTTGTTGGCCTTTTACAAATAAAAAAAACACACTTATCACTTTGTTGTCTAAATACGAAGTAATATGAAGTAAGTATGTAAATTAGGTATACACGATCGAAAAAATGCAAAATGAGGATCAGTATTTGAATAAAATGTAACCACTGACTGACATATGAGATTATTTGAGAGAACTTGCTGTCCAAATAAAAGGGGACGCCTCCTCGTAAGTAGTGTAGGGCTGTATCGTATCGATAAAAAAAAACACAACTCTAATGGATTCTCATTAGCATTGAAGACGAAATCACCGCGTTAAATGGATCGAATTAGAGAAATCTAACGTGGCACATAAATGCGCGTACATGTCTTGAAATTGTTACCTAAACTAGGTTTTGGGGTACCTACTGTAACCCCTGACCCCCGGACGATTGCGATAAACATACCAACGACATCAAATTTCGAATTTAAATAATCAAAGCAGCTGAGTTGTACGTTTTACTCAGGGCTAAGTGCCGGGAGGTCGAGCGCTATAAAATATACGCTCGCTGTAGCTATAGCAAATGACAGTGAAGGCACACATAGAGTGTTCTGTGCATGTGCATGGCTGACTGTTCTATACGCAAAAAGAAAAGGAAAATCACTTGAAAAGTAAAACGTTAGCATTGACATAGAGACGTTAATTAGGTTCTCTCGCACGATACGTTGCAACGAAAAGATTGATGCAGTCAGATATTACGCTGGGTTTACTTTTTATAGCCCGGTTTTTGAATCTATTTATGTAACAACTATGGGACATTATTTTGGTTCAGTGCAATAAATTAAGAGTATAAAACAATAAGGTCCTGAAATTAAGGACAAAATCGGGCCAATAACACAGTTTCGATAGATTTACTTCTTAAGAATAATGTTAAAGAAGTTACATCGCGTCGCCTTGTCTTGAACTGTTTCTGACATCAAAGGGTTTGTCCTAAAAACAGGACACACTTAGACCAAATTTGTAGCTCAATTTTGATTTCACAAAAAGGGTAGGGGGAGGCGGAAAGTGGCAAGGAAAAATTATGAGTCCGACATATATGTGGGGACTTTATTGCTACCTGCGAATTTCTTTTAAAAAATATGTATCTCTGTGTATCTTACTTCTTTAGGAGGTCATAATGATGACTGAAACAGTCAACTCAATTGGTTAAATATGTTTGAATTTAGCATCTACTTATGACGGTTTGTCTTCGGGTAGGAACGAAGGGTAACCGTAGCAATCTACCCCCTGTTTATTTACTTTGATAACCCGTCCACGACACATAGACTGGTGCTGAGCAGAAGCTTGATTGAAAGAGACCGTCCTACTGCTTGGTACCGAAAAAGGGTTAGAGTTTGTCCTTCTGGGAGACCCCCCGCTGTTAGCCTCTGACAGTCCACTTGTATAAGGAAGGTGACTGTTAGAGATCTACGTGTCAAGGTGAGTTTGCCCGATGTATTCAGCTCCTCCAGATGGCGATATGTATTCGGGAAATTGGAAGGGTGACCGAAACAGTAAACACCCGCTTGTAACTTCTGACAGTCCGCTTGTAGGGGGCGTGGCTGGTACGGATCTGCTCTTCAACTTGACGTTGGATGGGGTTGACAATTTGTTTTCGGGAAAGACGGATTGGTAATTTTTGTTTCAATATGTAATTGCGTGTTGATATTTAAGTGAAGCCATTTGGACTTTCTAACGAACTTGCTGATGCAGAAAATGTTGGTTCGAGGCAGGTCTTCGAAGAAATAAAGCCCCTACGCAAGGTGACAAGAGCAAAGGACGTGAACGGTGGTTTCCTCTTCATCCTCGTTCATGCGGCTCCTACAGAAATCGTTGTAGGGTACTCCCACTCTACGGGCATGCTTGTCTATCAGACAGTCTTCGGTTTATGTTCCCACACCGAAGCTAATTTTGTTTCTGTTAATACAAATAAGTTTTCTAGTTTTTCTGGTGTCTAATTTCGACCAAATTTGTCTGGATGTTATACAGCTGCTTAAATTCTTCCATCTATTGTTAGTGATAAAGCTTCCTCCAAAATCAAAAATTTGACTGATTCCAATGGAGCGTGTGGTCCATCGCTGATGTCTGTTTTGTTCGGAATTGTATTGGGTAGAATGTTCGGTGCCATGAAATAAAGTCTTATGCAAAAAAGTCCAAACCGTAATTTTGGACTTTATTGCACTTTAGAAATTGCAATAAAGTCCAAAACGAGTTTTGGATTTTATTTCATTTTTGAAGGTGCAATAAAGTCCAAATCGAAGTGGAAATAAAATCCAAACAAAATTAACAGTAGAATATGTATGGGGGGGGCATGCTGCCCCCCTACAACCCTCCTGCTTTCTTTTTCTTTTAAATAGCTGAGTGCAATAATGTCCAAAAACTTTACTGCATTCTTGAAATTGCAATAAAGTACAAAACGCGTTTTGGACTTTATTTCACTTTTGAAAGTGCAATAAAGGCCAAAATAATGTTTTGGACCTTTTTGCATAAGACTTTATTTCATGGCACCGAATGTTCATGTGACCAATCTGGAAATTGGTTCATTTTTGAGATTTCCTGAGTGTTAGAGCTGCTGCAGACGCAACTAGTTTCCCACATAGTAGAGTCACAGTCGGTGTTGAGGATATGGAAATATCAATTTTGCAGATTCAAATTCCGCTGTCAGGAAAAGCTAAGATTTCCGTTCACCCGATCAAAATAAATTGAGGATTGATAGCAATATCTAAACTCAAGTCCAACAAGACTTTTTGATTGAACGAACGGCCTGCCAGCGGAGCTATCTAAGGAATCGGGAGACGATCGACTGACGCGGAGAACATAGATCCACTTATCTCCAAGATTTGGTTGAAAGAAATTATGCTTGATGATTTGAATCTCAGCATCTACTATAGAGTCATCGGTCTCCTTAACATCGAATACAAAATTTTGTGCCTGAAACTATTTGATTGGCTCTTCCGAATGCGGTTTTAGGTTCGGTAAGTCCAGGACGGACCAAATATTTGAACTACCTATACGCTAGATCCTTGAGAAAACCCAACAAGTCCAAATCGATACCAACATCTGTTTATCGATTTTAAGGCCTCATATGACAGCATTTATATAGAAACGCCATCGCTGCCATCCTCGTCAGACTGTACATAATCACCATGGAGAACACTCGCTGCTCCATTAAGATCGGAAACAATCTCACCGACACATCAAAAAAGGATCTAGACAAGGCGAAGGTGATGCGCTATCACGTAACTTCTTCAACAGCATACTAGAGAAAATTGTGCCGGAACATAGAAGGCAGATGATATTGAAATAATTGGTAGAACACTGCGAGCTGTCAGTACAAAAACGTAAGCGGTTTAAATGGATTTAGAGGTTAAGGAGGACAAAGTTAAGTACTATATGATTTGAGAAGGAATACTCAACATCGACGCCACAATCGACAGATATAACTTTGAGATAGTAAGAGGCTTTGTCTACCTTGACTATTCTATAAACTCTGATAATAACATCTCAGCGACATTAAAGAAAGCGCTATTTTTTGGGCTGCAAAGGCAATTAATTACTATAGCCCTGTCCCGAACAAATAAAGAGATGCTAACGCTTAGAAGCGGATGCAATATCCTTGGTAGGTTTGAGAGAAAGATTCTTTGTAAAATGTTCGCCCGTTTGCGTTGACGAGTTTTGAAGGAGAAGATTGAACGACGACCTTACGAGCTGTACAGCGACCTAATCAAAATCAAAAAATTGCACATCAGACTTCTAAAATTGATAGGACATGTAGAAGAGCGGCCCGAAGAGCATTCGACTTTACCTCAACCAAAATACTTGGAGTGCGCATCTGGGTGGTGGCGCAGTTGGCCAAAGACCGAGCTAACTGAAGAGGCGTAATGGTTGAGCATTTAAGTAGAACTTTAATCGTTATGAATCGTCGGCCCTAAGACTCGTTGTTGGGATGTAAATAATTTCGACCTGAAGAGAGCTATTGTGCCAAAAGGGTCCGAAAGATACTTAGGCTTGTTTTTATATAATTTTTAGTTTTTAGCTGATGATGCATACAGCAGCGGATTTCTTTAATTATTCGAGACTCATTACTTCCCTAAAGAAGAATTTCCTTCCACAATGCCACAAAGGTGGTAGGCTAGGCCATCTCCAATGATATGTTTTTGGGAGGTAGTCTGTAACCTCAAATGCTTATCTTTCTCCATTGTGTCAAACATGCTGAACTGCGTATTGCCATTTTTCTGATATATACGCCTAATAAAGCTTCCATAGCACCCGTGGGACATGTCCGCATGGCTCCGGAAAAGCAAAAACACGCAAGACGTTATAGCTTATTGATCTTTAAAATGAAGGTCTTTTGGGTGGCCATACAATGGAAGCATGTGTTATTATGAACCTGACCAATATTATGTACTTCCAGTGTGTGATCTTTGGAGAGATCCGCTTAAACTAATTTCGGGACCAGTACAAGCAGTTGGTCAACTCATTAAGTCTTAAAATCGCCTCGTAGACTTTTGATAGTGGAAAAATATGTATTCCTCGAGTTGGTCAACTGCGCTTTCGGCGTTTGTACCCCGGCACGTTAAGAGACGCGTTAAACACACTCGGCATTAATCGACAGCTGTAGCAGATTTTAAATAAGGGATCAGAGGGATCGACTACAACAGCAGATGCAGAAATATGAAGGAAACATTTTTCAAAAGTAACATAAAAAGTCCACCACTTTTGTGTATAATTTTACAATTTTACGTTTGTTTTTGTTTATTCAAATAAAATAGCTGCTAAATATACCTAGACACAGCAGCGGTGTAATGCGGCAACAAGCATTACCCAGAAGCATACCTAACTTCAATTGTATTTTAAATATGTATATAATTTGTATATAACCAAATTTTATATAAAAAAAATAAATAAAATATTTAAGCCAATATATTGAAAAATATAAACAAATGAAGTTGGAATTGCATTATTCAATAAAAGTTAACTATTTTTATTTAGAGGTAGTCATACTATAGTTTAAATGGTATGTTACTGTCCCTTATCTTTATAACTTAAAAGTATATCAACAATTTTATTAAAAATAAAAATATAATTTCTAACCCTAGATTCGATTCTTAGAAACAAACGATCAGACTTACCTTTAGGTTTGATTGCTTGCAACATAGACCTGAAAAAAGTTATCAATTAAATTGATTTTTATCATTTCATAGTTTGCGCTAACGCAATAATCATATATAGCGGCAAATTATTATCTATAACAAACAAAATGTTCAAGGCTCTCCAAAAAATATACTCATGTCTAATATGTGCGTGTTTCTAATTTTACAAAAAAAGTTCGACTATTATCGACAAAAAAAATCAGTCGGGTACAGTTTTTTTTTTATCAAATCTATATACGGTCACGTTTATTATAGTCCAGTGTACGCGTTTGCAAACTTTAGAATATGTATATAAATATGCTACTGATAAGCCATCGCGCAAAGGCATTATTTACCCATAAAGTATATGTAGGACGTAGGTGCCTTATGCCTGGTTATCTAAGGAAATTAAAATATTCAAATATAAATTGGCCAATGATTTGTTTATATACATTTGCCCATAAGGAATTTGTTTTTGAGTTGCAAAAATTCCTTAAATTATTATATGATATATGTACTATTCAAAGAGACCGCCAGAACGTTTAACCTCCCAGCCGATGAGCTTCATCGCCAACATCAAATGCAGCGAATATTGAACGCCTACCTATGATACGACTTAAGCCAAACCAGAAGTACTTGACCATTTTTAATAAAAACCTGACGACCATAAAAAGAAGTCCTCTCACAAAATTTCATTCGCCTGTCGATTCATTTGTACGCTATCGTGTTTTCAACAGATAGAGACAGGTATGGGTCTAATATTGGTTTTGTATATGGAAGAAGTGCAGAAGTGGGCGGCCTAATGGCAGCTACTAAAGAGGTATCTCCGACAATATACTCGTTTCAAGTACATATTGTCATATAAAGTCGAGATATCTATTCTGGATTACACCCTTTTGAGTACCACTCAAGGTAACATCTGACCGAGGTAGAAACATTTTATCCAGTGTTTTTCAATCCTTATGTAATGAGATCTAAATGTACCTACAACAAGTTCTTAGTTTAAGAATAAGAAGGTTCAATGTTAAAAATTGGTAGGTTCATTGGTCAAGTTTTCAAATTCTTATACCTACATTAAATAAAATAATAAGGTTATAAACAAAAAACTTACTAAGTAACCTACTATCGCTCTACCAAATTTCAACACTTTACGATTACGGGAAGTGGCCCAAATAAATAATAACCGATTTTCAAAAGTGGGCGGATACCACGCCTCCTATATGCAAAAAATACAATTTTTGATTTTGTCCTTTCTGTACACTGCAAGTCCTACCCCTCTACCAAATTTCAATACTCTACGACAATCCAAAGTGGTACACAAAAATGATAACTATTTGTTAAAAGTAGGCGTGTACCATGCCCCTGAATGGAAAATCTGAAGATTTCGACTTTTCCCAGTGTATGCAACACAGGATCTACCATTGTGCCAAATTTTACAATTCTAGGATTCTAGGAAGTTTTTTTTTCTCCGAGGCAGGTGGAAATCTTCTAAAGACACTATGAGCACAGTAGGCGCGTGCTCATAGTAGTGTGAGATTTTTACTCACTAAAACCACCTCCCACAAATTTGTTTCGTACTGCAACTAAGTTATGACTTATCAAGCAATTTATCACGAAGTTATACATGTTTGGCAGGCAACATTCCGGCGATAGTTCCTGCTCGTTCCGCAATTTTAATGATAATTATCGGGCTAAGTCGGAAGGTTTAGTTCGTTGTAGACGCCGCAATAAATTTGTTTCATCAAGAATTTCCAAGACCGAGGTATTAACGTGTCCTAATAGTCGATTTCTATGCTTTCGAGCGCAATTTCTCGCTTCATCTTTAACCGCGGGAATTCCGAGATCTCTATGAAGATCTTCAT
Source organism: Cheilosia scutellata (assembly GCA_955612985.1). Taxonomy (NCBI): domain Eukaryota; kingdom Metazoa; phylum Arthropoda; class Insecta; order Diptera; family Syrphidae; genus Cheilosia; species Cheilosia scutellata. The sequence goes on along the minus strand of OY015311.1, from coordinate 73,166,602 downwards.
TTCTAATATACCACGGTGCACTGACGAATGATCTTAACACTTTATTTTGAAAAGTTTGTAAAATATTTAGATTTGCGTCACTGGTACAACCCCATAACTGTATACCATACGTCCATACAGGCTTAAGCACTTGCTTATATAATAAAAGCTTGTTCTCGAGGTTTAGCTTGGAATATTTTCCGAGTAACCAATAAAGTTCTCTATATTTGTTTTTAAGTTCTTCGCATTTCTTTTTTACATGCGGTTTCCATTTCAACTTTGTGCCGAGAGTCATTCCGAGGTATTTGGCCTCATTTGCAAACGGAACTTGGGCCGTATTTATAAAAACGGGCAAATAATTTGTTTGCTTATATGTAAAATCCACGTGAACCGATTTCGTTTCGTTAAGAGCGATCCTCCATGATTTTTTCCATTCATTTACCCGGTTAAGCGCGAATTAAAACACTTGTTTCTTACTTTTAAAATTAAACAATATTTATTTGGAACTATGTCCTTTATTATTGAAATACTTTTTACTAATTCTAAAAGGAGCTTAAGGCTACTATGTAGTTACAATAAGACTATCGATAAATTCATCATACAGTCGTATTTATATATTTTTCTTATCTATCTACAAGGAGACCCAAGCGTACAATCGTCTTGCTTGATAATGAAGAAGAGATAATATTCCAACATTGTATACAAACGATATTATCTCTTGTACATATGTTATCATTGTAGCGTTGTGTGCAAGACTGTACTAGAGGCTAAAGATATCATTGAATACAAATAATGTTATCTTTTTTCTCAATATGTTTTGCTATGGATACTTAACTCCCCCCCTTGTTAAACGAAATCGTCCCGATTTTTCGACGCTATTTTTAACATTTCTCTTTCATAAGTTTTGTTATATGCGTCAATCTTTTTTTGTTTTTGACGATCTGTTATACATTGTATAGTTTTTATCATTACGTACGTAAATGCTAGAATAACAATCAGTGTTACAATTGTGTATATAGTTGATAATATCGGTTTTTCTTCAAAAGGAATAATTAGTTTTTTTAAAGTATCTATGTTATCGAATTTGTACATTGTATCTTCTTTAATTATTTGGTCGATGTAAGACTCTGAATTATGATTTCTTAATATAACTTCTTTAATTTGCTTATGCATGTTTTTGTATATTTTATCGTCTAGATTTATAGTATTTTCATAAGTAACTAAGTTTATACCATTAATTGTTTGATTATTTAACTTATGCTTACCGCTTAATAACATAACACCGGATTCAATTTCTAAGTCGTAATCGTATTCTTGTTTAATGTTGCATTTTGAAGTTATATTCTTTAAAAGTGGAATAAGACAATTTTCTTCTTCAAAGTTAATTTCACAAATGTTTTTACTTAGATGATTTTGACAATTTCTTGTTCTTAAATAAGTTTGGTTACATAAGGCAATTGTTTTATCTGTAATGATTTTTCCATGTTTTGAATTTAAAGGTGTTACTTTATACAATTTACATGATTTAATTAGAACTGGATATTTATATATTGTGATGAAGAATTCATCAGTTCTAGCTAAAAATATTTTAGAGTACTCAAGTATATTTATTATGGGTACTTGAATTATTTCATGTTGAATAATATTTTTAATGTCATCTAAGTCTAGGCTTTCTGATAAATATTCATTATTTTTTGCTGCATTAATTGTTCTGGTCAATAATAATAATTGTTCGTACACTTGTTCTATTACTAAATGTTCTTTAAGGCTCTGACCTTCGAATTGTTGCAAAATTTGTTCAAATCTAGAATTTATAGTTTTTTGTTTATTATTGTTTTCTATGAGATTATTTATACTCGTTTCTATGTTAACTAAGTCATAATGGTCAGGATTACCAAACACATATTTGAAAGCTGTTCCTAAAAAGTTAATTGATCTAGTATGCCTAGTATGTTCTTGTAATTGGTCTGCTAAATTCTTAATTTTACTTAACCAAATTTTTTCTTCCTGTGTAGGTTGATATTTACTAGTTACGATATTTACGTAAGGTTGAAATATCGAAGTCAGGTTGGTGGCATGTAACAAATAAGTTTGTTCTTTGAATAAATACACGTCATCTGTTTGCGTAAGTATAAACTTCTTGTTTAGTATCTCAGTTATTTGAACGTTTCCTTGCCCTTCTTGACTCTGTACAATTCCTAGTAATGTTAGGAATATTAATATTTTCGTCATCTGAAAAATGATAATTCTTTATGTTATCCTTGTGAATTTTTATTCCTTCTTTAGAGATTACCGTGTCTCCTTTATCTTCTTCTACTATTCTTGTTATGTATCTAGCGTTAGATTTCTTTCTAAGACCTGTGATTCTTACCATTATCTTATCTCCTTTTTTATACTCTCTGTGTCGAGTTCCTTTATTTAGACGTTCGATCACTTTTTTGGATGCTGAGTTTAGTTTATTTATTATAATTTCACTATTTCTATATTTATTTTGATTAAAGAAAATGTCTCTAGGTTTCAAACCGGTAACTGAGTGTATAGAATTATTTAATTCACGCACTGTTCTAAATATTTCTTCGATAAGTCTTGTTTTATTCTGAATTGTGAATATTCTAGACAGTTCAGTTATTGTACCGTTTACACGTTCTACCTGACCGTTAGCTGTCGATCTGTATACTGGAGTTTCTACTTTAGTTATGTTGTATTTCAAACACATTTGGTTCACCATTTCTGTTTTGAATCCCTTCTCGTTATCTGTCATGAGTCGTTCACATTTTGGGAAATAATTAGATAAGACCTCTTCCATAACGTCGTACAGTCTGTTTCGAGTTTCGATTTCCCGAAGGATTGTATATTTAGAATACTTATCTACTGTTACAAGGAAAGTATACTTGTCGTTGAAGTATATGTCCATATGAATGTGTGTTCCCACATGTGTTGGTATTTCTGAATTATTCAGAGGTTCTCTGATAGGTTTTCTTTCATATTTTCCAAATAGACATGCTATGCATTTTTTGTTGAAACTCTTTGCTTGTTTATTTAGATCGGGCCAGTAATATTTCTCTGAGATTTCTTGTATATTGTTACGTAACCCTCGGTGTGCTCTTTCATGAGTTACCCTTACAAGTTTTAGTTGTTCCTCCAAATTTGTCACGTCTTGAAGTTTTCTTGGTGTGAATATAAATCTTACTAGTGGGAATTCTTTTTTTATGTTTTCACCATATTTGTATATGTTTTCAAATTTCGTATGCAAAGCTACAATCTTTTGGGGTTGTATAACTTCTTTCATCTGCCTTAGTAAAGAGTCTTTGTCCTTAAACTTTATTATGAGTCTTATTTTGTTACCAAAATAGATTTGTGTTTCGATATTATTTGTTATATCTTCAATAAGTTCGAACTGTGCAGTGTATGCATTAAAAGGCTGATTCACAGTTTTTATTATATCATTAGAAGAACTTTCAGCTGAATGTGCTGTTTCTATGGTAGAAGTATTTATGCGTTGACGTGATAATGCGTCAGCTACAAGATTTAGGTTTCCTGGTTTATAAACTAATTTTGCTCCAAAGTCTTCAATGATTCCCTTCCAACGTTTCAGCTTTGTGTTGGGATTTTTTCTGATACAGAATATATAAGGCTCTGGTGATCGGTATATATGGTTAAGTCTGCTATACCATATATGTAGTTTCTGAGTTTTTGTAAGGACCATATGATCGCTAATAGCTCTTTCTCGTTTGTGCTATAGTTCTCTTCTGTCTTACTCAGTGTTCTTGACAAGAAGTGTATAGGTTGCTTATTCTGACTTAGTACGGCTCCAATAGCTATGTTGGATGCATCAGTAGTAAGCTCGAATGGTTTACTATAATCCGGTTGAAAAAGTTCGACTTGTTCTTTCAAATAATTTTTTAAAATTCTAATCGCTTCTAATGCTGAATCATTCAGATTTAACTTAATATTTTTACTTTGTTTTTTGTTTACTTTACCGTTATCTCCTCGTAAATATAATGTCAGGGGCTTGGCTATGCTTGCGTATCCCTTTATAAACTTACGATAGTAACCTGTAAGACCTAAAAATCCTCTCAAATCCTTTACCGTTTGTGGGACTGGAAAATTTTCTATAGCTGCTATTTTCTCAGGGTTCGTAGTGATTCTACCATGTCTGATTATGTGACCTAAGTATTCTACTTCTTCTTGAAAAAACTTACTTTTCTCATCAGATATTTTTAATGTGGCTTTATTGAGTACGTCGAATACTTGACTTATGTGCTGTATATGTTCTTCCTCAGATGAAGAATATATCAATACGTCATCAATGTAAACGTGTACGAATTTACCTACAAAGTCTCTCAAAATGTCGTCCACGCATCTCTGAAATATGCTTGGTGCATTTTTGAGCCCGAAAGGCATTCGTTTAAATTGATATTTTGCGCCATTTATAGCAAAAGCTGTTTTTTCTTTATCATCTGTTTTGATTTTAATTTGGTGGAAACCTGACTCCAAATCTAACGTTGTAAAGTACTTGGCTTTACCTAAATTTTGAATTGTCATGTTGACATCCGGAATGGGGTATCTGTCTGTTACAGTGTGAGCGTTAAGTTTTTGGAAATCAACAACCATGCGCCGTTTTGGTTTTCCTTTTTCGTCCAAACCTTTTTTAGGTACTGTCCATATGGGACTGTTATAAGGACTATGGCTTTTTTCTATTATATCGTCATGTAAGAGTTTCTGTATTTCTTTGTTTACGAATTCGTTATCTGCTATGGGATATGGATATTGTTTAACATAAACCGGATTATCATTGGTCGTCCTAATGCTTGCTTCTATAGTATCTGTAAAGGGTAACGGTCCTATGCTGTTATTAATCTTCATCAGTCTATCTATGTCTGCTTTATAAATATTATTTTCCCCAATTATGTAATTAATTTTCTGAATAGATTCGACACTGTTTATGGTAGTTAGAGTCATATTACTGAAATTTATTTCCGCGTTTAGAACTTTAAGTCCTTCATATCCTAATATCATATCAAAAGACTGAATATCCTCTAATTCAAAAAATGTTATATTTTTCTTTAATATCCTAACTACTTTCTTTGTATCTACCATAGAATAACCATGCATTGTTTTTATTTTTATAGGTTTAATTTTAATTTTTTCGCTAGAATCGCATTTTCTATTAATGTAATTATGGGTTGCACCAGTATCAATAAGAATTTTGTAAATTTTCTTATGAATAGTACTAGTTAAATTTAAGCAGGGCAACCCGTCTACTAGTTTAAATGATCTATTCTTATGTTATTATTTACCATACATTCCGTTTCATCTGCTTCTGCATATGTACTGCTGACATCGTCTCTGCGTTGTTGTCGGGAGTTATTTACTCTCTGCTGCTTGAAGTTCTGCTGATAAGATCGTTGCGGTCTGTTGTGTGTGTTGAAACTCCCGCTGTGTTCACGTTTCGCTGGTGGATTATATACATCGGGTTTGCATTGATTCCAATTTTGTCGCTGTGCATGTACAATTTGTCTCGAGTTTATCTCCATCGGCTGTGGTCCTTGATTGTGTTGCTGCATATTATCGTATTGCTTCTGGGGTTGATAATTCGTTGTTTGGCTCGAATAATTTGGTCTTCTTTCGTTTCTGCGTTCATGTGGCATATTTTTGTGGTGCTTATCTTGAGTGAGATGTAAATGCCTGTGCACATTATCATGTTCTATTCTGCGAGCGATTGCGAATGCGTGTTCTAGATCATTTATTGTAGCTGAATATAATGATCCTCTTGTAAAGTTGTCACTCATACCATCAATGAATATACGAACTGCGTCGTCGTTAGCATTTTTAATTAGTCTGTCGATTATATTCGGCGGATCACCTGACATAGTGATTTTTGATATTATTAAATTGAGATTTTTATTTATCTCGTCGTGGTATTCAGACAGTGTGCTTCTTTTTTGCGTGATGGCTTTCATCATGTCTTGTAGCACGTATAGAGGTTCTTGATTAGAGTACGTATAATCTAATCTGTTACGTATCGCCTCAAAATTAAAAATTGTGTTATAATTAGTTAACACATTCGCGGCTGCACCCTGTATTTTACTTTTCACTATAGTCAATGCTGCTGCGTACTTACTGTGTGTTTTGAAGTTTTTAATGCTGTCCATTAATCTGGATGCTTCTTCGCGCCACGACCGATAATTTGATTGATCGCCGTTGAAAATAGGTAGGCTTTTAAATGCGTCTAACTGTATTTCACTACCATCTGTATATGTGGTTCTTATTTCCTCTAGCACAGGTATGTTTGGTACTATGCCTAATCCAGATTTTACTTCATTTAGTTTTGTTTCTAAATTAGTGTTTATTTGATTTTGGTTAGTTATTATTGCTGCTAACCTTGCATTCTCTGTGCGTGTGTGCTCTAGGGTTTGTGTTACTGTGTTGCACCTGGTTTCTAAAGCTTCTAATCTTGCCATTAATACTGCGAGTTGTTCCATTTTGAACTCGTGTCTGTTGTCGTCGAATTTGTGTGTTTTTTTCCTCCACATATACACTTTCACTGAATTGCTTTGCTGCTTCGTATGAAGAAGCTATATTTGTACCTGCTATGCTAGGTAATTCTTGTAACCGGTAACGCGAGTGTTCTGTTTATACTAGATTTCACTACTTGTTCCCGAGGTCCGCTCGATTGAAGTTAAAAAGTATATTTAACCTCCTGGCAGGATCGCCAATTAAAACACTTGTTTCTTACTTTTAAAATTAAACAATATTTATTTGGAACTATGTCCTTTATTATTGAAATACTTTTTACTAATTCTAAAAGGAGCTTAAGGCTACTATGTAGTTACAATAAGACTATCGATAAATTCATCATACAGTCGTATTTATATATTTTTCTTATCTATCTACAAGGAGACCCAAGCGTACAATCGTCTTGCTTGATAATGAAGAAGAGATAATATTCCAACATTGTATACAAACGATATTATCTCTTGTACATATGTTATCATTGTAGCGTTGTGTGCAAGACTGTACTAGAGGCTAAAGATATCATTGAATACAAATAATGTTATCTTTTTTCTCAATATGTTTTGCTATGGATACTTAACTCGCGCCTTGTAATAATTTGTTTGTTTCTTTAGTAGTTGTACCAACTGCTAGTATGGCAGTGTCATCGGCAAAAGTGGCTACGGTAGTACCTTCTATTTGCGGTATATCACGCGTAAATAATAGGTATAGGAGTGGCCCAAGGACGCTTCCTTGCGGCACACCTGCCGTTATTTCTTTAAATTCGGAATATTCGTTTCCGTGTTTGACACGAAAGAGTCTTTTCTCTAGATACGATTCTAGGATTTTCCACAATCGTTCGGGGAGAACTTGTCTTAATTTGCACTTGAGACCTTCGTGCCACACCTTATAGCAGATTTTATTTTCTTCTAGAGCTCTCTCTATAACGTCAGTTATCCGATGCACTTGATCGATCGTCGAATGTTTGCTTCTAAACCCGAACTGGTGGTCAGGTATAAGACGGTTTTCTTCTATAATCGGTTGTAACCGTTTGAGTAATATCCTCTCAAAAACTTTCGAGATTATTGGAAGAAGCGAGATGGGTCTATAAGACTTTATTTCATTCGGTGGTTTGCCTGGTTTTAAAACCATAATAACTTCCGCGATTTTCCATTGACTCGGAATGTATTGTAATCTGATCGCGGCGTTTATAATGTGAAGAAACTTAGTTAATGCTTTCCGAGGTAGCATTTTTAGGATTTCACCCGTTATCAGGTCGTAACCCGGAGCTTTTTTGGGCTTAAATTTCTTTATTTCTTGCACGAGCTCGGCGAGTGTAGCGTTTCTTACTGCATTACTCACAGATGTTCTGTCCGACGCATTAATATTTCTATTAAGCGCCTGACCATCGAACGGCTTAAAAGATTCTTCTTTATCGCTTTTTGCCCAGACGTCATGGGTTATCTTGATAGGCGGCGCTGCGATCTTCGGCTTTCTAGTGGCTTTAATAGCCTTCCAAAGCGAGTAATTGGATTCTTTTCCAGCTGTTAGGCTTTCGAGATAATTTCTGACCTCATCATTTTTATAATCTTTAATCAACTTTGTTAGCAAGTTACACAGTCGATTTAAGTGCGCTTTATCTTGCGGGGCTCGAGTTTGTTGCCATCTTTTACGCGCTTTTCGTTTTGTCTTGACCATATCTATTATTTCTTGCGGGTATTTGGCGCAGTTATAGTCATGTGTTCTCTGCTGGTGAGGAGTATTATTCCATGCAGCTTTTTGTACGATATCGACGAAGCCGTCGACAGCGACATCCAATTCGTAAGGCGTCTTGAGTGATACACTCAGCTCAGGATTCTAGGAAGTGCTTTATAATTTTTGATGGTCTGTCAGTGAGGATGAGTGAGGAGTCGGTTAGTCGGTTTTTATGATTTTTAAGGGAAATAAACAATGCGAACAAACCGCTTTTTAAGCATTTGTAAACAGTAAATTGCAAAATTTATTATTCTAAAAAAAAAAAAATAATAAATAGGTGGCGCAACAGGCGGAAGACACCCTAGGCCTAACTTCTCGCAACCATTCATTTGTGTGAGTTTTTATTTTTGGGACGAATGGAAACTAGCGAATAAAAAATTCGTTCGAACTTATCCTCAAATGAGCAATTGCAGGTAGAAACTGATGACTGAAATTCGCGAACTGCCGCGATCAAGAAAAGTCTTCATGTGAACGAACTGTTAAAACTTGTCAATATTCGTTCCTTCATAAGTAGTTGGTCGCCAAAACAATGGCGACCTAATTCATGCTTGTTTTGTTTTTGCATAAATGGAAGGGACAATTTTTACCGTGGACGATAGAGCGCCGCGTTTTGCCTACGACAACTTCGTCCGAAATTAAGTCCACTGAGGGACTCAGTTCCCACTTAGTGGGAAATAAAACCACTTTCGTGAAGTGGACTTAAGTACCATTCACATGAGAGCGAACGAACGAATTGATGAAATGCGAACAAACCACTTTTTGAGCATTTATGAACAGAAAATTGCACATTATTCCAAGAAGATAATTAAATATCCCATCAAAATGTGTTAAAAAAACAAGTTTATAAACAGTTTAAATAACGAAATTTCGAATTCCAAACATTTTGCCGCGAACGAAAACACCCTTGGCGCGAATTGTGTAAGTATATTCGCAATCCACATCATTCCATTCAGTTCCACAAGCTAGCGAATAAAACATTCGTTCGAACTTAACCTCAAACTAGACATTTCGGGTAGAAACTGATGGCTGAAATTCGCGAACTGCCGCGACCTAGAAAAGTGTTCATGTGAATGGACTGTCAAAACTTGCGATTATTCGTTCGTTCGTCGATGTTGTTGAATGGTCCTTTAGTTCGCATGTAAGGTGGTCCACTTTCTTATGGGAACTTAGTACACATTCAACAGTTTACTGTCAGATTTGCAGTATGTGCGAAATTGGGTATATTGAAAGGGAAATAAAACCACTCAGAGTTTTCGGAATTTATTTCCCACCTTACATGGGAACTAAGTCCACTTCACGAAAGTGGTTTTATTTCCCACTAAGTGGGAACTGAGTCCCTCAGTAGACTTAGTTCCCGGGGACTTATATCCCCGCAATGACCGAAACACTAAAAGAATTGAATGAAGCGATTTGCGTAGACCAAATCGATCAACGAATGTTGGAGGGAGTTAATGCCAACATCAGTGAACTCCAGCATAGCTGATCGTGGTCACCACATGACAGATGTCATTTTCCACAATTGATTTTCTCAAATGCTATGAAAAGACAAGCCAGAATCAGCCAATACATTTTTTTTGTGCAAAAATTAACAATTTTATGATTTTTAGAAAACCCTCCAACCTTTATACATCAAGAATGATATTATGTACGTATCTTTTTTGATAGCTTAAATGCCTTTAAGTAAAATTGTTGATCATTGTTGACTGATTTGTGTTTGTTTACTGATATTTATAACTTTAACTAAAGCCTAATGAAATGTGTTTATTTACTGATATGTAGCTGTAACTAGAATACGATGAGAAAAATAACAAATGCTGGAATAATTCACACCCACCAGCAAACCTTATGATGGACGCGAATAGATGGATAAGGTACTTCCAACAATTCAAACCAATAAAATAATTTTATTACACAAAATAAAATTGTCGTACGCGTATTTATCGTATCAATCAGTCTCCTTATCGCTAAAAAACGCATTAAAAATGTATTCACCATCAGTGTACCTAATAAATTTTCAAAAACAATTTTGTAACGCGCAGTTAAGTAAACATACTACTCGGAAACAAATTGCTATTCTTAAAAATATTAGAGTTGCACGTTTCTTCTTGCAAATATATACTAATACTCATCATGTGCTGATAATCAGCTGAGGAAATATTTCAAATTTGGTTCACGACTTTTTTTGTATATTCATTTTAATCAGCAGAGTCCAATGTTAGTATATATGACGAAAGATATGCTATATTGAGGAAATAGTAGGTGCAAATTAACCGTGCTTGATACTGGATTGTTTGCTCAAACGAACGAGTATAGGTGTATATAGGGGCAAATATTGGTTTCATATAAATATTCGAACTGCAGAAGAAATAAGTCGTATTTGTCCAAAATCACAAAGAGGAGACCCTCTAAACTGCGCCAACTATAGAGGCATCAGTCTCCTCAACATCGCCTATAAAATTATATCTACCTACTGTACTGTGTTAACGCCTGAAACCATTCGCCAAACGAACTGATTGGTCCCTACCAGTGAGGTTTTAGGCCCGGTAAGTCCACAACCGACCAAATATTCACACTACGTCAGATTCTGGAGAAAACTTAAGAAGTCCAAATCGATACTCACCATCTATTTATCGATTTTAAAGCCGCCTATGACAGCATTTATAGAGACGAGCTATACAGAGCCATGTCTAGTTTTGGCATCCCTGCCAATGCTGTCAACAAGAAGGGACACACAACATCGACGAATCGGTCAGAACGTCACGATAGACAGCTATAACTTCGAGGTGGTTCGGGACTTTTTCTACCTCGACTCCGCTATTAACTCTGATAATGACATCACATCAGAAATCAAGCGAAGAATTACACTTGCCAACCGCTGTTACTTTGGCCTAAGAAGGCAATTGATTAGTAAGGCCTTGTCGAGAAACACCAAGGAGACTCTATATAAGACCCTCATCATCCCAGTCCTGCTTTATGGCGCAGAATCATGGACGTTATCAAAGGCGGATGAAGATCTCCTTGGTCGCTTCGAACGCAAAATTCTTCGGTTTTTCTGTCCCGAGTGCGTTGACGGGCTTTGGAGGAGGAGAACTCTACGAGCTATACAGTGACTTCGACCTGGTCAGAAAAGTACGTATCAATCGAGTAATATGGCTTTGACATGAAGGGCGAATGGACACCAACGCTCCGGCCCGAAAAGTATTCGTTTCCAAGCCGGAGGGACAACGCAGTAGAGGAAGACATCGCCTTAGGTGGAGCGCACAAGTTGAAGGGGATCTCAACCAACTTGGAGTGCGCAATTGAAGGCGGTTAGCCAAAGATGGGGCTAACTGGAGAGGCGTGTTGGTTAAGGCTCAGGTCCACCCGGTCCACCTAAGAAAGTAGTATTTTTGGATCAATGAATCTTTTATTTGGTCTAAGATTGTCTTGACTATTCTAAGACAGCTGCCTAGCCTAACCTACTAAAATATTACCCCACGTATAATCATTATCACTTCTACTTCCATTTTTTGAGAGCTTCAATCTTGCAATACTGACGCGCGGCGTTCTGCGTGGAAACATGCGCTGCCTAATGTCAGTGCCCTTGAACTAGCGGACCGTTCACTGAGGAAAATTCAAATTCACGATGACCTCCATTACTATCCGACTTCATTTCGGAGGAATGCGCTTCTGGAAAACATTAATTGTTTTTTTTTTTTACTTGAATGGATGCGTCAACAAACATAACACCCGCTAGTGGGCTGGAATCAATCCCCGAAAGTTGCGACAATGTCGTCTGCATTCACCTAAAGTCACAGTGTGCAATTTCCCCAGCTGGGATTGTGGGTCCCTGGTTTTTGAAGAAAATTAGGTCACAGGTCACAGATCGGTATGTGAACCTGTGGGAAGATTTTTTTTTTACCATATGATAAATTGGACTAAGACGACATTTGGTTCCAATAGGTCAGAGCAACTGCTCACACTTCAGGGACATCGATGTCTGTTTTAAGGAAACATCTCACGGAGCGTCTCATATCAATAAGGGGCGGTTTCTAGTGGCTCCCCTAATTCTGCCATATTTTTCTTTGTGAGATTTTTTGAAAACCCGAGTTTATTTCAAACGTTCAAGGACTCTACAAAGCCTGGATGCCAAAAAGCTGATATCACCTAAAACCGCATCCCTATTGCCGTTGACGTTTGTCGTAAACGACTAATATTTCATTTCGTTTTTAAGTCGGCGTTTGTAAATTTTTTGAGACAAACGATTTGAAATGATAGTGAACACATAGAAAATGAAATACAATCGTTAACAAAAGTTTGAAAAAATCAGTTTTTACAAAGAAATGACACGTGAGTCGTATAGAACAAACGCCAACGGGAATAAGGGTGAATATTATTATACATACATAGGATTTTTGAAACTAAGTTCAAAATTATAGTCTTTAATAGAGAGAATTTTCAATTTTGTTGTGTATTCTCTTCACTGCGAATGGGATGACAATGAAATTGAAAAACACATCATCACGATCACGCAGTGGAATCTGCTATAAAATATTCATTAACATTTTTTTAGATTTTTATATGTGAAATTCAAACAAATATAAAGTATAGCAACAAGGTCGAGGTTCGTGATAATTTATAAAATTGTGCAAACCATAGACTGTTCTAAAATAAGACGGTATTTTGTTTTCCGGGATTATTGATCTTCGTTATGTACGACCATGAATATGAAAATGCGAAACGGACAAAATGACTACTACAATTTTGTTTTTTTTTATATATGTATATATTTTTGCGACAAATGACAAACTTATACAACTACACTGCTGAAATTTGTTTAATTTTAATTTTGCAACAAGGTCTCATAATACATAGGATAACAATATGTAGACATGTTCATCCGCAGTGTAGAACATTGTTTTGAAATGATTTTTGTTTTAAACAATTCACTGATATTTATTTTTTTTTTTGCAATTTTTAATTTGGATTTGTCTGCGTTTATTTGTTTTCTTAGTTCGGAGACTTACTTTACTCATTGTCAGTTTTTATTTGTTTTTAAAAAATACGCCTTTTGATTTTCCACAATGCAAAATTTTGTAAATGTCTGGAAATTGAAATTTATCGAAAATTACGGCCAAATAATCCTATACGAATAAATCTTTGACCAAAGACTCGTATTAGGTTATGGTTCACAGACACTTTGTGGTTGTGATTCCATATAGTCTCGGTGAACATCGAGTAAATAGTGCGTCTAGGCAGATGTGGTGGTTCGTCTACTGATGAGCCCACCCACTACATCATCGGGGCGAAACGCATTTGGAGTTGAGGCCACTTAAATGTTTAAAAATAAATAATGTTTTAAGGTCGTAGGACAAGGCATGTAGAAAGCCACATACGTATGCAGCTCTAACGTCAACAGAGAGTGCCACATATCGTATACATACGTATGTATTTTTAAGAAAAACCAGTAAGACAATTATCTTCGACTATGCCGACGCTCAAATACCCGGTACTATATTATTGTAAAAAAAAAAATAAAAATATTTTAGTATTAAAAAATTATATATTTGTATGGGAGGTATGGGTAGTTTTTATTCGACCAAGCTCATTTTTTGTCAAAATTTTTTAAATATTATTAAAACAATATGTGCAAAGTTTAAACTTGCTATCTTTACTGTAGCTATTTAAATTTAATTTTTAACATAAAAAGCTATATAAATCTGATATTTTTGTATGGGAGCTAGTAGTAGTTTTCATCCGATCTTGCTCATCTTCGAACTTAGCCTCAGTTTGGTGGATAAAAGCTTACGTACCAAATTTCAAGTCGATAGCTCTTAAATTACGGCCGTAATCGTGCGGACAGACAGACAGACGGACATCGCTAGATCGACTAAGAAAGTGATGCTGATCAATAATATATATAGTTTGTCATACCTACAACGCCTCCTTATGGGCGTTACAAATGGAATGACAAAGTGAATATACCCTCACCACAGTGTGGTACCGGGTATAATCACCACAGTGTGGTACCGGGTATAAAAAGCATTTAAGTGAAATTATATTGACAGGCGTCCGAAAGTTTTGTCAGTTTTCGTCAAAAAATTATATCAAATTTCGACTGAAATTTCGAAAGAAATAAATACCCTAAGCTATGGCAGGTCCAAGCAAATGGTAACGAATGATCCGGCCCGTAGAGCCTTCACGTCTAACCCGCAACCAATTTGGATTGCCCCAACTGAAGAGAGTTAAGCTAAGTACACACGATTGTCAGATCTTACAATATTGTCAGATCTGTCAGTGAAAAATTTGTCCCAAATTACTTACAACCGTCTGAACTTACAATTTTGTCTTACAATATTGTCAGAAATAGCATTGTCAGCCAATTGTAAGACATCCATCTGACAATGAAATTGTCAGGTTGCTGACGATTGTCTGAACACACAATTCTTTTTATTGTCAGACAATTAGGACATTATAAGACTCATTGGATATTGTCAGATGTCGTTGTTTATGGAAGCTGACAATAGCTTACAATTTCTTCGTTGTCAGACAATATAACCAGTGGTTTATGAGGGAAATCGAAGGTAGCTTTTAAATGATGGAAACTAATTCAGAAGATATTGATATGAACAACAATTCCATTTGGAATTGCAAAAGTCGAAAAAAAATTTAACAGGAAGAAAGTACAGAGTAAGTGGGGTTGTTGGATGCGCAGAGTATAAACTACCCAAAGGAGCCCTGTGGTAAGAGGTAGAGGTTATAAAGGAAAGAAAAATTGCGCCAAGTTGCGAATGAAACCGTCTCGATTTCCTGGATGATCGCGCGCATATTGGTGTCTTGATGTGTGTAGTCATCAAAGCTAGAATTCCATCGGGTTGTGTTGAGTCCATTCGCAAAAAATTGCGAATTCTTCAAAATATTACCTCGTTTTTGTATCAATTCATCATGCTCGCAGTCTTCTAACACGTAGGCAGTTAAAATCTCGCAAGTACAATATTTTGTTCCATTATTCGTACTACAAAAAACAACCCCCAAGACTTTGAATTTATCTGACAACAGATCGACCAATTTTTCATATTCAAATATCTTCCGACCGTGTGAACACCCAATTTTCAACCTGATAACGTTGTCAGAAACGTCATTGTCAGACCATTGTAAGACATCCATCTGACAATGAAATAGTCAGACTTTGGGACAAAATCTTACAACCGTCTGTACAGACAATTTTGTATTGTAAGGTAGTTGGCTATTGTAAGCTCATTGTCAGTCATTGTCAGAGCATTGACAGATCTAACAATATTGTAAGATCTTACAATCGTGTGTACTTAGCTTTAGCAAGGACGCACCCTTAAACCGATTACCGAACTGTCAGTGTCAAAATATTCAGTAAAATCAACATTTTCATTATAGTGAAGTAGGTACACGAAGGAACAATGTTTACAAATAATTAAAATTTACTACTATTCAGAGTCGGTGGTCTCAACTTTAAGAGCGTTAACGCCAATTTTCGGCTGTAAGTGATGAAGTGCATTTTTAGTTAAATATGACTTCGTCAATAGAGGGACAGGTGAGAACCCTCATGAAACAGCACTTCATCTGCATAAAGTCACTGTTTTCATTCGGGTGGCGACATTGGGCCGTTTTTTTCGTCTGCGTGCAACAATCGAGTTATTGAAGTCTCGGTTCGGTGTTATCTCGAGAAACGGACCCGTCTATTGGCCGCCGAGATCGTATGACAAAATTTTTCGGAAATATAGGGTTTATTGTCTTGTAACAAAAAAGTTTTTTTTTTTCATTTGTTAATTTTTTTGCTATATTTTTAAGCGAAATAGTTAAAAACATACATAATAACACAAGCACATATCAAAAACATAAAATAAATAAATAAGTATAAATTATAAATTACTTAATTAATTCAAGAGCTTCTTCACTCAAAGGAAGATGTTTGTTTTTTGTTCAGGTCTTAATTGGGTAATAAATGGATCATGATCATGTGAAAAATATCCTCATTCATGGCGGCAACATCATTTTCATGCAAAAACGGATATAGTTCCTGTAAAAACGGTT
The DNA here is from genome assembly GCA_955612985.1 of Cheilosia scutellata. Lineage (NCBI taxonomy): Eukaryota > Metazoa > Arthropoda > Insecta > Diptera > Syrphidae > Cheilosia > Cheilosia scutellata. The sequence goes on along the minus strand of OY015311.1, from coordinate 73,150,327 downwards.
CTAACAAATAGATCCTTTCAAACAAGGTAGAAAAAATGAGGTTGACCTAAAAATTGAATATCTCAGCCCTCCCTCAACGGATTTATTTTATTTTGCATTTAAAAGAAAGCCCTATATTTCTTCTTCAAATAAAGTCTTGGTTGAGTTATTTCCAATTATTATTAAAAAAGAAATTCTTACTTTTGTAACATTACCAAAGTCAAAACCGTGTTTTTTTAGTGTAAACCAGCGAGACTAATTTATACACTACGTTCAAAGTGGTCTCAAAGGGGCTCCAATTCTTTCTAATAAATGTAACCACTAGACGTAGCTTAGTGTAGCTAAAACTGTAGCTCAAGGGAAAGAACAGTAAAGTATTAATTTTAGGGCACTTGGTACTAACCCTTATATTATTTTTTTTTTTTGAAGCTGAAGATAGATATTATTCATTAAAGAAAATAAGTTTTAGCAAAGGGTTATAAAAATGCTACTTTTCTTGTCAAAGAGTTAATCTAAAACTAAAAGAGAGGGCAACTTTGGTGCGATGTATCTCGAAAATTCTCTGACATAAATTTCTCAAATTTTGGTAAAAAATAGAACAGATAAAAAAAAATTAAAATAATCAATATTACGAATTTCATTTTTAGCATTTATTTCCGCATTAGTGGGGCTGTGCGGCGACGTTAGAAGACCTCAGAGCCAATATTGAACAAGAAATAGCGGCCGTATCGGTTGAAATTTGCGGCCGAGCCATCGAAAATTGAGTTCAACGTATCGACCGCTGCATACGTTTGTGGTGGACATATGAACGAAGTCGAATTCCATTCATAAATGTTTTGATAGTAATTCAAGATAGTTAGTCACGTAGTTTGCCCTTTATTTAAAAAATAAGTTGTCAAGTCCTTAATGAAAAATCCTTCATTATCTAAAATGTCAAATCAAATGTTAATTTCGTGGAACACCCATAAGAATTGTAATTTAAAAAAGATTTGTTAAAAAAACAACCACTGATACACTAGTCACAATTATTTGGCATAGCTTCATGAATTTTCGTCACCCTGTGTAAGCAATATCAGTCAAGACAATGTCCAACATAATCAGATCAAATATGACACGCCTACTTCAGCGGGTCATTAAATTCCAAATGCATAGCTCAAAATTATTTTCCACGTTGCATAACAACAAAAGTGGTATCACCACTCACGCAGATAAGTCTATCTACGATCTACATGGTCGAAATATATCCGATATCTTTCTCACGCACGCAAAAGTACTCGTACGTATATTCTTAAATGTCACAGATACAAGCCAACAAGCAGCATCCTACAATTAAAAAACGTTTTAAACATTCCATTGTTTCGCAATATACAACAAACAGAACCTCGTTTTCTATGTACTGTACAAGTACATGGTATAGGTACTAATAAGACTTAATGCGAGTACCCTATGTGCTATAGCTACTGGGGGTAGCGTATATCTGTTTGTCGGAAAACAACAAAATTGAAAAGAAGAAACTTCGTCATGATGATTTACAAGATGCGGGTCGCTCGGTGGCAGCTCTAGTTTTGCTCTCATTTTTATTTGTTTTTAAAATGTTATTTTCAGATTGTTGAGTTTTTTGTTTCTTTATTGACGATGCGTGCATGCGCATTATTGTAATGGCCACCTTTGCATGCAATTCAGTTAATTTCATAAAAATCGCTAAAGTATTTAGCAAACATTTTGGTACAAAAACAAAATTTGCCGAGGTGCGTTCTTCTGTCTTAGTGACGATAAGATAAAAATGCGATCGTTCTGTTTGTTAAACATGCGCGCAGATGAATTAAACAAAAGTAAATGCACGCGTCTTAAAACATTAATTGTCGTCCATTGTTTAAAAATAAACAACGCCATCTAATGGTTAGTGGAAAGGTGGAACAAATGAAACCATCGATTAGAAAGAAAACCTATTTTTATATTTAACGTTAGAAAGAATGTTTTTTTTTTTTTTGGTCAAATGACATTTAAAAATATTTGTACCATACACACAACTTAATGTATTTTATTTCGATCTGTCTCTCTCGCGGGTCTATTTTTAATACAGGAAAAAAGGAAACAACAAAAATCAACGAAACACTAAAGCCCAAGAAACCATATCGGACAAAAAAATCAACAACAACAACAACAACAAAAATCTCTTGCTGAATAGTGTATGTAGATATTTTCAGATGGTTGGATAAAATAGATTGAGCGTCGCGTCGGCTGAAATAGATTTCAAGATACCAATCAAAGCACAGATGTTAATCGCATTTTAATTGAAATGCCTTTCTTATGCAAACAGCAATTACCATCAATCTCTATTTATGAATCTGATTTAAACAATTTTATTTTCAGACAGGTTACGTATGTGCTGTACGCTCGCCGACTGGAGATCAAATATGCATACCTAATATTTTAAAAGTGCAAAATCTTCAGTCGGTAATGTTTATAACCCCAAACCTTTTGATGTATATAAAACCTATTCCACGTAATCTGATATATGTAGCTGGGCTCACTAAAGACACAGAGATTGGCAATATTGGCGAACCTAAGACCCATAGGGATAATATGTATACACTATGAGAGTGACAGCCAAAGGTGCTCCGAGAGAACACAATTTTGAAGCCAGGTTCTTTTAGTACCTCGCACATACTTGCCATCCCTATAATCAAAGCCGAGTTATTCGATTATGAAAGAGCAAGGCAAGTAATGTAAAGTCTGTATAACTTACTGACCGAATTGGAGAGCCGTTATAAAAGGTGTACCTTACCTACCCGTCTTCATAGATAGACAAGGGAACGGGTCCGCTATGCAAGTATTTGGACCCCCGACATAGTACACACTATAAATACCAACTATATTAGAAACGACGCACGTACAACAGAAAAAACTCAAACAATACCGTAAGTCTTTGACTATGTCTAGTTTGCCGAAATGACCAATAAATAGCAAGGTTATCGGTTAATACTAAATTGGAACGTGTGAGGTATTTCGTTATAAATTCAGTTGTTAAGCAATTAGATAAACTGATAAAACTGATACCGTAACTGGTAATTGTCCAGTTGAAACTTTTCAGAAGTCAATTAGGGTTGTACGTATAACTTTATAGGTGGACTACTGAGCAATGGCTTTCAGCTTTACAAATTAAATCACTAATCCACCTCCAAAAGGCCGATGTAAGTTGTAGTCCTTTCGAAATATTTCCCCTAGCATGCGAGTTACAAAGCTTATTTGGCCTATGGCTACAGGAGTTTTGGAAAAGTGAGGTGAGGATAGTCACGATAGGCAGCTATAACTTTGAGGTAGTTTGGGACTTTGTCTATACCTCGGCTCTGCTATTATCTCTGAAAATGACATCACATCAGAAATCAAGCGAAAAATGACACTGACCAACCGCTGTTACTTCGGCCTAAGAAAGCAATTGATTAGTAAGGCCTTGTCGAGAAACACCAAGGAGACTCTATATAAGACCCTCATGATCCCAGTCCAGCTTTATGGCGCAGAATCATGGACGTTATCAAAGGCGGATGAAGATCTCCTTGATCGCTTCGAACGCAAAATTCTTTGAGTGATTTTCGGTCCCGAGTACGTTGACGGGCTTTGGAGGAGGAGATTTAACAGCGAACTCTACAGTGTACGAGCTGTACAGCGACATCGACCTGGCCAGAAAAGTATGCATCAGTCGTCTAAGATGACTGGGAGATGTAGAGCGAATGGACACCAACGCTCCAGCCCGTAATGTCTTCGCATCCAAACCGGAGGGACAACGCAGTAGAGGAACACCTAGCCTTAGGCGCGCAAGTGAAGGCAACCTCAACCAACTTGGAGTGCGCAATTGGAGGCAGTTAGCCGAAGATCGCGCTAACTGGAGAGGCGTACTGGTTGAGGCCCAGGTCCACCCCGGACACCCCGGAAATTGATTGACATCTTAGCCGATTAACTCGGATATTCTTTCCAAGATCTTTATCGCTGTACAGACGTCGCACTTGTCTGACAAATTTTCATTTCATAAACTATTGACAGGTGACATAATTGTCAGTTAAGTACGCAACAACAAATTTGTAATGACTATGTTGTCTTTGTCATATTTTGACAAATTTGTCATGGATCCATATTGCACCTACTGGATAGGATCCAAAATCATGCGTTGAAACTAATCGGAGACACGAATATTGCGAATTAGCGTGAACATCGGAGAAACGTTACGTGTCTTGTACTTAACAAACAGTGCTCAAACGAAATAGCCAGCTGCATTCTTCCCCTTCAGCAATTCAACCGCAATACTTGCCATGCTAAGAATGCCCATCAGTTTACCATTCAGCCTATCTTCGGGCGTACTATGAAATATAGAGACTCTTTCATAAGCCGCACAACACGAATGTGTAATGGCGTGCTCACTGCCCAGCCCTGACAATTCATTGTTATGGCAATTTCGTTATGAAACCAATGACAATTGTCGGTTATTTTCCGACAATTTCACAAAATTGTCTAATTATATTTATGAAACAGAAATTTTACAATTGTCCAGTTGACAGTTTACAATTTGTCACCTGTCACCTGTCGCAATTGTCAATTTTTATAAAATAGGGCCCAGGATAATAAAGATCTTATACAACGTCTGCCTAGTTGGCCTTAATAGTACATTTACACCGCACCTAAATTCAACATTTCAGCAGACAACATTTCGAAATCCAATTTTGCGTTCCCATTGAAACTTCAACATTTCAAATGACAGCTAGTACCAGAATTGATTCTCACTGATGTTTTTTATGTTTCGAAATCAGAAGTGGTTTGTACCTAAAGAATTAATTTTATAATTATATTAATCTAAACGTGAATATAAGTGATAATTCAGACATATTAAATACAATTTTAAATAAATAATATTAAATACAACAAAAAATTCCTCCTCGGATTTTTTTACAGCGGTTTTTTTTTGTCAGTGAGCCCAAAAGTCATCAAAATGAGGTTTGTTCGATTTGACATACTTGCAAATGCAGCGATGAAATTCAACATTTCGCTGAAATTCAACATTTCGAAATGCTGGAAAATGTATGGCGAAATGCTGAACATTTGGCCTGAAATGCTGCATTTAGTCGAAATGATGAATTTAGGTGCGGTGTAAACGTACTATAAGTCAAAATGTTAATTGCCCATTGATGTGATGACCGTTTACCGACAAGCCCACCGACCACATTTTGAAATAGAGGCCATTTAAATTTTCGAATATTTTTATTTTTGTTCTCAAGTCAATAAAATTTTCCCCTTTTTAGTATCAAAATTCCTACAAAAAGGTACATTTTCCGGAACGCTCTCATGTCACATATCAAATTACTAAATAATAGGAAATTGATAGATAAAACAAAATGTCGGATTTCGATATGAATTTATCGGCTAGAAGATTGCGTTACGAGTTCGGGGGCCTAGGGCGTTTCTTTTAGATTATTTTTTGGCAGAAGTTTTATAGGTTTTGCATGAAATTGGAAACCACTTTCGGACGACACATTAAAGACAAATCGCTGCCACTACATCAATAACTAGTGAGTCAAGTTTCAATCATTTCACTTAAAATCCTTAATGATCTGTGGGCAAGAATAATTATGAGAGGAATGCGAATGAGTAATGATCTTCGAAAGTAACCCAATCATCTATAAGAACATGAATAATGCTGTCTTTGGAAAGGTTTGTTGTTGTGCAATTGTATAGTAAATTTAATGAAATAGACAAACACTATGTATTTGTTGTTTTTTTTTTTCTTGTAATTCATCAGAAAAAGTTGAAAATTACTTGAACCCTTCGTTTTAAATTAACAAGAATCTTTACTGTTCTACACGTCCAATTCATCTGAAAATGTTTTTCCTGCTGTAGTATACAGTGATCTTCTCTACATGCACATTGAGTGACAGAAGAGAAAATTGTTATTTATTTATAGTGAGCAATTATTTCACAAGCAATTTGCAAGCAGAACATCGCCTCTGCTGAGGGTATTTTCCATTTTAGTTGCTATGCCCCATCTGCAGGTACATATTTGTTTCGTTTAACTTATTCTAATTAGAACAAGATTCAAATATGCACCTATGCATCTAAAAAAGAAGAAGAGTGTTCCAATAGAGTATGCACTCAGTGTTTTTTATAGGTTGTTCTGTTTATAAATATCTTTGGCAAATATTTTAATTTAAAAAATTTGTTATGAATACATAAAAATGTTCTGGATCGTAGAGAAACTAAGGCAGTACTGAAAAGTTCGAACAGTATAAGACTTTAAGAGTAGGTTAACTCTTGCTTTTGAGAAGGGATGTCAGGCAAGTATAACCCAAATAGGGATCAACTTAAATTGTCCTGGAAATCCCTTACGAAGGATGGTAAAGTCAGCCAAATAGCAAGTACATAATGTATTAAGTACTTGGTTAGGCAATCGAAATGGGACTAATGGAAAAAGTTCTGTGCATACATTGCAAATACTGGTGAGACTTCGAAACTGCTACCATTTCTAGCTACCTAAATAACAACGATAAAGACTGGACCGAAAGCAGGGTTCGAGTAGCCTAGTACCTTCTTAATATCCCAGAGGATTCTGAAATGCAAAGCCAAATAGGGATCAATAGTTGGCCTGTCGCGGGCATACAACACCAAACGATTTAAAACTAATCAGCCTGTCATCTCTTATGAAGGCTCATATTAGGAGTAAATGCAATAATGGATTTATAAACGTATCCAAACAAGCATACATTAAGTAAAGGCCTGCAGTGGTTAGTGAGCTGGACTACTGTGCGAGGGATCCCAGGTTCGGTCCCCGGAAAAACTCAAATTACATCTTAAGGTTTTTTCTACTGCGCCACCTCTCGCGAACGTCTGACAAACATCCGAGAGTATGACTGTCCTGAAAAAGCTTCTCAATTCAGCCGTTCGGACTCGGCATAAAATTGTAGGTCCCGTCCATTCGTCTCAAAAATAGAAAGCTCACACAAACTAATGGTTGCGAGAAGCTAGGCCGCCTTGGGTGTCTACCGCCTGTTGCGCCACCTATTTATTTTTATTTAGATTAGGAGGTTTCTATATACGACTACCGAACAGAAGAACTGTTTTCTCTCAGAAGTTCTAGCGACAGATAGCTGGGATAAAAATCTGATTCAAGGGCACGGTACTGCCCCATCTAAGAACCAACTTAGACTGTTTTCGACTCCCTCCAACTTCGAAATCAATTGAGCAGAAAACTTTAAACTTAGAGCATTTACTAAGCTCATTAAAAAGGTTTACCAACTTTTAACTCTGTAGCATTATTGGTTCTCAAGATGCAGGGCTTCAAAAGACCGAAAAACCGTAATTGACTGACTCACTCACTCACTGACAGATCATCAAAATTATGAAGCACTTCATGCCAGCCTAGAATCGTGAAATTTGGTACAAACGCAGATCCTGTTGAATGGATCCGACTAGGAGACGTCGAAAACTTGAAATTTTCCATTTAGGAGGCGTGTTATCCGCCTACTTTTGCAAATTGATTATTAAAATGAACTTAACCAATGAACCTACAAATTTGTATACACTCCACATTCACTTTGCCATTACATTTGTAACGGCAAGAAAGAGTCACCGGAGACCCCATAAAGTTTTATATATTCTGAATCAGGATCACATTCTGAATCGATTTACCATGTCCGTCTGTCTGCCTGTCTGTTGAAAACACGATAGGGTCCAAACGAATCGACTTAAGCGAATGAAATTTTGTGAGAGGACTGCTTTTTACTGTCAGGTTGGTATTGAAAATGGGGTATGTCGGTCAAGTAGTTCTGGTACACATACAGTGTACATGTACATAACATACTAACTCAGATGGCAAACATTTTGCATGACTTGTATGTGATGGAGGGTATTAAAGCATCGGCCAAGCCGATGATAACACTTTTACTTCTTTACTTTCATGTGTCAAAAAATTATAAAATGCTAATTTATAAAATTTTTATTTTGTAATGTAACCTTTTTGAAGTGACAACAGAGCACGGCCTTTGCTAGATCGATACGTGTAGCAAGGCTAAAGCCAGTATTAGACGATATGTTGAATCAGCATACGTATGCTGAAAATTGTGTTCCAATCACAACATATCGTGCAAACTTGATGACAGAAATTTATTTTTTACACGATATGTTGTGATTGGAACACAATTTTCAGCATACGTATGCTGATTCAACATATCGTCTAATACTAGCTTTATGATAAACATTCGACATATACCTACATAAGTATACTATTGTGATTGATTATTTCCACAATTAGAAGCGATGCTCTCGCGCAAGCTCAATGCTAGTCAAAAGCACCACAACAACAAGTGGTTTCGAGTTTCACTGAAATCTGTTTCTCTGATTCTGACAGAGCCACTCTTTAAGTTATTTCTCTTCTGCTACTGCGCAGACACACTTGGCTAAAACCCAAGTAATCTGCTGTTTATGGCTTACGGTTGTACATATATAATATAAAGCACGATCTGCCTGAAGCCGCAGCAACACGGCCAGCCACCGATTAAAGATTTGTGGTACATATTATTGTAATCCACCGGACTTTGCCACCAGACCAAAGCAAAAGCCGTAGTAACCAGAAATCGCAAACAGCCTGACAGATTTTTGTTTAACTTTTCGTATTGTTGTTGTTTACATGTTGACTGTTCTCGTTTCTCTTGTTTTGTTTATTTTTATTTGTTATGTTGTGTGCCGAGAAATCGAGAAACAGTTATGCTACTTCTGAGAGTCAGGTGCGTAAAAATGAATTTGTGAGAGGGACATTTTTAGTTGTGATTTGTTTGTCTTTTTTGTCGGTAAATGGGAATTTTCAAAATTTGTAAAATCTAAACGCCTATCTACTCTACATCCATGTGGTAACGTTTTTTCCAATGTTTTTGTTAAACGCTTATGGAAATAGTTGCCAAATCGATTGATTTTACGATAAAAATAAGATTAGAAAAATTGAGAGTTCTTAAAGTTTGAAGTTCTGCGACTAATCTAGGTAAACTCAAAAAAACCGTAAATCTACATACTTTGGCCAGCAAACATGCCTTGGCCTTCCCATGAAAACCGTGTCAGGGGAGACAGGTCGATTTGAAGTGAGTGGAAACGAAAAGGAATTATCGGTGTAATCTACCCTTCTTTTCTCAGCTAACCTAAAAATGTACGGCCCGACACGACTTTCATGTGAAGGCGTGTATGGCTATGAACTTTGAGTCCGAAATCGAAATGTTCATATACGTTTTGAAAGCTGCCAATCGGTATACAGTGAGCGTCAAAAGTGAATCAACACCAGTGTTGTTTTCATTTGTCTTTGGAGGTTAAAAACAATTTTTCAATCCATTAAAAAAATTAAGAGAGCTTCGGTCTTCACTCACTGTACTACATCTACTATTTTTATTTTTATTTTATTACTTGGAGTACTCACGAATAAAATCAAGGGTACTTTGGCAAGAGTACGATACTTTTGGCGGTGCAAAATATTAACGGATTCTGTAGGACATAATAAAGGGTGATATTTTAAGCGTTTGGTTTTTAAAATTGAAAAAAAAAAATCCAAAATTTGCAAAATTGAGTGAAATTTTGATTATAGATTAAATCAACGAAAGAGGCCACCATTGACCGGAATGTTGCTGCCATCATCATCTTTGATGAAATACGGCCCATTGATGCCACACCAAATGGGACATTTTTGTGGATGCATTCGCAGTTCTTGCTATGTTTCTGGTTGCTCAGCAGACGATTATGACGACCATAAAATGGACGAAGTGCTATAAACACATTTTTTACTGAGCCCGATTTTTGGTAACAAAATTCAATAATTTGCAAACGCTGTTCGGGCGTAAGTCTATCCATAGTGAAATGGCAATGCTAACTGATCATTTTTTACTTTGACACGTGTCACGAATCACGCGTGAACTGTCAAAAAAATCAGGCTGAAAAACCAAACAGCAAAAAAATCAACCTTTACAACCATTTGTTGGCATTTTGATATGTATTTTTGGTTAGGTTAGGTTGAAGGGGCTGTCGGCAAAAAGCTGTCACACTTTGTCTATAAGGTCCATAAAGTCCTTTATGATACCACATGAATCGAGTACATTGTTTCCCCCTAACTCATTGAAGCAGTTTGAGCTTCTAATGAATGGTAAGAGATTTCAAATTTCTATGTTCATGTCTCATTTAGATCGTTGTTTTAGAAGACTCCTAGGTGGAGATTTTGTGTTCTTTCTTTCGATAACGATCGGAATAACTAACTAACTAACCTCATCGGCTATAAAATTCCCTGGGATGTCTTTTCTTCGAGACGCCAGAAAGGTGAATATTGAATACTCCGCCATCTCCTTACTCTATAGAGTTTATGGCTATACGAGAAGGTATGGATTGGATATTTAGCGGATATCTATCAGTGATCGGGGAAAATGGAAGGACGGGCTAAGATCTAGTCTTCGAATATTTGTTCGTTCATTTGTGAACAAGTGGATCGATACCTACATGCAGAATACACCCTCTTACCAGAATAATCTAATTGGAATGGTGATGTAAATTTGATCAGACTGTAGCTACTGTCATGTCAAATTGTTAGCGTGACCAGCTGTTTTACTGTTCCACTGTGAAATTGCTTCAAGTCGAATGGCGAGTGGGTAAGTACATAATTTCAAATGTATCTATGTATGTACCTATTTGGTTATGTTGTAATGACTAATAAAATAAATTATTACAAAAATCTGGAGGTATCGTAAAATAAAATTCTGTGGTCTGGCAAGCCTGCACCCAATAATACATTTTGACAGCTGTTTAGCTGATTAGCTTAGAACCCACAAAATCGCAGCGCATTTGTAGGGTTTTCTGTAGTTTCAAACTTTCTTTTTTTTCTTCTGAATCTTAACACACCCTTTTTAATAATAATGTATTTACATATTTTCCAATTAGGTAAATTTGCGTATTAAATTCTTTTGAAATTGATCACATAGGAAAGAATATTTGCAATGGCAACGTCCCTCAGCTACATGAGGTTAGACGAGACGACTCCGGCGAATACTACTAAATAGGGGTGATTACATTTTGGAAAACAAAATTATAAGAGATAGGTACAAAGTAGACATAATTTTATTTTCAATCTAAATTTTTAAAAACAACGTACAATGGTTGGACTTCGACACAATGGAGTAAGAGAATGACAAGTGCCAACTTTTAGCAGGTTATAGGTACTCCCCATTTTTCAGAATTTTAGACTACCCAGGTAAAAAAAAGAGCTGGGTATCGCATTTCATCATCAAAAAGCAATTTGTATTGTTGAATGTTAATTGATTACAAGAAAATAATAAGAGACCAAAATTGTTAACATAGATACGTAGGTACGTAGTTTCTAGTTATTTTACTACATATAACACACGTATGTATGTAAATATTTCCATTCCAATTATTGTCGTTACAGAAAACTCTCTTTTAAAATCTCTTCACCAGTCTAACGTTCTCTTAAATAACATTGGCGTAAAAGAAAAGAAACTTATCAAATCAAGTGAATACACCTACCTAGGTATATAAATATAGAAATGCATAGCACGACATCACGAGCACGCCATTTATTTTATCCATTTACGTGTTTTATTTTTGTAGTCTGACTGGCCGCATTTGTGTGAGTGGATGATATTACAGCAAACATTTCACAGATGGGTGACGATTGGCATTATTTTCATAAAAGTGCAATCCATATACCTACGCAAATAATGAGTACCAATCATAGTCAAGGAACTAACAACAATATAAAGCAACAAGCACATAAAAAGGCCCTAAATGTTGACTGAAATTCATATTCAGTCAGGAGCAATCACATTAACTAGGTCAACCCAAATCCCATTACTCGACAAAAAGAAATCCTGTTCCCGAACAAGTGGTGTGTCGAGTCGGAACCAGCAACCAGACCAACCCAAACCCAACTCCGGCGGGCCCCAAAAACAAATTCCTGTACACTGGTCGACCCCCTGCACAGAACCCGCGTGCAAATATCTTATAGATACATTCAGATTTTCGGTCCTGCATGCCGTTGAATACAAAATTCACTTGTTCACCAACCGACGACGACAACAACAAATGATTCGTCGGATGATGATGTCGATGATTTAATGCGAATTTACTTGGAACGTTTTTGGAGGTGGTCGAAGTCACTGAACTGCCTGCGTGTCTTCATTGTGCAGAACTTTTAGTAAACTTTCTAAACGCAACGCTGGACAATGAGGCCCCACCAAATCTGCCAGTTAACAAATTGTTAGACCGAAAACCACATTTGTTGGCAAAATTTCTTATAATAAATTAAAATCATAATTTTTCTCTACTCACCATAAAATGTACACGAAAGTTATGTAAAATCGTTTTTTTTTTTAAATTGCACACAATTTTTGTAGCTTTAATAAGTTTTTGGCTTGCTAATCAATTTGTCACAATTGTTTATCATTTACACAACTAGAAAATTAACACAAAATTGAGCTCTGCACTTTTGCAGAAAACAAATTAGAAGAAAATTGCTCCGAAAAATAGAAACATCAAAATCAAAGTAGGTATGTACTAGATATAAATGACCGTGGTGGTGAAGTGACGGAATGAAAAAATCTCACTCGGTTTGGCTGTGTACGATTTCTGTTTCTAGCTCTTTCTGGCACACGCAAAGTATGGAAGTTGGAAGTATACACAGAAATTTATTGTTGGTGCAAACGAAGCAGACAACAAAACAAAAGTGAAGAAAAATTAACAAAAATAAACAAAACACGAGTTGGGCCGGTTAAGGCGCTGCCAGTCGAAATAATAAATTTCCTATTGGAATTTCCGCTAATTTGTGGCCTTGCGAATCACAGAATTCGTTGGAATTATTGCATAGAAAAGTATTTGAACACATTTAGGGAACATAATTCAAGGAGAAACATAAATAGGAGTAGTATAATATTACAATTTTTCCACATGTTTTATTATTTTATTACATAAGAACATTTTTGGATTAGTAACCAATTTGGTATGGCAGTGCCGTTATGTAAGTGACGTCAGAATTTCCCAAAATACAGAAATGCTCAGCAGGAAAATTGAAGTCGTGTTGTTTACATCGAGTCCACTGAACTGTTGTCCGTATTTTAGCAGTATCAATCGGGGATTTATTAGGCTGCGTTCATATTTCGGAAGTAGTAAGAGGGAAATTTTATATAGGTAGGTACCATTTTGCTGAAAATTTATATGAAATTCTACATAAATTTACACCAATAAGGTACCTAGTATAAATTATATGGCCTAAATTATAATAATGGCAACATTATTTCTCATATTGAATTTCGCAAATGGTACCTACGCCTGTTGCGAAAATTAATTTTAATGTCGATTTCCATTGGGCTTTTACCGTTTTGCTCTCAGATCTTAGATTTTTCCTGCCCCAATGGAACATGAAAAAATTAAATTACCTATTTAAACAGATATTAACTGCGTAAAATAAATAAATTCGTTGTTTGGTACAACAATGACAACCTGTATAGATATCGGCCTTATCGCTACCAGCTTCGCGGTAGAAAGTGTAGCCAGAAAAAAAAATGTTTGTGTAGAAACGTTATAAATAACTTTTGACATAATTGACAGAAACTGAAATTAAAAAATAATAACCATCACAAAACAAATACATAAAACAAAAATTGCAGCACAAGCTGTTTTAAACATTTGAGTTAAAATATTTATCTGGCACATATGCGAATTCATCTGGGGTCCATTTGGTTTTACAGGCTTATATGTATATGTTAACAGTGAAAAGTAACAAAACGCTTGGCTTTTATTTACGAACGTCATATACTTCATCATTGAATAAACTTCATCTATCAAAATCTCTGTGAATTTATTTAGTCCGGTTATTAAAAGAAAAAATTTAGAACGGAAACCTATTACGTGTCATTTGTTTTCTCCACAGCCAGTTTACACTGTTATAATTCAGCAACCTCGCAGAGAGATAAAGCCTAGTTTGCTACTGCTGCAAATCGAAAAAGTAGCACGACGAAATTATAAGCGAATAAGACCATACACGCCTTCCTATGATCATCGTGTCCAGAGAGGCAGGCAGATTTTGAGTGAGTAGAAAGGTAGATGGCACAGAAAATGCACCGAAAGTCCACTTTGAGAAATAATTCTGGCATGGGCATGAAGGTTCTTTTCCGCACTATTCCACTTTCGATACAAACCCTCATTAGAATTTTGCATTGATAGAGTATAAGGACGTCGAAAACGGGCGCCTGCTTCGTCTTTACCATCGAATTTGCTTATGTGATTTCGAGTTCACTATTTCTTTACCTGCCAATTTCTGTTTCATTGCACTGACGTCTTGTTTTCGTCTATAGCCAAGTCGTTCATGGGAATAAAGCATGTGTGGCTCAGAACGAAGTGAACACACAGGACTTTTCATGCCAGTCGTTTCAAGCTCCTTTGCGAGCATTTGACAGTTTCTCTCATTGACATTTTGAAATTGAACCTGAGATCCCTCGCTCAGTCCACCATACCAAACACGGAGAAGCCGCAGCGCTCCATTAATATTATATGCGTATTAAAAATAAGGCGAGTTCTGAAAAATCTTAAAAATTGTAGGTAGGTAAGAAAAATATCTGCTACCAAGCTATCTCGTTTTAAATAGAATTTTGTAGCTCTGGCAACAGTGCACATCTTCAATTTATTTGATAATTTCTTCCATCCACTGTCATTCGTATATCATCTGTTCACTGACAATTCATTGAAAACGTCAAAGTTGTGTGGCCGGTTGCTTTGCATCTGTGGGATTTCTTAAAGAAAGTTATTATTTTGAAATAACTTCCTAGTGATTCTTTATCCACAATGAGCTCAAAAATACTTCGAAGTATTTGGCGACTAAATAGCGGAAATATTCTGCGAAAAGTTCCTTCTGTCGCTTTTAGAGGTTATGCAATTCCAATCGCTCAGAAATGCAGCTTTCCGATTTACCAAAGGTTTCAAAGGAATTATGCTGTAAGAGCTGCAACAAAGGAGAAGCCAAATCTGGAGCAGTCATTAAAAAAACTGCAAAACGACTTTACTGCATATGGCAACATTCATTATGGTAACTTTCAAAATATCCTGGAATCCCTGGAATTTGGAGGTTCTCTCACAGATGAACAGAGTATATTTCTACTAGAGGCCTGCGCTGACTTAATGCCATCCCAGACCTTGGATTCCCGAATGGCGCTTTTTAACAAATTATGGGAATATCTTAAGATAAATAATAAGCTGAAGAAGCCGCACTACATAACCTTTTTAAAAGTCCACGCAGCTAATGGCGTAGCTTTGGAGGATTTTCGCAAGTTTCTTGAAGAAAGTGCCATTACAGAAGATTCCGAAATGTATGAAAAGCTCATACAATTTGCTTGTGAGCTTGGCAATGTAACGCTGACTAGTGAAATCCTCGCCGAAATGAAGGAAAAAGGGTTTCCCTTAACGGAAAATGTATTCAGTGCGCTAATTTTGGGGCATTCGAGAAACGGAAACTTGAAAGAAGCGATGGCTGTTTTAGAAACAATGAATGCTGCTGGTGTTCAATGGAGTTCCTCAACCTATGCCAATTTAATTGGGGCATACATAGAACACAAAGACTTAGAAAAGGCAAAAGAGACACTGGAGCAATATACTGGGCAATTCACTCCAAACCAAATTGTCAAACTCATGAAAACCTTAGTAACCGTCACACAGTCCAACTACCAGCCCTTAATGGAACTTCTAGTGAAACAACTTCCTGCCGATTTCCTAAACGCCAAGGAGGTGCCATCTCTAATCAGAAATATTTGTACTGAGCTCATTCACTCCGGACGTATTGACGAAGCCCGCAGTATCATTGGCGCGCTTCCCTCTCCAAAGTTTAATGATAATCAAGATGTCGACACTTTTGGTGTGTCATTTTTACAAAACCTTTTCCATAGTAAAACAAACCACGACAAGATCATAGAAATTGCCAAAGACTTCATAGAAAGTGGCAAAAACGCACGTGCTCTACATGTTGCTTGCGACAGTGCAATGCACCGAAATCCCGATCAAGCAGTTCCCTATCTTAAGGCTTTATCTGAAGTTGAACAGCTCCGACCCCATTATTTCTGGCCGCTGATACTGCATCAATTTCGCCATAATGGTGAAGCGGGAATTCTTAAGGCACTCAAAGTAATGTCGGACCTGGGTGTGAGCTGCGACTTCGAGACTTTGTCGTTCTACGTTCTACCTCGACTTTCAGTTACTCTGGATAACACACAACGTGCCATCAAGACGCTTGAAGATTGCGGGTTAAAAACCTCGCAAACGTTAACTCCCATAATTGCCCATTTGATCTTTCAACAGAAGTTAGAAGACGTTGTTCAAATCGCACAGCTTTACACATCAAAGTTTGACACAAATCAGTTCGTGACTCCTCTGTTTAATATAGCAAGTAGTATCCGCGCAACCAGACGTTATCAAAAATATACCACCGCCATTCACACGCTTCATTTGAAGTCGGATGATCCCAAAGTTGACTTTGTCGGTCAAATTCTTTTAGAAATTATTGGGAGCAATAAACTTCGCAATGATATTGTCATGCTGGAACGCATTGTTTCCGATCTTAGCAGACTGGGGACGCGAATGTCACCGGCGGCTGTGGAAATTATCAACGCGCACCTGGCTAAACAAAAAACCGACAAGGGCAATATAGGTAGCACTTGTAAAATGCTTGCCACGATGTGTGATCGCAAACTAGTTCTACCAATATCAGAGAACGTTGGTTCACACATAGTTCATCCGAGAGACATGTCCTACGAACAGTTAGAGTGTCATTTGGTGGAGCTGGAGTCGAAGGGTATGAATTCCCGTGGTGTACTTCGTCGGTTGTTGCAGGTTTGTGTGAAAGATGGACGACTGGAACGAGCACTGGAAGTCAAAAAGATGTGTGACGACGCAAGAGTGGAGTTGAGTCCCGGAATGCTCGCAAGTATATTTGATTTGTACATTAAACTCGGCGATTTTCCTGCTGCAGAAGCCAGCCACAAGCAACTGCTGAAAACTTACCCAGGTAAGAATGGTAATTTAAGTTCATTGCCGAATCTAAAACATTTTTATTAATCTAGGCTTCCTTCTTGACGAACACAAGCTTATTGATTTCGCGGCCCTCATGGTGCAGCAGAACAAGGTGGACGAAGCAAGGAAACTCCTTACTGACCGTGCTGCCTCGAGAAAAGTTTTCGGCGGCGACTATATCATCAAGAATGTTTGGAATCTTCTCAACAACATAGCGCGGCTGGCTGCCCAACAAACAGATCTACCAAAAGACAAAAATCTTACCAAAGAATTTTTCTTCTTCCTCAAAAAGCTAGGTTACTGCAAATCAACCAACGCAGTTGTTGGTCCAATAGTTCGAGAATACCTCTATCGCAAGGATATCAAATCCGCTGTGGCTGAGTTCAAGATACTGGCCGATACTTTTCGGCACACACCACTGCAATTTGAGCTGACGTCTTTATTGGTGCGCCTAAGCAATTCAATAGAGCTTGAAAAATACAATATAACTCCAGAGGAGGCCAAGCAATTACTGCAGCAATTGACCGCTGTTGTTATCAGTGTACACGGTCAGGTGAACACAAATTCAACTCTTCTCTTAGCAATTGCCGAGTCAGGCAGTGAAAATCAATTACGCAAGCTACTCATGAATCCAGAGTTTAGGATAAACCAAGAGATGCTGAATCAAAATTGCGACTACCTCAATCAAGAAGGCAGTATCGAAACGCTCATGAAATTGGCTAAGGCATGTAGAGGTGTGGGACATGTGATAAATGAACAAGACCTTTATAATATGTTGCTTATAAAATTTGTGAAAGACAATAATTGTACGGCCGCTGTGGAATTATTTGAGAAGCTCGAAGCTGACGACGAACTTAAAGTGTCACAAGAATTTCTGAAAAACGTAGTTAACCTTTTGAGGGTGAACAAAATCGAAATACCAAGCAGTTTAGCTCTAAGAGCGCAAGTTATGTAGGGTAGATGTTGTGTATGTACGTATTTCTTAAAATAAATTTTAGAAAAATAATTATATGGCCTACCTATTTGTGCTGATTGAACTTTGAAAGTCTTCGGCGAGACTTCTTTTGGCATATGGGTTCGGTTTTAACAACGATTGTCTTAAAAATTAATATTGATTCTAGACTACTCACACTTACTATTACTTCAGCCGCTTCGTTGATCAGCCTGGGGGCTTCTGGCGATTCACTTCACTTCGCTGTCCAACTGTCATTTCATTACCAATGTCGGTCACGGCTGATTCTCCTTTTATCCAGCGTTTCATTATTAATTGCATCATCGCTCTTGCGCCTAAATTTTAGTCGAGTGTCTCCTTAATCATGTCAAACAAATATTATGAGCTGTCGTTACCGGGTCGAAATGTTTTTCTCGACCTGTTTTAGTTTCTGTTCACATGGTGCCTTAAGGTGCTACTTTGAGCACAGAGACCTCCTCTATGAATCTAACGAGGGAATTAAGATGTACTATGACTATGAAGTAACCGGCGGTCTTATGCAGAGATCGGTCTTGTATTCCCGATGTTTTGATCTACAAAATTAGTTGCTGCTATCAAGACTGTGAATTTGGCGCAGGGACATAAGTCCCCGGGAAATAAGTCCCACCCCATCGGGACATAAGTCCCATACATTTTTTTTGGGACTTATGTCCCACTCAACCTATTTCTTTAGACAAGCTTAGATCATTCACAAAGAAGATCACGTAATAAATAAATATAAGCAATATAAAATAGGTGTTTGGCTCTGTTGTCTTGGTATAGTTTTAAACATCACTTATATTTACAACTAAAATGCAGTTACTAGCAGTTTGTGAAAAGTGACGCATACCAATACCGCCACGAAGTCTTTTGGATATAAATCTTTTTACAAAAACACGATTTTAGAAGCCCAATTTGGATGGAACATTCCGGGCAATTCCGGGCATCTAAAATCGTTGAGTAAATTGAAACATTGCCTTAATCAGAACGACATTTTTTAATTGATAGCATATTTTGTTTATCCATCCTGTACAGGCAATTATTAATTGTGTATATAGATTTTGTGTAAGCTGTAAGGTATATAGATTTTAATAGAAGAAAGATTTTCTGAAGTTTCTGACTCTTCATCGACTACTGTAGGTGGTAATTTCTGGCACACACCACCCCACCATATTATGAGGGATAAACTTTTACGTGGTTATTTCTCTAGGTTTAGTCGAAAATACCTCATAAAGCCGTCGACTTTATCATCACCGTTTTTAATGTCCCACTTTCCTATTACAACTCTCGCGCGGGAGTAGGATGCTAAAGTTAACCCTCCATAAATCTTGATTTTCCGCCACCGACTCAGGCGAAATTCGTATACGGAGAGGATGGATGTCGCAATTAATCCAAATATCTCATCGGCTTCATTTCATCGTGTATTATTCTTTCGGTCAATGTATCAAGCTTATTCTGAACCTAAAGAAATAAAAGTATTTGTTCCTCACAACATTTACAGATGACGCTGTAATCCTACAAGTGTTGCATGTGTAGAGTCAGTCAAAGCATCTTATAAAATTCAGTTGATAGTACATACTTTACTTACCTTACTTAACGGGCTCCCGACGCGTGGAGAGTATCTGCCTGATGCAGTACATCCTTCCATCTTCTGCGGTGCTCTGCGGAGATTCGAAGATCCTCTCGGCCGGAACATTATTGTCCATTCGCTCAATGTGGCCGATATAATGTAGTCAACGTTTTTTGGCTTCTTGAACAACTTCCACATCCTCCTAGTACAACTCCTAGATTTCGCGGCTGCATGTTCTCCTTTCTAAAATTTCAAAACCAACCAGCTTCGCCTGTTCTTTAATCGCTGTGGCTCACCATTCCGGACGGTTGGAGCTGTTCACGCTGTCGATATTATCTGGATATCCCACAACAGTTTTTGTTGAAGATAGATAGTACATTCCGTGATGCCTACAGAAAGAAATAGTTCAGAAGAGCTACTTCCAAATTGTACGGCATATTTTGCAGCTCCACGCAAAAATTTGAATCAGTTTTGCCGGGATTCCGAACTAGGTCATCGCAATTACCGGCTTTGGAGTCGATAAAAACGATAGTGGGTCTCGACTTAAAATTCGTTGGTCAATATTTGCTTCGGTTATTAATTTATCTATGTCCATCTGTTGGGTTCAAAAACTACACTGATATGTGCAGAAAGGGTTAAGACATTCATACAGTACGTTAGATACGAGCTTATATGCGACATAAAGCTGGGAGACGACTCGATAGACGGGACGTATGAAGCTGAAGCTGATAGTCTAAGGTTATGCAAAGCATTAGTTCAAACGATTCAACTATTTATGTACAACACGAAGCAATTCAATCGTTGAAACTACGTCTTTAGCCGAAAGTCGTCTCATGCCGTGAAAGCCATTGGGCATGTTTTTTTTTTTTCAAAACAGCACCTCCATATTTGATCTGGCGGCCTTGTTATTCTTCTGCTATTTTATAGGTAAGCCAACCTACTATTGGGTGGTGGAACTGTTTTTTTTTTTTTGACCGGACGTGGATGCCCTTACTGACCTATCACCCCCTCTATAATGACGCCCATTTAACAGTTGATTGACTTATATAATTTACTTTCAGACTGAAGCTCCATTTAAAGACCAAATTCCTTTTACAGCAGTAGAATGCTTTAACTGCCTTTTTAATATGCCAGTACAGCTTCCTATAAACAACCAATTCAGAGAAGTTAAGTTGCTTTACTATGGCAACGATAGCCACTGTTGCATGACGAGAGAATATGCCGTGTATGTCTCAGATACGATTTATAGCATAATGCGTTTACTAAGAACTTTACTGGATAGACCCGATGTTTGTGGTAGTGTCTTTTATTTATTTCTTCAATCGGGTCCCCATTCCACCTATGTATGGAAGTAGTATTGCGTATTCACCCCTATTCCCGTTGGCGTATACGACTCATGTTTCGTGTCATTGTAAAACTATGTTCAGATTTTTTTTTTGTAACTTTTATTCACCCTAATCGTGGAATCTGCCAGGGGGAATTATTCACGGAAAAAAATATTTCGGTATCGTCAAATCCGCAAAGTGAACAGTTCCCCGGTGGGTAATGTGAATGAGTTTCCACTGTATCGTTGAAAACGTTCAAATAGAATTTTTCCCGAACAAAATTACATTTCTAGCCCGCATCAAAATCATTGCGGATTTCATAGGTTTTCTTGCTTGCTGCACGTCGTGAGCATTTTTTTTTCTAAGAAAATGTACACAACAAACCAGTTGTTTTATTAAGCCACACATTTGTGTACAATATTGAACTTTATTAAAATCAAAAAATAATCATTCAAAACAAATTTCAACCGGAAAATCCATGAAATCATTCACTGCTCCTCTTAACCTGTCTCTTATTCTTCTGTGAGAACACCACTTATTTCGTTCTTCCTCCTATGCTTCCAAAAATAGAGCTATCGTATCCATTATTATATTAAACACTTATTTTTTTATTTAAATCACTTTTAAAACAAACTTTTCATATGCCTCCGGCGATTGCAGCTACATAGTGAAAGGGAATAGAATAGGTGAAGTCTCACTTGATTACGAACAGGAATTTTTTTGTTTTAATTTTACGATAATTTTCAAATCCTTCGCTAGTCCGGGAAAACCCAAATGCACAAGGAATGAAGGATATATTATTTTTATATTGTAGAAAAAATGGGATTAAGTAGATAAATGTAACTTTTATGACGCTTTTCCCAAAAAGGTTATAAAATTTACCTGTTATTTTTGTCTCACTTGATTACGAATAGTGGCTTATTCTTACCTTAAAAGGTAAAAAAAAAATATTAAATTTGTTTGTATAATTAAATAATGCTTTTATTCAAAGAGTAGCAATAGTTTTTAGCAATGGGTACTACCTCCTGATCGCTAAATCACTTCAAGTAGCCTGCTGTGTAGAGATTCATAGAGTGCTGTCAAATACTCTAGCGAAACTTCGGACCAGGCTCGTTTTATGGCTCCATAATTTCTTCCGTTTCATGATATTGGTAGGTTTACATTTTGGTTCTGAATCCAGGCTTTTGTTGTCCGTGCGGTATGTATCGGTGCATTGTCTTGTTGTAAAGTCCTTCATAAAAATAAATAAATAGGCGGCGCAACAGGCGGTAGACACCCAAGGCCTAGCTTCTCGCAACCATTCGTTTTGTGTGATTTTCTATTTCTGGAACGAATGGAAGGGACCTACCATTTTATACCGAGTTCGAACGGCTGAATTGAGAAGCTTTTTCAGGACAGTCATACTCTCGGATGTTTGTCAGACGTTCGCGAGAGGTGCCGCAGTAGAAAAAACCTTAAGATGTAATTTGTGTGTTTTCCGGGGATCGAACCAGGGATCCCTCGCACAGTAGTCCAGCACACTAACTACTACAAATATCTCCGAAAACTGCGGAAAAGCTCTTTCCAGTATCGATTTGTAAGTGATTGCCGTCATTTTGGAGCTTTGGAAAACCAGCTCCACAATCCCGTAATGGCTTATTGCTCCCCATACCATTACACCACCTCCTTTGATGTGCCGCCTTTGAAGATGTATTCCTTCTTTTCTTAAATCATGGCAATAACAACAACTGTATCCATCAGGTCTGTCCAAATCAATTTTTTTTTTCATCAGAAAAGACGACGGTATGCCACTCTCGATTCCACCTGTCACACTTGTTGCAAACTCAAGGCGCTGGATTTTACGTGACGCATTCAATTGTGGTTTCCTCTTCATTTTTCATGGCCTATACGGCTGGCCTTCTGTATCACGCGATAAACAGTCGATCTGCTAGCTGTAACTCCAGTTTCTGGCCCCTATTGTGAGTGTCGATAGTTGATCGTTGATCGACAACTGTGTTTGTCGATTGCGATTGATATTTGTCGATTTGACAGTCGCTTGTAGTCGATTACAAATGTCTGGTCGATGCTTTATCTTGGAAGTGAAAAAATTGTCTGCGTACGAATAGCTAAAATAAATCGACGCAATCGACAATTGTCGTGACGATCGCTGATCGACAATCACAATAAGGGCCTCTGCCTTAATTTTACTTACGGAGAGCCTTGAACTTGAAGCAGCTCTCAGTATCGCCCGCCTTTCCTGACATGTTGTTGCTTTGCTGACTCTTCCTTTGCGTTTTCTTCCATACCTTAATAAAGCTGCGTACAACAGTGGCGCCTCGTCCATTCTTGCTGGCTAAAAACGGATTTTCCTTGTTCCCGGTAAGCTCGAATTTGGCCTATTACCTCCTTGGTTAATGTCTTTCCTTTACCTACAGTTGTAGATTGTATGAAGTTATTTCTTGAACTAAGCTCCCTAATAAGTATCCTTTTATTTAATTTAAAACATGGTAACAGGTAGATTAAGCCACTGTTCGTAATCAAGTGAGATAATATTAACAGGTAAATTGTATGACCTTTTTGGGAAAAGCGTCATAAAAGTTGCATTTATAAATTTAATCCCTTTTTTTTCTACAATATAAACATAATATATCCTTCATTCCTTGTGTAATTATTTTTTCCCAGATTTGCTTAGGATTTGAAAAATATCGTAAAATTAAAACAAATTAATTATAACATATATAGATAGTATGGATGTAGTGATAGTGATTTAAGGACTAAAAGGAAAACCACTGAAATTATTATTTATTGTTTTTTTTTTTTATTTTTTTTTTTTATTTAAATGACTTGGTTTTTATATTTAATAATTTTATTGATATACAACAGACAGAATGTGCCTTTGACTTGTTTCTTTTTTTTTGTATATTTCTACCTTGACTAAGTTTTCTCCATTGATTTTTAAAAAATATTTGTTGTTTTTTTGTTTCGTATATATATGCACATACATTAATAACATAATATTTATGTATATATATCTATTTTTCTCTAGCTATCCAAATGAAATAATTTAAGCAAAATAAAGAAAAAAAAAAAAATAATAATAACACTGTTATTGAAAATAAAAGGAACATTTCAAAAATGTATATCTTTTGTAAGCGTAAACAAAATCGAATAATGAAAACAAATTAAATGAAAAAAAAAAAAAAGAATATCTTCACAAAATGAAATAACATTTTAATTACGAACCGTTGTATATCAAAAAGAGCAAACTCAAGGAAGAAAGAGAAACTTAAAATAATTAAAACTGAATTTAATACATTTTCTTATACTTTTTTTTTTCTCTCATTTATTGTTTCTTTTTCTTGTTTCAATATTAATATGTACTAACTTAAACACTATTAATGTTATATAATATATTTACTCAATTATTCTTTATAATATATGTGTTTTTAGATTATTTTGTTTTGTTTCTCCTTTTCATGTCAGAACGTTTCTTTTCTAGGTTTGCTTTATATATTCAAATACAAAACAACAAAAGTAAACTAGCTAAAAATATTTAAATGTATTTATGTATAATTAAATTTTCTTTTTGTAACATTAATTCGTTTAAATGAATTTCAACGGAAAAAAAAATCACGAGTTCTTTTTTTTTTTACTATTGACGTTAAGATGAGAGTAAGCTATTGTTTGTTCATTGATAGGATGTGATTTCTTTTTAAAGTGATCAAATAAAAAACGTTTAATGATGAAATCTTCACAGCACATTCAAAAATGTATTTTGTTTGTTTTTATTCTTATTCTGAAATTTAAATTAAATGTAAGGTAAGAGTTGTTACTTTTCGTTTCGGTCTGAATTTTGTTTGATTTTGTTTCGTCTGCAATGCTTCCTTATGGTTAAACATTTTTTTTTATACGTTTCTAAAATGATGCTTAGTTGGTTTTTTTTTAATAATTATATATTTTACACAATTGTTTCTGTCTGTAAGCATGTTTGTGTGTGTTTTTTTTATGTTTGTTGTTGCGTGAAGTTTAATTTGTATGTGAGAGTTGTGGTTGGCCTAGTATTTATGTGTATATGTTTTTAAGGACACAAAATTAACGAAAACCGTTTCAATAGTCATGTATGTATATGGAAATTTATTACTTATAAATATACATAGACATTAAATTTATACCGACGGCTAAAACGCTCTTCTATGGCATGAAATTCTTGAAATATATTATTTTATTTTAAGCAAATTAATGGGTTATTTATATGCATACACCTTATAATATTAAAATATGTACACAGATGTATATTAAGTTTGAATACATACACATTATATAGAAACATGCATAGAAGAGTGTTTCAGCGAATAGCAGCTACTCAGTCAGTGGTAAGGAAGCTGTTTATTGTAGATAACAACATAACAAGAAATTAATAATAAATAAATAAATAAGATCCATGTCTGAGAATGAGCGATTATTTTCTTGAAATTAGTTTCGACTTATATTTATATCCGTGCATTAATTTAAACAAATTTACAAGTTAACTTGACAATTTTATAATATACTAAAAGCTAATCGATTAGAAAAGCGCGATTTGATTCAGAACTACACACTCAAACTTTCCGTTAACACTATGTCCGTCGAATGTCCCGTTCTTTTGTGGCGAAATACGGAATTTAAGCTTTTTCAACGTACCCACACACAAACGGTAGTACCGCAAATAAAAGTAATGATCCCGCGTGGTAGAAGCATGATTCGCACACATCATACCCAGCTATGCTGTAGTGACTAGGTTCGCGCAAAAAAAAATAAAAATAAATCAAGAGAGTCGTGTTCTAGTATTTTTTAAATACTTGTTAAAAAAAAAAATAAAGAAAAAAAGCTTCCTTTTGCGTTTTGGTATTTTCAGAAAACAAAAAAAAAATTACAAACGGTTTTCAAGATTAAGTCGTAATGTTCTTTTTAAGCTTAATATGTTTGAGTTGATTTTTTTTTTACAATTTTTTTTACAATTGTAGCAAATTTGTTTTTCTTTTCATAAAATATGAATTTATAAATTAATTTGTTATTGTTCTATTATACATGCGTAAGGACAGTACCATACACGTGTTTATTTTATGTACTTTACTGCAATAACTATATTTAACTTGTAGATATAATTTTCATATGTTTTATACAAGATAGTTTAATTATATTTATTTTTAGTTAGGGAATAGATTAGTCGATTACATTTTGTAAATTTTCGCATTTAATATTTATAAAGAAATGACCACTTATATTTTACTTAGTCTAGGGTAGTAGCCTATTATTTTTTTTTTTTTTTTGTTCTTACATTCATTTTTTTGATTGTTTTTATTAATTTTTTTTTTGGGAAGAGTTGAATTTAGTCTTCTAACATTATATTATTTTACATCAGTAGTCTGCAAGGTAAATACTTTAAGGCTGAAATCAAGCACATGCCGCCAAGTGGATTGGAACAAAAAAAATATAGCTCTCTAGTCTGTGGGCAAACATTGGCAGTAAAATTAAATAGCTGCAGTTACTAGCACTAAGATTTTAGACTACATTTAAAAAAAGATTGCCCGCTAAAATTATGAATCCTAGAAAGCCTTAGAAACTCAAGGGGATGTACAGTCAAGATTATCATCACCCTTATACATACATATATCAAACATTTTTTCTAACGATTTCAATTCTTTTCATCTCAAATTGCTTTTCTCAAAAAAGTTACAAACACGTAATGAAATATTAGTCATTTACGAAAATCGTCAGGGACATTATTTGTTTGCGCCAACAACTAAAGTATCCTCATAATCGCACACAAGATTCTTTCTGAAATAATATGTGAACGCCTAAATTCGATGGTTATAGTTAACAACTGATAAGTGCGGTTTTAGGTCGGTAAAGTTCACCATCGACCAAATATTCAAAAAACGTGTTACATAGTTGGGTACTGGCAGTCAATTGACACTTGGTAGGGGACCAGTAAAAACGTACCTAGTGCTCGCTCAAAGCTGGCGCTAAAATCAGTTTACGGGATCCGAAATGCTCTTTATAAAACACATTTGTAGTGAATAACTTTAGAACCGTGTAGCTGTTATAATTGTTGACATATCTTTTAGAGGATTTGTTCGATTAGTGAATCGAATCGTATACCCCGAATGGAATTGCCCCGATTTCGTACAGATCGCCGCAAAACGGATGTCAAACGACAAAATGCATGTACAGACAGACATTCATGGGCATGACTTTCATTCACAAGGCGTCATATAATATTTAGCGGGCGCAGGAAGTGAAATCGAAAAAAAAGCAGACACCTACTTTTTACGTTCTTACTCTATCAACGCAAATACCGAATGAAGATTTGTATCGAAAGTTGTGCGGAAAAGAACCTTCATGCCCATGCGAGAAATATGTCTGAAAATGAAGCGAAAGCCATTGCAGGGAGCGCTCGTTGAATTTAAGTTTTTAGCAGTGCATTTTACATTCATTGTGAAATAATAATAATAATAATATTTCTGATAGTAAAGTTTCGGTGAATTTTCTGTGCCATCTACCCTTCTTCTTTCTACTCACTCTAAATCTACCTACCTCCCTGGAAACGACTTTCATTCCAAGGCGTGTATGACCATGCACAACTATTGCTAATCAAAAACGATGTGGATTTTAATGGGGACTTTTCACACTAAAATCAAAAATCAATGATCGATTCTCGGTATACGCTGTGTAGCGATGGGTAATCGACAATCGAAATAGGTACCTCTTTCTACAATGGACTCCGCTTGATTATATACCTTAAAAATAATATAGACGCGAATACGAAGACAGGGGTCTGTCTAGCAGATGAACAGATTTCGGTTTTAGTGAAATATCAAATTAAAAACATAAACCGACTGAGTATTTGATAAGTTCGCCCTACATCATTATTTAAACTTAAAATTAACTTTATTCTGTAAAAAGCTGTGGATATCTCTATTGACCTATTATATATAGACGCTGAGATCACTAGCTCTTTTAGTTAAACGACGCATGGGCGAACTCGCCACTACTATTCTCAGGAAGAACAAAGTGTCATCGAAAGCACATAGAAGTAACATAGAATTCATACAAAAATGTAAGCTTGCGTCACTTTAAAAATATAATTTAAGGAATTTATTACTTAAGTTCATCTAAAAATGTCAGCTAATTACCTAGGGCCAGCTAATTGGCAACTTACTAGACGCCCTAGTGCTCATTTCGATCACATTTAGGTGCCAATGGGAGCTCAAGGACTGGTGAATATTATGGTCATCAATCATACCATGCCCGATTCGAATTAAGCGTCGAATCGTGTAGCGTGCGGGTGAATAAATTGCTAACGCGCCACGCATCTCCACATAAATTTTATACACTTCGATTTGCGCGTAAATCCAGGAGGGTTTCAAAAAGAACACACTACCGGTGGAAGTATCGGGCACATTGTTCCACTTCCTGTCTAAAAAAGTGACCTCAGATGACATTCTGTAGGAGGATTGGCGATAGTTGATAGGCCTAACTAATAATAATAATGTTTAACCTTCAACGTCGACGGTTGATCATTTTATAAGGAAAATTTCGCCATTGTGAGTTCGTCAAATTGATCCTAGACACTAAAGATGGTTATTAGATTGGCGCAATTACAATTTTTTGCTCTAAATAAGGCGATCATTGCGATTGTTGTCTACGTATTATTGTTGCTATTATGCGATTGTTTTTGGGAAGAAGAAAACATATTTGACAGCTGCATTTAAACATCACAAAATTAACTGTCAACTACATATATAACCACCTTAGGTGATTTCACCACACTGAATGGTAATAGCAGAATAGACCGCAGATCCTTTAACCACACATTAAGAAGGCCAAATGATAATCGGCCCTAACGAGGTATCCGTCGGAACGGAAAATTCTCAGATTTCATACGAATTGCTTCGGGATTTTTGCTTCGAGGTATTCTTCCGAACAGCTTTTCGGAACTTCGTTCCGACAAATATGTAACGCACACTGGCTTTTTTCGTTTCAGTGCGATCAAGTGCGTTTTTACTGATATTTTTAACAGCTTCATACGAATTTTCTTGCAATATGTTCCGACAGGAATTGGTTGCGGAATTTGTTTGTATTGATAAATGAAAGCAATAAAGAAAAAAATATTTTAGCAACGTAATTGTTTGTATTTATTGCTTAAATTTGTGTTTGCAGGGCAATAGCAAACGAAAAAACAAGCACTAGATATGGAAAACCCCAAAGTAGCACGAAACAACATCATGTCGAATCAATGCGTTGTCGCATTTTAATTATTTTTTTCCGAAAACGGATACCTCGAATGTACGGAGCCTGCGCTGCGGAGAATTCTCCGTTCCGACGGATACCTTGCTAGGGCCGAATATTGAGAAGGTCCTCAAGGTACACGGTGAGTTGGTTTTTCCGAACCAGTTATGAAGCTTAAAACGTGGTCTCAGATAAATTTATTTCCAGAGTTTAAGGAAATTTCCCTTAAATGCTTAAATCGTAATTACTTCCTCGACTATACACAAAATCAGTTATAAAGTGGCCCCGTTTATAAACTTAAACTTAAGCGTAACAACCTATCCAACTAGAAACTTTGAAAAATATACTAAAAAAAGGAAATAGAATTATGTTGCTTTGCATCCAACATTCACGGCTTGAAACAAAAGAATTTCAAACAAAAAAAAAAATATTGATCAAGAGTGTAGACTACTGCATTTATGTGTACAAGTATCACTTGGTTTAGGTATTTTCCCTTACGAAAAATTAAAAATAATAAAAGCCCCCTTGCTTTATAAATTCATATACAAATGTGATCAATGCAATAACATGTCCCCCGTCACAATCCACCAATAAATATAATTAAGGAAATACATTTAATATTGAATTTTGTTTCTGATACTAGACGTGTACGACAATTATAATTAACTACATACATTTATTTCTATACAAGTAGGATTAGCTTTAATAAAAAAAAAATAAAAAAAAATGTTAACCTCTATTTTACAGTAAAATTTGTGTTGTTTACCCCATATGCTTGTTTTTTGTTTAATTTTGTAAATATCATAAATAGTTTTTATTTGCATATACATAAGAGAGAAAGAGGAGATAGGATCAATTGCGCATTTATTTGTAATAATAATTCTTTTTATTAATTTGTTATTGTTCCTCTATTTCATGTTCATTTTTAAGAACTATAACATTTTTGTTTTTATATTAAATTTATGTTTCATATAATATATAAGTGTGTAATGCTCTTTTAATAATGTATGACAATTGCTAATTAAATTACTAATTATTATTAACTTGATTTTATTAACGAAAATAATAATTATATGGACAAGGAAAACGAGAACAACTCAGTGAATAAGCTAATTGATAAGCCCTTCTGTATTCGCACAACGTTTTTATTTTGTTTATTTAATTCTTTGAATCTTGTTCCTTTTTTCATTTTACTTCTACTTAGAACCGAAAACAAAATAATAATTATATATGTATATAAATATTTACTGGGTTTTATTTATATTTTCCTGATATTCAATATATTTAGAGGGTCATCTGGACCAGTACATTGAAGTAAATAGCAATGGTAACTATATTAATTGTTGTTTTGTTCTTCTTCTTCTCTTTTTTTTTTTGTTGTTTTTCAATAATTATAGAAAATGTTTAGAAATCTTAGAATTATTTTACCCATGACTTGATTTTATTGTCCGTCGTAAAACTGTGTAACTTTACTATTAGCCACCTCTTCCCATGCTGGAAAAACAAAAATTGTTACGTTATACCACAAGTTATCACATTCAAAGCAAAACAAGAATAAAAATGATAATAAAACAAAGCAATAGTCAAGTGGATGACATTTCTGTTGGATTTTGATGATGATGTTTGGAAGCGTTGAACCGTTATGTGAAGTCAAATATGCCTTTGACGTAAGATTTTGAAGGAGAAATGGTACAGCTGCACTTCGATTCGTTTAGCAGGAGATTGCGATAGAACACACTTTTAGAAGGGGGGAAAAGGAGTGCAAGAAACTAGCTGCTGGCTTAAAAACAGGAATGCAAGCTCTTCGAGACAGCGAAGGAAACCTAGTCACCGAAGCGCAAGGAATAGCAGATGTGCTTTCGAGCAGCTGCTTAATGGGCATCATGTAGATAGAGTGCTAGGGCAAGAAGAAAACCCACGTCCAGTCAATGAATAACCAGTTTCACACCCAGTATATAAAAAATTGGCTTAGCCATAAAAAAAACCATAAGAACAACAAAGCCCCAGGCTCTGATGGTTCACCAGGGGAGCTCTTTAAATACGGTGGCGATGTCTTATGCACCAAAGCATTAACCAAGTGTGAGTGGTAGAACGCATGCCCGATGACTAGACTATCAGCTCCATATGCCCCGTCTAGAAAAAAGGCGAACCTATGTCTTGCAAGAACTATCGAGGCATATCCCTGCTTAATGTCGCATATTAGATCCTATACAACGTAATGTGTGAACGTCTGAAACAGTTTTGCAATACGGCCCGGCAGATCGACTATAGACCAAATGCTCACACTGATACAAATCCTGGAAAAGACCAACGAATTTCAAGTCGAAACCCACTAAACTATTCATCAAATTAAAAGCTGCGTGATTGCATACATTGAGCTCTTTAAGCCGAATCCGGGCAAAACTAATTCAGCTGTGGAAGTAGCTCCTCCCAACTATGTATTTCAAACATGCACCGGATTTCGCCAAGGAGACGCGTTATCACGCGACTTTTTCAATTTTCTACCAGAGCAGATAGTGCGCAGGACAGGTGTCAACACGGAAGGCACTATTTTTAACAGGTCCGTTCAGCTGGTGGGGTATACGGACGATATTGATATCATCGGTCGTTTCCAGCGTGCCGTGAAAGAGGCTTAAAGTAAACGAAGACAAGACACAAGTACATGCTATCAACAAACAAACCAGCATATGTCAAAGGACAGAAAGTCACTTTTGATAGTCGGCCCTAGCGAGGTATCCGTCGGAACGGAGAATTCTCCGCAACACATATTCCGCCGGAGACTCAAATTACATTCGAGGTATCCGACTTCGGAGAGAAAAATTAATGCCCCTATTGTGTAACTACAGTTGAGTTGAGTTGAGTTGTCTCTTGGTTTTATTTAATTCAAAATTCGGTATTGTCCGTATTGTAATACACAACCTTGATCGAAAAGTTGTCTGTCAAACCACAACAAAGATGGTAGTGGTTGTCTATAAGTTGCTAGTTAGTTTGGGTTGTGTAAAAGTTGAGTTGAATTTTAGACAACTCAACTCAACTAAAGCCAGTATTAGACGATATGTTGAATCAGCATACGTATGCTGAAAATTGTGTTTCAATCACAACATATCGTGCAAACTTGATGACAGAAATTTATTTTTTACACGATATGTTGTGATTGGAACACAGTTTTCAGCATACGTATGCTGATTCAACATATCGTCTAATACTAGCTTAAGTTGCGTTGTCTTACATAATAGGGGCATAAAATGCGACAACGCATGTTTCATGTTGCTACATCGGGGTTTTCCTATTAAGTGCTTGTTTTTGCCCTGGAAACACAAATTAAAGCAACAAATACAACCAAATACTTTGCTAAAATGTTTTTTCTTTATTGTTTTCATTTATCAACACTTCACTGCAATTCGTAAACAAATTCCGCAACTAATTCCTGTCGGAGCATATCGGAAGAAAATTCGTATGGAACTGTCAAAAATATGAATAAAAACGCACTTCATCGTACTGAAACGCAAAACGCCATTTGTGCGTTGGATATTTGTCGGAACGTATTTCCGACGTATACCTCGAAGCAAAAATCCTC
Source organism: Cheilosia scutellata (assembly GCA_955612985.1). Lineage (NCBI taxonomy): Eukaryota > Metazoa > Arthropoda > Insecta > Diptera > Syrphidae > Cheilosia > Cheilosia scutellata. The sequence continues at coordinate 73,117,583 of OY015311.1, read as the reverse complement.
CGATTCGTATGAAATCGGAGAAATTTCCGTTCCGACGGATACCTCGCTAGGGCCGAATAACAATTTCGAGGTAGTTAAGGAGTTTATCTAACTCGGAGTAAACATGAACTCAAAGAATTACAACCTGCTACTGCTACAGCGCGGTTTGGCAAAACAATTAAAGTATGCTTTACAAAGCCTCTGTCCTGTCAGTTCTGCTTTATGGCGCAAAGTGCTGGGCGAAAAGCAAGAAGTGAGAGCCCAATACTTTAAAAGAGAAATACTTCGGCGTATTTATGATCCTGGAAGCTAGGAGAGTGAATGGAGATAAAAAGCCAAAACACGTCCATTACATTGGCTCGGCCACATCGAGCGAATGGACAATAATGGCTCCAGCTAAGATAATATTCGAATTCTAACCCGAAGGTTCAAGAAGACAATGAAGACCGAACCTCCTTTTCAAAGACTAAGCCACCGCGGATGCCAGAACGCTTGGTCTGGACAACTGGACGCAAGGTGCCCGGGATCGCAGAGGATGGAAGGCTGCAGTGTCTCAGGCAGATACTCTTCTCAGGTCGATAGCCCATTAAGTAAGTAAAAATACTACAACCCTTCCTAAAACTGAAATTGAATCTAGCAGAATTCGAAGATCCCGTCTGCCTTATTAGTAAGGGCTTTGCTACTGCACTGTTCTTTAAACATACATAGTACATTAATTATTTGGTACTAGTTCATGATTCACAAATCAAAAACAGCCTTTAGTATAACCCCAATGATCACTACTGCGTCCGCGAGAAGCATTTGCTCGCGAGCTGTTTGCCCGAATATTTCTCTAAATTGTTTAGCTTTTATATACCCTAGATTAGATTGACAAGACGCTCTGGTGAACAGGGACTCGAATTTAAGAATCTAAACGGACAAATATAGTTCCGAGGCAAAAGATAGAAATAATCATTAACAATCAAGCTGCCACTATCGACTCAGTCCATATAACCTCAAAATTAGCATTACAATGTCGAACGGAGCTAGCCTTGGTTGATCGGTTCAAGGTTACTCTGATTTGGGTTACAGCTCATAGCAAGTAGGTACGACCCGACTTCGGCATAAAAACTGCTTCGACCTAGGTCTACCGAAGTAGAGTAGAAAAGAAGTTAATTTATCTCGCGGAGATTCAAGGAAGAGTTACTCTAGGAAATCACTGCTACTTTAGTTTGGCAATAGATAAGATTTCAATACTCCTGACTCGAAGGATGCTATATAAAACGCAGATCACCATAGTTCTGTGCTGGGAAGAACTGAGAGCTAATACGCTCCGTTTCAAACACTCAACCATTGCAAATGTCAGAGCGCTTCTGAAACAGAAGATACAACTGCGAAGCTCATGAGGATGTGGGTGGAAGGCCAAAACACGTCGACTGCATTAGCACTGCAAGCCATGAGGATCTTCAAATCCCAACATCAAGTTTGTGGACCAAAAGGAAACCCGAAACTTGGTTTCAAAGTAAGTAAGTTTCAACGCTGAGGAAATCGACCGACCGCCAACTGCACTCATTTCAAATGAAACAAAAAAAAAATCAAATTGAAAATAGAAAATATTTCAAATAACCCAAAATGTGTGAGTATGAACGGGTAATCTTTTAAACTCACCTGAACCAATAAAGTTTATAATAGTTTCATTATTTTGTATTGAAGAAATAGGCGTCGCTAACATTGGCGGTATAAAATGCACGTCAATTTCCTTCCGCTGGTGTTGTCCACCTGCTGCTCCGCCTCCTCCCCCTGTTACTCTTCGACTATTGAATTCCTTAGTGTTGCTATTTTGACAAAGTGATGACGCAGATGATGGCGGCGAAGTGACACCTTGCCAACTATTATAATTATTAAAATGATTTGCATTATTGCTGTTTAGTTGTGTTGATCCCATTGGTGGTAAATTACTGTTGCTCTTTTTATTAATCACAGAAGCGGTATTTGTTTGTTCAGCAGCAACAGCTGCAGCCTTTTTTGCTGCTGCAATAATTGCTGATTCAATATCGTCACATGTCTCTAGTTGTTGTGACGGCAATGATGTGGCAATGCAATTGTTATTACTACTTTGTTGTTGCTGCTGTTGTGGTTGTTGTTGTTGTTGTTGTTGACTGTAGTTACGTTTGTTCATTGTTGAAACTCTAGTGCTACCGAGACTACTTGGAGTTGGCTTCGCTTTGCTACTATCTAACTGGGTTTGCTGCGGTGGATTGTAGTTAGGAGAAGATGAAGAGGTCGTTGTGGATTTGGACGTTTTTCCTGCTGCTGTCGAGGACGAGTTGGATAGTGAAACCGGAACTTTTTCTATATAAGTGGACGACGACGATGACGATGCAGATGAGGACGTCGACGACGACGAGGAAGATGATGACGAAGAGGAAGAAGCAGACGATAGCGATTCTTTGGATGGCGAAGCCGATGCAAATGAGTGCACAGCATTGTTACTCAAAGCATCGGTAAATGAAGATCTATGTGCAACTGCGGTTATGCCACTTGTTTGTTGATTCGTTCGCTTTGATTTTGTTGTTCCATCGTAGTTGTTACAAATGCCGCTGTCAGACGATTGATCTATAACCAGTGATGAATTTGGCGATGATGTATGATGCACAAGCAGCATCGCATCATCGCTGTTGTTCGTCACATCGGAAGCGTTGCTGCCGGTGGTGGTATTAAAGTTACCACCTGAATCATCAAAGCTCTGCAGTGAGGAAATTATTGTGGCCGAATATCGCTTTTGAGATACCTCGGGATGTGACGATGGCGGTGCTGGTTGCTGCAGTTGGGGTTGACTATCATCGAAAAGCTTCAGCTCCTCTTCGTTAAAGTCCCCAAATGTAAATTCGTTACCGATGCATGATGACAGACCACCAGCAGTTGAATCATCATTTAATATAATCACAGCTGGACGATTTGAAAATTTATTATTACTACTACTGTTATTACTAGAGTTATTATTATGACTATTACTACAACTAGATTTATTATTATTATTATTATTATTATTATTAAAATTATAATGATTATGGTTTATTTGATTTTTATTGGAGGCGGCGACGACGACGACGGCGGCGGAGGGGGCGATATACGTTGTCGATGATATTGATTGCGTTATGGAGACAAAGTTTTCACTGGCTTTTTCTTTTTTACTCTTTTTCGTCGTTTGATGTTGCTGCTCTGCTAATACTTCCTCGTTTGCTTTGGTATTTGCTTTTGATTTTTTGCTCGATGGAGCTGCTGCTGGTGCTGCTGCTGGGTTGGCTGTGTTCAACATGCAGCCCATGTTGTTGATGCTGTTTATTTGAACGGAGATCATAGCAGACGGTGGAGTTATTGTCATGATTCCTACCTCTGATACACAAGCAGCATTTGCAGTGCTGTGCCGTTTGACAGTCTTTTCAAGGGCTGGGTATTGATCGATGCTGTTGTAGAAGCTCTCAGTGTCCACACTCTTTGACTTTTGCAGAGCCGTCTGTTGTTGTAACGGCTGCTGGTGCTGCTGCTGCTGCACTGGCTGATTCTTCTCGATTGTAGTTTTAATGACATCGAGTGGCGTTGACTTTTGGGGCTGGCTTTCCACAGGGACCTCATCGGCTTTGCCCTTCGACGTCAGGCTCTGGGAGTAGGAAATTTGCTTGACACTGTTCATGGTCGAGGTGGTAGAGCCGCCACCTCCGTCGTTTGATATTAATTCAGGAAAATCGGTTTTTATGCTCTTCTTTGATTTTTTCGTCGTCGTAGTATTGATTGGAAGCACAGTTACCGTCGCTTTGATTTCCAGCTCTGTGTGCGAAGAGTTGTTACTGCTGGTGTTGGAAGCGGTTGAATCAAAAGCTCCTGCTGCACCCGCCCCTCCAGGGGACACGACCGCACCAATTACCTCAGTTTTACGTGCTATCTCTGCGTATGATCGCGGCTGGTTCTGGTGGTGATGATGTGCCTGTAGAGGGCTGCGCCCTCCTGCCGATTCGATTGGAAGAGAGTGCACGGAATCCAAATCACTGGAGTCGGACTTTTCCGAGGGTGGCATCGAAGAAGTGGATTTTCGTCGCGACTTATCGTTACTGTTGTTATTGTTGAATGGGCTTGTGTAAGCATCACGATCGTTGCTAAAATTCGAGTGGTATTTCCTGTTCTGGTAAATAGGGTTCTTTTGAGAATTACCGGAATTGTTGTTTCTGCCGTCTTCTGCGAGTTGTCGCTGCTTTTTTGGTTTCTTCTTTTTGGTTACAACATGGAATTCAGCAGACTCACATGAAATCGATTCCATTGATGTAATCAGATTGGATTCGCTCTTCTTTCGCTTTTCAACAACCTTCTCCAACTTCTCGCTGAAGTCTCTATCTTTTTCTTTTGACTTCTTCTTCTCCTTGTCCTTCGCCTTATCACGTACTTCTTCGATGGCATTATTTTCCCCCAAATAGTTGAGCTCCTCCGTTCCCCATGATCGTCGTTCACCTTTCCGGTTGGTTCCTGTATTTACCAGAGGCACTACTTGCTTATCTTTGCCGTCAACATTTTTATTCTTAATGTTAACCTTGTGCCGCATAGTTACATCATCGCCATCCAGTTTAGCGCAAGATCGCAACTCTTCCAACGAGTTACTCCTCTTCATCTTACTCTTCTCTTTGTCCTTTTTCTTCTCCTTTTTCTTGTTGCTGTTGTCAGCGAATTTGGAAACCTTATCGTTCTGTTTCGTATCCTCCGAGCTCTCAATGTACTTCACCAGTTCTTCTATGGGATCTGAGCCACGGTATCCCTCGACTGATTGCACATCCAAGGTTTTCGTATTTCGTTCCGATTGGGGTTTCTTCTTTTTAGCCTTCGCCTGCGATTGGCTTGTTGTGTAGGTTGTATTGAGAGAGTTGCCGTTCTCGTCGAATTGTTTCTGATGAAGAAAGGGAATGATTAACTTTAAATTAAAAAACACACTTACAGACACGCCTTTAGTGTACGCTCACCGAAATCGTTTTCGTGGCGGAAAATGATTGCATTTTGACGAGTTCGGATTTTTCGCCCAACACTGATTTGCACGCCTTGTAGTTTTCATCTACTGGTATATAGCTAGCGTCTACAGTGCTTTTGCCACGTTCTAAGGTTGTAAAGTGAACTGCTTCATCAACATAACAAGTAGTGTTGTTGGGTGAAAAATCATTTCTGGTCAAAACCGAACCGATAATGTTTGCCCGAGGGATTTTCATTTCAATTCCATCAAAACGATCGAATTGAATACCCTAAAAGAACAAAACGATCTGTTTAACAATTCCCGCTTTAACGTATGTATATGTTTGACATATAATGTACTATAGCAGCTACTGACAGTACAAATTCATAGAAAAAGAACCTTAACACTTTCGCAGATATTGAAATTTTGAGTGGGCCAAATGGGAATGTAAACTCCTTTACTTTTGTGTGCAACGAGTTGCGATAAAAGAGCGAGCAAAAGCACTGCAATAGTGTAATCAGGTGTTCAGCGAAAGTGTTAAAGCAGGAATTGCCGTGTGTTGTTGTTTGTAACTGAAAAAATAAAAAAATAAAACCAAAAGTTCATATACCAACCTGCGCGATCAAATCATTGTGCGAATCAATGCAATGTTCACCCATTTCGATCACTGTGTCCACGCTTTCAGAAGATACTATGGCAGTGGCATTTGCCAAGGCGGCACACGTTGCGCTGGTTGCACTTCCAATTGTCGCTGCAAGGGAAACAGCTCCAATGGCACCTTCGTACACTCCACCGCAACCACCGCCGACAAGGGGCAAATCGTTCTTTTTGATCGCCGAACAAATATTCGTTACTGGTGATGCCTCAGCCGGAAAACCAGCGCAAACTGTTGTCGTCGTAGCGTTTGCACCGGCAACTGAGCTTTCCGTGCCAGCGGTTGCTGGTGATGTCCCACCACCAGTTGTCAAGCAGGATGCCGTGCTTGTAGTGTTAGTTACAATACGTGGCTGGTTCTTGGTGCGCCTTTGCTTTGATTTCTCTTCATTCAAAAACGGTTGTTCGTATACACTTAGACTGCAATTGGAGACATTAACATTACTTGGCAGACTGCCACCTTCGCGCTGCCGGGACGAAACTGATGAATATTTTTTTGGACGCGAATTGTGATTGTGACGACGGTTGCGTGGTCCAACCAAACTTATATCAGAATCGAGCGATTCGTTGCGTACCGCTTCGACTAAATCTTGTAAGGATCCACCTTGCTTTTGGCTATTCGAAGTCGAATGGCGTGGCGTGTAGCGCGATGTTAATGCACGAAATGCATACTTTTGATCTTCGTTCTCATGCTCTGCTTTCTTTAGTAATTGCTGCAAGAGAGAAGATAAAGAATTATAAATTCGCCCATAAGTTAAACCAAATGTAGTGCACAACTTACTAAGAAAGTTTGACTTTTGTTTTCTTTATCACGTGGATTCTTGTACGAATATGCCTCGTCCAGGAGATGTTTAAAGCATCGATCGTCTAAATCTTTTAATCTGCTTTCTTCCCAGGTATCCGATTTCTAAAAATAAATTTAACAAATATGTATTAAATAAATATAAAAAGTACTGCTGTGATTTAGAGAGAATATGAATAGCCCCAATACGAACGACATTAAAACAAAACAATAATCAAGTAAAAGTTAATGAAAGACATAAACGAGAAAGTTAAAAAAGAGATCCTTGTGTAAGACCATGGCGCAGTGGCTTTGTGGTTAATGTTCTGGACTACTGAGCGAGGGATCTCAGGTTCAAACGCTGGAAATACAGAAATCGTACGCTTTTGCTACTGGGTCACCTCTCGCGAAGGTCTGATTAATATCCGAGATTATAACTGACCTCATAAAACTTATCCGCTATTGACGATTTCTGTTGAAAAAATCTGCAGTTTTCATTTCGTTCCGTGTTCTCCTGTGCTTGCCATATCAACGTCATAATAGAATTATGCATTGAGTCATATGAAGGTCAGGCTACACTTGCGAAAACTATGTTTTCTTAAAAAGTATATATGCCAAACAAATTGACTGGCACCTAGTGACATGCATATTGCTTAGTCCAACTAGATAATGTCAATATCTCCATGCTACTTTAATTAGTAGTGGAAAATTATTTAATTTATGAAATGAAAACCTTATACATACAATCAAACTGCATACCTATATAGTATTAATATACGTATGTACTAACGCACAGCTAACGCGGCATTCCTCTTCGATATACGTAATTGGATGAAAGCAGCTTGTCTTTTCATACTTCCTTTCCGCCTATTAAAAGAGTAAAAAAAGAGACCGCATTCTTAAGGTACTGCAGTAAAGTATCATGCGTAAGATTTGTTGTCGTTGAAAGCCGACAAACAAAATGTATTCGGAATGATCGAATACTCAAATTTGATATCAGTGTGGGCGCAGTTATGGGCAGAACTAGAACCGAAGTGGACTCATTCGTCTGTCTTTTAGGCAGAGCTATAATATGCATGCCATGTGCTATGCTGTGTAATATGTGGAGGAAAGTGCATGTAGTGACAGACAATTTACTTAATACGTTAACCACTTTTGGCAACAATTTGAAACTGGTTTGGGTTCGAAGGGTTCAAGTGAATTATTGGAGGCCCCCGACCTACTTGGATTGCCAACATCTGCTGTTAGCTGTTTAATTGACGAGAGAGTTTATCGTGTACAAATTTAAATCAGACCAAGTAAAGCTATTACATATGCACTTAGAATGGTAGGGTTTCTAGATGGACTGAGCTGGATCGATGCAACACTCGTACGCTAATAGTCTAGTCCAATCTAGACTAGAAAATGTCCAACGAACTTTTAAAGCACAAAAGATGTGCCGTTGCCACACTAACAAACGTCATAGCCAGACACTGTGCAATAGGCATGTCCAACAAAGGTTGGGCATCCCCTATAATGATTTTTGTAAGAGTTACAGAAATGAGGAAGATGAGGAGGTTATTGATGTTGGTTGTTGGTTCTCCGGAGGAAAAAGAAAGAGCAAGAGAAGGACATAGAGAGGAGCTACTCATGGAACAATTTTCGGAAGTTTGACCAAAAGGTAAAAATAACGTGACACGGGAACAAGACCCGAACAGAGGCCTGTGGAGACGAACAAGGAAATCTTGTGGTAGAGTCACAGTCGGTGCTAAGCACATGGAAAAACCATTTCTGCAGACTACCCTAGACCAGGGGTTCCCTAACTGTGTAGCGCTATCCTAAGGGCGTCGCAGTTTTATTTTTTCACGAACAAAGGAAAAGCATGACGTTTCGCTTTACGAATAGATACCAAGAGCAAGGTCGAAGCGAAATGCAATAGTTACATTGCAGTTGAAGATGAAGCGCGCTTGTGTTTCCTGCGTTTCCAGTCAGACTTGTTTCGTGACTGACACTCAAAATTAAGGGTTTTTCAATTTGTACGGGTCGTTGCCAGCCAGATTAGTCGGGAGCATTGTCGCTCCCATTAGAGTGTACAGGAGTGCCCGAGGCAGTCAATTCCTCGCCGTGCACAAGAAATCAGCCTTTCGCAGACTCCAACTTAGCGGATTTTTTATCGGGACTTGGGCTTACGCCCGTACAAGAATCATCCAGGAAATCAAAGTTAATGAACATAGACAAAGCCGTTTGTTCGCTGACTTGACTTCGGAGTGTTTCGAAGAGGACCCCTTTTGGCCGAAAAATAATATTTAACGACGAGGCGCATTTTTATATGAATGCGGGTATGTTAACAAGCAAAATTACTATAAATATGGGACAACGATATTTCAACGTCGACCCGTCCTTATTGAAAAACAATTTAGGGAATTTTCAGTAAGATCAGCTTCTATTCAAATATCTCGTATCAGAATGACGACGGAGAACGCTCGCTGCTCCATAAAGGTCGGAAACAATCTAACCGAGACCTTTGATGTCAAAAAAGGATTAATACAAGGTGATGAGTTGTCATGTGACATTTTTAACATCAAACTTGAAAAAAACTCGCAAGCCTGCACAATGGGCACAATTTTTTAAAAGTCTGTGCAAGTATTTGCATACGCTGACGACATTGACATAATGGGCAGAACGCAGCGAGCTATCACTGGTGCGTTTGCTAGTATGTACCTACATAGTAAAAGCACAGAAGCGGCAAAAATGGGAATAAGGGCAAAACAAAATATATGCTGTCAACCAGAAGGGACGAATTGGACAGAACGTCACTATAGAGAGCTTTAACTTTGAGCTGGTTAGGGACTTTGTCTACCTCGGCTCCGCTATAAACTTTGATAATGACACCACAGCAGAAATCAAACATAGAGTTACACTCGACAACTGCTGTTTCTTTGGCCTAGGAAGGCAACTGACTAGTAAGGCCTTGTCAAGAAACACTAAGGAGACTATATGTTAGAATAATACCCTCATCATCCCAGTTCTGCTCTATGGCGCAGAATCATGGACGTTAACAAAGGCGGATGAAGATATTTTCTTGGTCGTTTCGAACGCAAAATTCTTCGAGTGATTTTCTGTCGCTTTGGATAAGTTTTAACGGAGACATCGACTAGGTCAGAATCAAGGAGCACACAAAGCCACCAACCAAAGTCGGTAATTCTATTACAATTTAACAAAGAAACAAGAGTAGGGGACTCATACATTTGAGAATGAACAAAGAATGACATCTTTTTGAAAGCGTGCAAAAGTTGAAAGTTAAAAGCCATCTCATTTACTTTATTTAACAACTGGAAGCAGTTGGATGGAAATCGTTTGAAGTCATTCATTAGTTTGATGGCTCAAATATACAGATTTCGATTACTCATTTAAAGAGAATAATTAATTTAGGTATTTAATTTTTGTCCAAGTGGGCACATCAGAATACAACTAAAATGGCCGGCAAACCCCCGTTATAATAGGTTAATGAGAACAGCATGAAATAATATCCAAACACTAAACTAAACACACAAAAGGAATAACTAAACATTGCCAATATTAGCTATTTAAACACAATTTTAACTTTACAATAATTTACTTCACCAACAACTGATTCAAAAAATACAAACCAATTTGTTCGGGACTTAAGAGTTTACTGCATTCGGTAATCCGGCAGAACAATAAGTACGAAATGTTTTTTTTTTTTGCTTTTTTCACTTAAAATGTTTATAACTTCACTATAAATTATTTGCAATAAAATTTGTTGCAATTGCACACAAAAAAAATTAAAACTTTTCATGAAAGTTGCACAATTTGACTACGCATTAGAGATAACGGCTTAAAAAAATACGTTGGTGGCGCTAAGTATAAAAACTCCATGTGTGAAGTGAAGTGAACAAGGACAAAAATTCTAATAAGATTGAAGTATGTATAACTTTCTCTTTCCCCCTTTCCTTTGAAAGTAGTTGGCGCTTGCAGCAGGCAGATCACTGTAAAATATAATTGAGTGAACATGAGAATTTGAGTGAGTCCGAAGCACTGAATAAATTACTCATATTTGAGTGGGGTGATATTCAGTGTTGCCATTCCAAAGAGTTTAACAATAACCTAAGTACATACGCAAAAAATGTTCTTATAAAGCGGATTTGTATTTTTTTTATTTCAAAGGCGATTCGCTTCATTCCAAAACGATAATGTTTAGAAGACATCTTTTTTTGCGAATAAAAAATAAACTATATTATTGTGACGGGAAAAAGCGGTCAAACTTATGGAAAATTGGAAGAGAAAATGGAAAAAAAAACTACAAAGCAATAGAAATCAGTTCGCTGTTGAATAAGGCGGCTCTCACATTGAGGCAACAAGCAATAAGTAACAAAACAAAGCAATACGCAACTCTATTTTAACCTATTCTAAGGGCGTGTGTCTATTGGGTTAAATAATTATCCTCGGATAAATCGATTTCTTCATATTTCACACCTTTTTTATCCAGTAAACTCTTTTGCTTTTTTGCAGAATTATGGTGGTGGAAAACGAATTGCTCCGGGAGCAAGATAATAAATTATTTTTGTGTTTTCTTTTGCTTGAGTTTTGCTAGAATGTTGAAAAGGAAATAAAACGCTGTATTTCAATTAATAAATAACGCAAAATTCTATAAATGCCTGTTTTAAGATTTGAGTTTGGTGAACTTATCTTTTCAACACTTTCTCATAAGTGTCAGAAAATTATCTGAGGAAAATTATTTAAAGCAACGAACTACGAACTTTGTATTAAAAAATGGATTGTCAGACATATTTTTCAATAGTTAATTAAATGTAGTATGCGCAAACGTCTAGCGACGTGTCACTAATCGAAAATATTGCTACAACGTTATTCTCTCGACCGATATTGAGTTGCTTTGATGTGAGACCTCCATATTGCCAATTATTGCTTATTGATTTTTGCAGTGTGAGAGCCGGCTAAGGAAAAGTTCGCCGATTTAATAATCAGTTTCTTCCAGCAATTTCCAATTTGAGGTTAAGTTCGAACGAATGTTTTATTCGCTAGTTTATGGAACGCGTCTTAATGTCGATTGCGAATCTTTGACAATTCGCGGCAAGGGTGTTTTTTTAGAGAACGTTTATGCAAATTGGCAAACGATGCGCTAATTTACGATGATGGTTAGTTTTTCTAGTAGGTATTATTGAAATCTACATTGTTAAATTATACAAATTAAATTACTACTATAAATCCTTACTACTTTATTATACTTAACTTAATGGTAACACTGAAAACTCTTATATTGCTGATATTCTAACTTACTATTACTATGTATATACAAACTTATCTCACTCTTGAATTATACGCTGAACTATCAAACTCGTGGTGTTTTTACTTCCTCTTCATCTCAATTTCTAACAGAGGTTATGGGCCTACGTTTTCCCGCGTTTTATTAAAGTAAAATGTCGAATTCAATATATCAAATTGAGAAATTAAGCGAACATAATTATGATTCGTGGAAAGTATTAGTTAAAAGTGTTCTAATACACAACGATTTATGGAGCTATGTCTCCGGTGGTTCTGTGAAGCCAGAACCAGATAAAATAGAGGAATTCACACTATGGTGCACAAAAGATGAAAAGGCTTTAGCTACCATTTTATTGTGCGTAAAACCTTCGCAGATAAATAGCATAAAAAATTGCAAGACGTCGTCAGAAGCTTGGACAATTTTAGAAAAAATTCATCAACCTAAAGGACCGGCGAGGAAAGTAACGCTGTTCAAGCAGCTTCTTCAATTAAAAATGGAAGGTAACAATGTTCAGCATCATATTAATTGTTTCTTCGATTTGGCAGAAAAAATCAAGGAACTGCACATCGAGCTTCAGGATGAACTCTTAGCGATCATTTTATTGTCTAGTTTGCCCAGTGCATACGAAAATTTCATCATTGCAATAGAGTCGCGCGACCAGCTACCATCGGTCGAAAATTTGAAGGTTAAACTACTCGAGGAAGGGCATCGCCGGGGAGAGAATGAATTAAATGAGAATTCCGTAGAACGAGCATTATTTTTACAAAACAAAAAAAAATAAGTATGCACAGAAAAAACAACATGCTCAATTTAATAGAACAGGCTCATCGGAGAGGGGATTCTTCAAAGGCAGGTGCTTTCGATGCAAGCGCCAGGGACATATGGCTTCAAATTGTCACGAAAAGCAACAACATTCTTCAAGTGCGGGTACATCGGCGTTTGCATTGTTAAATTCATTATGTGTAAAAGAATTTGATGAGAGCACATGGATCTTAGACAGTGGATCAACCAGTCATTTATGCTGCAACAGAAAAAAATTTTCTTGCTATAGGGTCCACGTGGAGAGAATCGAACTGGCTGGTGGGAAGTTCATCAATTCAGCGGGGATCGGCAATATAAATCTAATTGCGAACAATAAGATCACATTAAAAGATGTTTTGTTTGTGCCTGACCTACAAATGAATTTTATTTCAGTAAGTAAAGCAACTAGTGCTGGAAATAAAGTAGTCTTTTCAGACAAGCGTGCAGAAGTTATTGATACTTCATCTAATAAGCTGCTGTATGCGACCAAAATAAACAACGTATACGTTTTTAAAGAAGTGCAATTTAATGCACTTGCTGCTGGTGCTAGAGATGATGGTGATGTGGAGGTTGCTAGAAACGATGTAGATGCAGGAAGTGCTGGAAGTTCTGTTGGAGATGGTGGATGGGACAAAGTGTTTGCACTATGGCACCAAAGGTATGGCCATCTGAATGGACAGTGCTTGCATAATTTGTTCAATAAAAATATGGTTCGTGGAGTGAGTTCCCAAAAAATCAATAAAACTGCAATCAAATGCGAAATTTGTATGAAAGGAAAAATATCACGCTTACCATTTGGCTCGTCGGAGAATCGAAGTAAGTCTGTGCTTTCAATTATTCATACTGATATTTGTGGCCCGATAAGGAACGTCTCAAATGGAGGTGCGAAATATTTTTTGACATTCATAGATGATCACTCCCGTATGATCTTCGTGTATTTTTTGCGTCAGAAAAGTGAGACCCTAAACTATTTTAAGACGTTTAAGGTAATGGCAGAAAAACAGACTGGTAACAAAATTAAAATTTTAAGGAGTGACAACGGGAAAGAATATGTTAATAAAGATTTTAAGAACTATTTAGAATGTAATGGTATAAAACATCAACTAACTTCCCCCTATACTCCACAGCAGAATGGGTGTGCAGAGAGGGCAAACAGGACGCTGGTGGAAATGGCGCGTTGTATGCTGATTGCGTCTGGACTCAAGCAAGGTTTTTGGGCTGAAGCAATAAACACTTCTGTTTATCTTAGAAACCGATCGCCAACGAAATTATTAGAGCATCAAACACCATTTGAGGCCTGGTTTGGATATAAGCCAAATGTTTCCCACCTACGGATTTTTGGATGCAAGGCGTTTATGCTGATTAAGAAACCAGGTAATTCAAAGTTTAGCCCCAGAGGCATAGAATGTTTAATGGTAGGGTACTCTGACGAGGCCAAAGCCTACAGATTGTATGAGCGTAAGACGGGTAAGATTCATACTAGCCGCGATGTTAAATTTATTGAGAATCCATCAAAAATGTGTCTTACAGACTCCGATTTCATACTAATCGAATCATTAAAGGAAGACGAATGTGAGGCTGAGTTCAAAGATGCTCTAGGGCCGGAAGAGAACAAAGTTGCTGTTGATCTGTGGAAAATTGAAAAACCTGATGTTGAGGCTGCTGCATATGAAGTTGTTGTGGGCTCTGAAGATGATGCTGGTTCTTTAATTGGAGCTGCTGATAATTTTGATGTTGAAGCTGATGTTGAAGAAGTGACAGATAATGAAGAGGAAAACTGTACTGACTCTGAAGATGACAATGCTGTTGGAGGTGGTGATCACTACGAAGATTGTGAGGATACAGAATTAGAGGATAATTCTAATGAAAAGGATGATGAAATATCCAGCGAAAATAATAACCAGGTTAGTGTTAGCATTTTAAGAAGTGGCAAAATAAGAAACAAAGTTAATTTGATTAGAAAAAGATCAAACTCATTAAGTTTCATGGTAAATAGTGGCAAAAGCTGCCAGAATATACCAAATTCCGCGAATGAAGCACTTCGAAGTCAAGATTCCCAGATGTGGCATAATGCTATGGAGGCGGAATATCGTTCGCTTCTGGAGAATAGAACATGGGATCTTGTTGATTTGCCAGCTGATTGCAAAGCTATAAAAGCCAAGTGGGTTTTTAATATTAAAAAAGATAAAACTGGTAGAATCGAAAGATACAAGGCAAGGCTTGTAGCAAAGGGCTGCAGTCAAAAGTATGGCCAAGATTTTACTGAAACTTTCTCTCCAGTCACTAGGTATTCTACAATAAGGCTAGTAGTTGCTTTGGCCGTGGAGTTGGGGTTGCTGTTACATCAAATGGATGTCACCTCTGCATATCTCAATAGTGATCTGGATCAGAATATATATATGGAACAACCTGAAAATTTTGTGAGTAAAACACACCCAGGAAAAGTGTGTAAGCTGAAAAAGGCCTTATACGGACTCAAACAATCCGGTAGACAGTGGAATCAAAAACTAAACAGTGTTCTGCTGAAAATTGGTTTCGTGCGGTCATCTTACGATAATTGCGTTTACACTTTAAATCAAAATGGTACTGTTAATATTTTGGTTGTCTATGTGGATGACATAATCCTTGCTTTCAAAGATAGGAACGACTTAATTGATGTCAAAATAAAACTGGCTGCGGAGTTCAAACTAGAGGACAAAGGACCTATTAATTATTTTTTGGGGATGGAGTTTGAGAGAAACGGCGAGAGAGGTTCAATCAAATTGGGACAACACAAAATGATTGCAGAAATTTTGTCTAATTTTCGAATGATGGAATGTAAACCTGCAAGTACTCCATTAGATCCGGGATCGAAATTGGAAAAATGCACAAAATGTCCGAACTGTGCGAAGGTGGACACAAAGGTGTATCAATCACTCGTTGGGTCGTTGAACTTTATTAGTCTGACAACACGGCCTGATATATCACACTCTGTGATAAAGTTATCACAATTCAATATGAACCCTCATAAGGAGCATATTAATGCAGCAAAACATCTGCTTAGATATTTAAATAAAACAATAAATTTTAAACTTGTTTTCAGACGGTCTTCTTCTAAATTGGTTGGTTATGCTGATGCTGATTGGGGTGGAGACACTAATGATAGACGATCTTTTACGGGCTTCGTATTTATGCTTGCCGGATGTGCGGTTTCATGGGAGTCCAGAAAACAACCTACAGTGGCACTCAGCAGTACTGAGGCAGAGTACATGGCCCTCTCATCTGCATCTAAAGAGCTACTGTACCTGCGCAACCTGATAGATGACATGGGATTTGGTTATCTCGCTCCGAATCCGATTGTGTTGTATGGAGACAACTTAAGCGCACAACAGCTGGTAAAGAATCCTGTTTACCATGCGAGAAGTAAACACATAGATATTAAACTTCATTTTGTAAGAGATATATATGAAAAGGATTTTGTTAACTTAAAGTACGTTTCAACTAATAATATGGTTGCTGATATATTAACGAAAAATTTGAATAGAATTAAACATTCGCATTTTGTAAATATGTTAGGATTTAATAATAAAATTTAATTTGAGGAGGTGTATTGAAATCTACATTGTTAAATTATACAAATTAAATTACTACTATAAATCCTTACTACTTTATTATACTTAACTTAATGGTAACACTGAAAACTCTTATATTGCTGATATTCTAACTTACTATTACTATGTATATACAAACTTATCTCACTCTTGAATTATACGCTGAACTATCAAACTCGTGGTGTTTTTACTTCCTCTTCATCTCAATTTCTAACAGGTATAATAAGCGAAATAAAAGTCACAGCCCTTATTTTTCTTTAGAATTTTTAATTTAGAATAGTTTCGCTTCATTTAGGTACAATAATTTCTTCTTGGTCACACATTATACGTTTTTTGTTATAATAATGTCCACGAAATGTTTACTCCCTTTTCGTAGACTTTAAGGCGGCATTCCATAAAAAGTTTCACGTAAACTTTTAATATACAAATTACATGCAATGAGAGTAATCAACCAAAATTGTCAGGCTATTAAAGAAACTACGAGAGCACTAAATCAGAAACACGGACAGACAGGAGAAGAATTATCAAACTACATATTTCGTACATATGTACTACATTTTGAAGAAGTAGACACACTTCAAATATATTTTTGTTAAAAGGATACTGCGGTTGCTCAATTTCTCACCCTACTACGCAATTATGTTCGAAACTGGAATGGAAAAAGAAGCTGACCCTTAACATATTTAATTTATTATCAAACTTTTTATTGGACATTGGCTGCGTTCCATTGACTAGCGGCATGCCAAACTCCATATAAAAAAAAACTGACATTTCAGCATTTGCGCTAGATCTCTAGCACATTTTGTGAAATATCCTTTTCTGGGAAATTTTTCAATCTAGCGCAAAATGAACTGCTAGATTGAAAAAAATAACGAACTGTCAAAATAAAAGTGAAAGTGCAGAAGTCAAATATTTCCAATTTGGTGTAAAATGGTAATTCAAACTTCTATGTAACTAATATACATTGTATTTGCTTATTTAAATTATTGTGTACTAATAAATATGCGGCATGATGGCGCAAAATACGTTTTTGACTTTCATGGGGATGAAATCATACGAATTCAAATTGGTTCTCATGTCACTTTGCCGCTGCCGCTAGATCTCTAGCGCCAGCGTTCCTCCATCAGGGATATTATGTGCTAGATGACTAGCGGTCAAAGGAACGCGGCCATTGTCATCTTTCTGCACCAGGACCAAGATCAATTGTTCGCCGTCAGATAGAGGGTATTTTTTATGCCAGTACTTACTTGTGACAGTTACATCTGTCAAGCCAATTGTCAGATTGCAAGCTGTCAGCGTCAGTTTTACTCTGTAGTTTTACAATTTAAAGATGACGAGTGATGACATACATGCTTCAAAAACGTTCCAAATGTTTAGAAAGTTTTTTTTTCAAAATACCTAATACTTTTATGCAAAACGCGTACGTATATGTCGTTTTGTCTCTCCCGAAGCCGTTCCATTGGCATAAAAATTACTCTTCTGATAATTCTGAGAAGATGTGTTGATGTGTGGCCAACTTAGGCCGTAGGGTGGGTGAGAATTGTTTAGGAGTACAGGGGTCGCTTAACTTGCCATTACAGTAGACTCTCGATAACGTGAAAAACCAAGCCAGTTCACATTTGCGAAGGTAGAATTTTAACAAAAGAATAGGACAATCCCACAGTAGAAATTAATTTAAAATGTTTGACGTTTGTATTCTATTCATTTTAGACAAGTAGACTAGTTCTATAGTAGGTAAAGATTTGTTATTCTGATGACATTGTGATCCATTGGTTGGATTAATGGAGTAACGTTTGGGGGTATAAGCATTTAAGGATAAGCATCCAGAGGATGCAATAAAGCCTTGTCCAACAGCAGGCGAGCCTTCACTGGTAGATTATTTTTTTTTTTTTTTGTAAATGACGTAACCTAAAAACAGACAATTATAATATTATATAAAGGGTTTTTTAGTCACACATCCTTTGTGCCGACAAATTATTCATCAAACCAATCTTTGAATATGGCCGCAATTATGCAGGATGATCCTAACTCTTGTAGTCTACTGGACATGGACAGTTAAAATTTTGAAATTAACGTGAGTTTTTTATCTTTCCTAATAACTAATGGCATCAACTTGCAGTTGCATTCGTACAAGCGAAAACCAAGCAAACAAGACAAAAGACAATCAATAACAAATAATGCAAGGAACAACTAAAAACAGACCAAGCATGATATGAAGTGTTGTAGCTTTTAGTAACTAACTAAAAACTGTACAAGACTAGATGTTTTAGCAAAAAAAATAAATTTCAAGTTACATCTTGCTCGAATTTTACAATTATTTGGAACAGAAATTGTAGTTCACGTTTTAGAGTGTTAATGATTTGTTCAACTTTAAGGATGTCAATGTTACAAAAAATATCTTCACGTTATCAATGAGTTCACGTTAAACGGTGTGCACGCTGACAAGAGTATACTGTATACTCATATCATAAATCTATGTACATTATGTCAAATCAAGAGGCGCTATTAATTGTTAGGCAATACTTCACCGAGTATTTTGAGCTAATATTCATTTTTCTGGTCCTTCCAGAGGGTGATTTATGTACATTAAATGATGACAGTAAAAACGAACAATCAATGTGGTTAGTTAAGACGTCATTAGCAAGATTATTGGAAGATTATTATTCCAGTCGAATTTTCGTAGAGCATACCTAGTAAACCTTCATTGAATTTTCTCTATGCGAGATTCAGCCTTGCGGTAAAAAGGATTCCAAACAAACGCAGCAGTATTCTAATATCGAACGAATCAAGGTATTATAGAGAGTTTGTACATATGTATTTGTATATGGATCATTAAAATCTTTAGAGTTTCGAAAAATTAAACCTAGAATTTGATTAGCTCTGCCAACTATGTAGTCAATATGCAATGAAAAGTTTAGTTCAGTGTCAAAAATGACTCCCAACTCCCAAGACTTTTTGGTTTGAAACTCTACTCAATGTCATGTTTTGTATACAATCCAAAAAAATTAAAAATATAGGGATCTTTTCTACTAAAAGTTAGAACCGAACATTATTTAATACCTACAGTGGGGGGCACAAGTATTTTGACAAAACTAAAGTTAATTCTGCTCATAATTTGAAACTTACTTCATGTAAATTTTGGCACCAATGGAAAGGTCATTTAAATTCCGATTGAATGATACAAAACTTTCCTTAACCCATTAAGTACCCATTTAAAAATTTTAGAATTTAGAATTTTTGTCAATGTCTACTTTTTTGACTTTTATCCTCGGTCCAAAAAAAAAATGTTTTGATGCAAAGTTTCTTCAAACAATTCTAATAGTGACTGCAAAAAAAAAATTTTCAAAAATCTCTTCGCTAATATTTTTTATGATTTTTTGAAAATTGCTAAAAATGACTATTTTAGCCACTTTTTCCTCCTTTTCATACAAACTTTTTCTGAGATCATCCCATTCACAATTTTCAATGGGTTAAGGAAAGTTGTGTATCATTCCAACGGAATTTTAATGACCTTTCCATTGATGGCAAAATGTTCATGAATTAAGTTCAAATTATGAGCAGAATTAACTTTAGTTTTGTCAAAATACTTATGCCGGCCACTGTATATATATTTTGAATGTTATAGAATGACTTCAGATACATTTCACTATATTTTGACAAGTGTAGAAAATCAGTACACAACAAAACTAAGCTGCATAAAAATCAGTACAAAACACAAATCCTACTTAAAAACATATCTTGAATTCGCTTTGCTCGCGCGAGTAGATTTTGTGCACTCGAACCCATTCGAAAATATACTTTTTTTTTAATCCGATTGTATATACATATATGTATTAGTTTTATACCGCTCGAACTCGCAGAACATTTTCCATTTCCAGTTCCATTCCAGTAAAATCAATCAATCAAAACCGTTATTTTCGAATGGGAGTAAAGTAAAATCTTGCCGAAATAGCTGATGTGTAGAATTGTAGCGAATTGTGTAGATTGTGAAATTCTTCACATTCTAGTATTTTCTTAAAAATAAAATTAGTTTCACAACGCTTTTATATTTGTACCTACTTCAAGAAGCTATTTTCTAACAAAAATTGTTCTTCACGACAGCGACATGATAAAACTTTCCCAACTTCAAAACATGACTACTTAGCAGTACTTCCTGCAGATAAATGTTTCATTCTTCTCACTAAATTCGTTCGTTTACTTCGCTTGAGAAAACTCGCTTGCACCGGAACCACTCTGTTCGCGGGAAGTGAGTGAGTTTTATTCGCTTAGAAAACTTCTCCAAGAATTGCTGACAGTCTGTCCCTGTCCGACAGTAACTTGCAAGTGGAAACAGCGATGCAAGTTCGATCGCGACAGTTCTCGCGTAACTTCTTGCGAGTATTTGCGAATGCAATTAATTGCAGGTTTAAACGGGTTTGCAACGACTTGCGACAGTTCTTGCTGCTTATCGAAATAGTTTCGATAATATTGCACTCGCAGCTGGTTGAGGTTTCATTTTTTTGCCTAATGGAAAACCACATAAATAAATACATTATGTAATGGTATGCGAGTCTCCTAAAAAATGTAATTATCAAAGAGTCAATCTGCATCATCAAGAGGAGTCTTTCCTTCGGTAATATTGAATCACGGAATCGAGTGTCCTACTTTTTTAAAATAGGACCCGTCTTTTTAAAATCCAAATCCAATTGCGAACCCAAGTTGATCTTTATTTTAACAACAAAATGGTAATTGCATCTGCAATTACATCATCTCGCCATGATTTCACAATTTTAAGTAAATTACCAAATTTCTTGCGACATTAATGGCTCTCCTGTGTAAACACCTCTGCAATAAATTGCTACACTATGATGCACGAGCTTCTTGCAAAATATTTATTGCAGAATAAATTGCAAGAATTCATGTGACAATGTAAACGCTACTGCAAGAAATTTCTGCAAGACTTCCGCGAGTTTACTTGCAAATGGAAACGCGGCCTAACATTCGCTAAGTTCGTCCGATTAAATTTCGCTTGCTCCAGAACCGCAGCCTAAATCATTGAATTTGACAAAATCCTACAAAATAGCATGTACCTACCTACAAAAAATCAAGTAAACATCTGGTCTGGCCGATGCTTTAGTATAGCCCGTCCCAAAGCAAAAGAAAAATCCCAACATGCACAGTAGCACTTTATTTAAGGTACATTTTTTTCTCTTAAGGATTTTCGATCGCATGAAATTGTTAATGCTTTTCTCTACTTTATCACAAAGTATACCGAAAATTCCATTTCAACCCTTTTAAACACATAGTGGGTTCCACGCTGTTTTACTCAGAACTCTGGCTTTCATTACTATACACATAGCTATTTGAGAAGTGCAACACCCAGAAAATTTTCCTCTTCTTTGGGGTGGGTAAATGTGTATCTTTGGCATAGGCCAACGACGGTGCTGTTGCTGTGCTGTGTGGCTGTAGAGTGTGGACAATCAGTCATGGCTCGCTCGTCGATCGAGTGAAATATCTTCGCAAGCACGGGTATGCTTGTTGTTTGAAATACGCACATATTTTTTTTAACTGTAGTTCTGGTTGGAAAAGTTGTTTTGTTGTAGGTAAGAGAATAAAATCCCTAATGTGAAGATGAAGAGACCTGCGCAAGAAATTTTCACTTAAGTTGGGACGGGCTATACCCGAACTACTTTACCAAAATACAGTCTGTAACGGAATTGTTTTTACAAATTTCTTGACGAGCTCATATTTGCGTATTTTTTATTACTTTCATAATGTAGTATTTTTTGTTACTGTTCGTTAGTAGATATAATAATAAAAAGAAATTTATTAAAAAAATGAACTAAAACATCAAAGAAGCTCTTTTGTTTCATAAATAAACTGTCTAAATTACCAGTTGTTTTCCTTTGTAAAAACAATTCCTTGACAAACTGTATATAATTTTCTCACAAATTTCATTCACCTAAGTCGATTTGTTTGGACGCTGCCGTGTTTTCAACAGACAGACGGACATGGCTAAATCGATTCAGAATGTGATCCTGATTCAGAATATAATACACTCCGCGCCACTTGAATAGTACACCCTCTAACGTCGGTTTTCTATTGCCCACTGGTCCCAAACCAAGCATGCTAGAAACTTAATTATTTTTTTTAGATTAAAGTTAATTTTATTGTTGTGATTTGACCAAAAGGAAGTTTTAAAATTAAAGCTTTAAGTATTAACAAAAAATTATCAACTAATAACCAGCAAAATGTGGGGTATTCACCCTTATTCCGAGTGGCGTTTTACTTTCACGACGTTTGTCGTAATTGGAGGCGTTTCATTTTGGAAGATTTATTCCCTAACTTCCACGACAGGGTACGACGTCGTCGGTAAGTAGTTCACATTCCACATACGATCCAAACGAGCTAATCAGTGCTGACTGCTGACAGATAAATTGTTGTTGGTTGTATCAGTGTTTTGTTGTTTATCTTTTTCGAAAAAAATGCTCAGTTTAATTATTTTCGGATTCCATAATGTTTTTTAGAATGTAAGGAAATCTTCATTGGACGAAATAAAAGGTAAGCTCGTGGAAAGTACCTACATGGTCGCCGTCTGTGCAGGCGATATAATTTGCTGCGACTGCGAGTTTCTTGACTGAGGGTAGCTACCAGAATGGTGTAGGAAAACATTTTAATTAAGGACGAGACGATCACAGCCTACATTTATAAAAAATGTTTTAAAGTGATGCTCACAAAAACTTTCTGCCAATCTTTTCCATTTCTTGATGGTGGTCTAGGCTGGGACATCATTTAAGACCAGGGACCGAACCCAATTGACCTATTTGTTGAAAAAGGGCTTATGAAACAGGTATTTGTGGCCCAATTTAATTAGTGGTGCATAGTGCTTTTTTTCTCTACAATCTATTTTTTTTTTGGGCAAAGTAAATGGGTTCATTCGACCCAATTTTTTTTTGGGCCAATGAAACCTGGTACATAAAATATAATGTACATTTTTGCTTAACAAATGGGTTAGTTTGACCCAATAATTTTTCGGGTTTAAAGTATTGGGTCCAATCAACACAATATTTTTTTGGGTTAAGCCCCAAGTTTATTCTATTAGTATAGCCTGAATTATTAGTTTTATCCACATTATGTAACATTATACATACATTCATACGCCTTTTCATCTCTTCAGTTTCCATTCTTTCTAATTCAATCGAGAAAAGCGAAATAAAGAAACAAATGAATGCAAGTCATAAAAATAGTTAACGGCAAATTAAGCTGCATAGCTAACAAAAAAGTAATCAAGGGCACGATTGGGTCAAACGTACTTGCACATACATGAATGTAGATAATATATTTGTAGTTAAATGTGTAAGATACGAGTACACGACATGCCAAACACGATATACTCATACGAGTCTGACGTCTATTCGACGTCAGAATATTTCATAAAAGGCTGCATGTCGTATACTCGCCATATTATTGACGCTCACATATTATGTTGGCATGCGTCTGTCAACTGTCACCCATATTTCCGACTCAGAATGGCATGTACATTTTGGAGAATAAAAAAAAAACTTTTGAATTGAAGATTTCTTGGACGTTTTTTAATCCATTGACATCGTAGCCATCCTTTGATGGAATTTGTTACTTTATGCCTTGATTGAAAGAAGACGAACCATATTTTGGGATTATACTATATTTGGAAAAATTAAGATTTCAGGGCTTTCTGGTGACCTTTCGAAATTAATATAGTATATAACCCAAAATATGGTTCGTCTTCTTTATATCAAGGCATAAAGTAACAAATTCCATCAAAGGATGGCTACGATGTCAATGGATTAAAAAACGTATAAGAAATCTTCAATTGAGGCGATTTTTTGCTCTCCGAAATAGCCAATAGCGATGGAATTGCGTCACATTTACTGACGCTTTAATATCAGTTAAATAATATTTTTGTTCAACACCTTACATATTATAACATATTACATGCATCTCCGCTGCGGCAAAACACAGCCCGTCACCGTCGACATACGAATATGCCAACTTTGAGACAAAACGTGCATGCCCTGTACTCGGCATACTTTTCGCACATGCCACAATATATAAAACGTGACATAGGTATTCTACAATATGTCGAGTAATTATCGTGAAGTCAGAGTGGCATGCGTATGTCGTGTTTGGCAGCTTTAGTATTACATTTTTTAATTTTTTTTAATTGTCAAAACGTAAATTCTTTCCTTGTTCCCTCTTCCAGGCACTACAGTGTAAAATACCCCTTTATACAACCTAAAATATGTATTACACATTATGTGTGATGTACTTAGCAGATGAAAATTTGTATATCATCATAATAATAAGAGACCTAATATTTCACCCAAAAAAATTAAAAGCCTCTATTACCCATTTTCTATGGCCCAAAAAAATATTGGGTCTAATAAATCAATTTATTTTCACTAGAAATAATATTGGGTCAAATAAACTTTTTTGTTTCGGCTAGAAAAAATAGATGGTTGAAATAACTGGTTCACTTGGCCACTTATGTTATGTGGCCAAAAATACTAATTTTATGTGGCCCATTTTCAAAATGGGTTAAGTTCTTAAAGGCATAACGGGAATCGACAGGCAGCTTCATCAGCATCAACCAGATGTACTTCTTTTTATTTTACAACCTTAACTAATACTGGCCTTTTTGGCGGAAAAAAATCAAAATACCCGGTATTTTCGATCCCTGTTTAAGACTCCTTTTAAAATCCCTTTGCCAATTAATTAAATTCCATTAAATTGTTTCTGGTTTGGTACTTATAAACCTTGAAAAGAATCTAATTAAATTGAATAAAATAACAATTCAAGAAGTTCAATTTTCAATCGATTTTCATTACTTGGCGTTCACTAATTTGTTAACGACAGAAATCGTCGTTTTTCTTGTCGTTTTGTGGCGTTCAACGCCTTACAGAATGGCAGTGAAGTTTCTCACATGACGTTCGTCGTACGCCAATAGGTTCCACATGCCGTTCAGTGACAAATAGCGTTCAACGACTCAAAAACGACACTCGTAATTCCAAATTCAAATTAGCGTTTCATAAATCGTCGTAAACGCCACTCGGAATAAGGGTGATTATTTTGCGCCATACTTGAATAGAACACTTAAACGAAAAAAACATTTTAGAGAATTCTGCTTCTGCACAAACATTACTTAAATTTAGGGTAATTGGAGTATTTTAGATTTAAAAAAATTGTTCAATTGTGTTTTGAGCCACCTTTCTGCCCCAAAATTCACACATCCGGTTTGCAGGGGATGCATATACATATTGGCCAAATAATTTAGCGAAATCGAACTCCAAACTGATTCGATGGCTTGGACGAGTTTAGATACAGTCGAATATTGTTGTCCCGATCCATAAACTTGACGTATCAACCATTGCCAAACATTTTCGATGATATTCAAATCCGTTGAGTAGGCCGGTCAGCTTAATAGCTCCACAATTTGGCTCTATAAATACGTTTTCACAACCCAGGCTTAGATCCACGGCAGATGTCCAAAAAGGTTATGAAAATTTCAATTTGCAGGTACCACAATACGAAACGGCTCACACACCATCACACCTTCAACTCTGCTATGCAGCCGTCCAGGGCTTCCAAATTAAATTCTTTTCATCTAAGAATGCTTCTACTAAGACCAGGTCACATGTGCGCCACATAAACGGAGGGGTTAAGGGGTGACTTCTTCTTGATTTGATTGATAGCCGGGCCGGGTACGTGTGAAATGGGCCTTACGGGTATGTCAGTTTATGCCTTACAAAAAGTAGCCCATAAGAATATTTAATTAGAACTCAAATCGTTATGAGTCGTATCAGCAAACGGCTCTTAGTGATGTTAGACATATCCAGCCTTATGCTCCTATGGACATAGCAACATTCTATATTCGTTTCGTTACTTACTTTATATGGCGATATTTCGTTACCTATGACGAATCTCCCAAACTCAGACTAAAAAACAAAAATGTCTCTGTGAGTTCCATATTCCCAATATCTACCATGTACCATTGTTCAAAAATATATATTGTGGATAGCGGGCGTCTCTTCAAATAAATTTGTAGATCCGAGTCTTTTCGCCTTCCTAACGCAGCCAGCTTCTTCAAGGCAGAAGTTCTGGCAATCAAGAAGGGGTACATAAATAAAGACAACAAATATATCCATTCATTGATAGCTAGCTCGCGATTCGACCTTCTCTACCTCCAAAACTTGGAACATAGCAACATAGAGAGAAACCTATAACTGATCAGGCTTGGCTTCTTCGTTTTACTTCAAAAGAAGAAGAATCTGCGGAACTGAATCATTTAAAGAAATATTTGGATATCTTGCAATTGCGACTGAGTTAGAAGAAAGAATCTCTTAGCCAGTACATGTGCATTTGTCTTTAGATTAACGGCAATTACCATGGGTCACTAGTCATTAAGAACTCAACCCAATTTGGCAGCACAACAGTCAGTTTGATAGCTCGTACTACCGCCTCATACCTCTACAATTGCGACTGCTAGTAGGTATTGCATAGATGTCAATTGACCTGGCATATAAAACGCGTCCTGCATAAAATGATTTATACAAACAAATCAATGCTGTATTTAAGTCAACTCGTTGTGCTCGGTATAACTGACCGACAAAGGACAACTACGACCAGTAAATGTACATAGTTATTGCAAATAAATGGACACACACTCAAAAACATAATAATAACAAACCTATCCACCCAAAACTATGCAAATTCTTCACAATGTGAATTTCTCCAACCCAAATGCACTACCTTCAAGTCAGTTTTTGAATCAGCTCGTGTAAGGGACATTTTTCCTTATTGCATTTTGTTCAGAACAACCAAATAGGACTAAAGGAAAATATGTAAAATAAAAAACGACAAGACAACGACTAAAAAAACGTATAAAGACAGCAATTAATTGGAAAAAGGCAAAAAGTAGGTTATTTTCTGCCGCATTATTTTGTATTATATGTCGATGATGATGTCGTAATGGAATCACAAATCTATTTATATTCAAAGCGAAGAATAATAACAACTACAACAACAAAAAAAGCAGCAGCAGCAGCAAACTCATCAGGAATATTGAATTTTTTTTTTAGCAAGCACATCAACTGCGGTTGGATCAGTTAAATTTATTTCACTTTTTTTGTTTCAATTTTTATTTGCCGCCCGCATTTCTTCATCTCTTACTAATTGAACGCCACCTCATTGTGTCTTGATCGCCATCAGCATCACACACTCATTGATACGATTCTGTTGATGTTTATTAAACATTTTTTTCTAAATTTAATTTGTGTTGAAAGGCTTTTCTTGTAGGTACCCAAAACAACTCGATAAATCCCTCGCCATTTCAATTATGACAGTACAGTGGTGTTTAACAACTCACGTTGATGACGAAATGTATCAGTTCAACAACATTTTGTTTATTTTTTTGCGAGGAAACTAAAAAAAAAAGTTATCAACCGCAAATGATTGCGCATGATACCTATTATTTACCCATGATCTAATTCTGTTTGCTGCTTTAATGGAGAATGCGAATTATTTGGTGTGCTTTTCTACTCTTTGGGTTTTGTTTTACCAAGAGTTGCGACCGCTTGCCTAGCACACGCAACTTTTCAATATTTTCCACTTTATTGCTAATAGATATTTTTGTGAGGAGAGCATGATTGATGACAAGAATGAAAACAAAATTAAATAGCAATGATTTTCTCTTGAACGCGGTCAAATGCGATTAAAAAAATATATAGTATGGCCAAACCGAAATAAATCAGCCGCGCATGACTTTAGTAATGAGAGATACGATAGACAATTATTTTGGTGGTGCAATTGAAGCTACTTTTCACAGTTGGATTGGTAGAAAAAGTGCATTGTTCTCAATATAAATTGGTATAGGAGTTGATTTTGTTTTAGGCGAAAAGGAAGGAGGTTTTCAACTATTCGAAAGGATTTCTGTAGATAGGTAGAACCTTACAATCTCATCTTTACACAGATATTGAAGGTGGACACGTCCAGGTTAACCAAATTCAACATACACGTTGAGAAAGTCAAAAAGAGCAACCTGGGGTTAACTGATTTGTGAACGAGCAAGATGTTACTCATTTATATGGATTTAACATGACAACACAAACTCTGTGATGTAATGCCGCAATTTAGTCCCTAGATTAAGATCTGTGAAAAAAATGGACTGGGCGAAGACTTAGACATCACATCGTCTCTAAAAACATTTTTCAAAGAATCCTTCTAACTCATTGGCGAGGAAATCGTTAGTTCAGCAAATCTTGCTGACATACCAACAGACAATTTTCCTAACTGTCTTCGGAGTAAAAATAGGGCTCTAGGACTTAACCAGGGAAGGCACAATAGGCTTTTTTTTTAAGGAGGCGGCAATGCCAGAGGCCTATGAAGGTTCTCCGGACTTCTATCTTATCTATCCTTCAAAAAATAGGATGGTTAGGGTTGGTGGTGGTGAGTCATATTAGCATATGTTTCGACATTGCAAATGCACTGGCCACTGTGTACCACCCCTACAACAGATCTAGACAAACTTCTGTACTTGTACTGGGAACAGAGTGCTACGATTTACTAATCTGGCCTACTAATAATGAACAATCTTGACTTATTTATTGCCTGACGTTTCGATTTCGAATCAGAAAAGTGCGAATCAGTCGCCAAAGATGGCTATGCTCTGGTCCGAAGAGTTTCGGCTCTTCAACCCAGTACGAAAAGACATCGATAACTTGGACCATGTAACTGGAAGCAATTATTTAAAGACTACCCTAACTGGATATGGCATTGGTTGAACCCCGCACAATAAGTTTAAATCAAAGTTTTTCCCGCAGCAAACATCTTAGGAGGCCAAAAATTGCCTGAAAAGCAATGGATATGTTTATCAACGCCAAATATGTATGTAGGTATACCATCTACTCACCTACCCCGTTTGACACATGTTTTTGCTATATTTCCCGGCCTTTACGGCGCTCTAAAGGTTAAAGTAAAACAGAAAATATTTGCACGACTCTTCTGTCTATTGATTATACAATTTTATCAATCATAAGTTTAATAAACATTTATCAAAAAATATTTTTTCTAACAAGCGCAGATAGACACCATAGCGTCACGCATACGATAACTTGTGTTGAGTCACCAAGATAATGGGGTCAGCAGCAGCAGCGTAAGAATACAACCAAATGTGGAAATTGCATTTTTTGCAAACAACTATCTATACAGCTAATTAAATATACTCACTTTTGATTTGTCGTCATTTGGTCCAGTTGTAGGAACAGGAGCTGATTTAGCAGCACTGGCTGAAGTGTATATTGAAGGTGATGTAGTGCTGATTGTTGTTGTCGAATGACCTGCAACCGTTGATAAATTCGTATCATTGGCATTCACTGCAGCAGCACCTTCGGCAGCGGCATTACTAGTTGCTGTCGTTGTAATTGATGAGCAACCAACAACAGATGACGTCGTGTTACTATCATTGTTCATTTTTGATATTCAACTTTCAAATTGCATTTGATATAGGAACAGTTAATGCTGCTGTCGGTTAATTTTGCAACTAACCTGCGTCTCAGTTATTAGCTCAGGAAAAACGATCGGACTCCTCCTCCTGTGATGGATGTTGAGGATGATTCGGATTTCGGATGACAGAAAAAAAAAAAATGATGCTAATGAAGATGTGATGCAATTAATTGATTTTCACGAATGTGTTCTGACGCCACACATTAGCACATCGATTTCGTTTATAATCGTCGAAAATGTCGTTTGCAGTTTATGGTTCGCACTTTTCCATGCCTGGGTCTTAATTTTATTTCAGATCTTTCCGAAGGCTTTGGAAGTTTATCATTTTTTCTTAAAATCACAGTTCAATTTTCTGACAAACAGATTCTTTTTTTCCTCCCGATTGACTAGTGTTCCGTTTCAGTTTTTCTCATTAGCCAAATTCTAATAAGCACATAAGCCTTCTTGTTCATACACAAAATTGGTTCGTGAAAAAGAGATAGATATATAGGCTACTTTACATATAGGTATAGATGGAAAATCTAAATAAGCAATTTTTTTGTTTGAACGCTTTGGATGTTAAAAAAACAAATTTAACTAGGAACTAGAAATTCAATTGATTTGTTACACAAAGAGATCGTTAAAGACGAGAATAAAATTCAATTGCAAATTGAAATGCACACCGTACGGCGTACGAACATATATATATATGTATATCTTACTCAACTCAGTCTAGTTAATTTGTATTTTTTTTTACTTGTCGAAACAAAAACATGTCATCACTGTTTAACGCACACTGAATGGAATGAGAGGAAACGCAGTAAAGGTAAAATTCTGACAGGCACGCACTACATTCGTCTCTCTCTATATTGAAAATTTACAAAACACACGTCATTTTCCTCTATGCTGCTCTTTTTTTTCATTCGTCTACGACTGGGATCAGGAAAAAAAATAATTTACACCTCTTTTCTTTTCCAACAGGATAATCTTATCTGGCGTTGTACCGAGCAACAATTAGTTCCTGTTTTTCTTTTTTATGCATAAAATTGAATTATATTTTAAGAATTACAGGCACAATCGACAAAGTATTTATTTCACTTTTGCAAAGTGCAAATTATCGATGCGATCGCTGTCAAGAACTGTTCGCAAGTCACTGCTGCATTTTATCGAAACACTACACTTGCAATTTTTTTTTTTTTTGTCGTTTTAGGTCATATTCAATTTCCAAATATAAATTAACAATCTTGTCGTCACATTTACATCACTTTTTGGGGATTTAGTATGAAAGAAAAATGTTTCTCCCCTTATTTGCGACTTCGTTATCCGAATGAAAAGTTTAGTGGAACCACACAAACACACCGCCCGAGTAGATTTAACGTCCGTAATTATACAAAGTTTGGATTAAACGTTATATTAACCAATCCAGTGGTCTAGTGATACGTTTTTCCAAAAGTCTGCACAAAAATTCGCAAGAAAAACGTCGGCCATGACCAGAAAATCTAGTGGTAAGTAGCAATTCTGCTTTTGCGATAAAATTCTTTTTTCCTCCGATGATGGGATGAAAAATATATCCCTGTGAAGTTGGTTATGGTTAAATTTGGTATAATTGAATAATTGTTTGGACTGTACTTCGGACATTTTATTAGAAGCTATGTTGGAATGTTGGGGGTTAAAAACGGTTGACTTTGGTTGAATTATTTTTCTGTACGGCTTTATTGAAATGTTACCTATGCCTTTCGCAAGTCCAAAGTTTCGCACAACTTGCTTGACAAACAAATCATCCATTAGTGTTACAGGTTAGCGAATTCAAATATTCGACTCGGAAAACCAATGCGAATGAATAACAAACGAAAGTGAAAAATTTGAGATCAAAATAACAAGGAAAAAAAAAGCACAACGAAAATAAAACATTTTTACTCGTCGACGAATTTTTGAAGGAAGTAATTTTCAACGAACAGCTGTTTTCTTCGACATATATCCATAACGCACCCCATGTCAAAATTTAGCTAGGGAGTGTTTGGAGAGAAAAATTTGAGAGCAGCTATAGTTTAGTTTCTCTCGATCTGTGTACTTAGCTTGTGACGATAAAATTAACACTATTCACAATTTCACATGAGAGCAAACGAACGAATTGATAAAATGTGAAAACCTCTGTTGATGCACTTAAAAACAGAAATTGCATATTTTACTATTCTAAGAGTAGGATAATTATTTAATCCATCTAAGCTGTTTAAATAACGAAATTTCGAATTTCAAACTTTTTGCCACGAACGAAAACACCCAGGGTGCGAATTGCCAACCAAAGTTTATTCGCAATCCATATCATTAAAACGCTTTCCATATCATTAAAACTAGCGAATTTTTAACCACAACTATAAATTGCTGGTAGAAACTGATTGGTCAAATTCTCGAACTGCAATGAAATTCAATAGCGTGAAATTCGATAAATTTAAAGTTTGGAGTTTGGTGAGCTTCTCTTTTCAACACTCACTATATGACGTATCAGAAAATTACAGGGTTTGGGATTGTGTAAAAAACGAAACGAAAACCGCTTTCGTTTTCACTAAACCTGTCTCTATCATATCTGCGGCAATAGACAGAGACTGCCATTGTCGAAACGATATTGTTCGATGGTTTTTCATTTTTCATAATCTGGCCTCAGCTCAATTCACGAGTTTAAGCCATGTGCCAACCGTGGTGGAAAACGAATTTGCAGCTGACAAAAAATTATTCTGCTCCGAGTCAGTGCAGTGAAATAAAATAAGGAACAGTGAAATAGGGAACAGCAAATTCTATGACAAAGCTGAGACGGAGGCGTGAGAATTATATCTGGAAGTGGATTTTTGGTGCATTATTTGTGTCATATATATTTCTCTTTTCAGTTCACTCAAAATCTACTTGTCACGCTGGATTCGACTCTCATTGGAAGTCGTGTGTGGCCATGTACTAGAGATTATTACGAGAAAATCGTGTTTATTATTCCAATTATTCGTATTGGAGAATTACTAATGTGGATGTTTTGTAGCACAAAATATAGTTTCTTCCACAAATCTATCGCCAGGGGAAATATTTAAGAACCATTCACATGAGAGCGACCAACTATCTACGAACAAACGAATATTTGTAAGATTTGACAGTCCGTTCAAATGAACACTTTTCTTAGTCGCGGCAGTTCGCAAATTTCAGCCATCAGATTCTATCAGCAATTTCTAATTTGAGGTTAAATTCGAACGAATGTTATATTCGCTTGTCTGTTGAACGCGATTTGATCATGTGGATTGCGAATAAACTTTGACAATTCGCGGCAAACCGTTTGGAATTCGAAATTTTGTTATTTGAACTGTTTATAAACTTGTTTTCTTAATAAATTTTGATGGGATAATTAATTATCCTCCTCATGTAATAATAATATGTGCAATGTTTATAATGCATAAAAAAGGCATATTTTTTTGGGAATCTATAGCTAGCTCACTTTTACTTTTACATGCAAAACTGGTATACCCACTTTTGGTTTTGTTATACTCACTTTTGGTTTTACATGCAAAACTGTTATACTCACTTTTGATTTTGTTATACTAACTTCCCAAAAAAATACGCCTAAAGTGGTTTGTTCGCATTTCATCAATTCGTTCGTTCGCTCTCATGTGAATGGCCCTTAAGCGCTGTTTTCAATACAGCCCAAGCCAACTGAATGTAGTCATTCAAATGTCAATGTCAAATTGATCGAAGTCGCAACTTGGCGAATACTTCTTGTTTCTCGTATTCTTGCTCTTGCGCAGAATTAGTTTTTTCTTCCTATTTGTATTCATTATTTGCGAAAAAACTAAACCACTTGGAGGTCGATTGTGTTGGGAATAGTTTAAACAAAAGCTGAAAAGTTTTTGAATTAAGAAATCTGCTTAAATTGTTAACAACAAGTTTTAAAACAGGTGATTCTCCCTCTCAAAATGGCCCAAGAAACTGAAAATATTTTTCTCTTCATTCCAAATTTGATTGGTAAGTTGACCTGTGTATACCTGTGCAAGAAATACATACCGTATTATTACTGACCATAATTAAATTATTCAATTATCGGTACAATCTTCATGGATGATATAATTCCATAGAATTTAACTATAATTTAAAACTCTACTTAGTTTTATGTTTTATGCTACATCTATTGTATGCGGTTGCCCTGCGAAATGGTATAGTTCCCATGATGATATCTAGTTTCTATATATTGCAGGATATGGACGAATTATCTTGGCAATTATATCCTTTTGGTTTATGTCGACCAACTATCTGGTTTCGGGATGGTGTTATGTAATTAGCGCCCTACTGGACAGTGTGGATGGACATGCAGCGAGAGCTTTCAATCAGAGTGAGTATATGCAATTTCCTTGCGGCAGTGAGCTCATCCCAGAAGAAAAAATAAACAAAAAATAAACTATTAACGAGAAAGCATACATATGGTTCGAAAACGTCAGAGCAGTGTTCCTATAAACAAAGTGTAACTTGCTCAACTGGAGTACGCTCTATGTAATGTGTGTATGTATCCCGAAAGATATTTTAATTGATAGAGTATATTGAACACATGCAAACATGCGCTCAATTGATTGATAATAAAACTGATTGGAAAGAATTTAATCATTTAGCAATATTAAGAAAAGACATCTACTGGCCCTGGCAAAAGTCATGTGGACTTGTTGTTATATTCAATTCTTAAAATATGAGGTTTTCCTGATCATCGAACAATGCTCCAACAATGAGGAAACAGGTTTACTCTGAAGAGCGAATAACTTGCAATTTTATTATCAAATTGTTGTTTTCTAAATTTTAATTCGTTTCAGATTATGTAGGTCTGTTGTTTTGTTATCTAAATTAAGCACCTCTATAGGACTTTAAAATGTAAACAATTGATTGGAATGAATCAACTTTAAACTTGGGTGGGGTTAGGCAACAAGAGAAATTAGACATTCGATCAAGTTGTATATCTTTTAGGACCGTTTGCTGATAGCGTCACAACGATTTAAGTTTACACATAAATGTTTATGTGTTACTTAATTCGCTATGAGTCGTATCAGCAAACGGCCCTTAATCACTCATTTGTGGTCTAAAAAGGCTGCAATCAAGCCTCTTACTATCGAAACTAAACATATCTCTTTATTTAAGGCACCCGATTCGGAGCTATGCTCGACCAATTGACAGATCGTTGTGGTACTATGGGTCTTCTGGTGACACTAAGCTACTTTTATCCCCAGTATATGTTCTTCTTCCAGCTATCGATGGCCATTGATATTGCCTGTCACTGGCTGTACATGCAAACGTAAGTACATGCAACCTCGAGCTGTATGTCTATATTAACTGTTTGTCTTACAGGAGCGTCACAGTTGGAAAATCTTCACACAAAGCGTTTGATGTAAACGAGAATATTATAATGCGGCTGTACTATCAAAAGGATGTTCTAACTTTTATGTGTTGCGTCAACGAGTGCTTCTACGTTTGTCTCTATATGCTCCACTTCACCTCTGGCCCAATGTGTAAGCATAATTTAAACTTTATTTGGGTTCTCTAATTTGTTTTTCTAATTTCCAATTCTATGCAAATTAGTATTCGGCTGTTCACTGTTTAAAATTATGGCATTTGTTACCGCACCATTTGCGGTGTTAAAATCCCTTATATCCTGCCTGCATGCATATGTTGCTAGCATTGACTTGGCCGCTGTAGATGTACGCGAGCGCGAGGAGAAACGACAAGAAAAAGATCTCTCGAAAAAGGCTGAGTAGAGCTGCCACAGCAAACGGCTTCCATAAAAAAAATTCCAAGTGGCGAACAGGGAGAGACTTCCGATTGCAATTAACAAAACTATAATTATTCCTTTATAATTTATTTGATAAATCGTATAATTTAAATGTACACTAGGAATGTATACAACTCGTGTCGAAAGTGAATTTTGACTATATAAGCTGTATTTATTTCTAAAATAAGATTCTAGTAAAAATGCACGTTGTTAAAAAAATATAAATATTTTCTTTGTGATTTAAATTTAGAAAATAATAACTACATAATTATTGTTTGGTTAGTATTTATTCATTTGTTAAAAATGTATTTTCGATGTAATTTTCTTAGATTTGCATTTCAATATAATTTATTTAAACAAAATAAGTAGAAAACACTTAAAAAGAACTGTAATATGACATATAGACGCAACTGTAAGTGCAAAAGTGAAGGACTTGAGATGTTTTTCGTGTGGTGATCCTGAGAACTAAGAAAACTTGAAACCCCCAAAGAATTTCCTTTTTACAGATTTTATAAATGTCTTTGTTTCATCGATTGTGTTTTTTTTTTGTATGTAAAATTATTGATTGTAAATTTCTCATTTGTGTAGTTAACATTTGTGTATTGTAGGTAAATGGATGTGAGTTTTGAAAAATAAAACCTAAATGTTTGCAAAACAGAATGTCGTGTCTTTTGATGTTATGTAGTTTGGATGGTTTGGATATTACTTTGAGATACTTTCTCAGATGTGGATTATCTACTCTGTCCGTTGGGAATATTCAAACTGATGCAATTACTGATATCGATTGTCGGTTACGACTGACAGCTGCTTTTTCGAGGCTAGTGATTTAAATGACTGTATGGACAGGAAAAATGAGTTGCAATCGTTAAAAATCGGCAGTAAGTAAAGCTTGAGTAAAGGGACATGAGAGCGACCAACTACCTACGAACAAACGAAAATTCGCGGCAGTTCTAGTTTGAGGTTAAGTTCGAACGAATGTATTATTCGCTGGTTTGTGGAACGCGAGTTAAATTATGTGGATTGCGAATAAACTTTGACAATTCGCGCCAAGAGTGTTTGGAATTCGAAATTTTGTTATTTAAACTGTTTATAAACTTGTTTTCTTAATACATTTTGATGCGACGGATAAAGTAGGTTTACTTTCTACTATCTACTTTTCTGTCAGTCGCATCCGTTGACAGTTGGCACAGCGTATTGAACTGCTCTGTCATCTCTAGGAGCGGCATTCTTGGGCTATTTTCGAATTATTGGAGAAGGATTCCAAGGATTTGATAGCTGCTTGACTATCTGATATCCTTATTAGATAACACGTTTTTCCTTAGCCAGGATAGGGCTTCTTTAATCGCCATTATTTCCGCCTGGAACACTCTACAATGATCAGGAAGACGGAAGGAGAGACTGAGACACCACCACCATACCCTTCGTCAGTTGTTGATCCGTCGGTATAAAAGTGAACCAACTTGTCCTCAGAAAGACCTGGGGGGGGGGGGGGATGGTAGACTTGAAGTGTTTGTCAACGTTCAACTTGGGAGTAGTATAATCTGTAACAGTAAAGTAACAGTTTCATTTGGCGGGGATTTACATTCAAACCACAACGTGCTACCCATCTGATAAGCTTATTTAGTGCATTTTGTAAGAGTTCTTTGAGAGTATTTAGGTGTTTTCCAGAGATTGCTATCGCAACGTGCGTCGACCGCATAAGCCATCACCGTGCATCCCTCTCTTTCCAGATTTATCAATAGTTTAATACAGCTCGAACCAATTCACTTGGCCAACCATCGGTTGCGTAGAGAGAGGATTTAAGAGAACAAACACGACACAAAACAAAAAACAAAAACAAAATACACAGAGCCCTGCGCAGTAGAATGGCCAAGTGAATTGGTTCGCGCTGTAACCACCAAATTCCTAAGAAAAGGGGATACAGCAGATGAGCAGAGACCACCTTATGGGGTGCCTCTACTGACAGATCTTCTAGCAGATGAACCACCCAGCTTTGAGTTTATAATCCGGCTTTGAACAATAATAATTAAAAGTAATATGGTGTCATTCAGTTGAATGTCAGTCCACAAAAGTCTTTGAACCTAATGTACGTAGATACCATAGGTAATTGCGAATTGCGATTCTTAAATGCAACCAATTAAAATCTCTGTTGGCAATTTGGCTGTTAGGAAAGAACTTAAAAAATTCCCAAAATTGTGCGAAAAATCCCAGTCTAGTCGATAGAGAAATGTCCCATCCAACTGAACGAAACTACCAAAACAAATTTGACATATGACATTTGAGTTGTTGATTGACACAAAACTAAAAACAGGAAAACTTGCAGGAATTTTCTGAATTCGGTGCAAAAAATGGAAGTAATTCCTTCTAATTTTAATTCAATATGCCGAACTTGCATGAAAACTAACATAGAACCCCTCAAGAAGATATTCCATTTAAAAGTCCACATACCCGAAGAAGATAAAACGATTTGTGAAGTGCTTGAATCAATTGTCTCCATTCAAATGGAAGCTAGTGATAGCCTTCCTCAAGGAATATGTGCCGAGTGTGTGGAGAACCTGGTGAAGGCATACAGTTTTCAACAAATGTGTTTAAACTCAGACACATGCTTGCGAAGTGCACTCGCAGATCAGATTGCCGAGGAGCAAAAAGTCAGTACAGAGCACCTGCTTGACGAATTGCTATCTGGAGATGGCAGTGTTATGGACAATCAAAGAGATTTCAAAGCAGAACAAAACAACGATGACCATGTAGGAGAAGAACATCTGTAAGTTAAATATTAATGTACATATTTTAATGGCAATTTAGAAAAGAATATTTTAGTCGAGCAGCAAATGCAGTGGAAGCAATACTCGAATTGTGTTCTACACCGCGAGTAATTGAGTTAAAAGAAGAAGATGTAAACTCGTCAGCAGATCAAAACAATGATATCGAAGAGCAGTCGGATAATAGTGTTGATGGCTTCAATGTCGAATATGACGGGGAAATAGTCAAAAGCCCGGCAGAGTTATCTACTGATCCAGCTGACATTGAAATCGAAAAGTATTATTTATTTCATAGAATTTGGACCGCTTATTACATTTTATTTTGCAGGCCAAATCCCCGCAACCGTCGCACCGCCTGCCATACTTGCGAAGCATGTGGCAAGTCGTTCGACCGGAAGCACCGTCTCAATCGACATATGAACGTTCACAAAGAGGAAGGTAGGCCCTATGAATGCGGCCATTGTAAGCGACGTTTTATCAAAGAAGCCCATCTGAAACGTCATGCCATAACCCACGAAAACAATTTCCAGGAAAGAGCAGAGCAACAAAAGCAAAATCCCGATGGCTATCAATGCCCAGAATGCCCGCGAAAATTTCTGAAGCAGGAGTCGCTGGCTTCCCACATGCGAACCCATCGTAAAAACGTAGATCCTACAAAGAGTTATCCATGCGACACCTGTCCAAAAGTATTTACTAGGTTATACCGACTCACAAGACACAGGAAGCTGCATGAGGAGAATCGAAAGTTCAGCTGTGACATATGCGGAAAAACCTTTGGCTTAAGTGCTCACCTCATTGACCATCTAAACAAACACAGCGGTATTAAGCCGCATGTCTGTCATTACTGTGATAAATGTTCGTATTCATTGTACGAAGCCTTGCCGAGTGTAATCATGTATGGTTTCTATTTCCACAGCCTTCCTGCAGGCATGCACACTAAAGGACCACTTACGAACTCACACTGGCGAGCAACCGTTTCTCTGCGCAGAATGCGGCAAAGCATTTAATAACGCGAGTAACCTGCGGCAGCATCAATTGAGGCATACTGGCATCAAACGCTACCAGTGCCCTGAGTGTCCAAGCAAGTTCACATGCAAGAGTGGCCTTTCCTCCCACATGAGCACGCATCGCAATCAAAAGCCGTTTGTGTGTGATACTTGTGGATCAAGATTTACCAAACATTACTCACTGAAGAAGCACGAGCGGATACATACTGGTGAGAAGCCATACAAGTGCGATTATTGCGAAATGCGGTAAGATTTATTTCAAATGTCTATGTAAAGTATAATTTATAATGAATGTTTGTAGGTTTGTATGCTCGGATCACATGAAACGTCACAGGCGGACGCATACTGGAGAGAAACCATATGCTTGCAAGTACTGCGAACGCTCCTTCGCACAATCAAACGATATGATCAAACACTTACGATCACATGTCGGCGAAAACGTCTATAAATGCGATCAGTGTGAACAATCATTTCGCCTAAGCACAGAACTGAGAAGACACATAACAGAGCACTACAAAGTCGACAAGGCCCTGGTAAAGGAATCCGTGCAAATTAGTTCCAGCACGTAAGCACGTTATAAATATTTTTAAATCATGAGAGGCTTGAATATGATAACGATGCACTGCAATACAAACGATGGTTGATCAATCACATTTGTTGCATATAAACATGCATTAAAATAGTTAAGTACATTGTGTGTTGTAGGTACTTTTAGGGAAGATATTAGTTCTGCATCGACATCCATGCCGAATAGAATAAATGAAAGGGAGTAGTAAATAAAATGTTCGACACAAAAATTGTTTTACCATTCTTATTGCCAACAAACGTTACCTTTCAAGTATTTCGTCCTGCTGAAAGCACATTACATAGGATAGTGTTTCTGGTTACTCCTCAAATCTAAAGCCCCATTAGACGAACGTTTCAGTTTCAGTTGAGCTATCAGTTATAATTAGTTAGTAATTCGGTTAAACTGATGTATAAATTATAAAATAAATAAATAAAACTGATGGAATTCTGATAAACTTTCAGTTCAGTTGTCAGTTTTAGTAGATAATGGCGGCAATGATTTTCTTGGGGGCTTATTCCCAAATGCGCGGCGGATCGCTTTTCTTGGCGGATTGGTAATTTTGTATTTCCAAAAGCGATTCGATCCATTCGTCACAAGGATTTAGTTTATTTTTTAACCACAATAAATCCGGCAGCAATCCGTCACCTAAATAGCTATCGCTTTTGAATGGATCGAATCGCAATAAAAGGAGAGTTTTCACGAAAAAATTGTCTGAAATTTTATGTATGCCGCTCTACCATACTATCAAAACATTATTTCGGTGATAAGTGTCACCCTATGCTC
Organism: Cheilosia scutellata; assembly: GCA_955612985.1. Taxonomy (NCBI): domain Eukaryota; kingdom Metazoa; phylum Arthropoda; class Insecta; order Diptera; family Syrphidae; genus Cheilosia; species Cheilosia scutellata. The sequence goes on along the minus strand of OY015311.1, from coordinate 73,077,129 downwards.
GTTTCGCTTTCAACCACTTTCAATTTCAACCCAACTGACATAAAACATATGTTTGTGTTATTTTCTTGCACAAAAATATTGTAAAGTTAATACGATAGATCCGAAATATATTTAAAACAAAATCATCCAATATACGTTCGTAAATGTTAGACTCGGGAACAGCTTCGTTACGGATTTGCCAGGAGGGACATGCAAATGCACTTGCCCTCAATAAGGACTATACACAGATCGCTGTAGCCGGCCGAAGCTGTAAGTAGCCTAAAGTTTGACCGGTACCGCCTCTTTGAAATCCTATATCTTTTTCGTAGTACTAAAGGTGTACTCCATCGACAGCGATGGCTTCACAGAAGTGTGCAACATGCGTGGTGGCAAAAATCAAAATCTCAGCTATTCATCCAATGATGTTGCTTGGAGTACGCTGGACTGCAATATACTTGCTACCGCTGCCACCAACGGAGTGGTATCCGTGTGGGACCTTTCAAAGTTTGGACGACAAAAACAATCACTTGTCTACAATGAGCATGAGCGAACTGCCCACACTGTAACTTTTCACAGCAGTGAGCCATATTTGCTAATATCCGGATCACAGGACGGTACCATCAAATGCTTTGATACACGCTACGAGAAGTCTGTACTTACCTACTTTAGCAACTCGGAAAGTGTGAGAGACGTTAAGTTCAGCCCTCAGGCGGCGAATTATTTCTCGGCAGTTTCGGAAAATGGAACTGTCCAGTTGTGGGACTTAAGAAAGTGAGTCGAACTTTAATAATTAGGCTTGTAGCTAATCGTTTAATTCAGGTCAGACAAGTGCCTTTTGCAGTTTACTGCTCATAGTGGACCAATATACACATGCGACTGGCACCCAACAAAGAACTGGCTTGCGACGGGTAGCAGAGACAAACAAATAAAGGTTAGCACTTGTTGAATTATACCCCAAAACTATGTACATATTCCTTGCTTCTATAGGTATGGAATATGGATGGGAAAGCTTCTCTAGAGCACACCATACACACGATTGCGGTGGTTGGGCGAGTGAAGTGGCGACCCGAAAGAACGTTAGCATATTTATTGCAATAATATCGAGAACATTATCCAATCGTTTTTATTTCTTTAGCCATCATATTGCCAGCTGTGCGCTTGTTGTTGACTACAGTATCCACATTTGGGACATTCGAAGGCCGTACATTCCCTTTGCCTCCTTCAATGACCACACAAATGTCACTACTGGCATTGCATGGAAGGGAAACGATTCTCATATTCTCCTATCGACCAGTAAGGACTCTACTATATACAAGCATGCGTTCAAGGATGCTGCACGACCTGCTCTGAAGGCGAATCCCCAAGGCGCAAGCTTGAATCACAAAGACGATATCTTGCATGCGATAAAGGTAAAAGTGAACATTACCCAAACTCCGTCGAACTCCAAAAGCAGTGCTTCACAGTAAGAATAATCCAAATAGTGTTCCAGAGCGAATACAAATAATAAATATTATATTCCAGAGGGAAGCAGAAATTATCACCAGGCGTTGACGCATTCCATATGGCACAGTCTGTTATGCACAAGTTCCTACTGAAACCTTCGGTAAGTAGTAGATAACGTTTTACATAGTCATTCATTTAACACTCTGCTGGGGATTAGTATACTGGATACATTGGCGACCAGAAACACGGTCAACTTCAGGAGTATGAATGCTTTATTGGCTGTGCCAAAGAGTTTGTTCTCACGGGCAAGAAATTCACAGAAATATGCGACCACAACGCGAATGTTTCCAAAAAATTCGGAAGGCATAGCGTAAGACTAACAGGACTGTGTAGTGTATTGCAACCCTATTATTTCATTTTCCATGCTGCTTGTAGGCTACCACCTTCTGGACATTTGTTAAAATGCTGTACGGCTCTGCGGAGTTCAGCAATCAGAAAATAGAACCTAGGACCTCCTTCTCAACTCAAAAGAGTGTGACATCTAATCGCCGGCTGGCCCAGACAACTCATCAACTTGAAAACAACTGGGATAATGGACAGAAAATCACACCCAACGATGACGACGACGAGGAGGAGGACGACAGTGCAAAGGATGACCTGGATGTCCACAAGCAGAATCCGCAGTTCAACTCGGTTATTCTGTCGGAGAATCAAATTCTCGACGACATAACATTCGAGAATTTCGACATGCTCCGCAACGGTTTCTTGTACATGGGTCCACCCGATTTCACCAAGGCTCTGGCCTTGCCCGACACAGCGTTGCATCACGATGTACAGGCTGCACGACCTCAACAGGAATTGAAATCTGAAAAACGGGAGACCTCTCCAGTAAGATGCTTAAAGCCATTTTTAGACTTTGCCAACATTTTCCTTTATGTAGCCTCCCGACAAGCCGTGTCTGCTGAAAGTATCAAATGTGCCAGCCATTCCGATGTGGGAACCTCACCAGTTTATCGCCGATTCACTAAAGCTGCAGAGCGATGTGGGTGATGTGCAAACAGCGCTCAGTGTTCTCATTGCAATGGGTGACGCCCGCAAGTTTCTGCCCATTGAGGAGAGCCTCATCGAAGAATGGTTTCACTCCTATATAGAGCTCCTCCATCGGTATCAACTGTGGAACGAAGCCTGCCAAATAATCAACCTCTCCTGGATACGATCGGTTAAGGAACTCAACCAACAGTCCACCTCCGTACACACCAACTGCGGCGATTGCGGGCGACCACTAAATGGAGCGGTAGGCTGGTATTGCGCCAAATGCAAGTCTATGCAAAGCTCGAAATGCTGCGTCTGCGGGTTAGTTGTAAGAGGCTTGTATGCCTGGTGTCAAGGATGTTCTCATGGCGGCCACTTGGAGCACTTGAAAGAGCACTTCTCGTCCAAGTCGGTGTGTCCAAAATGCGGACATTTGTGTGAATACAATTGAGAATAAACGTTTTTTAAACTAATTTTGTTCTGTTTCTTTTCATTCCGTGGGGTTGACTCTGAAAGGTTCAGTGGGCGTGCGTCGCGTTGGACCAAAGGCAAATAAAACAAAACTTAAGTTTCACAACAAATTGCAAGTTTATTTATTATATGCATTTGAATGTAGCATTTCTATGCGCACACATCTGGATAAATGGATAAATGGATAAATAACTGCGATTACCAGCAGTGGTTATGTTTGGTTATGTAACACTACTGATTAGTAAATTTTCTAAGCGGCCGATGTAGACGGCATTGAGAGTAAGATATCGTTAATGAACTGCTCTGGAGCTTCGATCAAGTTTAGGAGACCTGCGAAATAGAAAAAGAATCAAATGGCTGTCGCAGTGTGTCGCAGACTCGCGTTTACTTACCGGCCACATCGCAGAACTCGCCGAATGAAATGCAGGGGAGATATTCATCCGTGAAGGTCTGCAAAATAGTGTCGGTTGCCTTCAACATGACCTCATCGTGCTTACGAATGTAGTCGAACAGCGAGATCGGCCAATCCTCCTGCGTGGGAACCGACTTGAACAATTGGCTGTAGATGAGGTCGACCATAGCCCACATCATCAGGAAAGGCTTGTACACGCTGTACTCCTTTTCTTGCCGATCGCTGGCCGATAGGAGCGCTTTGCACTGCACTGAGGGCGAGACATGACGTGCCTGTGCGACTGCTATTAGCCGTTTCATGTGAGCCAGCTTGTGTTTGTTCCAATTCGCCTGGTTGTGGATGGCCAACGAGAGGGTTAGCAAGTACAGGGATCCCTCCACATCGTAGGCACATTCCAACCACTTTTCAGAGGGCGCTGCTGTGAGGAAAGTCTGCAGTGTTTTCTCCTCCCTGGTAGCTGATCTCGACGAGAGCAACAAGTACACAGAGTAGAACAGAAGGTATGGAACAAAGTGCATGTTCGACTGTGGACCACCGCCTCCTGCATCGTCGTGGAAACTCTTCTCCCAGGCAAAACGAATGAGCAGCAATTTCAGATCGTGAACACTGCTGGTGAAAGAGATGTCGCAGCGTTGGGTACTCTCCTGCATGTAGCTGCTGTGACGAGTCATGCAAGCTGAAAAGGCAGATTCAGACACCTCTGGGCCCCAGAGGGGCAGCAATCCATTGCACCGGGTGTTGGCATTCTGTAGACTTGCGCGCTCCCATTCATCTCTGCCGCGTGCCAACCTGATGGCCGAGGTGTGACAGTCGACATGAACCACATTGAAGTGGGTCACTGTGGTATAGCCGACAGTTTTTCGGGTTTTCAACTCGTACTCCTCCACGTTGGTGCGCTTCGTAAACGTATAGATGCCCAAGACTTTCGCCGGTTGACATGCATAGCCTTCACGGCAAATGAAACAGGTCAGGCCGGTCTCGTCGCGTAGTTTCTCGATTTTCTGCAAGATGGACCCCTTTGCTGTGACCTGTCCTTTCTCGTTTGTCCTCATTCCGAGTGCGTCCAGCTGCTTCTCCCTTGTGGCCATGGCCAGTCGTTTCTTTTCGGCTCTGGTAAAGTCGCGCACCTCTTGCACCCTCTTGGCCGTGGCCTCGTCTGTGCATAGGGCTTCCAGAAGGTTTTCAGCCAAGCTTCCCACATGCTCATCACTGGAGACCTGCTCCAGACGGTGAATTATCGGAATAATTTCCTTGCTCACGGCAACCTGGGTGGCCTCGTGTTTTGTGGCCAATCCCGTGAGGAACCGCAGTATGTACTTCAGGCTCGGGCGGGAAATAAACTCCTTCAGCTCATCCGAATCGGTCCTCAGCAAAGTGGGCTTCACGCAAGGTGCATGCTTAGTAATGTAGCCAATCGCCACGTCGACAATCTCCAGGCTTATGATGTAGTCCTTCAGTGTGCCTCCGATGGAGTTGTGCTCAATTTGATTGGTCAGCACACAAAACAGTTCCATCTTGAATTCGTCCTCGGGAGTTTTCTCCCCGTCGAATTTGGTGAAATCCAAGGTGGCCTTGAAGTGCTCACACAGCAATGCCATCTTCACCTCATTGCCGTATACAAGGGCCGCTAGTACTCGAATCAAATGACGCAATACTGACGGATTATTTCTCACGTTCGCGCAATTTGTGCAGGAGATCAGCGCTGTTACATACTCGGGACCGCCAAAGGTTAGTGAAAACTGCAGGAACGAGTCCAAGGTGTCGCTTGCTGCCTTCGAAAGAATCGTCTCCATAATTTCGAGCAGCTGCTCGGTGACCGACGACTGAATTGGAACATCATTCTCGGCCGATTGTAGGCAAATTTGCAGGACTTTTAGAAGCGTATTGATTGCGCCCAGTTCTGGCTGGCAGAGCACTTCTTGGCATCGGCGCACTTTCACACAGATCAGGAACAATTTCAGAAGGACCTGTATCAACTCTCTGGTACGCGAGAGATTCTGCAAACTGGAAATCCTGTCCAACATGACTTTGAGGCCATTGCAGTCGGCCAAGACATTCGCCATTCTATAGAGTTGCTCCGTGTCCACTTCTTCTTGGCTTTTGTTGTTCAGGGTTTCGACAAACTCTTCTGTGGCGTCACCCAACAAGCCTCGCATTCGATAGACAACCCTCATCGCATCCCTCTCTCCGCCCTCGGCCAGCCAAACCTTTTTGTAGACATCCTTCACGGGCAGATCCAAGCTGATTATCTTATTGTTCACCAGCAACTCCATGCCGTTGTCGTCCTCCAGCAGTGCGATTAGTTCGCAGTCGGTGCAAATTTTGTTCTTAACGTCCCTCATCAGGGGACCAAGACCAGCTTCAGATGAGGGGTACGGATTGCCCAGCATTCGGCCCTGCAAGAAGTCCTCCTGCTGCGGGTCTTTCTCCAACAGCATGAAGAACTCGCTCTCGTCGTTCTCCTCTGGATGGATAATCGAATAGAGCCGTTCAAAGATAAACACTGGCGTCTTTATGTCATTCATGCGGGTCTTCTCCACGGTATCGATGAGGATTTCCATGAAGGCACGCGTTTCTTCCTCCGTGCCGCTGGTCATCTCTTCCAGCATTTCCAATAGCTTCTCCTGGGCGTCGTCAATGAGCCGTGTACGCTGGACAACCAGTTTCCTCAGCGACAGATATCCCTCCAGCACGGGACCTAGCAGTCTAGTCTTGTATGCCTGTCGAATTGCCGGATTCTCCAGGAACATCGATAACAATTCGACAAACTGTCGAAGCGCGTAGCCTTGTGCGAGATCAGAAGAGAGGGTAGTTTCTTCGAGGCAATGGATGTTTACGATTTCCGCCGATAGCAGTTGAGAAATTTCCGTAAGAACACCCCTCAGAGCTAGGTACTGCCTCCATGGGGAATCGGAAGCGAGAGCTCTGTACAGAGTCAAGAATTCGGCGCTGGTTTCTCCCGATTCTCCGACATATTTGAGGAATCCGGTGAGCAAGTTAAGCAGCTCTCTCTTGCGCTCATGAGTGCGGCTGAGCGAGGTGACCAACGAGCAGGCGAGTTGTCGACCAAAGCGAGAATTCGCGTTGAAAAGAATCGGCTGCAACCAGGATGCACTCAATTCCAGCGGAGTACTGGGTATTCCCTTCTGTAGGACCCGATTTCTCCACAGCTTTCCGTACTTCTCCCAGAGATAAGCCTTGCGCAGCTGCATTCGCTTGTGCTCTAGTGTTGCTGCAAACATTCGTTGACCTGATTTTTGAGCAGGCAATGTTTGAGATGCTGGCTTCTCCTCGGTCTTCTTTGTTGCTGCCCTAGTAGTCGCAGTTATGTTTGGAGGCATTCTGGCCTTCCAAGCATCGTAGGAGTGATCGTTGTCGCCGTCTAACCACTTTTTAAAGTCGATCGTCAGTCCGTCCACACTTGTGATGCTGGATAGATCTTGCGGTGTCACGTCCTTGTTGGATTTGCTCGTCAGTTGTGGTGGACAAATCAGTGCTTGCATTATGCGCAAACACGGCTGGATGACAGCTATAGCTGGACCTCGGCGATCACTAGAAAAAAACAAATAAATATCATCACATCACAGAAACAGTTCACAGTCTACTCACCGACAGGCCATCAAGAACAAATCAAACACTATCTTCAGTTTTTGCTCCCAGCCAAAGTCATCTTGGGCAATGAGCACTTCCAACAGAATCATCTCATGCCGAATGGCGGTCTCCAAATTGGCCGATGGAATGGCTCCTATCAAAGCCATTTTTACGCGTTCGTGTATCAAGTCAAGCAGATTGCGACATGCATCGGTGTTGTCTTTGGTAAGCAAACAGAGGAGATTGCGCACTTCGTCTTGTATTTGCGGAGTACCACGTCGCAGATTATTTTGTGCGAGTTCCTCTACTAAACCTTGCATGTACAAACCCATGCGACATTCGGGATCTGATGCCATTGCCCGTAGGAGCGTGAGACATTGCTCGGTGGAGGCCAAAGCGCACCCATAGCAACGGTTTACAGCCGACTCTTCGGAACCTGGGTTTGCCGATTTATTCGGCTGATCCATCTGGCTGCGGTCGTAAGCAACGAGTTCTCTGGAAAGTGTTTTTTTTTTCTATTAGAAAATCTGAAAAGATATATAAAGGCAGACATACCTGCGACAAGCCTTAACTTTCTGCACGACTTTGCTGAGCTCTTCAAACGAAGTCCTCGACTCTACGCAGTACTTCTGGGCCAGCAGTTGGATTATCTTGTTTACCTGCGACGTACTGTGCACAGTTCCCAATGTCTCGTCGATCTGACGATCCGAACGATGCTCCGCCACTTTCTGAATTAATAGCTCCAGCATTTGTTTGTTTGTCTGTAGTTGACGGTAAATTCGATCGGCACGTTCCAAGGACGAGTGAATGATTTGCACCGTCTTGGTGCGATCTTCGGCCGACTCGATAGGGTCAACGGCGCAACACGCTCGCCCGTAAATACTGAAATCGAACTTGGCGTACTTACAGAATCCACATGAATGGCAGAGGAAGGGATCCTTCTCATCGTAGTTGATCGCACGGCATTTGTGACACTGGAATACGTTCTCACCGCAGTTCGCGCAGACTCCTGGATATGAGGGAACAGCGGCACTGCAGCGTGGACATTGCAGATTCTCGCTGGATCCGGTTACTGTTTCGTAGAAATCGCCGTACTCCACCATCAAGTTGCACGCAGTGATCGGAAGTGGGAAATCGATCTTCACCTCTGTTTGACCCGATTGCAGATTCACTGATCGAGCCTTGTGCCACATGGCCGGGCGGTTCTTCAGCTCAACTACAGCTTGTACTGTACGGTTGTTGTAGTAAATGTTGATGGTGCGTACCATCTTGGTGCGTTTCAGGTCAGCGATGCGTAGAATAATCTTGGAAATTGTGTGACTCTGGACCAGCTTGACGATCATCGTGGTTGTTGTGAATTTGGAATCCGACTTGATTGAGGGCAATTTAACATTTGTCATCGGCACCTCGGGATTATTGCAGACGAGGCAGGGCTCCGACTCCAGGTAATAGCCGCTGACTTGCAGCACCTGCTCAAGAGTGGTGTAAATCGGGGCATTCGGATGCTTCGACAAGAGTTCGTTCTGTTGCTGCAAAACTTCTACAGCTTTTTCCATATACTCCGGGAGCTTGTCTGATATCGCTTTGGTGCTCAGCGTGAGATATCCAAGGATGTCCACAAACTGAGCTGATCTTCGGCCATAGGCCGGGAGGTATTGCCACATGTTCCACAGCAAATTGATGAGCTTCTCCTTCTGTCGGTCGTTGCTGTTTTCATAGATCGCGTACGCGAGCGAATGCGCCTGCCAGCGAATCGAGGTAATGTTCGTCTCAAGAAGGAAGATCTTGATAAATTTGGACAGCAGGTGATCGGGCACAAAGCGGAAAAGCTGATGGACAAACGTGCTGCAGTGGGTGGGATCGAATTTCGAGTCGGATGTGATCTCGTTCTCCTCGGATTTGTCGCGATCTTGGCGGCTTTTCGAGGACGAAACAGATTGTTTGCTGGAATCTTGCTTCGCCTGATTGCTATTGCATAGGGCGGCTTGGAGTAGTTGCAGAATTATCGGGGATACACCATCGTCCAGCTGGAAGCACGCAATCTGCACGAGAGTCGGAATAACATCTTCATGGACAACACAGAACTTTTGCCAGTTGCCAGTGCGTATTTGGCTGATCTCCTGACACGCACGAAGGTGCTCGGTGAGCTCAACCAGAGCATCGTACGTCAGAATTGGCTGGATACCGCTGCCAATGTGCTGCAGTGGGAAATAAAGTAAACAAATTATCACAGAAAATTACCAGTCCACTTACCTTTGGAGTTTGCAAGTCGCAGAACTTCTTGATTGCATTGATGTGGACGTCCAGAGAGTGGCCGTCACGGAACATACGGAATTTCTCCTTGTTGCCGCAAATGTACATAAGCAACTTGCGCACCTGGCGTCGCAGTAGCGGCGTCAGATTCAACATCATGTATTCGCAAAGTGTGAACGTCATGTTTTCACAGAACTTGTGATACCAATCGTAGGTGGCTGGGTGACCAGCAGAGAGCTTTAAAATCTGGTAGGGTAGTCGCACTGCAATCTCAGTCAGCAGCGCATTGTAGCCATCGAAAATCTCGGGGAAATTCTTCAGGTAGTTGTGGGGAATCAGCGTTGAAATATCCGGTTTGGGTCCATAACTGATTGGTTTTAGCAGGTTATTTGACGCCGAGTTGGAGGAAGACGTTCCACTTGTTGTAGCGCCCGACTGGGTACCAGATTCTGCCGCCGCAGACACCGACTTCCAGTGCGCGAGGAAAGATTCCATCACCACGAGACAGAAGGGAATGGCTCCGCTCTTGATCAGGGTGTTTGCAGTAGTTGACGCCACGAAGGAGGCATTGTCCTTAAATTGATGGGGTGGCGATGTGGTGCCTGCTTGTTTCGACGATTTGGTTTTGCCCATCAAAACGCTAAATAGGCAGAGAAGCATAAGCTTGACTTCTGTGTTGGGCTTACGCTCAACAAGCTTAAAAGAAAAACAGTTTCATTTCGTCCACTTTACAAGTAGAGTCTCGTGTATTTACCTGTGAAGCCAGCGAGGCTGGACTAATGCCCAATCCATCGACCAGTGCATTGAGTAAAAGGTTCAAAATTTGCTGATCCGACTCATGATTTCCATCCAAGTCGGTGGTTAACATCAGCACAACTTGAACCAACGGTATGACTTGTGCGCCGCTGCAACCTTCCAGCGATTTGAAGTTCTCGACAATTTTGTTTAGAATTGCGCACCTGCAATGAAGAACATGCAAAAATATTCCTCGACAATTTCATTGACTGTGGCTTACCTTAAATCATGCAGCTTTGTTGAAATTTCGATTTCCGCCTGCTGTTCCTCGGATTCGGCTGATTCTTCTGGTAAGGGTGGCTCCCCGAGAGGGGCCATCTGCAGTTCTCCGCCTCTGGGAGGAGACGCGTTCGGCTGGTCACCGTAGGTACTGCTTCGACCTGATATTCCGCCGATACTTTCAACACCGCTACCACCGCTTTCGGATCCACCACTGCCGGCTGGCTCTGCTGGAGATGTCCGTAAAGTCGAACCATCTGTGGCGGCGTTAGATCCCTCATCATCGGAACCACCGACCGAGACGCTGGCCGCCTCGCCGGCGTTGCTAGAGGATGCCAACCTCTGGACATTCTGTAGAGCACCGTCGCGAACTCCTTGGAGATAGGCCAGTCCTTGACGTAGATCTCCGCCGTCGTGCTGCTGCAGGCTGAGTGCAATTGCAATATCCATTATGGCTTCGTCATCGGCATCCCGTTGCAAGTCGAACAGTTGAGGAAAACCTCCAGCTCCAAGGAACGCCTCCAAGTTTCCCATCGGATGGCCAATTCCAGCTTCGCCAAGGCCTAACGGCTCAATCGCATCCACGTCGACGGGGACAAAGTCTGCGCTGTTGCTTGTCGATGGGGTGTCGTCACCGCCGCCAACAGGCTGAACGGCTGTGCTGGTTGAAGGGGTCACCGTTGCCGTGGTGTTCGAAGGGGTCGGCGTCGAACAAGCCGGCGGACTGACGATTACAACCTTCCTGCGCTTGACCCGCGGACTGAGAAGCAATATGATGGCCTCCTTCGTGCTGTGGCTGATCACGTTGGATTCGTCCAACAGCAGCTCGATTAAGTATTTTGTCATTTTCTCCACCTGGGTCGGATCGGAGAGAGCGAACGCATGAATAATCTCCACAAGGCAGTGGATAATGGCTTCGGTGTGACACAGGCCACGTTTTACAATAGAGGTGGGTTCGTCTATGCGCGGTGTGATTTCGAAAAGCTTCTTTGTGAGCTCCAGCAGATTGGGCAGAATTACAAACTCGTTTTCCATGCAAATCTTGGTCAGGGCTTGGGGTCTTGCTACGGCTATGCCTCGCGTCAGCAACACCAAACGGTAAAAAGCCTCGGGGTCGATGGTGCGCTTGTCCTCGATTTTTTGCAGCTTAATTAGCTCAGTGTTGACATCGTTTAGGATTTCCTTGTCCTTGTACGCATGGTATGACGTGCGATTTCCATACAGTGTGGCCAAAACGCATTTGGTTTGCATTTGGACTGGATTCGGCGACGGCATAAGTAGTAGCGAGGTCGCCACCGAAATAGCCTTTTGCTTTAGAGTCGTCTCAACGTTCGAGCCTCCCAGGAGGCCTAATCCACTGTCAAGAACTTCCAGCATTGAGGTGACCATCTTATCGAGGTTGGTCACAGTTTGGACAGCAGAATCGCCGGAACCGTTTGTTCCTCCGGCCGTCAATGCAGATGTTCCAGCAGCAGCAGCACCGGTTCCAGTGGCTTCATCGGATTCTTCTGGCCATCCAATTAGATCCTTGGATTTGCCGTACACTTCGATGCAGTCCAGCATGCAAACGTTCTCGGGATCCTGTGATTTTCCGAGGATTAGGCTCAGCTTTTTGTCCGACTGCAGCATTTCTTCTTTTGTCAGGGGTATGTCAAACCATCGAGCTCGCCTAACAACAGTCGGGACCGTCCGGCCGACAACCGTCACGTTTTGAGGGGCCCTCAGCGGATCCTGCGTTCCCAACAGTATTCTAATTCCCACAATCACCATGTTCGGGTCCGAATTTATTATTTCCAATGTGAAGCCATTCGGCTTTGTGGACGCGACAAACATTCCAGAGGAGAACAAGCGCGTCTTGAGCTTCTGTTTGTTGTATATCTGTAGCAGGTCATTTCCCCCGAACTCCACGTCCGGCATTACGGTACAGTGTTCGAAGAAATCGATTGGAAAAGCCGGTGCACCATTGGGCCCAACCGTCTTCTGACCAGCTCCCGAGGTATTCCTCGAACTCGACTTTGACTTCGTTTTACGCGATGCCTTCGACGGGATTAGCGTAGCTGTCGAGTACATCTGGTTGCCGATGGGTTGCACCTCGGGCGATAGCCAGTAGTTGGTGTTCTCAGCTTGGGCGGTAAATATTCTCAAGCTTCCATCTTCACATAGGAGTATAAGGGTGGTCTTCTCAACTCCAGCTACTGTGTGGCGGATCGCCACCATGTCCATGATCTTCGACTTGGAACTCTGCGCCTTTATCTCCTGCATGACTATCCGCTCCGGAGTCAGCATAAATACAACGGGATTGTTGGACGTGTGCATCATGGCACAAATCAAGCCAGGGTGTCCCGGTATCTCGGTCCATTGGCAGAGTGGTTGTGGCGGACCCTTGGAAGAGTTCTTCGATGAATTTTGCGGGCCGGTCTGAACCTGCATCACACACTTGACACCTTTGTTCACATCTGTCAGTGGAGCCATAAAGCTACGGCCAAGCGAATAGCTGAAGAACAGTATTTGCAGAGTATGCGAGTAGTATATAGAAACACCACCTCCTCCGACCTGTCCATTGATGTCCTTGATGTGGGGATGTTGCAGATCCAATGTGTTGGTCACGTAAAAGTCGCCATGTTTCGCAAGACTTTCGTCATCCAGTGTTTGGTAGTAGATGTAACCGGACGAAGCTATTAGAAACATATAGTACACTCCCTCTTGGTATATGAAGGTACAATCGCGGATTTTGCCCACCGCCACAAGGAAGTAGTACTTCGGACTGTAGGTATCTTCGGCCAGTTGATAGATTTTAACATAGTCCGCTGTGACGAGGGCCAGCATAGTCTGTGAGCCTGGCAGCCAGATGGCCTTCTTAATGAAATTTCCGTTTTCCAGCTGAGGCGTGAGCACAATGTGGTCATTGGCGGTTCCGCTGCTGTTGAACGTCAGAATGTGACATTCTTTTAGTCCGCATACTGCGAGGCAGTCCTCATTGGCCGGATTCGCAGTTAACGAGAGCACAGTGCATGGTATTGGCGCGGAAGAGAGTTGCGTCAGAGTTAGCTTCCTCTTGGCGGCATCGGCTTGTTTTAGCAGAGCCGACAGCTGCAATATAGTCACCTTTCCCTTCTCATGAGAAACAGCCAAGTGCTGTCGCTTTCCATGCGGGGAGGAAAGACAGCACAGTGCTACACGTCGCACCAGCCCTGAAGAGAGCAGCTGCTTAATAGTTTGTCCTTGATCGCCCGAATAACTCATTCTCACGTTCTCAAAGGCTCCCTCTTGCGAGCCCAAAGTTGGCACCATGATTTGGTCACTTATTTGGAAGGTCTGGTCGAGGGTGTGGAGCCGTTCCAGGGCGCTCTGAGCCCGTTTATGACACCCGACAGTCGAGAACAATGCACAATTGTCTCTAATCGACGGCATTAGCAACTCAAAGAACTCCAAGATGCACCGTACCACGGACGTCCATTGCTCATTATTTTGCAGCGCATCCTTTGACGATTCTATGATCTTGGCCAGATGAGAGGCCCGTTCACTCATAGTTCCTCCTTCTACACGACTAAAGGACGCGTTTGTGGCAATGTTCGACGGTGGCGTTTGAGCTCTTTTTCTTGTGAGCGCTCCAACGTAGGAGCCGTCACAAGGCTCTTGAGATGACGAAACCACTGCCCGATCTTGAGTGCTCGACGAAAGGTTTACGCGTCTGCTTAGTGCCTGGCAGGAGCCGTCGTCCTTTGCTCCACAGTCACAGAAGAAATTTCCATATTTAGCGTAACTGACATCGTGATTTTTGTGACATACTCTGGCACAGACTGAGCACACGCCCACGGTGTTCACCATGTTGCACGTGTGGCAATGGTACCAGTGTTGATTCATAAATTCTTTCTGCGTTTGCGAGAATGTGCAAAGCTTATTGCCAAGACTGTCTTCATCCGAGTCTTCTACAATTGAATCCTCGTCATCACCGCCACCACCGAGTTCATCCATCAAGTCATCAAAATCCGCCTGCATCTCTTCTTCCCAGGGCGGTGTTAAGGAACGGCTGCCTTTGAAGCCCATCGCTTGGAGTAGATCTCCCATATAGCGCAGCAGTGCGGTTACATTGTCCAAGGCGATATGCGGACGCAGGACAACTTGTTGCGTTTTTGGAACGACAAGCTTCTCCAGCACGTGATATTTCGAAACTTCTAGCCAAATGATTGCTGCGGGGAAGAGCGTTGAATGTCCCCTACCTTGCGCTGCGTCTGCCAGCGTTATCATGACCTGAAAGTTTAACATTAAACAGACAGCCGGCGAAAAACAAACGAAATACATACCTGAAGCAAATCGGTGAAATCGGAGGCCTCCTGTGCAGGGCACAGCAATGTTTGGCCTAGCTGCAACAGCGCATGAAACAGTATCATCGACACTGACTGCGGCGTTTTTCCGTCCTGGACAATGTACTTTGTGATGTTTTGCAACAGTTTTCCATTGCGTTCGACGCCTTCGCCCTCGTGGGTTGGCGAGTCCGAGCGATTGGTGAAGTAGCTGTAGCTCGGTGCGACCTGAACTCCGACATCCTCATCGATTTCCATTGCCTCTGCATCCATGGCGGACGACTGAGCAATCTGATCTGAGATGCTGGGAATCGCAGATACGGTCGCCATGTTTGTGGGGGTCGCGGCATTGCTCGAAGAGTTACTTGACGGCTGGGCACCTTGTCCAGGGCCTAACAAAATGTGACTCAGCCAATTCTTCAGCCGGTTGATGTCGGTGTGACCGAGCTCTGTCACGCAAAGTATCAAATCTTGCAGGGGGAATAAAGAGTCAGACTTGTCAGCTGCTTGGAAGAGCTTTTCAAAGAACTGCAATATTTTCGTAGCATATGCTTGAGACAGATTTGTTCCGGTAAACGAGAGTAGCAGATCGGTGAGGCTTCCTGCGTGCGAGATGTGGAAGAACTCATGCATTGCCTTCATGCCCATCGGTTTGTCGAGCATCTGCTGCATGACTTTGAGAACTTCCAGAAATACAGATTCGCTGAGATTCATGTTTTGCGTCTGTCTGCATTCATCTGCGTACTCGATAATCACTCCATAACAGTGCTTCAGCAAGTAGCTGTATGAAAGGAACTGCCTTTCATCGGCGCCCGCTTCGTCAGAGCTTAGGAGAATGTTCAAGCACTTTTCGCTTATGTCATACAGGTACTCCATGCGTATGTCAAACAGCATGGCTGTCAGAGTTGGCTTCAGGCGTTCCTCTATCTTTGCGTCACCTTTGCAGACTGGGAGCAAGTAGTATATCAGGTGCATAAGAGTCTTTAGTGAATTCTTCAATGACAAAAGCACCGAGTAGCTCGTATGTTTCGAAACTTCCGTCAGATGTGCATCGATTACTGTCAGCGTATGCAGCTCGACAGGGAACACACTGCTCGAGAAGGAATCCTCCTCGGGCACATTTAGATTCTTGGTCCACTCAACTGTAATCGATTCCTTGTCCTGTCCAGACACCAAATTCAGGAATTGATTCGACAATTCAGCCGTGTAGGAATTCTTTAGACTTGCTATCGGAATTAGAAACTCGAATATGTTCGTCGGAATGGTGCCGCCAATACTCTTGGCCATGGTTTTCTGTACGGTGTCGCTCAGTATCTTTAGTGTGTCCAACAGTTTGAGAAGAAGGTCCTTGGACAGTTCTTCTTTAGCGAGCTCATTCACTTTGGTGCCCGTTTGTTCTTCCAGATCTGCACTGCCCGATGCAATGCTACCACTGCTCGGCGGGGTGGATCCACGTTCGTCGGATGTTTCAGATTGATCGTTGCTCTGAGTGTTTGACAGTTTTGGCGGTTGTACGCCCTCCTTTTCAGCCCAGAATAGAGCGTGCATACACGCCATAAGGGCATCAAGCATTAAGATTTTGGAAAATCGAGGATTTTCTGTACACGAACAAGATAGCGTTCTAAGGCATTGAATATAATGAAAAGGAATTTTACTCACGTGTGTTGAACGTCTTGTTGAAGGCTTCCAGTCCTAGAATTGTGTTCTTCAGGCTGAATCTGGGATCGGCCACATGTTCTGTGATATTTGTCCATAAAGTCTCTGCATACTGCGTGTACATGCCCTGCTTTATTAGGCTGTTGACGATCAGATAGTGTGAGGTTGCAACGGGGTGGAAACAACGAATCGACCAAAGCAACGAATGCTGTGTCGGCGTCTTGTCCTGGAGTAATGCCTCGACATGTGGTGTCGACGGCGGTAAGCCTAGTAGCAACTTCCAGCAAATACTGAAGCAATAGTGCACTGCACACAGGGTGTGTGATGTCACTTTGGCTGTGCATATATCGGTAACCGAGAGGATATCAATGAGGGCGTCCACAAGTAGTGGGTACTTCAGCTTATCAGGGGTGCAGAGGATAAAGTTCCAGGCTAAGCCATCGAGTTTGAATTCTTGCAGAATCTTTGTATCTATCACTGCAAGTGAGTAAAACTTTGGCCGAATACCTGAGATAAAAAAAAACACTCGTTAGTCCAAAATCGAAATCCAGACGGACGTACAACTTACTTGTTGATGCTTCGGGAGCAAATTTCCGGAACTTTTCCTCGATGTCCTTGCGACAAAATGACTGCATCTTTGTTTTGTTGTTGAGAAGATCAGAGACTTTTTGGGTTCCATCCAGAGTGCTTACGGAGAACAGATTCCAACGGACTTGCTCTAACAAAACAGTCGGCGCGTTGTACAAGTGTTTCATGAGGTACTCTAAAAAGAGCAATAGGCGAGAGAGCAGCATAATTTGATGATTGCGCAATGGTTTCTCGGGAGACACGCTGCGACAAACTTCAGCACATCGAATAACACCACCCGCCGTGAGCAGGAGAATTGATTTCTTCTGCATCAAATTAAGCGAATGGAAGAGGAAGAGCAGCAGCTGAGAGTGTTCAATGTTCAGATCCTCATAGTCGGTTTCTGAGCACTGGTTGGCGGCGGATGTCGAACACACACCTTCCACCAGTGTGTTGACCAAGCGGTGCCAAACCGAAAGACAGGCGGCCTCCTTCTCTTGCGTCGGTTTTAAAAGAAGAATCTGGACCAATACGGATAGAGTGCTGGAATAGACCTGCAGCGGCCAGGTGTTGGTATCCTGAGTCCAGGGGGATACAGACAAGTAAAGAAGCAAGTTCGACTGCAGCGATTCGTTCAAAAGAGATCCAGAAATCAAGTTGTGAAGATACCGTCCAACAGCGCCGGAGAATTTAATCATAGCCGTCTGCCATTGGGGACAGTTGGAGTTCTCCGGTTCGCCCCTGGATGCATCGCGGTCAAGGTCTTTTAGAATATTCGCCAACAAGACCATTTGCTGTTCACTCAATCCCGCCTTTACGTACTTGTTTAGATAATTGTGCTTAGTGCCGAGCGATTGATCAAGGAAGCAGAATATTTGCGCGGCCAATTCCAAGTACTCGTGTGGTTCATCTTTAGCCGGCACTAAGTTTGATTTTTGAGTTTCGTTCAGCTTGTCTTGAACCTGGCTCTCGGAAGGTTCCTCGCTTGCTTCTGGTGATAGTGTTTCTTTGAACCAAAGGCCCAAGTAGCTCTCGCTGTCATCTTCCTCCGAGTTATCCGAGCATGAGAGTGTGTCATTGTAATAGGTTGTCGAGTCAGAGTAACTTATTGGGTCACATTCTGTACGATCCTTTGCGTTTGCTCTTTTTAGAGAACAAGCTTTGCGGTAGGAGACTGTTGCCAAAAAAGTCAACAACTGCTGAAGTGTTGCCGTGTTCAGTACTCTCACTACCCTTTCTAGTGCCGAATACTGCTCTAGAATATCAAATTCAGCCGGTTCCGGTGCGTTCTGGTTAGTGCCCGAACCAGCAGCTCCTTCATCACCGCAGGTGGCTTCAATTTTCAAATCATCAATCAGTTCGGTTAGCAAGTTCAGGCTGTGACTGGCAATGGCGGCATTTAGAACACCAAAGCCTTGTTGGACTTTAAACAAATTCACTCTGGCAGAAGGAGTGTGTTGATCCGGGCCCCTTGCCGGACTTTTGCCTTTTGTAATGGCTTCTTCAGTCTGTTGCACTTGCTGTTTCGAACTGGCACTGCCGGAAGCTCCAAGAGCACCCTGAATGCCTGTGATAAGCAACCATGCGCCAAAACATAAATGGTTTTGGTAGACATGAATCCTTGCAGAGTTTTTAAGCATATTTCCAATGGTGGTGTAGATCTCCAAAGCCTTGTCCACAATTGTCCGTGCACTCTCCTCATTCTCGTCGGCTTCCTTAGAAACTTGTGACGAGCTTCCTGCCTGTTGGCTCTTCTGCGAACCAGAACTGGACATAGAAAGTACACTGCATGAAATAGATGTGAGAACAGCGCAATAAAGCGCAGACATTGCACAGCGTGAAAGTTGATTGATTTTAAGTGGCGAAAGAGGCTCGAGTATGGGTAGAGTAAGTGCTTGCCACAAGATAGACACTTCTGCAGACATGTTTGCGAAATTGTTCTTTATTTGTGTAGCCTCAGTCGTGGTCAGAGGCAAATATAGTTGCTTTCCGGTTGAAATACATTCTTCGTACTTCTGTCGATATTTTGATAATGTAGGTAGCGCAGAGCAAACCTCAAGAACTACGTCTCCAGCATTTAACGATTCTAAATATGAAACGTTTGCCGACGAGAATATGTCCTATCAAAACAATATTAGAAGTTACTTTCAATACAGATTGGTAAAAGGAAAAACTACTAACCGTGCAATCAGTGAGTTCCTCACTTAAGGGCGCCCAAGCATTTGGATTTCCCACTTCCAATGGAGCAGTTAGCTGCTGCAATATTACCGACGACAAATCCGATCGGGATCTCTTAATCTCCGACTTTGGGCTGTCCTTGTCGCTGCTCCCACTGACAATACTTTTGCTAGAGTCTGGGAACTTTGTTCCCTTCAATATAGCTGCAACAGTGGCATGATCAAATCCTGCCAACTGTTGTTTACCTTCGCATAAACTTTTCAACGCCGGTAACATCCATTTGATATCAAATACAGTTAACTTGTTCAATCTATTCAAAATGAATCGTATCAGCACTGAGCTTGCTTCTATCATCTGTGGCACCTGCGTCTGGCAAACTATATGCACAAAAAAAAAACAAAGAATTTCGCAATTGGAATTAAAACATTCACCCAGTTACCCCCCTCAACCCAAAATGACTCACCTAGACTGCATTGCCCACTGATGGTATCGGCGGCCAGTGCCGAAAATGCAGTAAAAAACTGCCCATGAAGATTATCGGTTTCGAAAAATTCGTTTTCGCTAAACAAAAAAACAATAGATTGTAAAATTTATTCTAACTTCGGTGGAATTTTCACTTTTTCGCAGCAGAAAAATTCACGGCCGCCATTGTGAAATTTTAATTTGGATTTTTCTCAAGAACTAGAATATCTGGTGGATATATTTATTTATACTTACCATCTGGTGATTGCTTTTATTATGTTTAACACATCGGTTTTGTTTAAACTTCCATAATTATTTGATAAAAGTGGTTTAACAACGGAGGACCAATCGATTCCTCCACTATGAGCGGCCATCTTTACAAATCTAATTTTTCTTCTGCACAAATTTTTCAGACGTCAAAATATGAAATCGAACATACCCACGAAATGTCAGACGAAATGAGGGGGGAAATGAGTTTGCCAAAATGGATGAAGTGCAGCGTCCGTGTAAAAAAGCGAAGACTTTTCATAGAATTAAGGAATGAAAAGGGAGTTTTTATAAAATTTTCTTGTGCAGTGCGTGTGCCGGTAAAAGTGCGATTGATATATACACGGAACTTGCTATGAAATTATATAGAATGTATTCCCGCGAGAAGCATTTTCGAATTGTGGATGCACAAATCGTGAACCGTTTGTTTATTTTGTTCCGTTATTTATATGTATTGTGAAACAGAAACAGCTGGTGGCCTCGAAATGTAAACAAAAGCAGAGCGAGTTGTTTCGGAACAATTCGCAACTACACACACACGGACGTCCTTTTTCGGAGTCCCATGTACGCATACGTAAGTAATAAAAAAAAAAAAAAAACAATTTTCTCACTTTAATCTAGAACAATAAACTTTATTCAACCATTCAAACACATTAGATCTAATTATCTTTTTTGGGTTGTTCGGGGCTTTGCTTTGGTGCGGCTGCAGCATCTGCTGCTGTTAGTCGTGCTGCCATTTGTGCTATTTTCTCCTTCTGGAAATCCTTGCGAGCTTCGTCCAAAAGTATATTCTGAATTAAACTGCGATTTTGTGTCATGTCGGACAACAGGGAAGGGTAGGGATTTCCACGTAACTCCAACACCGACTTCTGGTAGTATATTCCGGGGTAATCGCGCGGTGCTTTGTACATTCGGGTGTAGGAAACACTACATTCTTGGAAGCGAGGTACTAGCACTTTAAACAGCTTGTGCACCAGTTGTTTTTCCAGCAGCCAATAGTCTGCCAATTCCATTGTTGGTTTGTGGCAATCTCCATGGCGAATGGCATTTGAAATTAGCTAAAATTTGATTCAATATTTGGAATTAAATGTTTTCAAATGAAGAAGTTTGTATTACCAACTCAACGTAACCTCTAGCTTCGTCGGCACGATTATAAAATAGCTCTATACGTTCATGCTTAACCAGCGCAGTGACAGTCTTTCGCAGTTTGTGTAATCTGCCTTCTGGTCCGTCCACATTTTTTAAATTACGCTTATTTGGTCGAACAGCTATCCGCAGTTGGGACATTAACTTTGAAACCTCGGCTTGATTCATGGTTTACACAAAATTTCTAATTTAATTTTACGTAAATCAAAACACGAGTTGGATGGAATAAGGCCGAAATTTCTTCTCTAGTGACAGCTGACTTATAAATGACAGTTTGAACAATTTACCGTTTAGGTATGTTTCTTTTGTTCGCTTTTGGTGTTATTCCGAAGGTATGTTGACTCGCATGGGGTCTATTATCACATATTTGGTGTTGCGAAAAAGTAAATACATAAGGCGTATTTTTTTGGGAAGTGAGTATAACAAAACCAAAAGTGAGTATAACAGTTTTGCATGTAAAACCAAAAGTGAGTATAACAAAACCAAAAGTGAGTATACCAGTTTTGCATGTAAAAAAAAAAGTGAGCTAGCTATAGATTCCCAAAAAAATACGCCTACAGATGCGTTTTTCGGCTACATAAAATGTTGCCCCAATGAAAAATGGCCCCAAACTGAAAATGAAAAATCACCCCAAAAATTTACATGAAAGGCAACAACAACAGAAAATTGAGAAAAATTCATATTTTGGAGCCTTTTTTCATTTTTCAGTTTGGGGTAAAATTTCATTATGAAATAAGGCCCAAACGAAAAACGAAAACGTATGCAACCCCCTGCTTGGGTTTACTGTCAGATTTGGGGCCTTATTTAATTTTTTTGGAACCTTATTTCATATTTGAAATTGGGGTATTATTTCATTATGAAAAATAGCACCAATTTTGGGGCGATTTTTCATTTTCAGTTTGGGGTAATTTTTCATTGGGGCAAATTTCATGTAGCCCGTTTTTTCAATAATAATACCTCGGTGAGTAATCCTTTGAAAAGCAGACAAGGAAAAAAGAAAGCACAACGAAAATAAAGCGTTTTTGGCGTTGATAAATTGTTGATATGCCAACATTTGGAGAGAAAATTTGGAGAGCAGCTAATAGTACATTTACACCGCACCTAAATTCAACATTTCAGCAGACAAAATTTCGAAATCCAATTTTGTGTTCCCACTGAAACTTCAACATTTCAAATGACAGCTAGTGTCAGAATTGATTATTCACTGATGTTTTTTATGTTTCGAAATTAGAAGTGGTTAAAGAATTCATTTTTTAATTATATTAATCTAAACATGAATATGGTTTTCTGAGTGATGTTGGAGAGACTAGTAGGCTTTGCAAAATAAATTAGTTTATAAAATCAAAAATAAAAAAAAATAAGAAAAAAATTAAACAAAAAGAAAATCATCAAATCAATTTAATAAATACTTAAATAGTTATTAATATTTGCCAGCCCCTTTAGTATACTGAAGATAGTCACAAAATTAGGACGAATTAGAGAAGAGCCCAGTTGGCAGAACAGTGCATAGTTCGAACTGTTGGTGAATGATCAAGATGTAACCATTATAAAATTACAGATTCAAGAAGAGTGCATTTTTATCAAATATCTGCACGAAGCTACTGAAAAGGTAATTTAGTTAGACATGTTTATTTTAAGTTTAGAAGCTTAACCGAAAATGTGTAACATCGTCACATCGGTTCGCGAACGCCTCGACTTCAAGAGTATTTCGCCAACATAATGGGAATCAGATCCACGATAATTGGGTTACACCTGGGTGCCATCAGGTAATAACATCGTCAAAGGTCCAGCGTGACTTTTATAAGATCCCTCAGGAGAAATTTCCAAAACTCAGTTCAAACGGTAATATGTAAGAACCTTGAATATTTACGTCTCTGTAATTATTCAATCAGCTTATTTACGGGTTTAGTTTGTCCATTTGTATTGGCGCTATTCTACGATACCCGGAGGCCCAGAGCTTAGCTTCAATGAGGGCCGAGGCCTGTGCTAATGTCTCTAACACATACATACATACATAAATTAATCTAAACATGAATATAAGTGATAATTCAGACAAATTAAATACAATCTAATAGTACATTTACACCGCACCTAAATTCAACATTTCAGCAGACAAAATTTCGAAATCCAATTTTGCGTTCCCACTGAAACTTCAACATTTCAAATGACATGCGCGGCGGATCGCTTTTCATGGCGGATCGGTCCATGAAAAGCGATCCGCCGCGCATTTGGGAATAAGCCCCCAGAAGTGGTTTGTACCTAAAGAATTAATTTTATAATTATATTAATCTAAACATGAATATAAGTGATAATTCAGACATATTAAATACAATCTTAAATAAATAACATTAAATACAACAAAAAATTCCTCATCGGATTTTTTTACAGCGGTTTTTTTTTTGTCAGTGAGCCCAAAAGTCATCAAAATGAGGTTTGTTCGATTTGACATACTTGCAAATGCAGCGATGAAATTCAACATTTCGCTGAAATTCAACATTTCGATATGCTGGAAAATGTATGGCGAAATGCTGAACATTTGGCCTGAAATGCTGCATTTAGTCGAAATGATGAATTTAGGTGCGGTGTAAACGTACTATAAACGTACTATTACACCGCACCTACATTCAACATTTCAGCAGACAACATTTCGAAATCCAATTTTGCGTTCCCACTGAAACTTCAACATTTCAAATGACAGCTATGACTTTCTAAAAATAATATCAATTTTACTATCATTGTCAACACTGTTTGAATTCATCGACGTTCGTTTTTTCGGCAATATTTGACAGAGGCGCTGTTAGGAATGCACTTAATCTATGTTTAAGTTATTTATTTACACTTTCCAAAACTTCCTGAAGCGAAAAAACGAAAATCGGATCGGTTTTTTTCTATCACACAAATTCTATGGTAAGAGGGGAAATAATGAATGAACTGTCAAATTGCTAGGTGTAACGTGGGGGTGAATCATGCGCTTTGGCATTATGTGCTTCTAGTTTCTTTTCTTTGTCTGAAATAATTTTTGACATCAAAATTCAAAGGTTAATGTGAAGTCGTCACTGAGGGCGTTCAAGATTTAAGTTTAGTAAGTCTGACAAAGCTCTCTAACTTCATGTTGCTGAGTTTTCATTGGGCTGAACTGGTCACGTGAACAGTTTTCTGAGTTGACGTTTATGTCGACAACACTGGCAAATCAATTCACGAATTTCTCGACTTACTACTAATGCTGGGTTTCCACTTGTCGATTTGAAATTGACAATTGACGTATTTTTATGCCAATTAAAAAATTGGCAAGTGGAAATAGCGAAAAATTGCTTGTCAATGAATTGACTAACAGCGTTTGTCAATAACTGACAAAGAAACCACTGGACAAGTGGAAATAGCTGAATTGTCAAACAAAATGTCAGTTTGTCTATAATTGGCAGTGAAAATTAATTGGCATCGAGTTCATAAGTTGGTCAATCAACTGACAAACGATTTTTTGCCAATAATTGACATAAGTGGAAATGAACTGACGGCGGTTTCGTTCAATGACATAAACGCGAGAGATGTCAAACTTTGTCAATCAACCGACATGTGGAAACCCACCTTAAGTTGACATTTATTTGTGCCATCCCTTCAAGCAAAATCGCTGACCCAACTTTTCCCGTCATTTTTGGATCCGCAAAATGATCCTAAATATGAGGCGTTCCACGCACACATTTGTAAATTCGCTGTATCTACACAACAAGTAGAGCGAGAGTCGCGAGAATTTTTGTTTTGTCTTTTTTTATGCAATGGATTGAGAATAATGAGAGAGTGAACATCAGCCGGTGATTAATCTTTCGTTGACGTTCGTGGTGATGACCGTGATAAAATCTCTCTACGAATTAATTAATTAATAAGGTAAGAACATGAATTCGAGCGATTATTATAAAATTAACCGTGATGTTTCCTTTATTTGCAAACGTGCAAGGAAATATAGTGATGAAGATCACAGGGAACAAATTTCGGGTATATCGGGAGGCTCAACAATGAACTTGTGCGAAAACAGTGTTTTTAACCAATATAGGTAATGATGAAGACAATTTAGATGAAATAGTGAATTTTAATGAAACAAGTGCTCATTGTTCACAAAGTGTATTGCCGCGTTAACACCCTTTTTATTTTCAGAATGTGCAAGGACAAAATTCCCGAATGCCAGAGGAAGCGACATCACAAGTGCCGTAGAGAAATGGTTCCACTATGCCAAAGACAGGATCCGCCGAAAAAAAAAACGTTTTTGTTGTGATAATAGTGTTATTTTACCGAATTAATAAATTCCTAAAAAAAATGCATGCAAATGTAAACAAACTTGTTTGTATTTTTTCGTCTGAAAAAATCTTCGATACTCGATTGTCATCTGACAGCGCTTGCCTCGTTTTTTAATTTTTTTTGGATCCGACTTGGATTCATTTTTCGCTGAGTGCGGCGAGCTCGCTCTCTCATTCTCTCACCAACACATACAAAAGTGGGTCCGCGGTGATTCTAATTTCCATACTAATTTGAGCCGACAAACGCAGTTTCGCGGATCCGTATGCGGAGCCGTATGCGGAGTCTTCCATATGTCATTGACTCCGTTTATGAACCGAAAACGGACTCTCTTGCTTGAAGGGATCATGTGTCCGGAGAAGACAGTTTTGACATTTCTACTGGGTCATCAGAGAGCTTCGGGAGGCATGGAAAAGCCTAGTTTGACATTTTGATTGCCCTGACGTAGAGCACCAGTCAGAACAGAACCCCTGTCTCCATGGGTCCATCCATCCAACGAACTTTGCAGGGATGCCAAAACTAGACATGGCCCTATATAAGCTGCTTGTATCGATGTAAATATGGTATGACTGTATGAGTGACTTACCTATCGATTTTGACTTTTTGGGTTTCTCCAAGATCCACTCCTAAATGTGAAAATTTGTTCGGCGGTGGACTTTCCTTACCTAAAACTACACACAAGGGCGAATTAAGTTATTAATGAATGGTTTTAGAAGTTCACACATAATAATAGCGCAACGGGCAGTATTTAGCTGTTCAAACATTTCGAAATACATATAATTCCAAACCAAGTGTTTATAGAAACACTCTGTGAAAACTGTCCTTCCGTATGTCTGTCTGTCCCACCCCTGGGGAATCTAATCGCTTGGACGGATTTGTTTCAGACTTCGTATTTAGAGTTTGTGGGTTGTGGGCTAGTTGAGTTAATATAGGCATGCTTAACATGACTGTATACCCAGTTTTTCGCTAAAAAGTCCAGCAACGGCAGTTTTGAAAATTGTCTTTTTCTCGAAAACGGTAAAAACGATTTAAAAAAAACTATTTTAAGGTACTATTGTCACTCTTAACTTGATAACAAACTTTGGTTTTCTCTAAAAAGACTGTGTCCTTTGATATCCACCCAAATCCCTAATAATAGTACATACTTTAAAAAAACTGCTCATATCTCAAAAACGCCGTTTTCGATTATGATAAAAATGTAACTGGCAGGTAATGCTTAAATCCATAGTACATAATACAATTACTATTTGCTCAGTTTTGAGCTAAACAGTTGCAAAACAGCAATATAATTCGAAATTCATCGTCTATTTGCCTTGAAGAAAATGTCAGTTCGGGGTGAAATTTGAAAGTAATAAAGTGTTGTAGTTAATACGTATGTTTATGTAGTATGTATAACGTTTTTAATTAACAAGGGTTCAGTTACTAAGCCCGAGTACATCTTGAGTAGGTATGATTTTAAACGAGAAAGTTTCGTGCGACCCAGTCGTGCACATTTTTTTTTTAATTTATTAACTTTTTAAATTATTTAAGAAAATACAATTACTGAACAAATGACAATAAATAAAATAAAAATGGAGTGGTAATTAGCCAATTCCCTTAAGATCCATTTCTATTGCAAAAATTTGAATAACGTCGTTCGCACATGTCACCGTGGCGTCGATACTCCTTGATGTCGGGAAGATTTTTGAACAGCGCCGACACGGGTTTTTGGTTGTCAGTATTCTCTGAATGTTGTTCACTTCCTTGTGTCAATCGATTCGAAACGGATTTCTGCATTCCCCAAATAAACGGTGCACTCTTGCACATGAGCAACTTGATGCAATCTCCTTGACCATCATGATCTTCGAGTTTATCAATGGCTTCCGATAGTTTGTCGGGCAATGCCTGATCAGTAATATGTGTGATGAATTGTGAAAGTCCCTCTGGTGGATTATTTAGAATCCAATCGAGTGGTGTACCATCGTCAATATTTGCCCGACCAGATCGTTCTTCCTGTTGATCGTCATACGCCGATTCGTCCTCTTCATATGGATGCTGAGATTCGTCATGGTTTCGTCCATCTTCAGATGATTTTGGAAATGTTTTTGGATTTTGGCGTTTTGTTAAGGTGTTTCCTATCTAAAATAAAAACAAGAAATTAGTGCAATTCACCGCACGACAAAATACTATACAAACCAACTGGGCGATCATCAGCAATGCATTGATCGCTAGTGCTCCCAATTTACCCGCATCAAATCCAATCATTCTCAGCAGGCCACTAATCATGTCCGTTGGATTTATTTGGGACGCAGAGCTACTATCACTGTCCGAATATTGTAACTTCTCGGGCAATTGAAAGAGCGACGATGCTTCAAACTTTTTCGTAGGCGCTTGTGGGGCAAACGCTTTTGCCACCAAATTCGCGACATCGGCAGCAGTGTTAATTCCTATGAGATACGACAACTAGATATGCAGATGATAATATTATCTCGATGGTCTTACCCATCATCTGGCCAGCATATTTTATCCCATTGTTTATATTGTCCATAATTCCTCGTTTGTTTATGTGTTTTCCGTCCACCATACTCAGGAGGTAGATCCACAGGACGAATAATACAAAGCAGAGAATCTTAACGAATTCAAATCGCAGGAGTAACATTGTCGTAGAGTAGAGTTAGTTATAACCACGACGAAATATGGAACTGAAATGAACGCGCTTGTTCGTCGACAGAAAAGAAAGTCTCGTCAACCAAGCGAGGACTTGTCAGTACAGTGAGCAATGTAATTGCCACCTAAGTTGCTAAAATCTCAGTGGGGTAATTGTCTCACTGTCGCGGAGCGGCGGAGCTCTCAAGCGTGTGAGCGACCTAAGTACGAGTACTCACAACCATATTACTCAATGCGTTATGATAATGATGGCCTAATAAAAACAAAATTAAATTGTCATTGCTGCTTTATGCCTATACCCACCTATTTGAATGGTTTTCTTATAACCAAAAGAAGACCTTGAGTTTGAGACCATCTGATGCATATTTTAATATCATGTGCTTATTCTATCGGAATTTATTTGAGGTTATACCCTTCTTAACACACTGCATAAATGAACAAGCTTTAGGACATTAACACTTCATATACACATTGTTAGTGTTTCATGTCTGATATGGCAAAAAGGGAACATAAAATTTAATTCAATAAATTGCAGTACATATATTTTTATGTCCGCACAAACTGTATCCCAGAGGAGGGCGCTCAAGAATCTCGATATTCCCTTATGGTGTGTGTTCATACTCGGTTTAATCCCCATAAATTTGTGGTATAGTAAATCATGTACCCAAAGTGAGTAATCGGCGATGCCCGTCGTCTCTACTTCTCTCCTTATTTTCCGCCGATTTTGTGAGAGGATTACCCACTGTTGTATCGAACTCGAGTCTTATGTGCTTGTGATTTCATTGGTGTCATTTGAAATGCTGATAAATATATCTGACATATTTATTAGGTATTTGTTACGGCAGTAACGTTGAAATGCTTTGTTTGAAGTTGAAATATTTATGGTAGCCCAGTTCAAAGCTGATGAAAACGAGTCTATATATTGTGGGAATTTCACACTATACATAGTATATCGTTCGGCTTAACTTATTCTACTTCAAAGGATAGCTTTTGAAGGTATATATTGTGTGGTCCGTCATTGAGGTACTTTTTAATCCTTTTGTTATAAACAAATGTTCTGTCTTTACCTCCTAGTGACAGTATACTACCAGACTATTCGCAAAGAAAGCTAATTTTGAGAATGGAAATTCCATAAAAACAGTGGAACATTTCGTCGACCTTTGACCACTGACCAGATATATAAACACCCCAATATGTCATCTCATATCTCTTAAGGGACTGGTTGTCATCTTGACTATGTTTTTAAGGTTACAAAGCGTTATTGACTTAAAGCAGACAGTCACATTCGAAACAGACGTAAAAAATCATACAGGCGTTTAGTCATTGTAGACGGGCATGGTAAAAAGTTCTGGCGGAAGCTTCTTCATTAATAACATTGACCATTGCGAACACGGAATTAAAAGCGGTCTTAAGGCGATGTCTTCCTCTACTGCGTTATCCCTCCGGGTTAGACTCGAAGACTCTACAGGACGGAGCATTTGTTCCTAGCCATATTAAACGACTGACTCTCAGTTTTTTTTGACCAGGTCGATGTCGCTGTACAGTACAGCTAGTATAGTTTGTCGTCAACGCAAACGAGACCGAACATTTTACGAAGAATCTTTCTCCCGAAGCGACGTAGGATATCTTCATCCGCGCTATGGATAGAGTCCAAGCTTCAGCGCCCTAAAGCAGGACTGGAATGATCAAGGTCTTATAGAAAATCTCCTTAGTTGTTCGGGATACTACTCTATTGCCTTCTTAGCCCAGCGGTTAAACAACGATTGGCAAGCGTTATTCTTCCTTTAATTTCTACTGCGATGTTGTCAGAATTTATAGCAGAGCCGAGGCAGACAAAGTCCCTCACTACCTCAAAGTTATAGCTGTCCTCAATGTTATAGCTGTCGATCGTGACGTTTTGTCCGATTCTACGATGTTGGGTGTCCCTTCTTGTTGACAGCATATGCTTGGTTTTGCCCTCGTTGACCGCTAGACCCATTTTAACCGCTTCGGTTTCTATACTAGAAAACGTCCCAGTGATAACTCGCTGTGTTCTACCAATTATATCAATATTATCGGAATGCAAGTAATTGGACGGACTTTTGAAAGATCGTGCCTTGTGTGTTGGCCTGTGAGTTTCGGACGATTCTTTTAAGTATGGTTGTTAGGTTAGTTGAAAGTGTCTGTCAGCTAAAAACGCCGACACACTTAGACCAGTGTAGGTCCATTGTGATGCCACGAAGAAGTATCTAATGGGCACAAACCAGAAAGAATAGACCACCAGCTCCGCCCAAAAATGAGAGATCCATAGAGCCAGTTTCAAAAAGTTATTAGGTGGTTAAGTATGTGTGCCATGCTAAAGTAAATGGAGGGCGAATTGGTCACGCATACACTGGCACCTAATAACATTTACAGTTATTTCTGTGGTACAACACGTATTCACAGATAGAAAAAGAGGCGGCGCTACTCATTTCAAAACTGGCTCTATGCAATTCTCTTTTTTGCCCGAAGCTGGTGGTCTATTCTCTCTGGTTTGTGCTAATGGGTTGAATTGTTCCTATTCTAGCGAGTTCATCGGCCTTACAATTCCCTGGAATGTCTCTATGCCCCGGCACCCAAATTAGGTGAATGTTGAACTGTTCGGCCATCTCCGTAAGAGACGATCGACAGTCGAGGGCTACTAGAGAAGTTATAGAGATCGAATTCAATGATTTTATGGCTGCTTGTCTGTCCGAAAATATGCAGTTATCCTTAGCGGATATGACGTTTTTCTTGAGCCAAGATAAGACTTCTTTAATCGCCATAATTTCCGCCTGGAACACGCTACAGTAATTTGGTATGCGGAAGGAGAGCTTAAGATTAAGACTTTCGGAGAAAACAGCCCCACCAACTCCGTCTTTGGTTTTTGAGCCGTCAGTGTAGAAGTGAACTGATACATCTTTCGGGAAAGTATCCTCATCCCATCGATATAAAGATATGGTGGCTATCGATTTGCCTAAGTGTGAAAATTTGATCGACGGTGAATTTTCCTGACCTAAAACCGCACTGATAGGGGTCAATCAGGTTATTTACGAAGGGCTTAAGGCGTTCACACAGTACGGCAGATGTTCTTGTGTGCGATGTTAATGAGGCTGATACCTCTGTAGTTGGCGCAGAGAGTCTTTGAACGTTGGGTCTCTTTTCTTGTGGACCGGGCAAACGATGCTGAGATTCCATTCATCAGGCATGCAATCATCTGACCAAATTTTGGAAATGAGTTAGCATGCTCTCTAAGTCATCTCCAGCTGCTCTAAAAAGCTCAGCAGGTAGACCATCGGGCCCCGCAGCTTTGTTGTTCTTTAGCTTGGATATTGCTATTAGTACTTCGTTTTGGTCAGGTGGACGGACGTTTTGTCTATCATCGTCTATATTGAATGGTACGTTCTGTCTAACAGCGGGATTCTGGTCTTCGTCGCCATTATAGAGTCTTCGGAAGTAATTTTTCCACATTCTCAGCACCGACTGTGATTCTACTACAAGGTTTCCCTCATTACCTCTACAGGGTTCTGTAGGAGACTTTCTGCCCTGTCAGCTATCACGTTCTTTTTAGCATTTGGTAAAACTTCCATATACATTGTTCGTGGGAGTAGCATCTTTCAATTTCTCGATCATGCGCTTCTCGTGCTCTTTTTTTTCTTTCTTTCTTAGGATCCGATGTTCCTCTCGTCTCTTTTGCTCGTAGAGCTCGCGAGCAGATCTAGTTCTGGTAATATTTGGCAACGCCGCTTTATACGCTTCTTGTTTTGCTGCGTTTGCTAGCCCCACGACGACAGTTTCCTATAGTAAACTAGACGAAGTTGGTGCTCCATATCTATATGGAATGGACTTGGAAATTCTCATTGATACTTTGGGGTTCAGTACGCCATCGGTTCTCCAGATTAGGTCCATTATTTCGACCTCAAGCAATCTAGCTGAGAAAGCATTTCTTCCCAAAAGAATACAGTCAAGAATAGTTTTTTTTAGAAATTAATCCAAGAGTATTCAATTGTCGCACAAGGTCTTCGGTTTAAACGTGTATTCTAGCTGCACCCTCCAGGGATATCTATATAGTACCCGTCTTCCTTGCGAAGTCTTGAAGGGGTGAAAACCCAACAATTGACTCCAATTGTACACTCCAAACTCCAAGTTGATAGAAATATATATTCAATTCATAAATATGTTTATGATTGAAAGTAGTTTGATTAAATGGACAAGCCAGGCCCTGGTCATAAAACAAATCCTCTCGGCGATAGTCTTTGAACCAAAGATTCGTCTTGAGGTATGATTCACAGTCACTTGTTGATTGAAAAATCAGTATAGTCTCGGTGAAAATCGAGCAAACAGTGCGTCTAGAACAGATGTGGTGGTCGTCTACTGATGAGCCCACCCACCACATCGGGGCGAAACGCATTACTGGAGTCGAGGCCAACACAAATTGTGATGTGAAATATATGCTTTTCAACTTGCGCGCCACCTTAGACGAGCTATTCCTCTACTGAGTTGACACTCTAATGGGTACGACGCGAATTTTTGTCGGCCGGCCGGCGTAAGCAAGTATGTAATTAAACAGTCTTTTGAAAGATTGGACTTATGTATATAAAGTAAGTGGTATCGCATAATTCACGCAAAATTTGAATCTTGCGCCATTTAATAATACAGTGATGCTAACCGAAAAAAAAGATAACAATGTGACAGCTGACAGTTCGGGATTAGTAAAAATTGAGCTCTTTCTGAGGTCTGTCTTTCATACAGTTTGTGCTCTCTGTCAATGATAACGTGTAACAGGTAAAGCCACATTCATCGATATAAACACATCTCCATCAAGTACCACCAACGTTGACAAGCTATAATGTCCCATTGTTACCCCTTTCCTTAAACATCAATTGACGTCTAAAAAATTGTCAATTATCTCGGCATTTAGCTCATAACAGAATTGGAACCCCCTCATGGTTATATCACACAAAGTCCAACGTCAATTTTTAATTTTTATTGGCATATGTAAATGTGATCTCATATAAAGCAGCACGCGTCCAACTATATCAAATCACCACGAGAACAAATCAAATAAATACTCCAGAGCCACAGACGAAAATGCGAATCCCACCGGGCTGTATAGGTGTCCATCGAATGTAAGATGAGATCTCTGCGAGAAGATAAAATCGTACACACAGCAAGAGAACGTAATGGAAACCCCCAAACAGAATCATAATTTCGAATCCCAAATGAAATAAACATGCTAAATTGATTAAATTGCTATAAATCATATTTCGGTTGCACACTACCATGTCGCAGTGTCCATCTTCATGCCACAACGAGGAAGAGAATCCCCCAAAACGCAACGACACTCGTACGTATCGTTTCGTATACATATGATTCCCAATATTGAGGAAGAAAAGATTCTTTATCTCTGGCCGATTATACATTGTGAAGGAACAAGCAAAACAGTCGACACGATGGCCACTAATAACTGTGGCTTTACCTGTGTCGAAGTCGGATTCACGGGACGATGGGGAATCCACGATAATCTTTTCTGGTGGTGCGGAACAAGAGAACAAAATATCACCTTCGGCCCTCCGCACTTGGCTGCCGCCGAGGGCGACACAACATACAGTGGCTGAATGCAATTTGCCGACGCGAAGCTGCTGTTGCATATTTAGTAAATTAAAACCGAATAAATTGTTAGTCCTTTTTTTTCGGCGTTTTGAAATGATTTATTTGGCTTGGTGGCACTTGTTTA
Source organism: Cheilosia scutellata (assembly GCA_955612985.1). Taxonomy (NCBI): domain Eukaryota; kingdom Metazoa; phylum Arthropoda; class Insecta; order Diptera; family Syrphidae; genus Cheilosia; species Cheilosia scutellata. The sequence continues at coordinate 73,043,687 of OY015311.1, read as the reverse complement.
GTTGTAAGGATTCCTTTTTTTATCGTGGGCCTTAAGGGTTATAAGAGTGTCTTTCTCAATTAAGGCACAAGTGGCAGGTGTCTTTTAAATTAATTAACTAATTAGGATCAGTTGCTGACGATGTTATAAATCAAAATAAGGGTTATTTGGGATTTTGATTGCGCAGTTGCTACAGTGTGCTGCTGCTGTCTCTGACGCAATTGAAATGTGATAAATAGAAACGATTTTTATTACAAATAAACTTTTCGAGGTCCTGTTGGAGGCAAGACTGACAGAATGTCATCAAAAAACAATTAAATACTCACAAAGTCAGGCTTGGAACTACACACCGAGCGTCAAAAGTTCAAAGTTAATCTATTTGCGAGAATGCGATAACGATAAGCGAACGCATAACAATCTACATAACGTGATCCCATTGATAGTTTTGGGTATGTTTAATTTTGAACAGGATACTACTTTGCTAAACTGTCTGGTTAGAATTTATCTTTGTAGACATTTTTTATATGGGAACTAATATAGGATTAGATTAGATTAAGTCGGGAGAGCATTCATGGGGTCTGGCACTGTGGCCTCTTAAAAAAAAACCTTTTGTGTCTTCCTTGGTGAGGTCCTAGAGCCATATTTTTACTCCGGAGACAGTCAGGAAGACAAGGATCTTCTCTGGGTATGTCAGCAAGATTTGCTGAAGTAACGATATCCTCGCCCAGGATATTATTTCTGAGACGAAAGAGAGCCGGTCATTTCATAAGCATTTAAAGAGAGAATTCGTCGCTCTCAAGACAGAATCTATGTGTAGGGTCCTGTGAGACACCAATTCGGTGAAAGTGTTCTTTCATGAGGCCATATGGTCACTAATTATACCTGTCACGATTCTCAGGTTATTTCTGTCCAGATAAATTACAGAGTATAGGATTTTTGGGGGAGCATTTTAGATGTAATTGTCTGGCACAGCTCTGCCCAGGTGTTTTAAGCCAGACTTCATTGGATTCGATTTGAGACAACCTCCTCTTGATGTATAGTTCCTGAAATATTTTTTACTGACACCACAGAAAGGTTCAGGTCCGATTTGTGGTATTATCAGGCCGACTTTAGTGAGTCAGATGTTTCGTTGCCAGCAGGGGTTTTGCTGGATCTGGAATCCGGTGAAGAAAGACTATAGGTTCTTCTTTGCAAGTTCATAGATAGCCTTGTATGTTTCCATGACTAGCTTCGATTTTATGACAGATGAGTCAAGAGCTTTGAGAGCTTACTTGTCTGTCTGAGAAGATAAAAACAGTTTTACTACGTCTATTAGAACTTACGATTTATTCTGGCGCAATGGTTAATAGCAAGGACTTCAGCCTGAAATATGGACGAGTTTTTGCCAAGGCTGACTGAATAGTTCGCTTCAGGCGACTCTCCATAAATGCTATGGTGTAAATGATTCGGTGTAAGCGGCAGACTTAGGAAAGAAGGCTTGAGCTTAGTGAACGCCTTACAACTATCCGCATCAAGGCTAAATTGGCCAACATCAGCCTTATATACGATGCTACCAAAGAATGTTCCTATGAGCTCCTCGACAAAACATATGAGCAATGTCCTAAGTACGACGTTAAGATCGTCTTAGGTGACTTGAACGCCAAATAGGAAATGAGGACATCTTTGGTAGCACAATCGGAAAGCACAGCCTACACAACCACGTCTGGAAACGGACTTAGGCTATTTACTTTGCTGCGGGACATAATGTTACTATAGCTAGCACACGGTTTCATCACCTCAACATTAACAAAGGAATATGGTGGTCAGCAGATCAACAAACCGTCAATCAAATTGATCATGTTGCGATCGACGGAAGGCACTCCTCCAGTATTCTAGATGTCCAAACTTTCCGAGCGGCCAACATAGACTCGAATCACTACCTTTTTGTAGTCAAGGTTATTTAATTTCGCGAGCTATTGGAACATTTGGTCCACCCCGAACTGTAGCGCCATCTAAGTAAGTAAGTTAGTATATCATCGGATTTCTTTGCTCTATACACGCTGGGATGCCACAAGGTTCTATACTTTTCCCAATTCTATTTCTTCTCCATATTAAAGCTTGAATCGACTTATTACAATATTTTATTTCTTTGTTGATGACAGCACTTCGTCCTTCTCGAACAGTTAATGCGAGCCAATTTGTTCTTTAAATCAAAATCTCGACAAAGTCGTAAAGTGGGAAAAAAAATTGGTTATATAGCTCATCACTTTAACAAAGTAAAATCCATTGACTGTAGGTATCAGAAATTGAAATGGACGATCAGCCGATTCACCGAAAGAAGACCATGCATCTTCTTGGATAACATGAAGATGCAATTATACCAATTATTAAATATTCCAAGATCAGCCTAGGTAATCCAGATATAATCCTGTAAATGAGATCAATCACCAAACTGAAGACCAAACTTTTGAAGTGGTAAAAACATTTGTTGCATGGCGTAAGCTCCGCTTTAACTGAGGTTTCATGTGTAGAAGGATCTCTCATCGAAGCAAACAAAGTGAGTGCCATTGACTGGAGAAACAAGACACACGTCTGTCCCGTTCTGATGATTGATAGTTAACTCTTTCTGTGCTAAACCAGCCAACGAACGTTCTCTTTTTGTTGTGGGTTGTCGACGCTACTAGCCACTGTTTTGAATCAATGCCAATTCAAATCGTATACTCGACAAAAAAAGGGGCAACAACATTTTATACGGTTATTGGTTTCACAAACAAAACACCTACATAATTAACCCTCCATATCATGGTGATATTAAATAAAAATAAAAATTAATAAAAGAGCACACATTGATTTGCATGAGTGCTCCAACATTCTTGCACCGACATCGCTCCGCTATTTCCTTTCCAACGCCAAAGCAAAAGCAGGCAAGCACCCAACATGCATACAGGCATTTAGGCCAGCAAGCAACTACCATACCACCACCACTACCACCACCAAGTCGAAGTCATACCTCAGCAGTAATGATCATGTGTTAAAATTTATTGATTGTCCAGAACGGAACGATGTCCTGCTGAGCAGCATGGGAGAAGTACGTGTGGTCAAGTTACTCAAAGTGTAGCCCTCTGTAGTAACCACCATCTCACCGGAATCACCACGCAAAGATCTGGTATAGAGCTGCGTGAGTGCAAACTGTGCACAGTACCCAAAAAAATATTCGATGACTCTTGGATTAGTTTCCAATCTATACGCTCGATACCGATATGCAGGTCGTCTTCATTTCCATTTGTTGTTGTTGTATTTGGTGTGTTCCATCGCGATAAAAATCCATTTAGCCGGACAGAATATTACTAATTAAATGTATCTGCAACATGCATCTCTCATTCGAGCAGCGGAGAACGAAGGCGATATATAAAATATGACGACACTGTGACGACAGACATTTGGACAGCATCAGGCGGAGGGGGTGTCAGCCAGGCTTCGACAAGCTCTATACTCCCAGCAGATCCCCTATAGATGGGGGCAAGGAGGAGGCTGCCTTTCGAGTTATTTATATGCGTGTAAGGTTGGTTTGTGTACGCGCTAATATCGATTTTCATGGGGTTACACTCTTAACATGCAATTACAACACATTACGGTCCCGTATACAGATGCGATACCGCATGCCATAGGCGTGGACGGCGCGCGGTCGCGGCAGTGGATATATCATATTGAATTTAATATGCGGCCGCGTCAATGTTAATTTTATTTGCGTTTCTAAGATGATTGAGCACGCAAACTCATGAAGAATTGAATCGAATAGAGAACCGAGTGTATGTCTGTCAATAGAGAATGTTGCGAAAATGAATTTCAAAACAGCATGGGGTAGCGAAATATTTGAAATTCATGTTTAAGTTTTGGAGTCGAGTTTCGGTTTCGGTTTTGTTTTTGTTTGGTTCGGGTTTGGTTGTTTCGAATCTGACATGTAGAGTTAAAGTTAAAATTATTGCTGAGAGGTTTATAGAAAAACGTATGTTCGCATGAATTATACTCATGATAACTCATGACATGACAATTTGCGCGATGACGGCGTAGAATTTTCAACTAGGTCTAAAATATAGCGGAGTCTGTCTGTATAGCTTTTAAATTGCGACAACAAAAGCGAGCATTTGGATAAAGGATGTGGTATTACTCATCACACCAACACGGTTCATAAATGGAGTGCAGACTTGGATCATGTGTATTCTAGTTCTAGACCGACTTAGGAGTCTCAGCCTCATATGCCATCTCTCAGACTCGTCTTCGTCTAGTATTTTTAAAGCACTCTTCTAAAACACTGCGGGCCCATCACGATCCTCCATAAAAACTAACAACATAGACATATTTATCGATAGCGCAGTGTCAACCTCAACCAAACTGTCTGTCAGAATTGAGAAATGCAAAAAGGAAATTACCCTGTCAAGCAATCGGCTTTATGTCACTCTTTAGATTATCGGCAATAGTTACCCACCAAAAAGGCGATTGGCCGACGGCTATGCGGTTACGCTCCTGCGGAGCCAGTTGACAGTTGTACTCGTTCAATACATTCTTACTAAAGCCACCTCTAAGTAAAAAGAAAGGTATAGAACTTACTAGCGGTCCCGGCAAACGTTGTTTTGCCTGCTCGTACATTTTCATTGTCCTACAATTGTTCTGCGGCCGTTTGATTTAACCGGTGTGTGTGGGCTGATTCTGTACTCCGTCTGCTTCGCCCGTTATTTCCTCAGACGTGTGCCCAAGAATTCCACCCACACTTCACGCGGTTGTTTGTTTGGACAATGCACATCAATGTCTACAATTTTACAACTTTAGCTCCCTTGGGTGTCGAGAAATTTATGAGCTTCTTGCTTGTTATTTTTTTTTTGTTGAGTGTTTAGGTATTAATTGAAATTTTATTCATGAGCTTTTTGCTTTTTAATTTTTTTATTTAATGTTGAGTGGTTATTATTTGAACTTTTGTCGAATCGGATCACAGCGCCACCTATCGGGTCTAATTGTGAATCCAAACCATCCTTATCCCCATTCAAACACACACACAAAATTTCATTAAAATCGGTCCAGCCGTTTAGGAGGAGTTCGGTTACAAACACGTATAGAAGAATTATATAAAGGAGATAGAACATTTTCAACAACATTTTCAATAGAGTTATAATCTCCACTCTAATAGAAGTCATACTGATGACACGCCCAGAATCGTAGCGATCAGTAGGACAGGAAAAGGAAACTTTGCTCCACTTCCTCGGTATTTGTCCGTACGATAGGACAATCTAAACAGGATATATTTGATGCGCATCCCAGTTGAACAATTGCAAACATTATATGCACGGATGCCGGTCAGGTAAAAAGTTCAGAACAACCACGGAAGCATCGCAGAGATAAAGAAAAAAAGTATCAAACTGTTCACCGAAGCCGACAAAATTCTGGCCTATCAAATGGTGAAACAGGCGCTGAAGGGCGGCAAACTAACAAACTAACTAACTCAAACGACAAAGGTAGATAACATTTTTGGCAAAACGTAAGTCCCAGTTCTATTTCCGCGAAAATACTTGTAAAAGAACTAGCCAAAGGCGCAACACATTAATGACAACCAATTAACATCCATACCCCTGAAGATGACCTTAAAGTAGGAAGTGAACAAATTGATTAAGAGGCGCATCCCGGATAGCACATTGTCACCGGCACTACAACGAGCACAGATTTGTGGAAGCAACAAAGAACAAACCTCTGCCGAAGCTATCATCGCGTAGATCTTTATGCGGCTTGAATACCGTGGGAAACGATCGATTGGAGGCTGCTACTGCTACTCTCAAGGAGATTTTAGCACGGCAAGTGAAGCCTTGGTAGTGACCACGGTTAAATTGATAAAGTGTTTGCCGAAGAGTAAGGAAAGTAAGGAGTGATGAAATTTAAAGTTGAGCTAAAATCACAACAAACCGCCAAAAACTTTGTCCATCGCGTATCCCCCAACTAAGCGAAAAGCTATTTGCCAAGAGACCATAGGATTTACCCCACCTCCCACACGAAATCTTGGTTCGATGAATAGGGCCGGCAAGGCAAGCCCAAGCAGCAATTCAACTCGCCTACAAAGCGGCGCTGCAGATAAGACCGAGAGCGGCTAGTAAGCTAAAGCTCTATACAAGCAAAAGAGGAGAGAAGAACATCGGCTTCCAGGAGGAAAAGAAAGAATACGAGAAACGAGCGATCGAGGAAATAGGGAGGTGCTGCTCCAGTAGCGATGCTTGGAAGTTTTACCAAAAGGTAGAAAATGCAACAAAACCTGAACAGAGCCCTGTTGAGATGAGCAAGAAAACTTTGTAGTAGAGTCAAAATCGGTGCTGAGGAAAACCCCATCTGGCGAAGAGGACCCAAATTCCGCTGTCAGGCAGAACGATGCTTTCAATCTGTACGATGAAAAAGCCAAGATTTTCGTCAACTCGACCTAAATGAAGTAGGGATAGCAATATCTAGACTCAAGTCCAATAAGGCTGTTTAAGGTAGCGGGAGACGAGTTGGCGGAAAGCATACACCAACTCATCTTCAAAATTTGGTCGGATGAAAAAGTGCCTATAATAACAGGAACCTCAGGATCGTTTGTCCAGTCCACAAGAAAGGAGATCCCTTTAAACTTCGCCAACTATATTGACGCATCTGTCTCCTTAACATCGCATGCAAGATCCTGTCTGACGTACTGCGTGAATGCCTGAAACCATTTATCAACGAACTGCTAGGGCTCTACCAGTGCGGCTTCAGGCCCGGTAAGTCGCCACAACAGACCAAATTTTACAATACTCAGATCCTGGAGAAAACCCAAGAAGACCAGATCGATACCCAACATATATTCATCGATTTTAAGGCCGCATATGGCAGTATTTATAGAGACCAGCTATACAGAGTCATGTCAAGTTGTGGCAGCCCTGGGCAACTTGTCAGATTGTGCACAATGACGATATGGAGAACGCTCACTGCTCCGTAAAGGTCGGAAACAATATCATCCAGACTTTTGCTGTCAAAAAAGAATTTAGACAAGGTGATGGGCTGTCATGTGACTTTTTAAATATCATACTTAAGAAAATTCTTCGAAGTCTGTGTAACTACTTGCATACGCTGACGACCTTGACATAACTGGCAGGATGCAGCTAGCTGTCACTGGAGCTTTTGCTAGTATCAGTACAGAGGCGGCAAAAATGGGTTTAGTGGTGAATGAGGGCAAAACTAAATATATGCTGTCAACAAGAAGGGGCACACAACATCGACGAATCGGACAGAACGTCACGATAGACAGCATACATATAGGTATAACTTTGAGGTAGTTCGGGACTCCTCGGCTCCGCTATACTCGTAAACTCTGACCATGAGACTACAGCAGAATAAATTAAGGGGCTTTGGAGGGTGAGATTTAACTGTACAGTAACCATAAAGGTAGATGATAAGAAAAGTGCAAATCTGTCGTCCCAAATGGCCAGGACATGTAGAGCGAATGGACACCAACGCTCCAGCCCGAAGAGTCTTCGATTCCAACCCGGAGGGACAACGCAGTAGACGAAGACCTCGCCTTAGGTGGCGTGCACAAGTGGAAGGAGACCTCAACCAACTTGGAGTGCGCAACTGGAGGCAGTTAGCCAAAAATCAAATCAATAATTAGGGAGGCGTATTCGTTAAAGCCCAGGTCCACTCTGGACGACTGTAGTGCCATCTAAGAACAGTAAGTAAATCAAAAATCTTGAATCTAAAATATGTGGTCAAAAATGCTGCTCTTGACACAAGATAAGAGGCTGTAGGTAGTACTTACGAAATTCTTGTATTTGCTAACTCGGGACGCGAGTCTTTACAGTTTACAGTAAATAAAGGCTAAAGATCATTCAAATTTTAATTGCGTCTCAACAATATAGCAACAACAAATAAATTTATACAGATTTCTGTGAAAATCTAACTTTCACCGGTCGATCAAAAGCTATCTGCATATCATTGACGGCGTATTTATGTGGTACATGGACTTTCAAGACTGTGATATCTTTCTGAACTTGAGCTCTGGACCATACACAAGTATAAGGTTCAATACACTTGCATTCGTTGAGACAGGTTTCCCTATCAGTTATATGACTCAAACAGTCCAGCCTCCAAGGCTCCCTTAGATGTTTCTCCTTCGTCCATTCGCATGTACAAGGTGGCATGCAATCGCAGTCCTGATAGACCTTCTTTTGGGCCAACGGCAAGGGCTTTCCTTTTAATGGATAAAAAAGATTGTACCTCTTTTGGACTGTTCCTCCAATAAGTTCAGTTTTTGTAGTCCGCCGACATTTCAACCACCTTTCCAATGTCTGCCAGTGTGTTTCGTAGAGTGGACGAGGACGCAGGATGTGTCGCAATTTGCATAAATCTGTAAGACGGGTGTTTTCATATTTGTCTCCTGTACTAGTCCGAAAGAACGCGTAGAGCTCATCTGGAGTTCTGTCTGGCATAGAGATGTTTCTCCCGAAAGAAGATCTATTAAATCCATAGAGCTCGCGAATCGAGTTGGTGATAATCTGGATGTGGTTAAAATCCTTAATATTGATTTTGACAAGATATGAAGCATCAATTCTCAAGAGATTCCTGCCGTTAATGTAGTTCCGTTTAAATGTGTTCTAAAGAAAATTTAACTGTATCGAAAACGGAATATGGAACTAAATCGCTAACCTGATATTGTGGGAATCCCAACTTCCGTATCCAGTCTGCAACTTCTGTAGACGTCCACTGAAAGGCTTTCGGCAAAGGAATAGCATCCACTACTGATGAGCAAAGTGCTACCAATGTGTCTGGTGACACCTTGAAACGAATAGAAGTTTCACTTGTTTTCGCTTTGGGTTTACCCTCAAGCAAGGAACTTAGGCTAAATTGAAAGGTATCCAGGTTTTTCGTTTTCGTTTGCTTAGTGTCAGTGTCAAGCCGAACGTGCTTCTCATCCGTTGCTCCGTAAAGGTATGCCATGGTCGGTTGCTTCACGTCAATTGCTGCTCGAAACCGAATTCATTCCCCGAGATGTGTATTTATAAAAAAGTAATAAAACTATTGATAAATAACACGAAACGACAGGATATACACGAAAACACATGTATCCTAATGTCTGTCGTAAATTACTTTACTACTTCTGTGGGAATTTAATGCAGGTTTTGATTTAGCTCCCAAAAACTTTCAAGGCGCAGTGCAAATGAAAATGTTAATCTAGAAAAGTTTCACTATGCCTTCTATCGTTGCGTGACATTAGATTGTTCCTTTAAGCCGGAGACAGTGTTAAACAATCGAATCCATCAAAGTTTGGCATTCAAAAGATAATGTAGTAACGGAATTTGCTTTGAAATAGGTCGTGTGACTGTGATAGACAACTTTTGTGGCTTAAATAATGACAAACAAGGGTTGAATGAATGTAATTAATTATTCACTTAATTTAAGGTGAACTCATCATGATTAATCAATATTCATATAATTTTAGAAAATCGATACCCAATTAATCTGATACCTACTTCGGAAATAAAAACGCATATTTAGTAGAAAGAGGTAGCTTATTTTATCTAGTGCTGGCCACCAGACGATGATTCCGTAAATAAGTATCGGTCTGACTACTGCTGTATACACTACAGGCAGTGCATTATTTTCGGGCTGATGCCCCATCTGAGGCCCAAGATCCTTTTGCAGGAGTAAAATGCAGTAGCGGCCTTCTTAATGCGTTCATGCAGGTTTAGTTTCCTGCTCAGCTTCCTATCCAGAACCAGACCTAAGTATTTGGCGCTGTCAGAGAAGCTGAGGCGGATTCCCTTTAGTTTGGGTGGATCGATTTGAGGAATTCGGTGCTTCTTTGTGAATAGCACTAGCTCTGTTTTACCCGGGCTTATATACACGTCGCATTTGTTAGCCCATTTTACCAGCGTTGCGAGGGCCGATTCCATCAAGTCGCGTAATGTTTGGAGGTATTTCCCCAGTAAATAAAATGGCGATATCGTCTGCGTAGTAGGCTATAACTTGGCCACCGTTTTTCTCCAGGGTTACAAGTATTTAATTTACTGTTAGCAGCCATAGCTGCGGTGAATGTACTCCACCCGGCGGAGTGCCGCGTTGCACAGACCTTCTCAATTTGCAGCAGCCAAGTTCTGAATTGATAACCCTGCTTAGCAGCATTTGGTTGATCCAGTGACTTAGACTAGCGTCAATCTGCAGGTTTTCAAGTGCGATAATTATCGCTCTCGGCTATATATTGTTGAAAGCCCCTTCGATGTCTAGGAAGGCTACCATTCCTTGAGGCCTAGTGATTTTTCCACGGTGCCGGCAGTGGAGTGCAGAGCTGTCTTTACCGACCTGCCCCTAGAGTCGGCGTGTTGGGATTTCGAGAGAGTTCCTGATGCTTTGAGGTTGTGGCGAATATATAGATCTATCAGCCTCTCTAGTGTTTTCAGTAGAAAAAATTACAGACTAATAGACCTGAAGTCCTTTGGAGTGGTGTGAGATGCTTTTCCCGTCTTGGGTATAAAAATCACTTTCACCTCTCTCCATAATTTTGGTATGTAACCATGGTCTAAACTTAAGGAGAACAGTAAAATCATCCAAGGTTTAAGAATGCCATAAGCATGTTGCATTTCTGCCGGGATAATTCCATCTGGTCCTGCCGATTTAAAAGGGAGGAAGCTATTAATCGCCCATGAAAGTTTGCGTTCGCTTATCACTTCCTTTGAAATGAAATGAAATCCCTTTCTGGGATGGGTCCGTTCTTGAGTCGAGGTATATCATCCCCTTGGGCACTTCCTGGGAAGTGAGTGTCTAAAAGCAACTGAAGTGATTCTTGACTAGACTGTGTTTCCGTTCCATCGGATTTCTTTATATAGGGATACTTTAACAGGATCTTCCTAACTTTACTAGCCTAATTGTTTTCATCAATTCTGGAACAAAATCCCTGCCAAGAGTTTCTTTGCGCGATTTTGATTCTTTTTTTTTAGTCTTTAACGCTTTTCTTATAACAGTTCCAATCTGTGGATGATCTTGTTCTTTTTGCCTTGTTAAAGATTTTTCTACTTTCTCTTCGTAGTGAGCTTAGCTTTGTAGTCCATCACGGGGGTTTCTTACATTTAGTGTGTAAATCGAAATGTTACCTATACCAATGTTGAAATAGAAAGTGGGTTTTGACAGTTTCTGTAATTAGAGGAATTTGTGAATTTTAATGGGCATATGTAAACGATATCGAGTAAAACAAAAACTCGAATCCAATAGATACTCACATATTGCATCAAAAATTTAATGTCACTATTGAATGCGTCGTTTTTAACGTCAAGGGTTATTATCGCGCAGAACTTTGGTAGGTACAAGTCCCAAAAGCATTGAAATTTAAAAGCATTTTACAGAATAGGGCTTCGCACAAAGCGAAGGAGGATTACATTCTCAGTTTCTATATCTATCACTACTCCATTTTCCTTCTCAAACATTAAACTTTTGTTGGTACAATTTAGTTGATCGATCAAACAAATGTGTCAACCACCCTTCTTAAAATTAACATCCGATTTATAATTACAAACAGATTAAAATTTTTATTAGATGTATCTTTAAATACACTTACTCAAATGCAGTTGCCATCCAATTGAAATCGATTTGGAAACAAAACTACTCAAATCCGATAAGACTAAAAGAGACACCAACAATGATCGACCAAGCTCCGCCTCCGAAGCCACAGAAAATTCTATCAGCGATTGGCTGCCAATGGCCGGGCCGGCCGGTTCGTGGGCAACAAATGAAGCTAAACCGATCGAACAAAAATAAACATCAGGAATATGGGATTTTTCTCAGATACTTTTTCCTGTCTATCTAGATCTACACCGATCACTGATCAGTTCGTGCATATCGTTAGCGGGTTGTAGTGATTGCGGGTGTGCTAACAACGTCAATATTATTTAATTAATTTCCAACGCAGTGTTGTGTAGTGTTGCGAGGATAATAATTCGATTTCCGATTGCGCAATACTATTGAGCATTTCTATCGAATAATTTAATTTTATATCTCCGTGTTAAAAATGTTTAACAAGTGTGAATAAATCGAGGCAATAAATTGTGATTTTTATCTTTCATAATTGGTTATTAGTGTTTATGTGTATACACGTTTAAAATTTGGTTTTATCGATTTATATTTGATAAATGAAGGCCATAAAAGTATTACCAACATTTTAGAATTTGAGAAAAAAAATGAATACCAACATAAAATCCAACAATTTATGACTTGTTAAATTTTGGTTTGTTAATTGGAGAACGGGATTTTATTTCGAAGAGAACTTGGAAAACATTGTCGCTTGTTGTGGACATTTTTCTGAATATTCTGGACTAACCATAAAAGGTGAGGAGATTGGTATAGGTACCTACCTGTCTATAATAAAAATTGTCAGGTTGATTAGCGATCCCTAGAACTCGAAGAAGGGACAGAAGTGTTTTTTGAATATTTTTAGTATATCCGAGAAAAGTATGAATATACGCCTGTTGCACATGACCTAAAACTACTTGTGTTTTTAATTCATAAACATTGACCCAACATTATGAGGATAATGTGCTATATTCGGCGATCTGGAGAATCACGAATCAAATATAAGATAGTCATACGAATGATACATTGTTGATGTAAAATTTGACAGGTTGTCAGTATCCAAATGTATGGGAACTTATACGTAGGTAGGTTTTTCTTATGTCGTTTTCAATTGGTTTCACTCGGGGATTCATTCCTTCCGAAATCCAATGGAACAAGGAAACTGCTTCTGGTCGACTCCACTCAGGTATTGGTGAAATGTCAAAAATTAATGTATGGCTGCTGTCAGTTGGCTTGTATAAAATACATAAATTGCGCTTGGGTAAATGCTTCTTGAGTGGATTCTGATGACTTGTAATCGAGAAGCAAAAGTCTCTGCTCAGAATCAACAGAAGAGTATTTTTTCATAAGTGATTTTCTTGGTCCCGGATGCTCCCGGACGCTTATTTTTGCCCAATGGAAAACGACATTATATTGTGACTTGTAGAAGCAGAGTGTGAGCAAATTGAACGCGCTATTGGAGGAATTGTTAAAATCAAATCAAACTATGCCATGAACTCCTACAGTCTCGACTATATGGCTCTTAATAAGTAGATACATTGGAGGCAGTCAACAGCGGCCGAAGAATATAGGCACATATATCTACAGCTAGATTCCAGAAATCGAGTGAAATCGAAATTGCAAATCGAGTGAATTCGTTTTCAATGTTCTGCATTTCGAGCGATTCGGAAACTCCGAAATTTTTTCGAAATCACAATTTCACTTTTTCTCAATTCATAAAATTTTGAAATCGAGATCGAATACAGTGAAATGTAGAACACCATATTATATTTCCGATTTCATTTCGAGTGAAAGTGAAATGTGGAACCTAGCAGATATACATATTTGGCGGAACATCTCCATAAAGGACCTTTGGCCTATGGGTTCTCACTTCCATTCGGTGGTGTGTGCTATTTTCGCGACGAATGGAAGGACCATACAATTTATAAGCCAAGTCCGAACTGCTAAATTGGAAAACTTGACAGTTCTACTCTCGAAAGATTGCCACACTTTCGCGAGAAGTAACTCAGTAACTCTAAAGCTTCAGAATATGCTATTTTGTGTTTTTTCTGGGCAAGCACCTGATACTTTCTATTTTCGTGAAAGTACCTACCTATAGTTAAAACTCAAGCTCAGATTGTCGCTCTATTCACACTCCGACTATTATTTTACAGCCATCCATGGCCATTTCAAGCCCATCTATACGGAATATCTGCACTATACAGGCCGACTTATCCATGGGCATTTCATTCAAAATTAATTGTTTAAGAGGTTTAATGGGTTTTTAAGAAAAGTTCAGTCCACATATTACAGAACAATGTCCGAAATGATATATATACTGAAGTTTGAAGCCTTTGCCGTGAGTGGGCCAACTACCCCCTGAAATTACGGAAGATGAAATGTGCGATAGTCATGTTGACCTAAACTTCTGTTGTTTCGTAGATGAGTTGTATCAGTATATACGTTATGGCCATTAGATGGATTGTATGAAGGACTATGTTCGACACTTCCTACCTTCAATCAAAACACCGCCTGATTTTTAAGGTTTTTCGATAAGTTACTTTTACTTTTTGTTGATGGCTTAATATTTGGAAAGAGCCGGTCTTGAACGGCTATGACAACAGCTTAAACTTTGATTTCGTTACTTTAGGTGGGTTATTCATAAGACGACAATTTTTAAGGTCGCTTTCATTGAAATTGACAGCAAAACTTTATATGAACTGTCGCAAAAACATTTCAAAGGAAAAGGAATTTTGTGTAACGACATGATTCCTTCAGTGAAAACCTATATCCTCAGACAACCAATCTCAACTCTTAACAAATCTTTGTATATCTAGGATGATCAAGTAGAACCTTCATAACTCACGATCTTCCACCATTGACTATAAGTTTTCTGTTCTGGGCCAGTCCACATACAAGTAGAGGAGCGACAGCGGACTTGATGAAACTATCTCATTCTGAGCCTAATTATTTAAGAGGACGACAGCCTTATTATACGGATTTCATGGCATGTCTTGGAATTCTTGTAATCTCTATATTCGAAATAATTGCAAAGAAAAAAGACGAAAAACTGAGGCTCACGCTAAAAATACTGCTTCCGCTTCCGCCGTTCAAACTCGGCATAAAATTGTAGGTCCATTATTCCATTCTTCCCAAAAATAAAACACACACAAACGAATGGTTGTGAGAAGCTAGGCGTAGGATGTCTAAACTCCTGTTGGGCCACCTATTTATTTATTTATTTAAGCCCCTTTAGTTTGCTTAAAAATTCATTCAAAGGTATTATTCCTTTAAGTCATATTTTTTTTAATGAAACCCTTAATATTTTGTAGAAAACCGGACTTCCAAATTATTCTACACCGGCAGTTACAGAGACTTGGTTGTGTCAGCAAGTCCCATTCTGCCCGGTCTAGTTTTTTAGCCACCCCCTCACATTTGGTGTCACAACAGACCTATAATTTTTGTTTTAGAGTGTCTCGACTATTCAAAGACAGCCACCTAACCTAACCTTACCCAACCTATTGTCACAATTTTGACAGAACCCAGACATATGGTCCAGAGAAAGGTAATGAAAGGTGGCAATCCGGATTTATTACACCGATAAGCTTGATGTACATATTTTCAAAATATGAAATAATGTTGCTGTGTAGGCCACTGCCAGCTTCTTAGCTGGCTTCATAACATCTGTTATATTCATTAGTTCGATCTAATACTAAATCGGTCTAGGCGGTCGTGCCAATATAGTCGCCGGGAAATCTTTATACAGCCCGCAGTATTGTATATCTCGTCCTCAATCTGGCGAAACAAATTTTGTATCTCTACCTACACTTTCGTTGAATGTTGGACAGCGAGGACTAACAATGTCTCTCGCTTAATAGGGAGCAGTCCCTGACAAATTTTGTTGGGAAACCCAAACCATATAGGCGAATTTCAATCAATTGTCGCTGACAGAAAAACAACTAATATCTGTAAAAAAAAACACTTTGTTTGGAACTACATATAACTATGTATTTCATACATAATTCATTCATTCATTCATCATTCATTCATCATTCATTCATCATTAATTCATCATTCATTCATCATTCATTCATTCATCATTCATCATTCATCAGTACTTTATACCACATTGGCGTAGCTAGAAGGTTACCAAAGTGTGACTTGGATGTTGCTCCTGCAAATTTAACGTATAACTTTTAACGAGGGCTCAAAGTTCTGGAGTTCTCCGTACTCAGTTCTATAAGTCGAACCCCTTTTTGGTGTGTAGTCTGTATTGGTGGTTAAACTTTGATATGCTATTGTTGTTCTCACCTAGTGGTCGTATACCATCGCCCCAACGAGTTACAAGCAAACACTCTTACCACTACACCAGCTTCTGCTCATGACATAGTCTACTTATATACTGCTACTTCCTCTCACAATAAACAACGGTCCACTCATTTCCTAAATTTGCATAGAAATTTCACCCATGCAGCGCCACAGTAGGACTTGCTTTTAATGATCCCTAATAGCCAAAGATAAATTCTCTAAAGAGTCTAATTCATTTCTGATCTGATCACACTGTTCCAAATGTATGTATATGTATAGTGTCGATTTGGCAAAGTCAAGAAACGAACAAAATATCGACAGCCGACTGCCGTAGAGTGATTAATAATGCCGCAGCGAATGATTGATTTGCCTTGGCCTATTCGATGTCTATATTGATTATATTAAACATAACCAAAAACACACAATTAATTTATCACAGTCCCGGTATAAAGTTTTGTTTGTTTTCTAAATATTTTAGATTCATATATGATTCCAGTGATGTTGGGGCAATGGATTATGCTCCAATGCACGTAATCAATTCACCGCCACAGGATACCACCAGCACAGACGAGCATCACCATTCATTGCATGAGCGGCAGTTGGATGACAAGATAATGGTGACCAAGGAAAATGGTCAAACTCTTGTTGTAGGTGTTGTGCCGCATCAGGAAGACTCAGAGGACTCTGATATGGGCCATAGTTGCAGCGATCATCATCAGGCTATAAGTAATGCAAATGGACTGGAGACAAAAATCAAACTGAATTTCAGTGTAGACAGACTATTGGCAGCGGATTGTGCGGATAGCAGGCATGCCAGGAATCAGAGGATTGTGATAGGTAGAAATAACAACGTTGGAAGTATCTCGAATCACGGACAGTACGACTGTTGTAAATACTTGAGCAATGGAAGTCATCAGAGTCAAATGGAGAGCTATCACCTTCAGAAACAGCATCAAATTTCGTCACATCGTAGTCATCAGGAGAGAGGAATTCTTCTGCCACCGAGTATGGATATAAAGGCGGTTGTCAGACCGACACCCATTCGAGCTTTGGGCAATGGACCAGATGAAGGTGAGTCAAAAACAGAGTTATCTAATTAATAGTTCAGTTTTACAAATATTCTTATGGATTTCGTCAGTCCTGCCAGGCAAGAAAACTTTTCGTCGCTTAAGGTGTTTGGTTTACTACGACGCACAATACAATTATTTACATGTAACACCATAGTTGTATTTCATGATCACAGGCGTCGAATCAGCTAATCTGAGGCTTTGGCCTTGAGAGACTAGACTTGGTCGTACAACCAATACGACCCTTTAGCTATCTGAATATCAAGTCTTACTTGACCAGTAAGGTTGTCCTGTAGTGTTGGGTATCTCAACCGATACGCCTCTCCAGTCTAGGCTAGCGGTCTAGGGCTAAACTGTCTCCAGTTGTGCGTTTAAAGACAGTTGAAGCCTTCTTCTGCTTATGCCCTCCTAAGGCGAGGTCTTCCTCTACATCGTTGTCCATTTGAAGTCGAAGGCTCTTGTTGCCGGAGAGTTGTTGTTTCTATCCGCTCTGGTTATCCTAGCCATCTTAGACGACTCATTCAAACTTTGCTGACCGGGTCGCTGTCTCTATACTGCTTGTAGAGCTCGCTGTTAAATCTGCTTCCTCCCGGCAAACCAAACAGGGCCTAAAATCAATCGAAAAATTTGGTTTTCGAAATGGGTGTTCAATGTTCATGAGTGGGGAAGCGAAGAGTAACAACGATTCTAGCTTTGACCCTGACAATTTCTCTTGGGAACTTTTGTCGAAATTCAGTCTATGAATTTGTTTGAGAGAATAACATTAACAATAACTCGTAGGCACAGTCACTTTTTAAGGAATGATAGGTATGTACTTCGAACTACACCACAATTCATCATCAGACTCCTTTTAAGTGATTGTTGTTGAATAGTTTGAATTCTGACAGTCAATTCTCCGCGTATAATCCACTTGAAAATATATTTCTGCGTTCCCCTGTCAGGAAATGAACCTTGCATTTCGATTTGTCAACTGACTACCACTTGCGCCAACTTGAGAGATAAGTACAAGGCCGCGCGCTGACTGGTGATTAGAACGGAGGAGAAGACCAACCTCAGTGCGTTGTTGTTGCTTTGCCTCTTCCTCTCTTTTTAGCGCAAGCTGTGAACTGTGAGATTTGAACAGTTTCAACAGTGGGTGTTCATAATTTCCTAGAAGGGTATCTATATATGGAAGAATGTACTTTTGCCACAAATGAGCAATAAATCTGTCCCTAGTCACTGACCCATTGTGATGCCCGTTGGGGCGTTGGGGGCAAGAGGTTGTCCCTGACCCATTAAAACCCTGTCTTTAAATGCTGTTATCAATGCAAAGGAGATGACCCATTTTGGGCGCCCAGGGCGAACACTAAAGCATTTGGTAGGTCCTCAAATTGAGCAAGAGCAGAACATTGCCCGATCCTTAAGTTTCCAATAAAACAAATCCAATGTTGAATATCATCACCTTGTGGTCACTTTGCAAATTATGTTGTGCTTCGAAAAGCGCTTACCCTCTTGCATCCTTAGTCCTATGCCACATTTGTTTATCTTGAACTCGCAAGAACCCGTTTATGCGCGGGTCAGGAGCCGTCTGATCTTTGTTATACCGAATGATTCCAGCTTGGTATCGATTCGGCTGGCTTCATCTCATCTGGTCACATAATTTTCTTCTTAGCTTCCTCCTTCTTTCCGGCGACTGTAGTGTGAGAACGCTTCAGCTCCCCTGGCCATCCAGTAGTAACGCACTTGGTCTAACCATTTTTTCTTTAAAATTTGTTCCGTATCTCCATTTTCTGGTCCTTAAAAAAGTGTGTACTTATTAAGAATGAGGAGTTTGGCCATTCACCGCTCTCTCACGATCCGTTCAAACACCGATGATGAGTATTCTCCAAGATCTTTAATGTGAGCCGCTCCTTTAGCTCATTCATTTATTCATTCATAAATTCATTTTCAATGGCCCGGTTATCCTTTAAGTGGGTCGACAGTATAGGTTGCTCAAGTGAACCCTTCAACTCTCGATTCTCCGCCATCGACTCTAAATTATCAAAGGCAATCCTCATAGGGGTAGAGGAGAGATTATGGACTTGATCTAAGCATCTCGTCCTGGGTCTACTTGACCTGTCTGCCTGATTGTATGAATTTCATAGCACGGAGACATGCGTTTAACATGACCAAACCACCGAAGCATGGACCGATCCGTCCGTAGAAAGAAGTACCTTGTCGATATTGAGTTCCTCATGTATTCTAGTCTTAAAAATAAATAATTAGGTGGCGCAACAGGCGGTAGACACCCTAGGCCTAGCTTCTCGTAACCATTCGTTTGTGTGTGTTTTTATTTTTGGGACGAAATGGTCTGTCTGGCGTCTGTTATAGCTATAAGTAAAATGCAGCCGAAAAATCGGAGGAATCTCATTTCGGCAACTTGTATCCGCGATCTTATTCTTTCAAATCATATGTAAGATTTGGAACAAAAAAAGAATTAAAAACTGACAACTTAGCTTTGACAGCACGTTCAGTTCTCCTCATCCAGCCCATAAGTAATTAAAAGGAGAGGTGATAAAACGCACCCTGAAGTTCGACAACCACGATGAAAGGTATTGATTTAAATTGGATTTCATTGGAACAATCTAATCCCCTTTCTTGAAAATGGTCACAATCACCCCACTTTAATCACCCGACTTTAACGACACGAGAGAGCCATTTAACTCCCTCTTCACCAAAGGCCTTGAGCATTTCTGGCCGGATTTCATCCATTTTGGCAGATTTGATAGCTTTTAGCGATTTGATCGTAAAAGTGACTTCCTCTACCGTGGGACTATTTCCTGCCCTGCTTAAAGGCACCAAGTGACAAAGAACAAAAACCGAAACAGAACAGAAAGCTTTTTCGTTTTGTAGTAAATTCTGGTTCTGTTTACTTACGTTGCTCAGCTACACAAAACTGAAACAGATCCAGAAAAACATGGCTGCCGTCTATTCTGTCAAAGGCTATAATCAAATTATGTCCACTAAAAACATTTTTCTCGTCTAGTAGTCGAATTTGCAACTCAAACTACCTAAAAAAGGCTTTCAGATGACAGATGCAGAAAAATGCAAACAAAAAAAACCCCCCTCCCACGACAAACCGGCATTTCTGCCGCTGACAGCAACAGAAACAATCAATATAGACTTGTTTACATTCTGTCGTCAAACAGCCATTTTTCTGTCGCTAAATTCTGTTGCTGAAAAAAATATTCTGTTCCTAATTCTGTTTCTGTTGCAAATGTATGGGATTCTGTTTCTATACTTTGTCACTTTGTGCCTTTAGGCGATGGATCTGTCATCCTCAATGCCCTGGATTGGTACTTGCTCCATCTGCGCAAGATGTCCTCATCATTGGAAAGAAGTGTACCTACCTACCTTCTTTGGATTTGACTTCTTTAATAATATTCCACTTCCTTCCTCTAAGACGGCGGGTAGTCTGCCAAAACACCTTACTTGCAGATCTGTCAACTGTCAAGGTCACCATGGTCTAATTAATCTCCTTTAGTCTCCCTAAATATTGTAGCGTTTTTAGACAGATGAAATGGCGATTCAAAAAACCCTATATCTATGACTTTAAACTAACCAACCTATGTATAAAATCGAAACAAATTGTGAAAACTCTTAAGTCGTGGATATAGCACGACTAATAGTCGGGACAATCCTAACAGGCTATTGCTTTGCAAAATATATACTGCAGCCATACATCTTCGTTTAGACGGCAGCACGCACGAACGCAAGTATATGTACATAAATATAAGCGCTACCATTCGCAACTTAGTAAAAATCTTAATAAATTTAGTTTACTTAAAACCATTTTCGAAAAAAACATATTATTTCTCTAGCGCTTGAGTTTTGAAAGAAAACACATTAAGCGTAATATTTTATCGCAGGTCAATTGGTAGCCATAGCCGCCAGTAGCCACCCCCTCCTCCCCCGTTTAGTTTCTTTACTCTCCAAATGAAAACATTCAAAAATTAACCGAATTGTAAACACTGGCCATTATCCGAAAAAACAATGGAAAATGTGTTTGCGTGCGCGCAATCTGCTGATGCTGATTCATATTCATGTCGCCCCTTTGATCACTTAATACTTAATATCGAAGATGAATAATTGTATCCGAGAGATATTCCCCCGATTATTGTTAATTCGATCTAAATTTTCGCTTTTATCTTTCAACGATTCGATTGCTCTTCTTGGTCTATTGTTTTCCCCTTGATTAAGAAAATAATCAAATAATGTTCTTTTTGAGAAATTATGATTTCAAGTGTAGGTACCGATGGCGATGCCGATGCCGATGCGCACTAGCAACAGTTGGAAGTTGTAATCGACAGGAGAACGATTCCTGTCAAAAAAAAGGGGTTTTTGCTTCCATTTCCTTCCTGCTGTTTGAAGACGATTTCGATGATCTTGTTGTGCTAAGGGTGCACAGCGGAATACAAAGGATACAAATGTATACAATTAGAAGTGTGCGTGATGTCCCATTTGTATCTGAGTTTTTTTTTGGTTCTTGTGTGCGGCTGTGTTTTTTTTTTCTGTTTATTTTATGTACATACAAAATGATACACATAAACAAGTGATGAAACATTAATAAACAATGCCTGCATAGGTTTCTGTTTGTTCGTATAGCTGTCTCCCTAATACACATGCACACTTGCCATATTGTTGGAAATATTTTGATTTAATCGGATTAGTAAGCGAACATACTTACCACCTCCTGGAGTCAATGTGAGTCATACGAATTGGTAAAACTGCGCCCACACTTAATCGTGGGGGCCATTGACATTTTGTCAGTAAATTCTTTCAATTATTTTTTTTTTTTTTTAAACTTTTGTGGCCAATATTACATGAGACAGAACACCAACAGTTTTATGTCTTTACTTTGCTTGTGGCACATAAAAAAAATATTGGTAAAAGTTGGGCAACATTCCCCGACGTGTCGTCGGCGATCAGGGGTTGTCATTGTTACTTTCTTGTTACAATTGTTGAGGTATAGACAAAAGCCCTTTCTATCTCAAAGTTGCTTATATCTATTCCCACTTACGATGAGCACCTACCTAGACACCAAGAACGAGGCGCTCGGCCTCAGTCATGTGATCGGGAAGCACGGCCTCAAGCCAGCGATCCAAATGACAAAGGCGAATCTCTTTTAACGGCCGGCAGCGCCCGATATGGTTGCAGATAGATGGTAGTTCTGCACTATGGAAATACAGTGTAGGCCATCTAGTGATTTATTTTTAAATCATAGGTTATTTTGACACTGTCAGCTGTTTCCGCTCGAAATCTTGACAGACAGTCAGTATCATACCTCCGCGGAACGAAATGAGTCGCTTTACGCTGGAACAATGTTGGGAAATATTGAAAACTTATTTCCAAAGTGAGTGCTGTGTAGCCCAAATAGTGGGTTTTTTTGAAAAGAAGTTTTGGCCGAAATGAAGCACCCACCAAAAGTTCGTGAGACTGGTATGCTAGTAGACAACACTCATGGACCCCGTCGTCGTACGGTGTAGCCGAGAGTGTGAGACTGAATTCACGAACATCAACTCGCCATCGATCTCAGCAGCTCAACATTTCACGCACTAGCCGGAGGAGAATTCGGCAGAAAGATCTCGGATTATTCGCTTACAAGGTCCAATTGACTAAGTAATTGAAGGCGCGTGACTATCCGCTTCGTTATCGCTTCGCAGTTTGGGCCGTAGAGCAGCTTGAATTGGACAACGATTTTGGGCGAAAAATCATCTTTTCTGTCGAGGCGCATTTTCATCTCCGAGGCTACGTTAACAAACATAATTGCCGCATCTGGGGCGCAGAAAATCCCCACGTTATTGTCGAGAAGCCAATGCATCCACAGAGAGTGAGAGTTTGGTGCGGATTGTTGAGTGGTGGCATCATTGGTCCATTTTTCTTCGAAAATGAGGCTGGGAACAACGTTTCGGTCAATATGGTGGGCGTTACAGAGCCATGTTAACAGACTTCTTTTACTGTAATTGAAAGCTTGGATTGGGTCAACTTCTGGTTCATGCCGGATGGCGCGCCATGCCACACAGCCCATTCCACAATCGATCTTTTGCGCACCAAATTCCCAAATCGTGTTATCAGTCGTCTTGGTGATGTCAATTGGCCCCCTCGGAGCTGCGATTTGACCCCTTTGGACTTCTTTTTTTTTGTGGGGAACCGTGAAGGATTCAAGCACTTATGGTCAATATCATCCAAGCAATCCGTGAGCTACAGCCCGAAACCATCAACAAGGTCTTGAAAAATTGGAGTGACAGAATGCGCTACTGCGAAGCCAGCCGGGGCAGCCACTTGGATGTCTCACTTTGTGTTCCCTAATTAATGGGAATGTTTTCTCTTACTAATAAAGCCATAATACATGGAAAAAATTTAATTCTGCTCATTTTATTGCATTTTTAAAAGAAAGTCGTATTTGGCGCACCCGTTACTTTCAATCGAAAATCAGCTCACAAAAAATATAGATTTTAATGATTTAATTGAAACATTCAGTGCAATAAAAGTTCGAAAGCACCCTTAAATAAAATCTTTGTTCGTGTTTTTTTTTCTGAAATTTTTTAAGGGGTGTAAGCTTGCTTTACCGCCCCGGGTGCCACTGCCTCTTAGTCCTCCTCTGGTCTTCGCAAATATTAAGTATGTACTGATAAGTGATGTACATTCGTTGTCTATATTTTGTTCCAACGTGTGTGTTTTGTATGTTAGTGTTTTGAGGTTTGAAAGGCAGAATATTCACCCTTATTCTGCGTGGCGTTAATATTAAACGACAAATGTGGGTTTTTTGAAATCGGTATTGACTGGCGCTACAGTCCGGGGTGGACCTGGGCCTTAACCAACAAGCATATCCAGCCAGCACGATCTTTGGCCAGCTGTCTCCAGTTTCGCACGCTAAGTTGGTTAAGGTCCCCTTCCACTAGCGTGCGCCACCTGAGTCACGGTCTTCCTCTACTGTGCCGTCCCTCGGGTGTGGATTCGAGGATCTTTCGGACCGGAGCATTCACGTCCATTCGCTCAACATGACGCAGCCACCGCAGTCTTTGGACCTTCACTCTTCTGGCTAGGTCGATGTCGCTGTACACCCCGTACAGTTCGTCGTATAGTATCTCCTCCTCCATTCACCGTCTATGCAGACGGGACCAAAAATTACTCGAAGAATTTTCCTCTCGAAGCAACCAAAATTAGCCTCATCCGCTTTAGATAGAGTCCATATGCCTCTGCGCCATAAAGTAGGACGGGGATGATTAAGGTCTTATAAAGCGTCACTTTAGTTGTTCGAGAGAGGACTTTGCTACTCAATTGTTTTCTTAGCCCAAAAAAAAACAGCGATTGGCAAGAGCTATTCTACGTTTAATCTCAGCGCTGGTGTCATTGTCTGAGTTCATAGCGGAGCCTAGGTAGACAAAGTCCTTTACCACCTCAAAGTTATATCTGTCTATAGTGACGGTCTGTCCAAGACGTCGGTGTTGGGTGTCCTTTCTTGATGACAGCATATACTTTGTCTTGCCCTCATTGACCGCCAAACCCATTTTCGCCGCTTCCGTCTCAATGCCCACGAACGCGCCAGTGACATCACGCTGCGTTCTGCCGATTATGTCGATGTCGTCGGCGTAGGCGAGTAGGTGGGCGAACTTTTGAAAGATAGTGCCTTAGCGTTTGAGTTTTGCACTATTCTTTCAAGAACGATGTTGTAGAAGTCACATGACATCGCATCGCCTCAATCGACTAGACTCAAAAAACGCCACGTAGAATAAGGGTGATTGTCGTTTAACTTAAACTACACATTGAACTCTGTTCAAGGTTTAAACTAAAACTGTAGTATAAACTTCAACTGTGAAAGTGGGGGTTAATAATTCTCCTTTTATGATAAGTACGTATCAACAAGTCTAATGGCATTTTTAACGCACAAGTCTTACATCTGGCTCCAGAGCCCTAAAAAGTGTATGCCTCAATTCCCTGTTGTCTTGGGCACATAGCTTCAAGTTATCTAGAACAAGAGGTGTGGTATTCCCAATGGCTTGCCTTAACTATTTTTTTTTTTTTTTTTTGTCTCTGACCACCTGGCTATAGAATTCAAAGATCCTCTTGTTTGATGCATCATTATTGTCCATTCCCTCGGTGTAGCCGAGCCAATGTTGTCGACGTATTTTTACATCTTCAGCATCTTGGGACAGCCCCTAGAGTTTGCGATCAGGAAGAACTATAGCTATCACTCGTTTATTACTAAAATGCTATAGTACGGTCGTGAGTGCGTTTTCTGCAATCTCTCGGAGAATGTCGTATAAATCTGATTTGATTTGACTAAACGCTGAATAATTTTTTTCGAATCGAAAGCTCCTATATAGGTGAAACTAAACCGTACTAAAAACAGACAATATAACTCGTCGTCAAGATAATTGCAATAGGAAATTAGGAACCTCCTAGCAGTTCTCTAAATCCCTTTTTAAAGAACACAATTTACTATAAATGCTCTCTGCGTGTCTTCTCGCACAAAAAAACAAAAATCCTTCTCCTTTAGAGTCTATAGATACACCTATAGTGTAAACAACTCATTAATAACCCTTACCTAGATCAATGACTAACAAAACGTATACCAAATAAAATCAATTGCATCTCGCTGATGCCCAACAAATCAACATATCCGTAAGCATAAACAAATCCTCAGTTCTGATTTCAATGGCTCTGCGTCGCGGTTGGGGTAACTCAATAAAACCCAGAAGCCGGAAATTGTAATGCACTTCGAGAATATAGGCAGCGACATCGGCAGTTTGTATGCGAGATCCTTTCAGCATATCCTCCAGAAACACATCCTTAGCCCTCTAACCAGCACGAGATAAACAATAAATCTTGAAGAATCACCTTTGTCTCGGTCGTTATATAGTTATGCATTTTCCAATCGATTCTACGAGCAGTACTGAGTGAAGCGGCGGCGCACAGCGCAGCGCACTTTAGCTGAGTTGTTTATTAAGAATTTTAACCAATTAAGATTCATGTTGTTTACATCGAAGTGAAGAAAAATCATTTAAACAATATAATATCCAGTGGTAGGTAACAAAAGCCACATGCTATGCGCATCGATGCGCGTTCATTCAGCGAGAATTATTCGTGAATCATGGGCAGGTATACAGGGGCCAGTGGGCCACATCTCACCACCCCATCTGCACCCACTATATCAATGAACTGAAAACTGCCACCAGGGGTTAGCCAAATCAAAGGAAATCTAGAGCAGCTCAAGCAAACACACAAAAAGTCAAATAAAATCCCCCAAAGTACCAGCCAATTCTCATTAAATTACAAATTACTGATATGAAAACTTTAATGAGCCTAATTAAACAAATTTAAGTCCCACGCCCACGCCCACCTCCCTGCGATTTTTGGGAGTTGTTTTTTCTTTGTTTTATTCGTGGCTCGTGAGTCGATAGAGAAGGCGATCCATACAAATAAAAACTGAAACTAAATATTGATTTAAACATTTATTGAACCAAGGAGCTCATAGGTTATATGCGGTGGTGTACCTGTGCATCGGCGGCGCGGGGGTTAAATATTTACAATCCCGTGTGCCTGTCCAATTACGTCGGGGTTGGGGGTGTGAGATTGCCAAACGAAAAGCAGATAGAGAAGAATTTCTCACTCTTTAGAGTGATTATAATAAATTCGAGTTCATGCGGTGCTCTGTGTTTACGCAATTGATCGCGGGAGTAAATTCAAATATTTCAACCGGACGGCCGGCGGGGTGGCATCATAAGGCCGGAGAGGAGCCTTTGTGTCCGAAGTCCAAATATTCGGTATTCAAAGATACTACCATAACCATATAAGTAATAAAATAAATTTAGTAAAATTTTCTTCTGTGTGTCTGCCGGTCTTGCGAACTTGAGTTAAGAGAGGTGTACTTAACCTAGGCGCTGGATGTGTTATTAATATTGAAGTTATTTGTATTAAAATACACATGCATCCCTTGAAGGTTAATCTGATTGTAGGGATGCACATTTTATAAAAGACTTTAACAAAACGTACGTCCACCTGATCAAAACAAAGTAAGGATAGCAATATCCAAGCTAACAATCATCACAAATTGCTGAGACTGACAGTTTATGCGCCAAGTTTGTTAGAGCAGCTGGATATGACTTGGAAGAGAGCGCATGTATACCAACTCATTTCCAAGTTTTCGTCCTGATGATTGCATGAATGATGAATAGTATACCCAGCCATCTTGACATGGATATGTTGATTTGTTGGGCATTTGACTTGTCGATAGGGGTGGAGACTCCTTCAGCTCCATGGTTATGTACAAACCGCATAAAATATAAGTGCAAAGTGCATATATGTACAATTATTGTAAGGCACACAGGCCAACACACCCATGAGCCCCATGTTTTTCTGTTTTGTTTGCGTGTTTTATTTACATTCAATTCCTTTAAACATAAATTACATACATCTCATATATAAAAATGGAAATTACGTTTCATTCGGTCAGTCATCAACGTCCATCCCAGTCCAAACCCTTTGCCCTAGAAAGCTGAAATTTTGCACAGAGGTTCGATTTATAGTGTATAGGTACACAGTGCGTTTGTTTGGGTCGTTTTTGGATGCTTTTTCTTGGATGATTTTTGGGCCGTTCTTAAGGACCATTCGCATGAGAGCGACCAAGTCAAGTCGCAAGTTTTGACAGTTCGTTCACATGAACACTTTTCTATGTCGCGGCAGCTGGCGAATTTCCAGCCATCAGTTTCTACCCGCAATGTCTAATTTGACAAATTCGATAGTTTGTGGAACGCGAATTAAATGATGTGGACTGTGAATAAACTTTGACAATTCGCGCCAAGGGTGTTTTCGTCCGTGTGAAAAAGTTTGGAATTCGAAATTTCGTTATTTAAACTGTTTATAAACTTTTTTTCTTAATAATACATTTTGATGAGATCATTAATGACCTTCCTCTTAGAATAATAAAATGTGCAATTTTCTGTTTATAAATGCTTAAATGTGCGCAGTAGCGCAGTGGTTAGTGTGCTGGACTACTGTGCGGGGGATCCCACTATCCAAGGTTCGATCCCCGGAAAAACCCAAATTACATCTTAGGGTTTTTTTCTACTGCGCCACCTCTCGCGAACGTCTGACAAACATCCGAGAGTATAACTGTCATGAACAAGCTTCTCAATTCAGCCGTTCGGACTCGGCATAAAATTGTAGGTCCCTTCCATTCGTCCCAAAAATAGAAACTCACACAAACGAATGGTTGCGAGAAGCTAGGCCTAGGGTGTCTACCGCCTGTTGCGCCACCTATTTATTTATTTTTTTAAATGCTTAAAAAGCGGTTTGTTCGCATTTCTGCAATTCGTTCGTTCGTTTGGATCAATTTTTGAGCTGTTTTCTTAAGGCATTTGTTTCCGCATTTTTAGGGGCGTTTTTGAGGTTTTTTTTTTGCGTTTTTTTAAACCGATTTAGAGGAATTTTTTGGGCGTTGAATAACACGTTTTTTACCATTTTGAGGGTGTTTTTTTTCGCGTTTTTTGAGGCGTTTTGTGACAAGTTTTTTTATTGACGCGTCTTTTGAAGCGTTTTTGAGGTTTTTTACTCTTTTTTTTTTGGGCGTTTTTGGATGCGTTTTGTTGGACGTTTTTTGGGGCGTTTTTAGAGCCGTTTTTTAAGCGATTTTTTGCGCATTTTTGAGGTGTTTTTTGGCGCGTATTTAGAGGAATTTTTGGAACGTTTTTTAAATTGTTTTAGAAGCTTTTTTGGACGTTACCACATACAAAATACCGCATTTTTAGGAAAAAAAAGTAGCCTATATAGCCTATATACAAGTTATAAGTACTCTTTTCCGCGTAGTATCAGTCGTCTAAAATGGCATGTAAAGCGAATAAAGCTTCGACTCCAATGCAGATCGACAAAGCAGTAGAGAAGACATTATCTTAGGACCAATGGGACCTCAACCTCTCTTCACGTGTCTAAAAACTTGTTCGTTCATTTTTTATAACAGATTTTGCTTAAATGGGCCCTCGATTAAAAGCTCTCAGTCGCACTTCGCCGCTTTGCGATATACGATATACCGCGTTATGCCAATAACTTTTGACAGCTTAGTATACACGGTAAATTTCTTCTTCTTCTGTCCGACAACCAATTCCTGAGGACTATTTTGCAACTATTTTCTCTACGAATACCTATGTGTATTTTCATAGAAATTTACAATACCTACTTAAAGTAAGAAATTTATATTTTTTTGAATTGATATACAGTGAGCGTCAAAAGTAATTGAACACCGATGCTGCTTTGAGTTTTTAACGAATAACATTTGAAAAGAAATTCTTGTATGAGGATTTTCAGAATTGGAACTTTCAGTCTTTCGCATGAAATTGAAGATTTTAACAGATGAGGTTAGATTAGGTTAGGTTACATTCAGGGTTGTGAGAAGAACCTCACAAAATACTAGGCACCTTAGTGGGCCTATTGCGATCCCTGGGAGAACCATCTTTTAATAGAAGGAAAAACCTAAGTACTTTCCCTAAAGCATTTTATTTCCCTACAGAATTTAAATATCTTCGCTTGATCGAAAAGCCCTATCTCTTCTATGTTGTTAAAGAAGTAATTTTCCAAAACTTTATACCGAGTACGTGCTATGCCGTATGTGTGTGATATCTTCCTCGACACTATATTATTGCAGAGTCTACACAGATCTGTGTCTGAAAGTCCTAGTCTTTTAGCATGCTTTCTAAGAAGACAGTGGCCAGACAGGATACCTATTGATATTCTCAGGTCTGCCTTTCTAAGTTTAAGTATTCCCCTAGTCCGTCTGTAGTCCGTTTCTGGCCACAGGGCATTGTTGGCCCATCTTCAGGCTGCTTGTTTTAGTATGCTACTTTTAATAATTTCCTTGAAGGTACTTAATGGTGGGTTAACGTCAAGTAATTCTGCGGCTTGAAGTACGGCTAGAATCTCCGACAAAAAAGACACTGCAACTATCCGGTAGTCTTATTGATATTTGCAGGTTTAAATTTGCAGAATAAATGCCAGAGCCCGTTCCCTCCGAGGTTTTTGATCCGTCGGTATATATTTCCAGCTCATTTAGTTTTATTACTGCGTTTCTGTGCTATTCTTCATTCACATGATTGAGCAGTGTCCTATATTGCTTTTATGAAAAAAGCCTGAGTTTGTGAGCCTGAGCGCACTATTTCCAGTTGTTAGCTTAATCTGTATATCAAGCGGCAGTAAGTTGAGAAAGATGTCCAGGGCCGCCGTGGGTGTTGATCGAAGTGCACCCATAACTGCGATTTCGGGTCTTCTCTGTACTGCTGCTAATTTCTCCGCTGTCGATTTCCTATACTTGTTTCTTTCCACCATACAAGTGCCCCATACGTCAATATGGATCTGACTATCATTATCATTATTACTACGTCATTTGCATAAGCCGTGACATTGATGCCCATTGATGTCATTTTAGTAATTTATCGATAACTAGAACCCATAACATGAGGGCTATGACTCCTCCCTGAGGGGTTCCTCTTGTTATACCAATCTCCTTTTTTAACATATAAACGTAAGCAACAATTTTTGAGAATTGGGGTCTTGTGCTTCTTATAAACCGAATTGTACCTACTCTTCACTAATTGAGCTCTTAAAACTCTGTTTCTTAGATTGCAGTCTTTATTTTAAAGAGCAGGTGTTTGATGGCCTGAGTTTGTTCTATAGCTTGTCACTCGATGTAGGTATACTAATTTGTTAAAGTCTAAAATACGGATATTAGGCCACATATTCCACATCGACAAACAAAAAATCAACAACATTAGCGTCCTCAAAGTTGAGTTACCTACCTAAGCAACGCCTCCTTGCCTTAGAAATACAGGTTGGAGCTCTAAATATGTCTCACATTATGTATATGTCTATCCAAAACATCCACTTAACTCATATGTGTATATCGTACAATTTGACGTTAGGTACAGGTACTCTCTAAACCAGTTAACATCTTTTGAGCGGCCGGCGCGGCGGCTAGGCTATTAAAAGATTTTGGTATAGGACAAACGTTTTCTCATAAAAATAAAATATTAAACACACTAATTGCTTGTGCTTGCCCAAAACTGAAATTATTCTCACACCTTGTTGCATTCATCATAAATAATGATCGTTAACGTGTTCCAAATACATAATTTCAAATAGCAATGCCGCATGCATTTTACGTCCGTCGCGTCGTCCGTCCAAATGAAAATTCGAATAATAAAAATGAGAAAATTTAAAATTGTTCACGTAAATATTTTCATCTTGTGTGTTCCGCTATGTATACTATGTGTACTGCTATGGAAGAGATCCATCAATTAGATCCGTTCAATACTGTTGTTAATCCAAATTACCCATCGCTTCTTGTTCTCACACCCAAAACATTTCCATTCCAATCATCATCGGCAGGTGAAATTAATGAGGCCCACAATTGGTGTTTCGTTGATGAGCGAAGAATAATTGTCTGGCGTTCTGTAGTATTTTCTATTCTGTTTAAACAAAAATAACAGAAACCAAATTGTTTATCATTTTGTTAATTGAGATTTATCTTTATCCAATTCTAGTTCTATCGTACTCATCAATGGCATCCTCGATACTTAAGTTCCACCAGCACCATCATCAGCAGCAGCCACCGTCGGCATCGATTGCGGCGTTGTCTTCATTAATGGCGCCGTTTAACGGTCTAAAATCATTACATATCAATCAACAACACTTCCGTCAGCAGGCTAATATACAGTCGGCTGCTAAATCTTTAGACATTCCACCAAGAACACCAGCAACACAGGCGAACGGAGGTAGCGTACCCGGCTCAACGTCGTCATCCGCGGCATCATCGGCTGTGATAGCGAATAATGGAAAAAGAAAGCGTTCTTGGTCTAGAGCTGTATTTAGTAACTTGCAGCGGAAGGGCTTGGAGATACAGTTCCAGCAACAGAAGTACATAACCAAGCCGGATCGTAGAAAACTTGCAGCGAGGCTTAATTTGACGGATGCGCAGGTACAGTAATGGCTAAAAAGGTTTTTTTTTTCTTATCGATGGCTGCGTTTTATAAACCGCTAGATACCTAGGAGCACTTCAAATGGATGTTAAAATGCACATCTAGTCCAATGGTAACAGTTCTAAAGCAAATAGTTGGATGTCATTTTCTTACACATAGTTTTATGTCGTTTTCGATTGGTCGTACAGAACCGTCCGGAAGCAATCTGAACGCTTCTGAAAGCGTTCGATTGGCACTCAATTGACAGTTCTTCTCCTGGAAAGAAGAGAAATTTGCTTCTGGATTTGAATTCAGAATCGCGGAGAGTTCTTCCGGACGGTTCTGGACGACCAACCGAAAACGACATTACATTAGTTTGACGCTTCGTCAGTCATCAGGCTAGGCAGACAGTTAGCGGTTAATGGAACGCGGTCATTTATTATTATTTGGTTTCTATACTTCTTAATTCTGATTCTATTGACTTAAAATTACTGCAATTTAACGAATTATTCAAATGAAAGTACCACTACCCTTATGACTTGTCAATAGTAAAGGGTAAAGGCCATATTTGAATTGTCAAATCTTCTGAAAGATCATAGCGTCTTATATCACGCACAGCCATTACTTTCTGTGGTAGAGAGCGATAACGTCCATTTTATATTTGCTAAATTAAATTGCCGCAGTTCTAATGTCAAGAAAGTTATATTTGAGATGCCATATGATAAAGTTCAGTCAATCGGACTTCTGATATTTGTCAGAGGTTGTATGAAAATAAAGTAAATTATGTATTACGGGTTAAATATTGATCAAAGTTTACTCTCGTTGACTCCCATATCAATAAACAAATTTGCAGTTATTAGTTAGCTAGCAGACGTCAGAAACCATATACAAATTTGACGTAACTGCTGTGTATCCCATTTATAACTTTTGACACAGCTTTTATTAATATGCCTGAATAATTTTGATAATAACGATCAATCTGCAAATTTCAGGATAAATTTATTTTTAGACGATGAGTCTTTTTGGTGTGCCCATTTACTTTCATTTCACGTGTCAAATAAATAACTTTACAAATATTTTAAGTGTAAAAAGCAATATATTGCGCATCTGTTACAACGAAACATTTAGACAACATTCTCTTTGTTTTATTCACA
This sequence comes from Cheilosia scutellata, assembly GCA_955612985.1. Lineage (NCBI taxonomy): Eukaryota > Metazoa > Arthropoda > Insecta > Diptera > Syrphidae > Cheilosia > Cheilosia scutellata. The sequence goes on along the minus strand of OY015311.1, from coordinate 73,010,654 downwards.
ATAAACTAAATCACTCCAAATTTGCATATCACAACTAATGTCATTAATTTGCTATTTTATTAAACAAAGAATTTTTTTTATCCATTTCAGGTAAAAGTGTGGTTTCAAAATCGACGAATGAAATGGCGACACACGAGGGAAAATCTAAAAAGTGGCCAGGAAAAACCCGTGTCCTCGCAAAATGTACCTGATACAGGAACGACAAATGCATTTGGTGGAGTTGATGATCGATCAGATGACAAAAAGTGTTACACGTCTTCTAGTGACAGCGACAATGACGAAATAGATGTCGTTGAATGACTATAACTAAACAAATGTGCCATATTAGTTAGATAATTTGTTTAATTTATTTATTCTCCCCCTTTTTTTTTGTTCGGTAATATTTTTATAATTCTTAATAAAGTTGCGTAATTTAATTATTGTAATTTAGTACATAAATGTTTTGCTTATTCTGATGACAGCTATTGTTGTTGTTAGGAGGAATGGATATAGGTAACTTGCTTCAAGTGGCAGGTAATTATTGTAACGTTTGTAGTAAAATGTGTGTAAATTTTACCCAAAGAATTGTAACTACCAGATTTCACGGATATACGTCTAGGTCTAGCACATTGGTAGAGCTCTTGTCAGTGGTTTTAAACTAAACTTACAGGGCCGGATTAACCATGTCGGGGCCCAGGCGATGCAATTCTCGGGGAAGATTTCAATGAAACAGTAGTATGCGATGTGCTATGCATAATACGTCAGTGTAATCAATAACAAGAATATTTTTCTGATGACCTCTCTCTCTCTTTTAGCAGAAATTATTCAGTTTATTTACTACGAGTAGAATTAGGGAAATAAATTATGCATTACCTAAATTCCACGACGCGAAAGAAGTTACGCGCACAGCTAGTGTAAGGCGGTTCTCACATTGATGCAATAATCAATAAGCAACAACTGGCAATAGGAAACATGCAATATTATCCCTCACAATTATTTTACTTTATTAATTAAATTAGAGGTCTCACATCAAAGCAACTCAATATCGGTCAAGGGAAAATTGTTGATGATTGTGGCAATATTTATCTCTGGCGATACATAGCAACAAATATTGGTTCGTAGTAGCAAAAATATATATGGTGGACGATCCAGTTTTACGTCAAGATCCTGACGATCATTTTGACATTTGGCATTTGCATGTGTTTTATATGGAACGATTTGTGTTGTTTCTTTACTTGTTTGAATAAATTGTACAATTTAGAGGATATAGTTTCGGAATTGTGGTGTGGTGAATATGTCAAAATACGCACCAATATACGCGACAAGATATGCGCCAAAATACGCCTCAAAAGTCAAAATACGCGACAAGATACGGGCTAGCAGTAAATTAATAAATTACTCTTGTCTTCTCTTTCTTTCTTCCGACGATGACTTTAACTCAATTGTCCTTCAATTTCTCTCTATTTCCCTTTTTCTATTTACTCTATTTCTGTTTACCTAATAATTGATTATATTAGGTTATGAAGGGGTACGCGGCGAAAGGGAACCAGTTACTTACTTAGATAGCGCTACAGTCCGGGGTGGACCTGGTCCAGGTTCGCCAGTTAACCGGATCTTAGGCTAACCGGCTCCTGGTGCGCACTCTAAGTTGGTTGAGGTGACTTTCTACTTGTGCGCGCCACACTCCGGTTTGGAATCAAAGACTCTTCGGGTCGGAGCGTCGGTGTCTATTTGCTCTACATGTCCTACCCATCTTAGTTGACTGATACGTACTTTTCTGACCAGGTCGATGTCGCTGTACACCTCGCAGAGGTCGCTGTTAAATCTTCTTCTCCAAAGCTCGTCAACGCAAACGGGACCGAAAATCACTAATCACTCGAATAATTTAGCGTTTGAAATGATGAAGCAGATCTTTATCTACCTTTGTTAACGTCCATGCTTCTGCGCCATAGAGCAGGATTGGGATGATAGGGTCTTATAGCCTCCTTAGTGATTCTTGACAAGGCCTTTTACCTTACTAGACAGTTGCCTTCTTAGGCCAAAGAAACATCGTTTGGCAAGTGGCCTTCCGCAAACGGCTCGTATCGTCTTCGTCACATCATGAATTTGCCGTGCCGCTACGATGCCGATAGGCGTATTAAACCGCACACGACGCAATTTCCAATCGTCAAAATAAAATGTCCCCTGATATATTTTTCTAATACGTAGGTATTGAAAAATGTAAACAAACTCCAAGCTCGTACAAATACGATAAGCGGGCGACACTGCCTGACGATAGTCGTCATGTAGCATGCATGCTGCGACGATTACGCGTAGGAGATGAGTCGTGTGCGGTTCTCCATTTAAATACAAGTGTGCGACAACAAATCGTATGCCCCTCGTACATCGCACCGCATACGCTACGATGACGATACGAGCCGTGTGCGGAAAGCCTAGGCCCATTTCACACATAACCCGGCAGCCGGCTAACCGGTACCGGCTACCCGGTCATTGGGAATACATTCTTATCGGCGCGTTCACACCTTCAAACCGAAACCGTCCATAAGAATGTATTCCTAACTCTTCTAAATCTGCGCTGCTTCCGAAGAACGTGCATTTTATTGCGCTTAGTCGTAACTCGTAAGTCCTGTAGAGTGGAGGCAGTATCTACAAAATAGGCGGATTAAGTCCGCCTCCTTCTCGCATCTTCTGCATAAATCGTAAGACTCTGTCTATATTTAGGGAGCATGACTCCAATGGAACGGAGGATATACAATTTCCCAATCGGTGGCATTAAGGATGTCGATGTGCCCTTAAGTAATGTTCTTCTCAGATCCCATGTTTGCCAGAACAACCGCTTCTTCAATGCAGTAGATCAGTGTTAATTCCCTACCTACCATAGTAAAATCACCCAATACGCACAGCAACCTGGCACGCTACAACGAGAAAAATGTTGTTAAAATCGATGTAGGTACCTTACCTAGTTTAAATCGCCCGAAATCGAAATAAATCAATTACAGAAAACGAAAATGTAAGTAAACTACCGAACGAGCGGTTCCCCTCTCTGTCTTTCCTGGAAGCATCTCCGAGAATTTTTTCCGGTGCGAGTTGTACCTACTGATTCATTTGTCAATTGCGAAAAGCTGGCATTTTATTATAATTAACATTTGATTATAAATCTGTAAAAAAACCATTAATGGTAAACTTTGATTTTGTATCGATTTCCATCGATTTAGTTTAATAACGTGAGACAAATGTATGGGGTCCTTTGATACGCATTACCATTTTTTCTAATTAATATTTCTTGTAGTTTGGCGCTTTTCGAACGTTCTAAAGGTATTCAAAAATATTACCAAAGATCGAGCTTAGTTATGGCTGCTTAATGTTGGTTCACCGAGATTTAGATCATCATTGGAACGATCGTATGCGTCGGTGTAAGTAAACAATGGCCGCGCTCCATTGACCGCTACATGACTAGCGGCATGCCAAACTCCATATAAAAAAAACTGACATTTCACCATTTGCGCTAGAGCTCTATAGCACATTTTGTGAAATATCCTTTTCTGGGAAATTTTTCAATCTAGTGCAAAATGAACTGCTAGATTGAAAAAAATAAAGGACTGTCGAAAAAAAAAGTGAAAGTGCAGATGCAGAAGTCAAATATTTCCAATTTGGTGTAATATGGGAATTCCAACTTCTATGTAATTAATATACATTGTATTTATTTATTTAAATTATAGTGTAATAATAAATATGCGGCATGATGGCACAAAATACATTTTTGACTTATGAAGATAAAATAATACGAACTCAAATTGGTTCTAATATCACTTTGCCGCTGCCGTTAGATCTCTAGCACCAGCGTTCCTTCATAAGGGATATTATGTGCTAGACGACTAGCGGTCATTGGAACGTGCCAAATGCCAATCCGATTTTATCCATGAACTCCACTTCCACATCCACTTATCTTTGTGGTCGAAATTGTACTGATCCTGGGACCAGATAACGTAAAATGAAAACGATCAACCTATCTTGTTTGACGAAAGCTGTCTAAGTCTATATTATATCTTTGACAATTAATAGACGAATCGAAACGATGTCGTTCGATCTTGTTCCTTTTATGTGATCTGGGCCCTGGATTATTCCCCATCCCCAGTGATCCCATTATTAGGGATATTAACAATTCGGTGTAACAGGCCTAGTAAAATTGTAAAATTGTATTTTTTTTATCATATCGTAAACACAATTTTTCTAATTTCTATAGCAACACTGAAGCAAAATACTGACAAAAAACTTTTGAAATCGAACTGACATTTTGCGAACTTGTACATTTTATTCAGTTGTATTTTTCTGTTACCTACTATGAGTTTAGATTATAGTAAAAGTGTAAAAGTGTGGCAAAATTCTAACAAAATTCATCCGGTTCTGCAGAATATGGATGGAGAACGCTTAACGCTAGCTGCTCCATTCAGGCCGGAAACAAACTCACCGAGACTTTTGATGTAAAAAAGAACGAAGATGTGTATTTCGCCGTTGATTTTGTACTGACTGACGTTTACCGATCAGCACATCACCGCAATCAGATTCATTAAAAAGTGTTTATAAAGATAAAAGTTGGGTCCTAAACGTACAGCATAATGTCCGAAAATGATATTGACACTCGGTCATACCGCGTCTAGCGGATTTCGACGGAACCCTAATCACAGGATAAGAAAATTTGTGTTGCGAAAAATAAAAAAATTAAATTTAATAAGTAGAGACTGTTATTTACCAAATTTAGTAGTGAATTTAAGAAAAGGAATATTAAAAAGAAAATCTGTACCAAAAAACAGCTATAAAAACCAACTAATAAATAGATTTTGATTCTTTTAAATATGTTGCGGTCAAATAAATGTAATTGTACCTTTCCCTCGTGAAAACAATTTGTGAAAAATACGTGATAATTGCAATTAAATATGTTGAAGTTAATATTTTCTATGTTGAATAGATTTTGTGGTCAAGTGCAAGAATGATGGCAGAAGAAACTATACATTAAAAACTGGGGCACTCTGTGGAGTTAAATATTGCACATCGTACAGGAATCCAAATAACGTACATCTATGCACCGAATTACCGAAAAAGTTCATAATGATCGCAACAATCCAAAGAATTTTCTTATTTGTAGCCGCCACTTGAAAATGAACAAATTTTAACTCCTCTTTCACAAGGATATCTTCTTATATTATTTCCTTTTGGACTAAGCATTCTCAACTAAAAACCTGCCGCAATCTTGTATTGCGTGTGGAGAAAATTAAATCCAAATATGAGTTATATTAAATCCTAAAGGGCAACAGATAACACGATAAAAAAATTGTTCTATAATTGGTAACTTCGAGTGCTTTGTTTACAATTTTTTAAGGCATGATTTTATTCACATCTCTTAGTTTTTCACAAATATTTTATTTGTTTTATATACTTTGACATTTTGTAGAGGCATTCTGATATCAAATTTGTTAATGTCTATACAATAAATTTAAAATAGAATGTTTTGCGCGCGCTTCCAATTTATAATTTCAGTAGGAACTTCTGTGATGAAATCAACTGTCACAAATCTTATCCTGTGATTCGGGTACGTACAAATTTTGGTAGGTGGCGTGGAAATCAATTTACCGAGTCACAATACTGAAGTTTAAAGGCATTCTCAAATTAACGCGAGCGGGAAATAAGTGCATAGCGATGGTGGTGGTATATCGCACCGTTTCACGCGGGAAATTCGCTCCCGATTTCGCATTTGATTTAAACAGCCTTAAAGCCCTTGACGGGAGCGAAGCGAGCCACATACCCCAACTTGACGCAATATAAACTTTGACATTTCGTTATAATTATAACCTAGTCATGTTCCGAACAACGGAACATTCATTCTCATTTAAAGTAAAAATACATTCTCATTTAAATTTTTGTACACGCGGTATTGAACGAAATGCAACTTTACATTATTTAGCGGTCAAAAAATCTATTATATTCGAATAGTCGCTTCGCGCACTAAAAACTGGGTTAATCGGCCCTAGCGAGGTATCCGTCGGAACGGAAAATTCTCCGATTTTATACGAATCGGAGGATTTTTGCAGCGAGGTATCCGTCGGAACAGCTTTTCGGAACTTCGTTCCGACAAATATGTAACGCACACTGGCGTTTTGCGTTTCAGTGCGATGAAGTGCGTCTTTACTGATATTTTTGACATATGAATTTTCATATGAATTTTCTTCCGATATGCTCCGACAGGAATTGGTTGCGGAATTTGTTTACGGTTTGCAGTGAAGTGTTGATAAATGAAAGCAATAAAGAAGAAACATTTTAGCAAAGTAATTGGTTGTATTTGTTGCTTAAATGTGTGTTTCCGGGGTAAAAAAAAAACAAAAAAACAAGCACTAAAAAGGAAAATCCCGATGTACCACGAAACAACATCATATCAAATCAATGCGTTGTCGCATTTTAATTATTCTTTCCGAAAGCGGATACCTCGAATGTAATTTGAGCCTCCGACGGAGTATGCGTTGCGGAGAATTTTCCGTTCCGACGGATACCTCGCTAGGGCCGAATATGTCACGATAACGAACACCATTATTGTTACTGCCTGACCAGCCGCATTTTCGAAGAAGAATGTTCCGATGTGGTTCCGATAATTCCTTCAGCCCAAAATCCGCAGCAAACAGTCATCCATTGTGGTTGTGGACGCATTTGTTTTTCAACAATTACTCGTGGGTTTTCTGAACCCCAATTGCGACAATTTTGACGATTAACGAAGCCATCAAGATGAAAATGAGCTTCACCACTGAAGATGATTTTGTTCGAAAATCTTCTCTTCGCGCTGCATGGTCAGTAGTTTTCAGTTCTTGAGTCAATTGAACTTTGTAAGCATGAAGTTTCAAGTCTTTTGTGAGAATTCGCTGTAGAGGGCTTCCCGAAATGCCCAATTCTTGACTACGGTGCCGAATTGATGTTTCTGGACTGTCAGCAATACTGCTTTGATGTTTTCTGTTGAACGACTTGTGACAGAACACCCAGAGTGCTTAAGATCACTAAATGATCAAGTCTCCCTGAATTTTTCAATTATCCTCTTCACAGTTGATGTTTTAAATCACTATGACGGCCATATTTTGTTTGAAAATTGCGGACTGTAGCTGAAAAGGCTTCAGTCATTTTAAAATATTGCTCACCAATGCAATGCGTTGTTCTTTCATATAGTGCTCCATTTTTACTAGCACCGAACTGTCAGCTGTCACATTGTTACCTTTTTTTTTTTGCGTTGGTATCACTGTACTATTAAATGACGCAAAATTCTATCTGCTTCCAAATAATACATGTTTCAGATTAAATACGAATTCTTTCAATTTAGTACTAGACCGTATTATATATATGAACAAAGTACTTGGCAACACTGTCGAACGCTATTCATTTGAATTGTTTTCGTCCAGTTTCACTTTCAATATCGATGAGATGATGCTGCTTCGTTCGCGATCGTAATCATTTGAACCAATTTGAACGAGTCCATACAATGTTGTGAATTTTCTTAGTGCATGAAGTGACCAAACTTTTCCCAGTGTTTTTTAAAAATGTGCCTATATCTGACAAAAAAGAAGTGATTATGATGGAACTGTGAACAAAAAACATTCAGGTAAATTTAATGCGACTAGATCTAGTAATTTTTTCCAAATTAAACATGGATAATTTCTTGTTAAACCATTTCTCATGTCAAATACCGTTATTCGTTATAAAAAAAAACACATAGGACGTGATGTTCTATGTGAAATTCCACCCAACGCTTTTGCCTAGCAAGTCAACAGCCTCTGATTGGTTGATTTGCCTACAAATCTAGGCAAATTACTTGATTTAGGCAAGATTTTCTGCCTAGTTTCATGGTAAACTGTCTCACCTGCATATTTAGGAGCCTAAGCACATTGAACACGGCTTGTCTGTATCATAGGATAGGGCACTCTTTCATTAAAAAAAAGTTTTCGATTTTTTTTTGTTAATAATCTTGTTTGATTTTTTTACTTTTTCAATTGCTTTAACAAAAACATGGTTTTATACTATTATTTAATATTATACAAATTCCTCCTTGGGTACCTTCTGTTTTCTCACTCTCGCTCACTTGCAATCTCACTACTTTATTTTTTTTATATGAAATTAATTTTTATAATTAAAAGAAACGTTATTCACAAAAAAATCCTTAAAGCTATACAAAGTTTAAAATTCTCCTACGGTTTTATCAATACATAGATATCTTTAAATATAGGTGTACAGTAATGGTAAATTATTCTCTTAAAATGTTAATCCATAAAAATAAATTGTGTTAACACTAGAGGTTTTTGTTTAAACCTTAACGGTTGCAATTGCCGTTTGGTGTTCTACGTGTATAGTAGTTAGGTGTACTATTGTTATTTACAATGACTGCCACTGGTGAATATTGTTTTTGTTCTCTTTCAAGAAAGTTTGTTCAGGTTTTAGTGGCCTCAGAAATGTAACCGCATTCACTTTTGGACATTTTTACTTTTGCCTTGTTGTTGTGCTGTCGTTTGAGTTTGTTGCTGTTGTTGGTGCTGCTGCTGCTGATGTTGTTGTTGTTGTTGTTGCTGCTGCTGAAGTTGTTGTTGTTGTTGCTGCTGATGTTGTTGTTGCTGTTGATGTTGTTGCTGTTGCAACTGCGGCTGTTGGGCCAGAGAGACAACTTTCATTCCTTGCAGGGATTTTAAGTTGATTGCGCCACCCTGAAAGTTAGGCGACAGGAATATTTGTCCGCCGCCTTGAACAGCGAGAACAACGCGATTAGGCGTTGTTTTCATTGCAGAACCCTGTGAAGAGAACGAATTTACCATTACCCAGTCTGTGCCGATGATTCTGATTGGTTACTAACCTGCGCTATACTCGTGGTAACGTTCTTCAGTCCACCAGTCCCGGTACCGATATTGACACCCTGCATCTGCGACGGTGTTTGAACACGAATGGTTTGGCCAGTCGTACCCAGTACCACGGTTTTTTGCTGATGATTGAGAACTGAATTGCTGTTGGCTAGCATAGTTCCTGTGTTAGTGCTGGCAATCGTTGTTAGAGGAGTCGAAGTTGCCACTACCGTTCCTTGTTTTATCGAGGTGGGCTGTTGAACCTTTAGTATTTGATTGCCCATCATAACGGTCGAAGTGGTGGGCGAAGAAGACGCTACCATAGCAGCCGTGGACACCGCCTTATTGATCAGCTGTACGTTAGACTGAAACGATTCAACAAAAGAGAAACAATTGAGAACACTGTTTGACACTGGTTACCCTTAATACCGACTTACGGTTGAAATTACGTTGCCCTGCAGCTTGAGCGTTTGACCCCCGATTACGACACTGGCGCCAGTGCCACCTGGCTGTTGTCCCAGTTGCGCCTGGTTGAGATTTGTCGCCTGCTTGCTGGCGATGAGCACCGGCTTGCCTTGGATGTTGGCAATATTGAAATTCTGCGCGTTGATCATTCGAATGCCACCGGCGGCAGAAGTTGTGGTCACATTCGCCGCTTTGCTCAGGAATTTAGCATTGACCAGCTGCTGGGCGGTGATTTGATTGCCCGAAATCAGTTTTGTGGGTGCAGGACTGACAACGGGCTTACTGGCGGGTGTGGTTGTTGTGGACACCGTGCTGGACGATGCCTGAGTACTGATCAGCCGCGCTTGTTGCTGCTGCCCGCTGACAGAAATTAGATTTCTGCCCTGCGAAACAACAGCATATTGCGTGATTTGGGAGCCAGCTGTGCCCGCCAATTGGATTAGGTTCGTAGTTTGGGCGGGTTTTGCATTGGTCACGCGCAAAGTGGCGCCCTGCTTCTGGAGCAGGCTCTCCAAGGAGATTATTTGCCCCGCTGTGTTGGTCAGCACCTTGGCCATTACGGGGTTCATCGTCTGAGTACGAATGCCCCCCCGAGATATGATCTGACTCTGAACATTGCCGGACTTTATAACACGCGTCACGCTCTGCGGCTGCGACATTACAGTGATGGGCTTGCCAATGCTCTGCTGGAGCTGTAGCGCCGGCTGTTTGATTAGGTTTTGGGTGATAGTGCCCGGTCCAGAGGCCGTCGTAATAATGTTACCCACGCCGCTCACAACGACTGCCTTTGGCGGGGCTGAGCCAACACTCACAGCGGTCATTGTGCCCGTAGACGTTTGTTGGTGCTGGCCCGTATTCAAAATCTTTTGTTGCTGCGCCGCAGTCTGCTGCAGTTGCGGTTGTTTTTGAGTGAATATAGGCTGTTGCTTTATAATAAGCGATTGCTGCTGCGTCGGCACCAACTGGCAACCCTGCACTGTCTTGAACTGTGGCTGCTTTAGATTCTGCAAGAGACTCTGTAAAGAAATGGAATACAGTGACAGTCAGCGGGAACTTGTCGCATGCTACTTACTTGTTGCTGCTGCGGTGTTAAGCTGCTCGCACTGATCGTCTGAATCTTCGTAGCCCCGCCGGGCGTCGTTGGCGCTGAATGTATTTGGAAAATTGGCGAGCCGATAATGCTGCCCGCCTGCGTCGAAGTGGAGATTATAGTGCCCGTGCCTGTGTTCGTCGCTGTAGACGCAACCGCTGTCGATGTCCCCGCGTTGATTAGCTTTTGCGGCTGAGACGTGTGCTGAATGATGACGTTTTTATTCTGCATTATCTGATGCTGCTGCTGTTGCTGCTGGGGTAATACGGTTCCGATATTTCCAATCACCAGACGCTGCTTATTGCCCTGCTGATTGAGAAAGCTCTGGATGATTTGCTTCTGTTGCAGATTGGTCAAGGTCTGGGGAGACATTTTTACACCGCTTACAGTGGCATTGTTTATTAGTGATATGCCACCGATGGTTTTCTGCAGCTGCGGCCGAATGGCTGTCGCCGTGATTGTTGGCAGTTTTTGTCCCGTCTGCGTTTGCACCTTGGCCAGCTGGGGCGAGAGAAGCGACTTTCCACCGGCTAGACGAACGATGTTCTTTGGCGATTGCTGTTGCACAAAGGTGGCCGTGGACGTGGTACTGACCTTTGTCTTTTGCTGATCGGTGAGAAGGATCGAGTTGCCCATCACCTTAAACTGCTCCGAGTTGTTGATGTTGATTGGGATGATGAAACCTTGTTGCTGGTGCGTCTGCTGCTGTGGCCGAATTTGCTGTTGGGCCGTGGCCACAGCCTGGTTTATAATAATCGGCTTGTTGATGGATATTTTCTTGTTGGGCACTGAAATTTGTTGCTGCGGCTGTTGATTGGTCGCGATTATCTGTTGCGTAGCTGGGAACACAATGGTGGGACTCGTCAGAGGCTGTACCGACTTCTTTTCCGGGCTAGAACTGGTGGGGTTACTAGGGATTGTGATCATCGTAGGCGTGTTCGCAGCAGACACGTGAACAGTTTGAATTCCAGTAGGGGTTGTAACGATGATGGGTGTCGTGTTGGGTTTCTTCTGTGGCGTCGCGGTGCTTGTGAATATTTTTTGAGATATGAACTGTGTTTGGGGCTGTTGCAGTTGTGGAGACGGCCCTGGCGACATGGCGGCATCCAGAGATGAGATTTCTTGTGTTTCGATCACCTCGATTTTGTCTCCTGAAATCAGCTCTTGCTTGATGAGTGATTTTTGCGCCTGCTGTTGGGTATTCTTGATGTGGTGTGAGTTCTCGGTTGTTACGATAATTGGGTTTGAGGGCATCATAGCCGGCAAAGAGGACGAGGGCGTGGTCGGGGTGGTCGCATTTGTTTCCTTTATGAGGACCTTGGCCTTGACTTTGCGATTGGCTGGCTTTTTATGCTTCCCAACGCCCTGATACTGCTGATGCATACGTTCAAACTCATCCTCTGATCGATTGCGATGCAAATAGATCCAGATCTTCCGTTTTGTGTCGTATCGCACGCAGGGATCGTGCTCGGTGTGCATGCGGTCCAGAGCGCCGCTCACAATGGTCTGCAAAACATTCTCTGGCGCATCCCGGTTTATGTACTGCGAACACTTGAGGAGCTCAGATATGTCGGCTCTTGTGCCCTCGCCGTTCGGCAAGCGAGCCGTAGCATCTCTTACCAATGTCAGGATGGTTACGTAGCTGGGTCGGTCGCCGATCATCATACTGTGGCCTCGGGCCTTCGTGAGAGCAAAGATTTGCGTGTAAATGCCTTTCACTGGACCCACAACACTCTCGTAGCCATGCATGCGGTAGGTGAAAGAGCGATGAGGGTTTTCGAAGCGCTCGCGCTCTTGCCGCTGAAACTCGGAGATTTCCTCCATATTCGATGGCTGTACTGTCCACGTTGTTGGACAACGGGGCAACGGGGGAGATGCCACTCGCTCGTTTGATCCATTCTCATCGAAATCGATCGACTTGCGCGGGGTCATGTCGGCCTTTTGTATCGGTTTGTGGGTCATCTCGTGCTTTCGGGACATCCAGTAATTGCACAGCTGCACGAGATGGGAATCCGAGTCTCTACTGGCGCCAATCCATTGGTATATATTCAGCTGCGACTTGTACTCAATGTAGGGGACATACTCTTCCGGCTGATCACTAAAGTCGCCGGCTAGAAAGTTAATCGCCGATGTGACCAGCGCCGACCAATTGTCCGCAAGGCAGTACCAATCGTTCAGGGCTGTTATGGGATTCGTAAGCCAGATGTGGATTTTCTCTCGGAGGTCCTCTAACTTCATGCGATGATTTGGCGTCGAACAGAAAATATCACGAATCAGAGCCAAGAAGCAAGCATGTGTCTCTTGCATCAGTTCTGGACCCGACACGGCCATAAGTGTTCTGATTGTGGTCGGTGGTTGCGGCTGTGGTGCCGGATCGTGATGGGAATTAAAGTCCGCTTCACTGAGGCACGAGTCATCCATGTCCATCGGGAGATTCATCACGTCAATTCCTTTAAGGTCCGAGAAAGTTGCTATTTTAATTTTTCCATGATATGAACCGAGTTTAGGTGGGGAGGAAAGCACCGGTTCCGGTTGGTCTTCTGTCTTTATCTCCGTCATCGGGATTATGACCTCTTCCGGGTGTCCGTACTCAGATCCATTAATGCTGGGCAGGTGACACAGCGGCGTTGTCTCTATTGTTTCAACGTTAACGAGTTCATCTTCTTCGGAATCCACAGGCGCCAGCTCCACACTGGCAACTGTATGTGCAACTGGTGGAGAGAGCGGCATAGGAAGTTGTTGCTGTGAAGCCTCGATATAGATTTTATCTGGCGGCGTTTGCATTGGTTGAGGTGTGGTTGTCGGTAGCTGCATCGGAGCTGGTTGTAATTGCATTGGAGATGGATGTAGTTGCAGTGGTGACGGTAGTTGGATTGGGGATGATTGCAGCTGTAGCGGTGGTGGTTGTAGTTGGGGCTGTGGTACCAAATTTGGAAATGCTGGACACGCGAGCTCTTCTTTTATTTCGATCTTGACCTCTACTGCAGCAGCTGCTGCTGCTTCTTCGGCTGCCGCTTTCTCTTGGAGAAGTTTCGCTTTCGGTTTCCGGCCTGGCGTTTTGCCAGAGGCGAAGACACGCTTGTAGCTTCCTGTCATTTGCGTCCTTGCGTATACATCACGAAGTCGAATGTCATTTGTCTCAAACTCGGGACGATCCTGAAAGGAAAAGAAGGATTTACACACACGTATTGTTTCTGAAATGAAAAGTTACTCACCGGCTCCTCCAGCTTGCGGCACTTGTGTTCGAATAAGACCTTTTTGAAGTTTTCGTCGCCAAGAACTTCGATTGCGCCATTATTGTAGAACTTTTTGTAGCGATGTAGTGTGCCCAGTACTTTAGCCTCTTTTGCTTGGTCCACGTCCATTTTCGTCCTCGATTCCTGGTCGTCGGCGGTCAAAGGCGGCAGGTCGTCCTCTGAATCTTCCTCACTTAACTCGGCGATACCCAACTGACTCCTCAATTGCCGAATCTCGGAGTAAAATCTCTTGCGCGCTCGCACCGCACACACTCCCTTGTCCAGCTGAGGAGTTTTTCGCACCAATCTCTCGACACGGGGCACGGCTCCTGGCGGTGCTTCATACGCTGAACGAAGTAGTCGCTCCCTAGACACCAGTACGTTCTTCGCCATGTGACTAATGCGCTCGTATTCTTGGAATCGTCGTTCTCGTCTACGCGACTTTGCGATGCTTTCGCGAAGGCGCAGCACATCTGGCCTATAGTTGCCTTCTTCAAGATTTCGCTGCAAATCAATCAGCGGCGACGACTGAAATCGATTCAGTTCGTTGCCAAACAGCATTTCGAGGGTTTTCTCCTGCTCCTGTTCGTTATTTTCGGCGAAGTGAGGAAGAAATTTGTTCTTCAGATACGCCTGATAGTTGGTTGGCAGCATACGCCAGGTTTCCATTGAGAAGAACTCACGAAACACGGCTGCATTCTCGCAAAGACCCTTTGGCAAATGCAACAGAGTGTCCTTTGTGATTCGAGCCATCTCCACAGAGTCCTCCTGCTGGGAATACTCTTCTTCATCTTCCTCTGCCTCGCCATCGTCGTCTTCCTCCCCCGAAGATGTTGTGGCTGCAGCCGAGTCTGAATTGCTTTCAGCATCGTACGAGTCACTGTACTCACTCTCAGAGCTGGGCTCCTCTAGGGTATTTGTGGTTGTATCCATCGCAAATGTGTTCATACGGGTGCGGTCTTACTCATTCATATCCGGCTAGCTGGAACGATTTCTACCCAAAACACTTTCCAATCGAAACCAATTTGCAAACAAACTTACAGTGGTGCGGAGGGTTTTCCCTGAAAATCCCAACAACGCTGCCACAAAACGTTTCTATATCACTTGGTCACTATTCGCGCACAGTGTTAATTCATAAATTCCCAATTATTTCCGTACAAAACTATTTATTTGCTAGTTCAATTGCAGCCCGCCACTTGAGTTCAACCGTACTATACACAAAGATTTCTCAGTTACCTAACACAACAAACATATTAACTGTTTTCGACAAAGTAATTAAAGCACTTTTTCTTCTGGCCAATCGAGGCGAGGAATTTTTTTCATCTAATTTCTTCAATTTCTTCGCAAGAAAGTTTCTCAAGACAATTTACTAGAGGGGGCTGTCAAATGCACCCAGATTTCGGATATAGAAATGTCAAAACAAACTTTTCAGGGGTTTTCCGCGTTTTTCTCGATTTGTGGTAAAATAAATTCAATATTTACGCAACAGAAATATGGCTTTTCAGGCAAACAGTTGGCGTTTTCAATTTAATCACGATGATGTGAAATTTTTTGGTACGCGTAGCGAACGAGGCATGACACAAAAAATCTCCGACAGTCGCCTTTTTTATTTCCTTCTCTTGCGTACATTTTCGATTATTTCTTGGCATTTGGCGTTTTTTTCCACAGTTTTACGGCGCATGTATGCCGCAGTTGGTGGCACTGCCCACTGACAGTTGCTGTTGCTGCAGCGGTTTGTGTATTTGGTTTGCACTATGTTATCGACGACTGTTGGGATAAGTAGTGAATGAACGAACACAGTAGGCCATCAGTTTCTTTTCATATATTTCGTAAAAAAGTTTAAATTTTAATTTAGTTTGTCAAATAATTTGAATTGGTTTGGAATTTATTGTTGTTCGTTCTTTTTTATTTGTTTTTTTGTGAGGCGGCACGGTATGTCTCAACTTTCAATGGTGTTTTTATAGTAATGTGTGTTTTTTGCGGTATTTGTTGTTTAATTTTGTGCGGGGAAATCGTAAAAATGGTTTTATTACGCAAGCTTGGTTTTGGATATGACAAAGACAATCGGCCCTAGGGAGGTATCCGTCCGAACGGAAAATTCTCCGATTTCATACGAATCGGAGGATTTTTGCTTCGAGGTATACTTCGGAACAGCTTTTCGGGACGGATACCTCGAATGTAATTTGAGTCTCCGACGGAGTATGCGTTGCGGAAAATTCTCCGCTCCGACGGATACCTCGCTAGGGCCGAATACGAACATTGGATTTCTGTGGTGAGTGCTATTTTTGTTATATATTTTTTACTAACATGATGCAACAAATTTCTTGTAACTTTGCATATTTTTATGACCATTTGTCGTTTCTTCCCAATTTTCCATTGACGTTTCTTTAGATGATGTGACTTTTCCATAAAAATAGATAGGTACACACTCGTGTCCAAAAGTAGCAACGAATCCTTGAATGGTAGGTTAGGTACCTAATTTTTACAATTCACAGTGACTTAAAGTATGATTTGATTTGATTTCAATCCATTTTCCTTTCAACTTGCTTGGAAGCAGAAACAGCCGAAAAATAGGGAATTAGCCAATATAAGTGAATCACTGTAGCAACATTTTGTTGATTGAGCATTCACGAATGTTTAAACTATGTATTTGGGAATGGGAACTTTAAATATTCTAGTTTAGTAGGTCTGACTATCAGACTGACAGCTGCTGGCTGACTTGGATGTTTTTTTAATTTTTTTTAGGCTCAAATCAATACAAAAATTTCTAGACTGCGTTTTAAGTTTACATTTCGAGTTTCGACTGTAACAAAACTGACGGAGTAATAATGACCATTCACATGAGAATGAGCGACTACCTACGAACGAAGGAATATTCGCGAGTTTTGAGGTTAAGTTCGAGCGAATGTTTTATTCGCTAGTTTGTGGAACGCGAATTCGGTGTGAATTGCGAGTAAACTTTGACAATTCGCGCCAAGGGTGTATACGTTCGCGGTAAAACATTTGGAATTCGAAATTTCCTTATTTCAACTGTTTATAAACTTGTTTTCTTAATACATTTTTATGGGATAATTAATTATCCTCATATTGAAATAATAAAATGTGCATTTTTCTGTTTATAAATGCATACAAAGTAGTTTGTTCGCACGCATTTCATCAATTCGTTGGTTCCCATGCGAATGGCTCCTAATCTAGTTTATTATGTTCATGATAAATCTAATGCTAGGTTTCCACTTGTCAATTTGAAATAGACAATTGACGTATTTCTATGCCAATTAAAAAACTGGCAAGTGGAAATAGCGAAAAATTGCTTGTCAATGAATTGACAAGAGCGTTTGTCAATAACTGACAAAGAAACCACTGGACAAGGGGAAATAGCTGAATTGTCACTTTGTCTATAATTGACAGTGAAAATTAATTGGCATCGAGTTCATAAGTTGGTCAATCAACTGACAAACGATTTTGACATAATCCACCATCCACCATTAACCCGCTAGATGACTAGCGGCATGCCAAATTCCATACAAAAAAAACTGACATTTCACAATATGTGCTAGAGTTCTAGCGCAAATGCTGAAATGTCAGTTTTTTTTATATGGAGTTTGGCATGTCGCTAATCATCTAGCGGTCAATAGAACGCGGGCAATGTGTACGTGTATTCTATCCATCTGTTAACTACAAATGTTGACGGAACTTATGCGACAGATTTTTGTGGCCTGGGTCCTTAACAGCACATCAATTCCCGACTTTTGTTAAATTAACACTTTTACATTATGCTATGACATTTCGGGCGCACACGCATACATTCACACTTAACAACACTTGACAGTTCAAGCGTACACCAAGCTGCAAATGACGAAAGCGTGCGTAGGAAGCACGTGGACAGTTGTAGGCCTAAAGGAACACAGAACTAATATGATTTGTATTATTTTATTTGCACAAAATCTGCGTTTTAAAGATGCTAAGATTGTTTTTGTCTTCCTTAACAATTTGTTCACTTTGTCAGCATCGTCAGATATTCATTTTCAGTCCATCAGCCGTTAGTTAGATTTATCCGACAGGGCGTTTATTTGGTCTATAACGAACGAATTGATAAAATGCGAAGAAACCACTTTTGATACATTTATACCGAGAAAATTGCGCATTTTACTATTCCAAATGTAGGATAATTAATTAATCCATCAAATCTTAGTACAAACTAAGACAATAACTTTAAATAGAGTTTAAATAACGAAATTTCCATATTCCAATATCTACAATTCGCAGCAAGGGTGTTCTCGTTTAGATTTTATCAATTATTCGTTCGTTCGCTCTCATGTGAATAGTCCTTAAGTACATATGTTAGAGTTTCGGCTGTCGCTATTCGTCCGTTGTTCGGGACACGGGTACGTAACGAAATGCCAAAGTTTATATTGCGTCAAGTTGGGGTATGTATGGCTCGCAACGCTCGCGGCAAGGACTCTAAACTCCAGTGTAATCATTTTCGGACATTATGCCGTACGTTTAGGATCAAACTTTTATATTTATAAAGAGTTTTTAATGAAAATAGGATTACGTAACGTTGTGTCCCGAACATCAGTAAACGTCAGTTAGTACAAAATCTGTCAAAATGAACGGGCGAATAGCCACTTCGTAGAGTTTCTGAACAATTTTTTTTTTATTGCATTCTTTTACAAATGAAGCGTTTAGATGAAGAATGGGTTAAGTGACGTTCTGGAAGTTTCGAGATATAAGGGCTTAAAGTATTTTGAGCAGAACTTTTTTTGTGATAGTAACTGAAACTTGCTGCTGACGAAAAAAAATAAAAAACATAATAACCTTTCAGGATATAAGTAATTCATTTCATAAAAATAATTTTAAGACATACATTTTTTTAATAATTTGTGAAAAAGAGCATTTAACTCCTTTTTCCACTGAGATTTTTTTAAAAGTAAATCATAAAAATAACAAAGGTGATAAGTGACATTTTTAGGTTTACATTTTTATTTTTTTGGTTTATTTTTTCAGCATTAGAAATCGTTGAAAGTCCTTTTTCGTAGAACCAATAAAGCTCCAAGGGAATGAATTGCATTTGATCTGTCAAATTCTTAATTTTTTCACTTGAAAGTTCCTTGTTTTTTTTTTCTCCTGGAAAAAAGTCTAGGGTTTTGTCAGGAATTTTGCCTGATTTAGCTATATCAGAACTTCATTGAACTTGAATTAGTTGAATTTGAATTAGTTTTCAAAACGAAATTACTAAAACCCTCTTGAAAAGCAATTATTCAGAACAAAAACGTAAATAATGGACATGGACTTAATTTTGGAGCAATTGCTATCATCTTGGTCATATTATTCTTCTTCCTCGTCATCTGTGGATTTCGATTCTTCGTCGATATGATTATCCATATGAAGTTCGTATGTATCCAGGGACAAACGAAAACAATTTGCACAGCCGAGGTACTGTCAAATAACGCACTAACACATTTACAAAAGCAGATCAATCTGCTTTCATGTTCCATTTGCCACGAAAAATCTGAGATCTGAAATAAAAATCTGATGTGCCCAATGGGAAATCACATAAGTTTTGCCTGTAAGTCTGTGAGTGAATGAACATGGTTTTCCATATTAACGACGACTGTATTTCCTTTGCTTGAACTTCTTATTATTTCTCTATACTGCTCTGCGGTATATAGATATTGTTTTATGTTTTCGTAACTCCTTGTCAATTCTTCCGAAATCCCGATCACTGTCTAAGTAGGTGTGCCCAACTTACGGATATTTGTGATCGATGAAATCGAAATAGTCCAGTAATTTCAGAACTTGATATACACCAAACCTTGATCCTTAAGCACTAACATTGATTTTGCATTACCATGCAAAATTTCAATGCTACTGAAATTTCGTTTGCACTACCAGTAAAATTTTCAATGCTACTGAAAGTTCGTTTTCACTGGCACTGAAAATTTCAATGCTAATGAAAGTTGACTTGCACTAGTATTGAAAATTGTACTTCTAATGAAGATTAACTTGCAATAACATTGAAAATTTCAATGCTTTAATTTAATTAACGTAAAAGGATCGGCGAGCGAAAACAGCTTAAAGCAGCGACTTGCAGCAGGGAAAAGCGAGTTAGAGTCCCTATGTGGCATGAATATGAGAAAAGTACAGCGTAGCATGCGACCGACATGTCGCGACGTGACAACCGCAATTACATTAATGCGAATAGGTGGAAGAAAGCATGCCCGATGACTGAACTGGAAAACACCGCAGCAACGTGCAGCTTGGAAGAAGCTCCTCCGAACTATTTCAAACATTTACAGAATTTCGGCAAGGAGATGCGCTATCATGAGACTTCTTTCCATATTTTTAAAAATGTACACAGTTGTTGTGTGGTTAGTGTGCTGGACTACTGTGCGAGGGATCCCAGGTTCGATCCCCGGAAAAACACAAATTACATCTTAAGGTTTTTTCTACTGCGCCACCTCTCGCGAACGTCTAACAAACATCCGAGAGTATGACTGTCCTGAAAAAGCTTCTCAATTCAGCCGTTCGGACTCGGCATAAAATTGTAGGTCCCTTCCATTCCATTCGTCTCAAAAATAGAAACTCACACAAAACGAATGGTTGCGAGAAGCTAGGCCTTGGGTGCCTACTGCCTGTTGCGCCGCCTATTTATTTATTTACACAGTTGTTCACTCAAATTAAACAAATTACAATACAAATTGCAGATGCATTCACCAAAAAGCACGTTTTATGCTGGATTTACATTACCACGCCACGCAATTTTTCAAATACAGTAGAATTCTTTTATTTCTTAAAGATTTATGAAATTTCTTATATCCGTCATATATCGTAGGCAATATTAAAAAATAAAAACACCTAACGTAAAAAAATATATACGTTACAAAAGCTTACTAAACGCTGAAAATAACAGCATGAGTAAAAACACAGGTAAAAAGTTGCAAGTGAAAGTTGCATAAAGGAGGTAAGTCAATCATTTAACTCCTTTATGCCAACAAAAAATAATTTTGATTTGCGTTTACAATGCTTAAAGGAGTTAAGTGATTTTAACACCTTCTTCCACTACATCTTTCACTTTTCTATCGCATTTACCACCTTTATACCACATTTAGAAGGGACTATATCAAAAACTATATAGGGTAGAGACAAGGGGATTGCTCAGAAATTTAAATTGTCATATACAATTTTCATTAATGAAAAAAAAAACACAAATTTTCAAAAATGTCACTTAACCCCTTCTTCATCTAAACGCTTCAATTATTTTCACTTTCGCCATTTTTTTGGAGACTAAACCCCAATTTCACAGTGAAAGTTAAAACTAAAACTCAGCTGAACCTGAACTTGAGTTGAATTTGAAGTTCAACTCGTTCGGTTTCACAATGTAATCTGAACTTCAGTTCAATTGAACACAGTTTAACTAGGTTAGGTTAGGTTAGGTGGCAATTAACCATTACATACGGAATAATTCACTTAAGGTGCTAGTACACGGTATGTAGCACGCCACATATAGGTATATGTGGCTCTGACGTAAATTTGACGTCAGCGTATGGAGCCAATGGCTACATACCGTGTACTAGCACCTTTAGACCAGATAAGGTCCATTGTGATACCACAAGCAGAGTCGGTTATTTCCGCTATTCTTGGAACCATTTCGAATTTTGGAGAAATATTTTGCTGATATCCGTTCCGGCAATATCAGTAAGCTCCCCGAAGAAGTACTTTTCTATAGTTTGCTTTATAATTGAGGATAGCGCCGGGCAATTACATAGTGGGTGGAAAGGAGTTTCCATGCAACTGCGACTGAACTCATTAGAGGTAACTCCAAGCCTTACGGCATGTCTTCCTAGTACACAGTGGCCTGTGTTTGTTTTAACCTTATTAGTTTTTAGAATATTGGCATGCCCTGTGTCCAGAGCCGGATTTAAAGGTCGGGAGGCCCTGGGGCAACAAATAAGTGGAGACCCCCTGGCTTATTATTTTCCAAATAAAACGAAAAAATTTTTTCCGTCAAAAAAATTGGTATTTTCTATAATTCTTTTTGTACAAGTCGATCAAAGATGGAATTTGAACCAACTCATTACCAAGACTAGGCTCTAAATCATCAGCTTCGTATATGCATGCAATCTTTCAGTAAGAGAAACACATAGCTGATCGATCACTGGGATAAAACCGGATACTTTGAATTTCTCTTTTGGTGACATATTTGCGTCTCGTGCTTTCATGTAGTCGAGTGGATTCAACCTCACATTTCTTGTTCTGGTGCGTGATTGTACATGTACATATTGCTCAGTATGACATATTTCTTTAGCTGCTTTCCCGTATTTATCAAAATCGTCTCTTTTGGATTCAACGAATGATTTCAATGATTCTAATGCACGCATTGCAGATTCAAGAATCATTTTCGGGTACTGCAACATCTTGTTTGTAGCTTCGAAACGCTCTAAGATATCGTTCTAAAAGATAGGAAATAGAGCGGTTTCGAGACAACTCATCTTTTGTAAAAGGTTCGATGCTTCAATCCTCACGATGTTTTTTTGCTCCTTATCAGAAGATATGCTGGTTAGAGCTCCTTTGATTTCAGAATAACCATTGACAATGGCTTTCGTAGCTTCAGCTCGACAAGACCAACAAGTATCGCTAAGCCTTTTTAAAACGTAAAATTGTCCGCTTTTCTTCTGTGATAATTTTTCAGTCAGAATTTGGTATCGCTCTGTACTTGCTGTGAAAAACGCATATACATTTTGAACGAAATCGAAGAATTGAACAGCCGATGGACAAGAGTTAGCAGCTGCCTTTCCAATTCCAACTAAATTGAGAGAATGACCACAACATGGTACAAACGCCGATAAATGATTTTTCTCCATTCCTTTGTATTCCTTTGTATTTACCACTCATGTTTGCAGCATTGTCATATGATTGGCCGCGGCAATCCATAATGTCTATTTGATGGTCACCCAACAATTTTAGTAAAGCGTTTGCTATGGGCTCGCCGGTATGACCGCAGTTTGGTAAAAAGGTGAGAAATCTTTCCTTTGGCATCGATCCTTCAATATATCTAACAACTATAGTTAGTTGATCGATATGAGATTCGTCGGGAGTAGAATCCACTGACACCGAATAATATTTGGATTTTTTTATTCTGGGTACTATTTCAGTTAGCACTTTGTCACCCATAGAACTGATCAGTTCTTCGCAAATCGTGGACGAAAGGTAATTGACATGGCCACTTCCTTTATTTGCATGCTCTTTAAGATGGGTTTCCCACTGTTTTTTGTTTTAATTTTACGATATTTTCAAAAACCTTTGCCAATCTGGGAAAAACCAATTGCGCAAGGAATGAAGGATATATTATGTTGCTTAACGGTCGATCCTAAATGCAGGTGGTTGTTGATTTGAAATCTATTTCTCGCGCCTCTGCAATTTGCCGCAATAGGACCGAGAATATTGAAGTTCTAATTCGAAGATATTGAAGATGTTCATCTTCGTCGGTCCTGTGTTTGATAATGATGGCGCTTTGTTTTTTTTTGTCTTGTGTTTACTCGTCGGAATTTGAAATATTGGGCCCCTGTTTTGTGGTTTGTGCCCTCCCCTAAATCCGACCCTGCCTGTGTCACTGCTTCTCCATTGCAGTGATTCTCTCAGACGCAATGCTGATTTTGCCGCCATCTCTTTACCGTGTATGTCCAAGGGCAGAATGTGAAGCATGAGTTATCCGCGGTTGGAGTTATCCGCAGGGCACTGGTCACACAGGCACATGCCACTCGTTGGATTCTATTTAGCAGAGAGAGGTAGATTATTTTTTCTAGTGCTGGCCACCAGACTATGATTCCGAACATGGGTATCGGTCTGACTATTGCTGTATACAGCCAGTGCATTATTTTCGGGCTGATGCCAAAGATCCTTTTGCAGGATCGGCAGCTTGTAAATTGAAATGTCTCTGTGTTAATGCTGCTCGTCCACTTAGCGCACAACACATCAATTTCGAATTCAACGCATTCAACTCTAATATACGATGCCCTCAATTTTATCCAACCAACGCGTTTGATCTGGTTGGACATCGTTGCTCCCCGCGTTGCTAAATTAGTGTGCGGTAGTGTGCGATATCTTGTTGCTCGTTGAACATGCTTGTGCAACGCGTTGAGAAACGATTTTACATTAATGTGATGCACATTATCTGCCCAACCCAGTGTTGTTAGGTCTCTCTCTTAATTTTTCCTACGAAACGTGGTAATTTTTCCCTTTTCACCGAACTCAAATTCCCACGATGCATTAAAATGAAAAAAAAGAAAGTCATCTAGCGGTATGCCAAACTCCATATAAAAAAACTGACATTTTAGCATTTGCGCTAGAGCTGTAGCACATATTGTGAAATATCCTTTTCAGGGAAATGTTTCAATCTAGCGCAAAATTAACTAAATAAATAGTTAATGCAACAAGTCCGTATAGGCACCCTATAGGTCTAGCTTCTCTAGTTTGTGTGAGTTATTTTTGGGGGTAATGGAAGGAACCTACCATTTTATGCCGATTCCGAACGGCTGAATTGAGAAGCTTTTTCAGTACAGTTATATTCTCGTATGTTTGTCAGACGTTCGTGAGAGGTGGTGCTTTTCCGGGGATCGAACCTGGGACCTCTTAACCGCTGAGCCAATGCGCCCACAAAATTAACTGGTAAATTGGAGGAAAATAGCGAACTGCCAAAACAAATCTATCAAGTCTAAATTAATTTAATAAAAAATAAGGAAAAGTGGAAGTGTAGAAGTTGCACAAAATACATTTTTGCTGCTCATGAAGATAAAGTAATAAAAATTTAAACTGGTTCCATTCCAATGTCACTTTGCCGCTGGCGCTAGAGCTCTAGTTACATACGCTGTCGCTGCGCCGCGCCGTCAGATTGTTTTTGTACTAGAATTTTTTAGTTAAGAGGCTATTTACATGAGCTCTTTTTATTTCTGCTGAGACTCTGTCAGAGTCCTGAAATTCCCACGATTGTGGTAGGCTTTTCGGACATCGAAATTCCCACAAAAAGGGATAAATCCGACGATATAACAACACTGGCCCAACCCGTTGCTCAAATTCTTAAATTTTTTGTTGACTCGAGTTGTGTTGGGTGCTACGAAATTTGTGTTGCTGTGCTAGTTGAGCCATTGGAATCAATCAACTGACATCTGTTCATGCACTCTGTACGGTTTACCATTAAATTTCAACTCAGTTGTCTAGAACAAAACGATGGTCTAGATCTAGCCAGCGCAGATTATTGCGGAAGCACCAGCAATAAAACCCCCAATAAAGCAATAATATGAGGAAAATCTTATAGCAATGCAAAATGAAGTATGAATTTGTTTCAGTCACAAGACGATTGAAAAAAAAAATTAAACAAAAAACAATGCTCTGTACCCTAGGAAGATCACTACCAAACTGATGTCGAAAGCGAAACTCGAAATATTTCATGAATGTGTGAGAAGCTGGCAGCTACCAAGTGCATTCAACTTTCAACGCGTTGCCCAACAAGTGATGCTTGGTTAAGGGCCATTTTATTCACTATTGTTCAACTTGCCGAAAACTCTAAAGTTGGGCAACTTCGAAGTTGATCTTAAATCGAGAGTTGAACGGCAAGTTGAAAATTGCTTTTATTCACTACATTAATTTTCAACTCCGAAGTTGAAATCCTAAAGTTGGCCTACCTGCAGTTTGCAAAATATCCCTGGGATATTTGTGACAGATGACACACAATTTGTAAGTTCAACCTTAGATTTGCATTTCGCGCGCAATTTCTAATTACAATTGTGTGCATTTTAATGTGATTTTCAACTGGGCAGATTAGATTTGAATTTCATTCTAGGATTTTTCGTGGCACATAGAACGTGAAAGTAGATTGATCTGCTTTTGTAAATGTATAAGTTATTATTAGTGCGTTATTAGACAGTATCTACCTACATAGGCTGGGAAAATTGTTTTCGTTTGTCGATGAAAACATACGAACTTAATATGGATAATTATATCGACGAAGAAACGAAATCCATAGATAACGATGAAGAAGAAGAAGATGACGAAGATGATAGTAATTGCCCCAAAATGAATTCCATGTCCATTATTTACGTTTTTGTTCTGAATATTTGCTCACGAGGCTTTCGAATTTTGTTTTAAAAACATATTCTGAACTGAATCGATTCGAACTAATTCGCGATTTATAATACCTTCTCTCATCACACGGCTTCGAATTTATTATTAGTTGGAGCACCGCATCATTGTAGTCCGCTTTGGGAGACGAAAAAGATAGATGAAATCATGGTCATCCCATGTTCCTAGTCCAACGCGTGGTAGCATCTTGTATTGCCGCCTCTCGCGTACAAAATAATTATCAACCTCCTCATCATCTTCGCTGCTCGAAGACGATGGCCAATTCCCCAAAAAATCCAATTATTTTCTTCACTTCAGAACTGAACTGTCAAACACAGAAATAAAAAATAAAAAAATTTGAAGTTTGTCATAAAACCCCAAGTTTGCTTCATAACTTCTACTTTTTCGGGGAGTTGAGCGAATCCAAAGTTAATCAACTTCGGAATATCAAAAGTTGAGTGAGTCAACTTCGAGTGAATAAAAGCAATTTCTCAAGTTGAGAATAAAAATCCCCAAGTTGTGTTCAACTTGAAGTGAATAAAATGGCCCTAAGTGGACGAGCGGCATAAGTGATCTGAGGTTCAAACGGCAGAATACTTTCGTTTAACTTACCCCCAGTTTCACAGTTGGAGTTTAAACTACACTTTTAGTTTAAACTTTAGTTCAACAATTAATTCTGTTTCGGAATTTCGTTTAAACCTTGAACAGAGTTCATTCTATAGTTTAAGTTAAACTACAGTATTCTGCCGTTTAAACCTCAGATCAGCCGATTGTCAAAAACACAAATATTTGACGCAGTATTGCGTATTCTTTTTTTTTATACGATTTTATAATAGTCGTATAAAAGCTAAGTACTGTACAATACTATCAAATTCATTCATTAAATTTAGTTTAACTGCGTTCAATTGAACTGAAGTTTAGATTATATTGTGAAACCGGACGAGTTGAACTTCAAATTTAAACTCACGTTCAGGTTCAGTTGAAATTTAGTTTAAACTTCCAGTGTGAAACTGGGGGTTAAACTACAGAATGAACTCTGTTCAAGGTTTAAATGAAACTGTGAAACCGAATTAATAGTTGAAATAAAGTTTAAACTTCCACTGTGAAACTGGATATAAGTTATCGCAGATACTTGTGCCCTAAAATTTCTGCGAAATGTCAAATCTCAGGCAGGATCTTGTGTCTGCAGAGAAAGCAAGAAAAGTCAGATATAATGTCATGTGCAAAAAATCGATGTCTCTAGGTAAACATATTAATGTCATAATTAAATTTATGTCTCGTGGACTAAATTTTCAATTGAGATAGTAACTTTTTGTATCTATAGGTATGTTTTTAAATATTTTTGTTTTAATAGTCATGTAGTAGTTAACAAATTCGTTATATTTTAAAGAAAATAAAAATAAATAAATATGTAGATATTTGGCCCAACATAGGAGCCTATAGGCGAAGCTTCTCCCAACCAAGGAACCTATAATTTTATGTCGAATCCAAACGGTTGAATTGAAAGTTTTCTCACGATAGGTTTTCCATAAACTCCGATGTTTGTCAGACTTGCAGGAGAGGCGGTGTAATTAGATTGTTGTCCTGTTCAACTTCGACCACTTTTAGAAAAAAATATTATGAAGAAACTTAAGTGTGTGACATAAATCAAGTCAGTTAAATTTTTTAACAGCACTAACGCCATTATGGAAATTTATTTTGAATGGATTCTGACATTAGCACAACTAAGTTAATTAGCGAAATATATCCTCACCGGTCATATAACTTCACTTTAAATATTTCAATCCTCCACAGTTGGCGTTGCTCTTGGTATAAGTTAAATCTCAAACAATTATCCTTAATAGCATCTCATTGCCTGGTCCCTGTTACGCACCACCAACACCAACACACTATGGCGAACATTAAATTGAAAACTTCCATCGCATCGCACATATGGTGTTTGTTACCCCTATTTTCGCATATCACTGTATATGCGGAAAACTAACGAAAAAGTAATGGCAGCTAAGGTAGCGCAACATTTTTCCACATCTTGCCTTCACAAAATTCCTGCACCTGACCTATCTTAATTCTTGTCGGTTACGAAAAGAGTGAGAACGAGGGGAATATAATTATTTTCGGTCGATCCTTTTGATTCATTTCCATATATGTGAAAACTAGGAGGGAAGAAATGAAGCCTTAGTTTGTGTGGAGCGACGTATAGCCGTACATAAATCTTGCACACAATAAAAAGTTTTATTTTTGATTGTAAATCATTGTAAATCAATTGGATTTAGATTTTCAAGAGCCTTATGTTTATGACAAGTTCACTTTTATGCAAGATTATTCTATCATTGATTCCAAGACTATAAAGTCATCACCTGTGCCTTTGCCTCTTAATCTCTCTGCAGACTTTTGGGAATTATTTTCAAACCAAGCCCCACGAGGGCGAACATTATTTTCTTCGACAAATATTCATAATAATACTCCTTAAAAAAAAAATCTTCTCTACAACAATACCGACCGCCCCAAAGGAAATCCCTTAAGTGTGCCGCATAATCCTTGTTTATTTTTATTAAGGAACACTGCCAAAAGGCCAATCAGTACCGAGTTGCTCCTCCTTCTAGTTATTTATTTAGAATTCAATTTCGACACGCAACCCCCGCAACCGGAAACAATTATACGATGGTAACATCCCAAAAATCGCTCGAGAATATTTCTGAATCAACTCCCACTCGAGCGCGGCCTTTAACTTGGACACCTGCTCTGGGGAAACTTTCGCAGAATAACTGATTAATATCTGCTTGTGGAATGGCACTTTCTTGTCCTTTATATTTGTTTCAATAAAAAAAAACAGAATCTTTCCGCGAAAATAATGCAGAGTACCGCCTATGGCGATCATTGTGATGGCTGAATTTAAAGCAGGCTCGACCTCGCTAAATGGACCATCTCCCTTTAATGTAAATTAATTTAACGGCTTGTTCGGCGTAGTGTTGTGTGCTAGTGCCAGCATTGCCGCGGGCCATGATTCGGGGGTAGAAAATTGCCGACGACAACCAAATGACTAGTGTATGAGTGAATCATGCGCTTCCAACTGTGTTTTCTGTGTTCTGCAGCATTCCAGCATTTCAACCGGTGTGCCATTTGGGTTGAACAGTTTTATCAATTATCAACCCGTTGTGCACGAAAGACCCCCGGCCAGGATAGTGTCATAAGCGAGTATTTTAATTGCTTTTTACCACCACTACCACCACCAGCAGCAGCGTCATGAGCTTCAGCATAGCTAGAGGTAGGCAGCGCACATCGTTGCCATTAATTTGATCTGCAATTAATTTGCCCAGTGAGCTGTCAATCTGTATAGTAGTAGGTACATGGGTTGGCTTTTTTTTTCGCAAGTATGAGTGCGCTGAGCTAATTGTGTCTCAAGGAAGACGTGTTTATTTAAAATTGCCCCGAAAACAAAAATGTAATTAAAGTAAACCATCAGCAGTGCAAGGACATTATCAGAAAGCTTCCTGCGTACAACTGGTTGCGGTGAAGGCTTAATGCCTTTCGGCCGAGATGATAAACGTTCTCCGTTCGAACACAATTTGCGTTTTATCTGCACAAGTCCAGGCGATCCATTTGTGGGTTATGGTGAATAGCAAATAAAACATGCGATTAGGGTGCATCATGAAAGACATGCATGTGTGGGTGGACAGGACATACATCTTGGGTTTATTAGCCGACAGAATGTTTTTTAGGGGTTATTTGCATGCAATACATGTTGTATTATATTTGCTAAGATTGCATAAGCTGTGGTTTATTGGGATACCGTCATGAAATGTTCGTTACATACGCATTCATAACTTTTTTTTATTTACAATCAAATTTAATATTTCCTTTGCCTTTCAAATGGCCGAGAGCCGAGACGTTTGAAGACTGCTCCTTAAAAATGTGGACACGGCGGCGTTGCATTTTGTTTGGCTTTTGTCAGAAAAAGGCTTGGTGATTAAGTTTAGAATGGCTGGACTATGATATACTGAATAGATAACCCTTAGTCCCAGTAATGAGGACATACATCATACATACATACATACATACATTTTCAATGGCCCGCTTATCCATTAAGTGGGTGTAGGTTGCTCAAGTGGACCATCCATAGCTTTCGATCCTCCGCCATCGACTCCAAATCATCTACCCCATACGGGTAGAGGAGAGATTATGAATTTGATCTAACCATCCTGGGTCTACCTAGAGGAAGCCTGCTCGATGGTACGGATTCCATAGTACGTCGTGGGATCCTGGTCGGGGACATGCGTTTAACATGACCAAACCACCGAAGCATGGACCGCTCTGTCCGGAGAAGTAGCTGCTCGACATTGAGTTCCTCACGTATTCTGGTATTTCTAATGCGATCTCTACGGGTCACCAGCAATACAACGGAGGAATCTCCTTTCGGCAACTTGTATCCGCGATCTTATTCTTTCGGTCATTACCCAAACCTCATGACCATAGGTAAGAGTTGGAACAAACACCTAATTGAAGACTGACAACTTAGCTTCGACACCAAGTTCAGTCCTCCTGATAACAGAATGACCAAGCTCTCTCAAAATTGATCCCGCTTGACCAATCCTACAGGAAAACTCAGCATTGCTCCTTCCATCACTCGTGAATAAGACTCCGAGATACTTAAACTTCTCCACCTGTTTCAATGGGACTCCACTAACATGCAGAGTGCATTGAACAGGCGTTCTGGAAACGACCATTACTTCAGATTTGTTCACAGTAACCTTCATCTCAGCTTCAACACAAAAGGCTACAAACCGATCGAGTGCGCGCTGAAGTTCAGTCTAAGAGGACCCAAGGATGACCATGACCAAGTCATCAGCGAAGAGCAAATGACTTTTCATCAGATCTCCCAATTCGAAACGTTCTTCGCCAGGACTGCGCTGTAACATCCAGTCCATATAAGTAATGAAAAGCAGAGGAGACAAGACGCACCCCTGACGAAGTCCAACGCGCACGGTGAAAGGTATTGATTTAACGCCGTTTACACGAACACAGCTTTTACAGTTTGTGTAGAGAGATTGAATTGCTCTCAAGAGAGAACCGTCAATTCAATACTCCTATAATACACTCCAGAGTTTACCTCGAGGGACTCGGTCGTATGCTTTCTCCAAATCTACGAAGCATGCATAAACAGGTGTAGCACACTCCCAAGCCTTCTCAAGTACCATTCTGAGAGTGAATAACTGGTCGGTTGTGCTTCTGCCGGAACGAAAGCCGCACTGTTCATCTCATAAGCCAGCAGTAAAGGTTATTTTCAAAGTTGGAAGAATATGTTGTACTTTGTTGTAGCATTTGGATGGCTTGCCCTTTTTCAAGACCTGCTTGTTGCACTCAGAAATTGAATTTTTCCGAGCCCTCTTAGATTCGATCTTAAAAGGCTTCATTATCTTCCAAATTTATCTTAGGTCATTCTGGCATAGATCAGGGTTCCATCAGGAAACTGCTCTTACATGCTTCGATTTACGTCAGTCTTCTAAAACTTCTTCTAATACCTACTCGTCTTCTTCATGTCTTGAAAAGTCACCTACTTGAGTCTAAACACTGCCTCAAATTCCACTCAAGGTAGCGTTGCCATCCGTCCGGGTTTTCTCGGGTCTATGCTGGGAACGTCCGGGATAGCTTCTCTAGAATTTCCGGGTTTTTAATTTTTTCATCGTCAAAAAAAAAGGAAATTCGAAATTAACAGAGCTTTAAAGTGTCAATTTTTTCCCGCTTTTTGGTAGTGATTTATAATCATAACTTCTTGCTTCTAAATAATGCAACATATTATTGTAATATGTACCAACTTTGGTGATCGACTGAAAAAAGGTTCGTATACACTGAATGAAAAAATGAAACAAAACATCTCGAAAGTCGGAGTAGTAAGTAGTAAGAATTTGAGAAAATGGTAATTGATTTTTTGTGTATTTAATTGTGTTTCATATTTTGGTCTGGCAACATTACTGTGTGGCTATAATTTACAGGGACACCAACATTTACTGAATGAAATAAACAACGCCACGAAACAACAACGAGAAATAGTTGAATTAATTTTCAGATCATATTTCGTGATCTCTGATAAAAAAAACCGCTTATATTGTATGTCCACCCGCACAGTACTCAATATCTATTGGGATCTTACATATTGAAGGCACTTTCAAAACATAAAATATTTTGCTGAATTTTACGACAATGAATATGGAATACGAGTACCGCAGTCACCACTTTTAGGTGACCATTCAAAAAGAAGATGGCTTTCTCTTCACCCAGCAGTGGAACGACTTTTGCTGATTTTTGAAACCCTAAAATAATATTTCGAAGCCGTCAAAAATCCACCGAAAATATACAATTTTTTTTTGATTGTTTAATGCGGCAGGGTTTCTTTCAATTAGAAAAACTTTCCAATATTTTGTGAATGCCAAAATTCGTGTAATTTATAACGCAATCTTTTTGTTTGTAAAATACGAAATACAGTGAGTGTCAAAAGTGAGTGAACACCGATGCTCCTTTGAGTTTTCTTTGGGGTTTGAAAACAGGTCTAAAAAACCAATAACCTGTAAAAAGTTTGATAACGAAATAACAAAACCAAAACGTATTTTATTTTTACAGCATACAATTTAGTATAGGTGTTTTAACAAAATTGTTTTCAAAAACAAATGAAAACAACACTGTTGTTCACTCACTTTTGAAGCTCACTGTATATTTTGTCGCCAATAAGGCAATAAATCGAGTCCCAAGCAAAATATTCACCTGAAACTAGTTTTCTTCATCTCTTACCCCTTTTCCCCAATTGGAAGTTGAAAAAATATGGAGTATCTGACTAAGGAAAGATATTTTAAGATTTGAGTTTAGTGAACTTCTTCTTTCAACACTTTCATATGTGTCAGAAAATCAGAATAATTATTCAGCGCAATTGACACACGTCCTTAAACCATGAAGTAGGTACCTACGGCACCGAAAACGAGAAAGCTAAAATCTTTTTGTAACAAATAGTACGCGCATTTTTATCCTAGTTTAGTACTCTTTTTTTTATATCTTATTTTGTCCGGGAAAGTCCGGGATTTTCATCCTCGATAACTACTTTCTTAAAATGATTTCTGGCAACCCTTAGTCTCAAGGGTCGATTTCTGTTTCATGGTGTCATATTGGATTATACAATTTAAGTGCCCAATATTCGATACTTAAGTTTTAGCTTCTCGTATCCTTCACAAGTGGGGACGGACGAGGCCTCTCACCAGCATTCTTAATGGCAAGGTCAGTTGACATTACGAAGCCTTGTAGGCGTTGAAGTTGAACTTTATTCCCAGAAAAAGTATTTTGTATCATCGCAGTCTTTATGATTAGAAACAGCTTCCTAGATTGACCGATCTACTACTACTAGTTATAACTCTAGGTGGGGTGCGAGGTCCCAGTTGTACAGTGGCCGGCATAAGTATTTTGACAAAACTAAAGTTAATTCTGCTCATAATTTGAACTTACTTCATGTAAATTTTGGTATCAATGGAAAGGTCATTTAAATTCCGTTGGAATGATACACAACTTTCCTTAAGCCATTAAGTACCCATTGAAAATTTAGAACTTTTGTAAAAGTCTACTTTCTTGACTTTTTTCCTCGGTCAAAAAAAAAATGTTTTGATGCAAAAAGTTTCTTCAAACAATTCTAACAGTGACTGCAGAAATTTTTTTTCAAAAATCTCTTCGCTAATATTTTTTATGATTTTTTGAATGGGATGATCTCAGAAAATTTTTTTATGAAAAGGAGAAAAAATTAGCAATTTTCAAAAAATGAAAAAAATTATTAAAAATATTAGCGAAGAGATGTTTAGCATTAATGTGGCTGAATTTCATTAATACACCTCTGATTTCCTCCTTCAAGGCGTTGGTGGTCATGGGCTTGTTTGCATAGTCCTTTGACTTAAAAAAAAACCAAAGAAAAAAGTCCAATGGCGTTAAATCACAAGATCTGGTTGGCCATTCATTCTGGCCGATTACACTATTAGGAAATGACTCATACAGTAATTGAATTGTTTCTCTAGCTCTGTCTTGTTGAAACCACATGTTGGTCACATCCATACCTTGTAATTTAGGCACTAAAACTGGGTTATCATGTCGTCACGATAACGAACACCATTAATTGATACTGCCTGACCAGATTTTCGAAGAAGAATGGTCCGATAATGCCTCCAGCCCAAAATCCGCACCAAACAGTAACGCGTTGTGGATGCATTTGTTTCTCAACAATTACTCGTGGGTTTTCTGAACCCCAAATGCGACAATTTTGACGATTAACGAAGACGAAAAAGAGCTTCGTCATAAAAGATGATTTTGTTAGAAAAATCAGAATCCACTTGTAGTTATTCCAAAATCCATTCAACGAACTCTCTTCGCGCTGCATGGTCAGTAGTCTTCAGTTCTTGAGTCAATTGAACTTTGTAAACATGAAGTTTCAAGTCTTTCGTGAGAATTCGCTGTAGAGAGCTTCTCGAAATGCCTAATGCTTGACTACGGTGCCGAATTAATGTTCCTGGACTGTCAGCAATACTCTCGCGAACTGCTTCCATGTTTTCTGTTGAACGACTTGTGACAGGACACCCAGAGTATTTAAGATCACTAAATCATCAGTTGATGTTTTAAATCACTATGACGACCATATTTTGGTCGAAAATTGCGAACTGAAGCTGACAAAACTTCATTATTTTTTAACTTTCTCGTATACGTAGTAAGAGAAAGATATTGTTTTCGTACAAAATTTCGAACTCGAGATTTTGATCAATTCTGATATTACGATGATAGGGGAACTCAAAAAAGTGGGTCTCGCAATTCTGTCCGTCCGTATGTCTGTCTGTCCCACCCCTGGGGAATCTAAACGCTTGGACGGATTTGCTTCAAAGTTCGTATTTAGAGTTTGTGGGTTTCCCGCTAGGGACGTTTTTTTTTTTATGCTAGCCCTAATATTAACGGTACCTCCCATATAAAAATTTTACGAAATATGTCTAAATTTAGATTTTTTCGAAAACGGCTCTAACGATTTGAAAAAAATGATAGTTGAATTAATGTAAGCATGCTTAACATGACTGCATACCCAGTTTTTCGCTAAAAAGTCCAGCAATGGCAGTTTTGAAAATTGGCTTTTTCTCGAAAACGGTAAAAAACGATTTAAAAAAAAACTTATTTTTAAGGTACTATTGTCATTCTTAACTTGATAGCAAACTCAGTTTTTCCCTAAAAAGACTGCGTCCTTTGATATCCACCCAAATCCCTAATAATAGTAGGTACTTTAAAAAACTGCTCATATCTCGAAAACGCCATTTACAATTTGAATGAAAATGTAACTGCTAGGTAATGTTTATATCCATAGTAATATCATTTGCTCAGTTTTGAGCTAAACAGTTGCAAAACAGTGTTTTTTGAACCATGAATGCGTCTTTCGATTTCCACCCCAATCGCTAAAAATGGTACTTTAAAAACTGCTCATATCTCGAAAACGCCATTTTCAATTTGAATGAAAATGTAACTGCTAGGTAATGTTTATATCCTGAATAATACGTCGTACTCAGTTTTGCGCTAAACAGTTTAATAACAGTGCTTTTCGAATTCAAATTGGTAACATTTGTCAGCATAATTTTACAAAAAACCGCTCTAACGATTTTGATCAAAATACATATTTAGGACAACATAAGCATTCTAAACATGATCACGTACTTAGTTTTTCTCAGAAAACTCGAATATAGCCGTTTTATGAATATTTCTCAAAAATGACTACCCAAATTCCGACAATTGAGACCATTTTTTTTAAATAATCAAAAATGGGAATTCGAAATTCATCGCCTACTTTCCTCCTTTAAGTGTCAGTTGTTCGGGTTGAAATTTGAAAGTAAGTAATAAAGTGTTGTAGTTAATACGTATGTTTATGTAGTATGTATTACTTTTTATATTTTAATTAACAAGGGTTGAGTTACTAAACCTGAGTACATCTTAAGTGGGTATGATTTTGAACGTAAAATTTGCTGAAATAACTCTGAGATTCTGCGAGATTCGCAATAAACGAGAAAGTTTCGTGCGACCCAGTCGTGCACATTTTTAAATATTGCTCATCAATGAAAATACGTTGTTCTTTCGTATAGCGCTCCATTTTTATTAGCCCCAAACTGTAGCTATCACATTGTTATCTTTTTTTCCGTTGGCATCACTGTACTATTAAATGGCGCAAAATTCAAATTTTGCGTGAATTATGGGACACCCTTTAGAAGCCAGGGACGAACCCAGGTAGGTGTTTTGGGGTGAATATCATCAAAACAAACAATTCGTCATCAAAATAACTTTTACTAAGCCCGCCAATGGTCACAAT
This sequence comes from Cheilosia scutellata, assembly GCA_955612985.1. NCBI lineage: Eukaryota > Metazoa > Arthropoda > Insecta > Diptera > Syrphidae > Cheilosia > Cheilosia scutellata. The sequence continues at coordinate 72,974,555 of OY015311.1, read as the reverse complement.
TCGACCAAATTCATTTAAACGCAACGCAACGCTGCGTATAGTAGCCAAGGTAATTCAAAAATATTATTTTACCTATTTTGCAAATATTTTTTGGAAATTATAATTATTTTCGACACATCTATGAATGATAAGCTTTAATTTGGTAAATAAAAAAATGTAATTGGTGTACATAAAGTAGGGTTAATATGTCCCACAAGAATTAGCATCGGCTACCACATACGTATCATTACTTTTAAATTCGATTGCGAATCCCTCGGCAAATCAAATCGTTCCTTCTCTTCTTAGCCAGTTGCAATACCTAATTGCACATCAGACAAAATTAACTTTTAGGCACAAGCTAAAAATACTACTCACGCTATAAGGGTTTTCGTCACGTACAACATTTCAAACGACTCAAGTGAGAATAGACCTTCTCGAATGTTTGTCAGACGTTCGCAAAAGAGAGTGGCCAGTGGAGCAAATAAAAGATTGGGCATAATAAAATGTTAGTAACATCCAACACGTGTCTCAAAAACATAATTTCTAGCAATTCCTTTTGGTCCGGTTAAGAAACCATTCGCATTTTGCACTTCAAACTAAACAGGCACTTCGTTCCTTCGTTGCTATGCAAATTTTTTAAACGGTTTAATACGACCGCTTACAAACTTCAACTAATTCTATTTCTATTTTACATACTAACGCAGGACTCGATTAGGCGAAAAGTTTTAATGAACATTCACCATCGTAAACACCACCACTTGTACCCACATTAACTGACATCCACACCTAGTCCGACCGTGACTCAACCTCAATCAACATTTACATTTTCAATCCCAGCGATTCTAACCTCATTAACATAATAATGTAGGCATTGCATGCAAGGACATCACAATTACATCATTGGGTTGCCAGTCATGTCCCGGCGAGTTTGTATGCAATGCAAATGTCAACGCACAAGCAACAGTGCTTCGCGCGCAATACCTACCTACATCTACGACTTTGTGTGACCCATATAGAGGGGAATACGAGTACGTGTTTTATGATGCGCGTTGTATATTTCTATATAATCCATCGAAGGATTATTACCGCTTCACGAGGGTGACCTCAATCGACCAAAACCAGAACTCCACGAAAACATTCGTCCGACCTTCACATGAAATTAAACCATTTGTCTTCATTTAACTGTAAGGTATAGTTCTGTCCTGTGCGCTGTCCTCTTCTATCAGACGTTGTGTGCTTAACCTTCGTTTTTTATTTAATTAAGCTAAACGAAAACATTTTCAGCAGGTCCCTTTTGATCTCGGTGCCAAGTGGAATGGGCGTGCATTTTAATATTCCCTTTCCCCATCAGGACCCGGTCTTCCTTAAAAGACACTTTAATTTAATTCAAAGAGAGATGCCTGTTGTCGGTTTTGGGGGCGGCCATGGAAAATGTTTTAGGATATCGACAATATACTTTTCGTTTCGAAAAGGAAGAAACTTTTCGCTTTTCATGCACCACCATCAACCACCCACTGTCGACAACGGTGTCACCGACATCACGCCTCTTAACCGACTCCATCGCAATATGTCTTTACAGACTGATGAAACAAGTTTTTCCCAGCATAATTTGAATATTTTGGCGAAATAGTGCCCGTGGCCAGGGGGAGTGGTAGTATCCATGTAAGCTCACCCCCCCCTCACTCTCTGGAGAAACAAACAAAAAACATGACATGACAAGCTGGGAAAAAAGAGGAACGCGCTGCGTTCTTCTTTGTGACAACAGTGGACACTTTTGAAACCATTTTTGTTTCCGCCTGGTAATGGAAACATGGAGATATGTATATTCGAGGAAGTTTCAGAATTTCTAATGTTGTTGTGGTTCTGCAGTTTTGAATGCAAATTTTGGGTGGTCGGACACAGCTTTTAAGCGTTTTCGAATACATTTAGTAAAACTTTCACGTCCGGCTCTACGTTACTTCATTTCACTCTATTACATTGAGGACATAATCAAATATAGTATAGGCTGCTAGTTGAAGTTATTGAGTTACATAGTTGCGTATTGTGTCAGAAGTGACTTGACACTTGTAAATAATTAATTTTGGATGAAGCTTTAGGTAGCAAATAATGGACAGCTGGGGATAGTTACGCTCCTTAAATGAGTTTGTACTTGAAAGCAAATCTATCAAATACGCAGCCTCCAGTTATGTAATTCTGGGACAAGCAAGACAGAGTTGCAGCTGTTTTGACACAGTGATTTGATTTGACACACATCTTCTATACCTTGGTAATGCGAGAGAGGTAAGAGTGATTTTTATTCCTAAAGAAGGGATTTTTATTCCAGAGAAGGGCAATCGGTCGCTCGTAAAAAAAACAAACAAACAAGAGTTAAGCTTCTAGTACCTTCACACGTCAAAAATTGTGTCAACTTCTGTCATGGTGACATCAATATGATGCCAGCTTTTGTCTAGACACAACTTTAATACAAAATCTGACGTCAACATGTCTAAAATTGGCACGATATCGAAAACGGGCTGAATAATGAAAGAACTGGAAAATTTGGCAGTAGGTTAACATAAGCTGGGTCGAAAATTGTAGGGTCACCAACTTAACTATCGGACAGAGTTCTGTAAGGAAAATAACAAAAAGGGGCATGCGGACAAGGAGAAATTCTCCAAAATTGAAGCTTATGCGGACGACTTAAGCCCACTTCACACACACCTGGGCCCTATTTCATAAACATTGACAGGTGACAATTCTACAAATTTGCGCACTTCTCTGAAAAATGTTCATTTCATAAAATATTGACAGGTGACATAATTGTCAGTTAAATACAACGACAAATTTGTCATGACTATTTTGTCATTGTTATATTTTGACAAATGTGTACTGACAATTTTTTCATAATAGGTTCGTTCGCGTACGCGATTTAAACCGAACGCAATCAGGGCTGCCGAAAGTACTGCAATAGCAGTATTATACTGCGATGTTTTCATCTAATACTGCGTACAACCCAAAAGCAAATTATACTGCTCAACCCAAAGCAAAAAATTGAACTAAGAATGCGAATTAAAATATGTAATAGCAGTTGTCATTGTCATTCGATCTTAGCTTTGAAACTGTGCTGTCAGTGACCAATACATTGTTAGTGTTTATTTATTTGTGTCTGTTGGTTTCTATATTTATGTTTAAAATATTAAGGATAACTGCCGAGATTTACAAAGAACTCTGCAAACATATTTTGTCTCGCATCAACTTCAATGACAAAGTTTTAGTTGCATTGCAAGGCATTGATCAAAAGAAATTAGCTTCAAGTCTTGTCCAACTAATGACTCAATTTCCTTATTTTCCGGTAGGCATCGATGAGGATCCATTATAGATGAAGAATGACGAAAACTGCTTAATTTAGAAAATAAAAAATTAAATAAAAAAAACTCTTTCATTCTTAAACAGTACTGCCCGGTAGGTACTGCGCAAAGGAATCGAATTTGTAACGGAATTCAAGGACTGGTTATGGATGCATAGGCAACACCGGAAGAAATTAATCCATCCACCACTGCTTAAACACCAGGGTCGAACCAAATTCTCAAAAATGTAGTGATGACCAGTTTTCCCTAAAACCTTTCGCTTCATAAGCTACCGTTAGGACTCAAGGTCACAGGACACCTTAAGTCCGTCCGGGCAGCGAAGACGAACGGGGGCTCGAGATACTGCAACCCAGCATGCTTGCTCCAAGCACGACCTAGCTCGTCGGATATGGGGGGGATCTTGTTGCAGTAACCCGAACGTTGTTACGTTTATTCCATGCTGAAAAGAGTTTGGAACTGGTGTTATGTTCCAAAAAAAAAAAATTGTTAAATAGGAGCCCGTTTTGTCCTTACAGATCTGTATGATGGATAGAATTGTCAGTTTGGGAGAACGGAAGTTGGTTAAGTTCTCCTGGAGCTAGCCCACCCCTGCATTATTTCCTACTAAAGAAATAACGCGTCCTTGGCTTCCATAGCGCTCAATATTCATGAAAGCCCCTAACACAGTTAACTCTCGCACAAAACTAACCCTTCAACGATGAATCCAGAGTTCTATCACACCCACCTATATAAAACTTATTCGTTTAAACTCATGACGATCGAGCTATCATTACTGTAACTACCCATTGCATCATGACGCAATATCGACTCAGCGGAAAGCAAATCGAAATCCCGTATACGATATCATAACTATATCACCACAACTAATCGAAAAATCTTTATGTTTATCGTAGTATAATATTATTTTATTTCTAAACCAAAATAATAATCTTATCTAAACCTAAAGGAAATTCAACAAATAAATAACAAAACAAAAAGGAACAAGCTTCATAGGTACAATCAATCCTGAATGGAATTCGGAGTTAAAACTCATTTAAAATAGCAAATACAAATTTAGAATTTCATTACAAATTTCATCTATCTCTCTCAACTATACTCTCTCTTCTAAACAGTCATCAAGATTTTTTTTTTTTTATTTTTTTATTTTTACTGAAATCGAATGTTATGTTAGGTAATCTATACCAGTTCTTTTTAGTTATTAATATTTATATATATGTATTTTTGTTTAAATTTCAAATTTAAATGCATCCGTAGCATACCTTTACGTAAAAAAAAAAATATTTAAAATTATGCGCTCATGTCCATAACCAGGAGCTGTTACACTAGCTCTGCTGTGTAGTACAACAAGAGAGAAAATAAAGCGTTTTTCAATATAAATTATCCGTCACGGCAATTTCTAACTCGTGAACAACAAACAAATTCTTATATAATCTATTATCTTATCAAAGAGAGCCAAAATTAAACAAAATACTAATTAGCTGGGCTCTTTCTAATGTGCTGAATTATTTCCTAGTTTACTTGTAGTGCACTCAAACATGTACTGTACTAAAATAAAATTGTTTTTGTGATCACTTACCGATCAATTTTCTCTTTTTTTTTGTTACTTATTGTTGATGAGATGAATGATGTTAATCCAGGGGTGAGGAAGATGTTGTGCACAGCATTGTCCGCCCGTGGTGTAGTCGTTCTCTTGATAACGAATTTTAATTGATGCTATGGAAGATAGTTAGTACATTATATGAGTGAGCGGACCTTACATGAGAAGATAAAAAAAAAATAACTAAAGAGTACTTAGCCAGCTTGTCTAATGAAAATTTCTCTATGGACACTGATATGATGATACGGATAAGTAGTAGGATACTTTTTTTTCGATGATTGATGCTTGACGATGGAGTCAGGTGGGAGGGTTACGGAGGACTATTCGCTGGATGATGATGGTGATGTTTGACGAAGGTGGTGTTGTGGGTCGTTGTATGAGATGACGTCGTTCTGGTGGCTGGTTTTTGGTGCACTCGGTTGATCTGAGGCAGGATGGATTCAGTGATAATATCAGTTTGATGTAGTTTATACTTTGACTATCTGCGGTTCGTGTGGCTGATAGAACCATAGAACTAGGATCGTGTTGGTGTTGCTGTGTGTTGTTGTTGGCGATCGATGGCTGGATTCTGCAGTGATAAGGTGTGGTGCGGTTGACGTGAAGGGTGGAATTATTTATTAGGTACGCTGATAAGCATGTACCGCCTGTTGTCCGTGGAGCGGATTGCCCTTCTGGTGATCTCGGCAGACACAACGTTCTCGGTAGTGACTGGGGCCGAGGTGCGTTGCTGAACAAATAGGAAGATGATTATTAATTATTGTCGACCTGCTTGATATTAGGACTCGGTCAAGAAGCTGTCACTTACGGTTTTAAAGGAGAATGTGGGCGTAAAAATGAGCGCTCCGCGTTCGACAGGTGCCTTAGGGTACGGGTGGATATAGTCGCACCGAATTTCTCGTGCTTCCTCGTGTGAGGCTGAAGGTTCGGATGAGATTTCGGGAACCTTACACACATTAAGGGGGTGCTCCCAAGCCGATTAATGTTCTGGTGTTGGCGTGGCTATGGTGAGACACCCGATGCACTCAATTAGTTTTTTGTTACTTATTAGACACTTGTATCTTTTTGGAGTACAGGCGGAAGTATACTTTTTGTCGCGCTTCACAATTATATATATTTTATATATAAGTATTTTAAAGAAAATTAATTAATTTTGTCGAAAACGTTTTACGTACGCGGCTGTTCAGTTCTCGGGACTGTACGGCTGAGTTCTTATAACTTTTTGTATAGCGTTCGAGCCGAAACACTTCACTGGCACACTCTCGCTGTCAAACGCCAAAAAGACCCCGTACAATTTCGTTCATCGGCTTATATCAGCTCGGTATGAGTTAGCTGTCCATCTGAAGAGGCGATATACCCGTTTTATTTTTTTTTTCACATCTCGTGTGAGTCCCTACCACAACTATTATAGTCCGTTGTATATAATTTATGTATACTAGTCTTCTAAGCTCTTCTCTGCTTCGTTTGCCACCTCACCTGTACATCCCATCGTTTACGCGCGCCTAACTCCACACATCGGATAGTTGACTTCATTAAAGCTTATCGAGTTAATTATTTGGGATTTTTCGTCACAATTTATCGGATACACAAACCCTAGTGACTGTTACCAGTGTGGCTATCCTGGGGTTCCCAAACAGTTTTGGTTTAAACAAAAAAAAAATATAACGACCCTATATATATAGTCGACCTTCAGGCGGTTCCCTACAAAGCTTGTTCTTTTTTTGAGATATATCGAGACAAAAGAAGAAGAAATGGAACTGCTAAACTCTTAAATACCTTACCCACACTCCTGAGATTTGTAGTCTTATGAACAGACTGAGCTAAGCCTGGCACCTAGAAAATAAAAACGAACTATAAACGTTATTTCTTTAAATCTTTGCTGTGGTATATGCCCACTCTTTTCCCTTCGAGATCTTCCAACTCATACAAATTATTTCCAATGACTTTACGGATCTTCATCTTTGTAAATTTTGGACATAGCTTAGCACTTATATGTTTTGAAGCGTCGCTCAGGACAAAGTTTCGTCGAAAAACATAATCACCTGCTAAATAAATTGCTGTCTTGCTTCTCGTGTTATAGCTCTTTTCATACCTTGCATGTGCTGTTTCAATAGCAGATTTTAGATGAGCATGCAATATATTCATCTTCGCTGACTTAGGCAATAGTGTCATTTCTGAGTTATTGAGGCTATTCAAGTCCTTAAGGAGCCGATAGTCGCATCCGTGTTCCATCATAGTTTGCCCGAATAAGGCTTCGTACGGAGACAATCCTATGGCTGAGTGGACAGTTGAACGAAGCGCACAAGCGATTGAGGGAAGGTGTAAGTCCCAGTTTTTCTGCGACGAGTCGATATAAGACCGAATGGCCGCCAGGATGGACCTATTCACTCGTTCGCTGGCATTTGCTTGCGGCGAATATGATGCGGTCTTAAGGTGTTTAACTCCAAAGGAATTCAACAATTTGGTAAACTCACGGCTCGTAAATTGCTTACCGTTATCAGATAAGATGGTTTCGGGTACGCCGAACATGCAGAATATATGCTCCTGTAAAAACTTAAGGGTGGTCTCAGTTGTAGCTTTTCGCAGAGGCTTTAAGAGAACAAATTTCGTAAGTTGATCAAGCGCAATGATAATGTGTGTGTTCCCACTTTTCGAGCGAGGATAAGGCCCAAGGAAATCTATGTAGACCAGCTGGAAAGGTCTTTCCACCACAAATGCTTTACCCAACGGAGGTCTTAGCACGCTGTTAGGGGCTTTAGTCATTTTACAGACATCACAATTTAAAACAAATGTCTTCACCTGCGCAGCCATATTAGGCCAAAAGAATCGACTACGTAGACGGTACAGAGTTTTCGCAACACCTCCATGCGAAGCTCGCGGGGGCTGATGAGCCAAGGCTATCAAATGATCGGTCAGCTCAGTTGGAACCCAGAGTTTCCAGACGAGGTCGTCCTCGATTGGATTTCCTGTGCAATGTTTGACCTTCTTATACACGAAATTGTTCGAGACTTGAAGGTCAGGGAGCTGATCTTTTTGCTTTTCGATGGTCTCTATGATCTTGTTGTATTCCTCAGATTGAAAACTAGGGTCTGCAAGATCAATATGCAACACATCGGATGGATCGTTCAACATCGGGACATCGCAATGCAGCTCGTCTATCTCGTAAGCACGAGACAACGCATCCGGCACAACATGCTGCGATCCTTTACGATGCTCAATGCTGAAATCGAATCCTTGCAATTTCAGGCTCCATCTGGCTAACCGTCCGCTGAGGTCCTTTTGACTCATCAGCCACCGTAAACTGGCATGATCTGTGACGATCTTAAACGACTGTCCCTCTACATAAGCTCGAAACTTTTGGACACCCATGACTGCGGCTAAGCATTCGCGTTCGGTGACACTATAATTTCGTTGCGCAGCGTTAAGCTTGTGCGAATAGAAATAAATAGGACGTTCATTTCCCTCCTCGTCCTGTTGACATAAAACACACCCAATACCGGAATCAGACGCATCACAAAGAATAATAAAAGGTTTTGCAAAATCTGGGTTCGTAAGAATTGGGGCGGATGTTAGGGTACTTTTAATTTTATTGAAAGATGCTATTGCCTTATCATCAAAATTGAACTTTTTTCCTTTTCTTAAGGTATCGGTAAGAGGGGTTGCTAGGGATGAAAAGTCCTTCACAAATCGCCGATACCACCCAGCCAAACCTAAAAATCGCCTAACCTGTCTAGCTGACGTGGGAATGGGAAAATCGTTCACAGCCGAAATTTTTGCCGGGTCGGTCTTAAGGCATCCTTCTCCAACAATGTACCCGAGGTACTTAAGTTCCTTGAAGCAGAACTTCGATTTTTGGACGTTGATGGAGAGTCCTGCGTCTTTCAGTTTCCTGGCTACAGCTTTAAGCATCTCTACATGCTCGATAAATGTGCGCGAAATTATCAACAAATCATCCAGATAGACAAAGATGTTTTCTCTCAGTTCATGCGGCACCACTTTGTCCATCAACCTGCACATACGCTGAGGCGCATTGCATAGACCAAAGGGCATAACGTTAAACTGATACAGAGGCCTGCCGGGCACAGTAAACGCCGTCTTTTGCCTGGACGCTTTCTCCAACGGTATCTGCCAAAAGGCGTCTTTCAGATCCACACTTGAAATATAGTGTGTATCTGAAAGACGTCCTAGCAAACCCTCTATATGAGGAAGTGGATACGCATCTTTCTTGGTGACCTGGTTTACTCGACGGTAGTCCAAACACAACCTGTTCTTCCCAGGTTTTCGTATAAGAACCACCGGAGAGTTCCAGGCGCTGGAACTCTCTTCGATCACTCCCATTTCCAACATGCGATCCAATTCCTCATACAGCAGTTTCTGTACCGCTGGAGAAACAGGATAATGACGCTGCTTAATGGGCTCGGCATCCCCTGTGTCTATGATATGTTCCTCTAGCATCGTTTTTCCAAGGCCAACGGTGGCGAAGGAAGGAAACATGCTGACGGCCTCTTTGAGCTGTCTGGACTCTTCGGTTGACAATTCGCGCGCATTTGTATCATTCATCCTACTACCTAAATCACAAGATATTTCTGACACCACTATATTCGGAGCCAAGTTAAAATCCTTCCAAAAGTTTATGCCCAGATAAAGCCGCTGTTGCAAAGAAGGTACTAGTAATAAAAGAATGGGCTTTGTTTCACCTTGATAGGTAACGTTTGCCGTTATCTTGCCAACTATTTTCTGACCATTTCCGTCTGCAGTTTTTATTTCGGAACTAAATTGAGCAACAGGGATGTTCTTGCCATTTAAAAGTTCTAACGCTCCTGCACCCAAGCAACTGATGCTAGCACCACTGTCTAGCAAACCCAGCATAGATTCTCCAAAAATGGATACTCTAGCATAGGGGCGAGGATCATCCCCACAGCACAGAGTGGTAGATTCAATCGCATGGTACATCAATTTCTTGGCTTTAAAACGTTTACGAAGTTTTTGTATTTTCTCCGAGACTGGTCTTGGAGTACCGAAAATCCTGCTGCGTACCGCATAGTAGTTGGCAAGGCGCTCATGCAAAGATCGAACGGCGGGCTTGGTTAAAGGAGATACTTGGTTTTGTGTCGTACTATCTACGGTCTCATTATTCTTACTACGAGCTAGTATTTTAATCGGCGTGACATGATTGAGTACGGAAGAGTTTTGTGTAATGAATTCTGATTGGAAAGCTTTAGGCGTAGGGTTCGGAGGAGCGGTAATTTTGGTATTGGCTAGTTGTCCAGGGACTGGTTCCTTGAGCAATTCGCCCTGGAGGTCAAACTGCTCCTGGGATCGTTTCCCGTGCATTGAGGACACTGAGGGGTGGTCGTGTCTTCCATGCCACATTTGTAGCAAAATAGTTTTCGCTGGGGGTCGGGACAATCGAAAAATGAATGCCCTATCATTTTACAGTTCCAGCATTTGAAACCACGTGTATCACGTCTAGGTTGGAAAGCTTCGACCTGTGGACAAAAATCTTCCGACAACCTATCCGGACCAATCTCAACCTCGGAAATGAAATTTCTTCGACCGGGTGGAACACCAAAATTTCTCGCTCTTTGCGGTTCGTGATCATTGAGATATTTCTCGATATTCCTGCAAACATATACCAATTCTGGCAAGCTATTTGTGGTAAAGGTGATGAGCAACTCCCCCATACGTTTACGCACATTTTGTTTTAATAACTCTATTATTTCCCTATCTTGTTTAGGAATACGTAAGCGGCTGTTTAAGGTTTGAATCGCCGTATAAAAATCGTCGAATGTTTCGGACGGAAGTTGGTGCCTATCGGACATTTTACGCGATAGCTCAGAATCTGATTCCAAACTTCGAAACTGCTCAATGAGAGCTAAACGAAGAGTCATCCAGTTCACCGTTGGATTCGTCTTCAAGTAAACCCAAAACCAACTTTCAACCTGCCCACTTAGAAATTGGTGAAAGTTCATAGCAATGTCGTCCCAACTAGCTTCGTAACACATTTTCATTCGTTCTAATCGGAAAAGAAAATCATTGACCGTCATATTTCGGTTGTCAAATTTGACTCCCCACTTATGAAAATCATGCGGTCGAGATTTTTGCTGCAAAAGAGGACCGGAACGAAAGCCAGTTGGGGCATTATTACCTGACATGTTGTGAAGTCGATTAAGGAAATCGTTAGCGTTGGAGCTGGGTGTAGGGTCATGTGTCTGATTCGGGATCGTAGGATTTGGAAGCGAATAATTCTGAGTATTTTGCCGGATGGCAGCACTCTGGATAGAACTGTTGTTGTTGCTATCGTTCGGTATCCGCTGGGTTAGTGATGGATTTTTATCCACCAAAGTCTCACGAATTGCCGTAGCTAAGTCGCCACGAATACTGGCTCGACTTCTTTCCATTTCGCCTTGGAAGAAGCGGAAATCTTCGGCTCTATTGATACCAACCGCCGCGGTAACAACCTCGGTAATATATCCAGGCAGATCTTCTTCTGATCCGCTAGCATTCCTCCTAAGATTAAGACCAGTACGGGTGTGAGAACTACTTAATTGTGGCTGAGGGCCTGTGCTTACGCGCTGCGTGAGTGGCGTGCATAGAGAAGCTGCACCTTCATTGCTTAGGTCCGACTCATTTCGATTTGGTGGACCATCAGAAGTTTGCGAAACCTGAGTGTTTGTGTTAGGATCCATACTTTTCCTTGCTTTATTTGCTATAAACCTACTACGCAGATTAATACCACTAAAGAGGGTGTCTAAAGGAAGGTGGGACATTACCGCTAAAGGGTTCGAATCTTGACCAATAAAACTAAGAAATAGTCAAGGTTCGAAAGAATGTTTGAAGGTCAGCAAAGTAAAATATATTATAAAAAACGTATTTCAACTTAAAACTAAAAATGTGAATAGAATAGCGATATATTGTCGGAGGAATTATCAATCCTCTAAAAAAAAACTAAATAGATACTACTACCAATGAAAAGGAAATATGTAGATATACAAATAATCAAAAATTATTCGAAAATAGCAATACTAAACTATACTTTCTAAGTTGGAAGGTTACTATAATTATTAATTCAGATATCTTTTATAGAAAATAGATAGAAATGGGTATAGCAATCGGTACTAATGAAATTATGGATTCGGTGGATGTGACAGGCTCTATATGGTTCATCGATTATGGGAGAGTACGTTGCGAGAGGGTTATGATGAACTAATCAATTCTACAAAAAAAAAACTAAAAGTTGGTTGTAATGTCACAAGCATTAGGCGTACAAACTAAGCTGTTAAAAGGGTAACTTTCGATCACAACAAATTTCATGCGGTGCAACTACTTAAGCTGCAATTCAGACAGCTTAATCAGAGGACACAGGCTTGGTGCAAAATAATTTGATCTGTCTTCCATTCGAGACGAGTAGCTTATGGCTTTCAAGCTCATGCGGCAGATAGTAGGTAACGTTGCAGCAGACGTGACTGAAAATTATAATAATCCAATCACCGGTCAACGCAACCCCAACTACCCAGCTTTGCCTTTGAGTTGGTAGGCTACATTCCCACAACGATCTAAATTCGTAACAACGGATCTATCGGTTGAGAATATAAACAATCCGAACTATCACCAAAATCTTCCTGACGCGGGTTGGAACTCAGGGGCTTCGCATCAGTCGTAAATGAAAAGGCCCATTTACCGGCCGAAGCATATGGTCAAACCAAGCTTCAGAAAAATGAAAATACATTTCGGAAAGGTAGACAAATGATCAAAAGAACGAAAGGATATACACTGCTAATGGGTCATTGAAACAAAATGAAACGTTTTCAATACTACCCACAGGTCAAAAAAAATTAAGTACCATATCTAATAACTTGAGTGACAATAAAAATCTGTAAATAAAGGACAATTCGGGCCCCACGTTGGGCGCCACCTGTAACGGAATTCAAGGACTGGTTATGGATGCATAGGCAACACCGGAAGAAATTAATCCATCCACCACTGCTTAAACACCAGGGTCGAACCAAATTCTCAAAAATGTAGTGATGACCAGTTTTCCCTAAAACCTTTCGCTTCATAAGCTACCGTTAGGACTCAAGGTCACAGGACACCTTAAGTCCGTCCGGGCAGCGAAGACGAACGGGGGCTCGAGATACTGCAACCCAGCATGCTTGCTCCAAGCACGACCTAGCTCGTCGGATATGGGGGGGATCTTGTTGCAGTAACCCGAACGTTGTTACGTTTATTCCATGCTGAAAAGAGTTTGGAACTGGTGTTATGTTCCAAAAAAAAAAAATTGTTAAATAGGAGCCCGTTTTGTCCTTACAGATCTGTATGATGGATAGAATTGTCAGTTTGGGAGAACGGAAGTTGGTTAAGTTCTCCTGGAGCTAGCCCACCCCTGCATTAATTCCTACTAAAGAAATAACGCGTCCTTGGCTTCCATAGCGCTCAATATTCATGAAAGCCCCTAACACAGTTAACTCTCGCACAAAACTAACCCTTCAACGATGAATCCAGAGTTCTATCACACCCACCTATATAAAACTTATTCGTTTAAACTCATGACGATCGAGCTATCATTACTGTAACTACCCATTGCATCATGACGCAATATCGACTCAGCGGAAAGCAAATCGAAATCCCGTATACGATATCATAACTATATCACCACAACTAATCGAAAAATCTTTATGTTTATCGTAGTATAATATTATTTTATTTCTAAACCAAAATAATAATCTTATCTAAACCTAAAGGAAATTCAACAAATAAATAACAAAACAAAAAGGAACAAGCTTCATAGGTACAATCAATCCTGAATGGAATTCGGAGTTAAAACTCATTTAAAATAGCAAATACAAATTTAGAATTTCATTACAAATTTCATCTATCTCTCTCAACTATACTCTCTCTTCTAAACAGTCATCAAGATTTTTTTTTTTTTATTTTTTTATTTTTACTGAAATCGAATGTTATGTTAGGTAATCTATACCAGTTCTTTTTAGTTATTAATATTTATATATATGTATTTTTGTTTAAATTTCAAATTTAAATGCATCCGTAGCATACCTTTACGTAAAAAAAAAAATATTTAAAATTATGCGCTCATGTCCATAACCAGGAGCTGTTACACTAGCTCTGCTGTGTAGTACAACAAGAGAGAAAATAAAGCGTTTTTCAATATAAATTATCCGTCACGGCAATTTCTAACTCGTAAACAACAAACAAATTCTTATATAATCTATTATCTTATCAAAGAGAGCCAAAATTAAACAAAATACTAATTAGCTGGGCTCTTTCTAATGTGCTGAATTATTTCCTAGTTTACTTGTAGTGCACTCAAACATGTACTGTACTAAAATAAAATTGTTTTTGTGATCACTTACCGATCAATTTTCTCTTTTTTTTTGTTACTTATTGTTGATGAGATGAATGATGTTAATCCAGGGGTGAGGAAGATGTTGTGCACAGCATTGTCCGCCCGTGGTGTAGTCGTTCTCTTGATAACGAATTTTAATTGATGCTATGGAAGATAGTTAGTACATTATATGAGTGAGCGGACCTTACATGAGAAGATAAAAAAAAAATAACTAAAGAGTACTTAGCCAGCTTGTCTAATGAAAATTTCTCTATGGACACTGATATGATGATACGGATAAGTAGTAGGATACTTTTTTTTCGATGATTGATGCTTGACGATGGAGTCAGGTGGGAGGGTTACGGAGGACTATTCGCTGGATGATGATGGTGATGTTTGACGAAGGTGGTGTTGTGGGTCGTTGTATGAGATGACGTCGTTCTGGTGGCTGGTTTTTGGTGCACTCGGTTGATCTGAGGCAGGATGGATTCAGTGATAATATCAGTTTGATGTAGTTTATACTTTGACTATCTGCGGTTCGTGTGGCTGATAGAACCATAGAACTAGGATCGTGTTGGTGTTGCTGTGTGTTGTTGTTGGCGATCGATGGCTGGATTCTGCAGTGATAAGGTGTGGTGCGGTTGACGTGAAGGGTGGAATTATTTATTAGGTACGCTGATAAGCATGTACCGCCTGTTGTCCGTGGAGCGGATTGCCCTTCTGGTGATCTCGGCAGACACAACGTTCTCGGTAGTGACTGGGGCCGAGGTGCGTTGCTGAACAAATAGGAAGATGATTATTAATTATTGTCGACCTGCTTGATATTAGGACTCGGTCAAGAAGCTGTCACTTACGGTTTTAAAGGAGAATGTGGGCGTAAAAATGAGCGCTCCGCGTTCGACAGGTGCCTTAGGGTACGGGTGGATATAGTCGCACCGAATTTCTCGTGCTTCCTCGTGTGAGGCTGAAGGTTCGGATGAGATTTCGGGAACCTTACACACATTAAGGGGGTGCTCCCAAGCCGATTAATGTTCTGGTGTTGGCGTGGCTATGGTGAGACACCCGATGCACTCAATTAGTTTTTTGTTACTTATTAGACACTTGTATCTTTTTGGAGTACAGGCGGAAGTATACTTTTTGTCGCGCTTCACAATTATATATATTTTATATATAAGTATTTTAAAGAAAATTAATTAATTTTGTCGAAAACGTTTTACGTACGCGGCTGTTCAGTTCTCGGGACTGTACGGCTGAGTTCTTATAACTTTTTGTATAGCGTTCGAGCCGAAACACTTCACTGGCACACTCTCGCTGTCAAACGCCAAAAAGACCCCGTACAATTTCGTTCATCGGCTTATATCAGCTCGGTATGAGTTAGCTGTCCATCTGAAGAGGCGATATACCCGTTTTATTTTTTTTTTCACATCTCGTGTGAGTCCCTACCACAACTATTATAGTCCGTTGTATATAATTTATGTATACTAGTCTTCTAAGCTCTTCTCTGCTTCGTTTGCCACCTCACCTGTACATCCCATCGTTTACGCGCGCCTAACTCCACACATCGGATAGTTGACTTCATTAAAGCTTATCGAGTTAATTATTTGGGATTTTTCGTCACAATTTATCGGATACACAAACCCTAGTGACTGTTACCAGTGTGGCTATCCTGGGGTTCCCAAACAGTTTTGGTTTAAACAAAAAAAAAATATAACGACCCTATATATATAGTCGACCTTCAGGCGGTTCCCTACAAATTATACTCCCCAACGAAAATCTGAAACGGCAGCTCTGAACGCAATAGATACCAACTGATCGCAACCGCACAAAGTCTATACACGTGCTCATCAAAAATGACAGGTAAAGAGAAAACTAGCAAAATCAATGAGTAACCAACATTTCCCCTCCTGGCTCGAAACAGCTCAGGAAATTTCTACCGGCATGTACTGATAAAATTGTCAAAAGCAAAAAGTTGACAGATAGACGAAATACACAAAATATATTTTCCAACGGTTGCTCGGTTTTGAGTTATACAGATATTGATATAATACAAAATTATATCAATTTTATTAAAATTGTGAATTTTCGCTGCAGTTTGAAATAGTTTTGTTTTGTTAAAATTGGTGATTATCTGGAAATGGCTCGAAGTAGCTCGAAGTGTATATACGTACTTTTCGATACATTTTCCGCTCTCTGAGAGAATTGCGCTCAAATTTTCGAAATTGACAGATTTGTACTGCCTTGCTCGGAAAAGTACGCGAATAGACCTAGTTATAGATATTTTGACAAATTTGTCGTGGATCTTATCAAGAGAGTGATTGCCCTTTGCGGTATGCTCTATAGATGTCCACCAATTTTTTTTACAAAATAGACATCGGTGCTGTTTTCCGAACATGCAATTTTTTCTTAAATTTGAAATCACTTAATGCAATAAAATATTATTATTTTTTATTCTTTCTTTAAAGTGTCGAGTGCATACTCCACAAAATTAGATTTGAGTTTCTGCATCAATTTCGCTTCAAGAAATAATAATATTTAGCATTTTAAATCATACTTGTTACTTCACTATAAATACTTGACCGAAACTCAAACGCCTGTCGAAATTGTCAATCACATACTGACAAAATTGTCAATTGTACAATTTTATCTGTCCCATAAAAAAGTTGTCAGTACAAATTTGACAGAGAATTCATGACAATTCTCGAAAAATTCCTGACAATTATCATGACAATTTTTTTATGAAACCAAAACTTCACAATTGTCGGCTATTTTCCGACAATTCTACAAAATTGTCTTAATTATTTATGAAACAGACATTTGACAATTATCGAATTGTTAATTTACAAATTGTCACCTGTCGCAAATGTCAATTTTTTTGAAACATGTCCCTGGTCGTTTGGGGTGTCCCAAATTTTGCCATTTAATAGTACTACAGTGATGTCAACGAAAAAAAAGATTACAATGTGACAGCTAACAGTTCGAGGTTAGTAAAAATGAAGCGGTGTACAAAAGAACTACGCATTTTCATTGTTATAAGCAATATTTAAAAAATAAAAGGTTTGGGTTTCAGAAAACCCACGAGTAATTGTTGAGAAACAAATGCATCCACAACGCGTGACTTTTTGGTGCAGATTTTGGGCTGGAGGCCATTCTTCTTCAAAAATATGGCTGGTCAGGCAGTAACAATTAATGGTGATCGTTATCGTGACATGATAACCCAGTTTTTAGGGCCTAAATTACATGATATGGATGTCACCAACATGTGGTTTCAACAAGACGGTGCCACATGCCATAGAGCCACAGAAACAATTCAATTACTGCATGAGTAATTTCCTAATCGTGTAATCGGTCATTTTTGCGATCAGAATTGTCCATCCAGATCTTGTGATTTAACGCCGTGGCGGCCATTAATCCGATATGCTATTCCAAACATAACCCCAATCTGTATACAGTATACTCTATGAATCAATACAAAAATTTAAGCTTTCTAATTAAAAATCTTTATTCTCTATCAAATTTACATTTTGCGTGAATTATTGGACACCCTTTATAAAGCTAAAAATGTTTGTAGGGCTGGTACTGTAAAGATGGTTGTTAAAAAAATAAAAAAAAAAAAATTGGCGTTGGCAGCTAAGTCTTGATCAAACTGTTGATTATGGCCCACGACTATCAAAAGTCAAATGAAATAAGTACTAAGCAAAATGTAAGCACGATGAGAGAACTGAATGCGCTTTTCAATGTAGGTAGTAAAAAAATCAACAAGTTTTCAACATACAATGCCCCAAGTCATCCATCTCCCTAGCTCTAAATTATAACACATGTTTCGTCATTGTCACCTTCTCTTTGTCTAGGTTCAAAAACAAATTTATTCAACTTTCAAACAATTATTTGGTACTCACTCAAAATGACATCCCTTGCACTATACCCCCACCGAACGGACCAGCTCTGCTGAGTTGCTTACGTTTTGATTTATAGAGCATGTGCTTCCAATCTAAAAGTATCTCAAGCGGGACTAGAGGGAGCAGAAGGTGTATTTTTTTTTATTAAGAAATCACAGTATACATAAATAATCTCGTTTTGGGAAGTTGATGAGGCTTTTCCACGTCGTCGCAACAAATTACATTTTTGATTTCAATCCGAAATTATACCCAGCATTGAAGCAGCCGCTACATTCTCAACTGTGACACATACGCTTAATAGGACCTACTCGAGTAGGTACGTCCTGTAGGAAAAAAAAAGGAAATCATTAAATTCAATTAAAAATCGGGTGTCGGTGCTTCCAGTAATTTTGTTATCACCTATTATCTGTCGTAGATCGTAATGGGCCTAGTATTGTACGAAAGTCCTTATATCCTGTCTAACCGATTATCTCTTGTTTAAATCAACACTCGCCCCTTTTTGGTAAGTGTCGTTAAGGACCATTAAAACTATTCCACTCGCTATATAAAGAAATGATAATACGGTGATTATCCTTGAAGTGGATGTTGTAACACTGAATGCCTTTCAGGTATTGACGACCATACTTGGAAATCAAGTTGAAAGTTCTCTTGCTGCTTTGCAACTTGTTTTAATTGAAATTTGAAACTCTTCTAAGTGAAAAGACTTTTGTTTGCTCTCGTTGTCGACAGGAATATAATTATGCACATTTTACTTGGTTGCCAAGGACTGTGGGGTAGGTACTTTCTTTATAGTTAAATTCACGGTGCATCCTTGAGTTGCATTTTTGGAGGATTTTCTCTCCATAAAGTTTCGCTAAGAAAAGAGCTTTTGATCTTTGATTATATAGCAGTACAAAGTATAGACGTAAGCTATTGCTTTCTGGTAAAAAGGATTCAGTGCATGAGGAATTTCAAGCTTGTTAAAAAAAATCATATCTGCTGTTTATTCGAAACGTTAGAAACCAAATTCGCTGCCTTCTTGTTCAAACAAATGCAAATGAAGGGGTTTATAAAGTTTTGTAAACATCCCAATCTGTTCAAATTGAAATCACTTTCACCTCCCTGCCCACTGATCCGGAAACAAAAACTTGGCCAGCCCAACAAAGGATAATTGAATTACACATCAAGGCCAGGTTCGGAATTCCCCATATAGCAGATACACACACACACACATACAGCGATAGCTTTTATTGATATTTGCAGTTGAAGTGAGTGTTTAGTTAGTTAGAATGGCCGACGATTGCTTGTATCAGGGATTACCACAAAAATCTGTTTGCTAAAAACAATACCCGTCCGCCAGTTTTGGCTATAGAAAACTACAGCTCTAATTCATTCAAACGGATTACCTATCACTACAAACAGTGCATGGCAACACTACACGTTCATCAATAGCTGAAGCCGCAAACATACAAAAAATCTCGCCACTTTGCATCCGGAAATGCGAGTCTCGCTGACATAAGTGGCAACTTTGACAACAGATACTTCAAAAATATATTTATAGATATGTACACCCATTGATGTGGATACGGACACAACGTAAACCAAACACTGAATTCAACTCTGCGTACATATTCATTTCAATTTTGTGATTGCTTGCACAGTAAATGAAAAAAAAAAGGACATTGTCAACATATTGTGCGATCACACCAAATCATTGTCCACAGCAACGGCAGTCATTCACTTTCAGAGCTGCTTTCTGTTCTGGTCCTCTTCTGATAGATTACCATCTCATCAGAGAGAATTTTCGTCATCGGCGTTGCCATCAAATCGCATCACGTGCTTATTCAATTGATTTCCAGAAAACTTTTCCCAACTTCCTTCGACCCTCCTTCCCCAAAATGATGCTGAAATTTGCAATTTAAATGCTCAGAATGGTGGACTTGTTGGGAGAGGCGACACTACAACACTCCGGACAATGTCCAATGTGTTTTACGGTGATTTTATGTTCAAGTACCAATACACATGTATGTGTGAGTGTGGATCCCTCTTCGGAAAATCAATCAGAAAAAAAAAAAAAAAAATTCACCAGTAAATTGAAAACTTTTTAGTGTCATATGGTACAAGGGCGGTCGGTCGGTATGCCAGTATTAGGAGGTGGGCAAGGCAGAGCGCTTTGTTCTAAATGAAATGACAAGTGCATTTAGCACTCGGGGTAATTGTTTCCGAATGTGTATTCAACGGGCGCTTGTATGTATGCATATTGATGCACTTGACTGATGGGTAGAAACAAATGTTTAAAAAAAAAGTTCCACATACGCCACAGTGAACCAATGTTTTAATTAATTGAAAAATGATTATTTTGGGAAGTGCTTGGTAATGAGCTACCCCAATAGGTTATGTTCAACACAGACAACAGGGAACAGGACAAAAGGTAGTTGAAATAAAAAGTCTGCAGCACAGGGCAGCAATGGATATGTTGCGAGAATTTTAAAAATTTAAAAAATCAAAATGCTAAATAGCAAAGGTTGGCGCAGTAGCACAGTGGTTAGTGTGCTGGACTACTGTGCGAGGGATCCCAGGTTCGATCCCCGGAAAAACACAAATTACATCTTAAGGTTTTTTCTACTGCGCCACCTTTCGCGAACATCTGACAAACATCCGAGAGTATGACTGTCCTGAAAAAGCTTCTCAATTCAGCCGTTCGGTATAAAATTGTAGGTCCCTTCCATTCGTCCCAAAAAATAGAAACTCACACAAAACGAATGGTTGCGAGAAGCTAGGCCTAGGGTGAACACCTGCCTGTTGCGCCACCTATTTATTTATTTTTTTTTTTTTTTTAAATAGCAAACGAAAAAATTCTAAAATGTGTGAAGCTAAATAAAAAAATATTCTTTCATAATTTTATTCCGTTTTCGATTTTAAAAATTGAGGGACTTTAACCCGATCTAAAAAAAAAACTCTCGACGGGACTGACTTTCGACATCCCGAATTGGATTGCACCTAGTCGTTCGACTAATCGGCTATTTGAAAATATTACCCACTTTCTTGGTCGTAGCTAACTCTTATAGAGTTTTCAGCCGCCTTATAGCCGGTTTTACAGTACAAGTTTAAACTCCTTTTAACTAGATTTCAAGTTTAAACCGACGTTTAATATGAAAAGGTGTATTACAGTTAATCGAGAGTTTAAACCGAGTTTAACTTAACTGGACATGAATGGGGGTTTAAACTGAGTTTATTTTCCAGAATTTCATAGTACGATCTCCCTCCCGGGTTATATGACAAAGCAACATTGCATCATTGTTGTTTTTAAGCAACCAATTAATTCGCAGGTACAAGCCCTTATCCCTGATTGTGCTCCACTGTTTCTAGAAATGCTTGTATACCGTCTAGTACAATAGAGCGGTGTAGCAAAACCGATTCCAGCCGGTATTCGTCAACTTTCAAGTGTAATCAAAAATTACAACACAAAATGCACCATTTCCATTTCACAAGTGCAACGACTTATGTCACTTTACTAGCAGGCTTCGGAAACCGTCGCAAACAATATTGGCTTAGTTATAAATATTATACTAAATGCATAGTGCGCAGTGTCAGCAAGCTTAGGTACGTACGTATTGGCCATCCCGTTCACTTTATGTTGCATTTTGTCAGCTTGCTGATAAGCTTCTCTCCAGCAGGAGTCTGCAAGAAGTTGTCCCTCCAAACGGCCACTTCAGTTTAGGTCCACTTGGAGTTTATCCCAAACCTATAGAATGATGCATTGTGGTTTGCCTAGAGCTTGCAGACGATGAGCTAGCTTACCTTCTTCTTAGGTACTTCATCGGGCTCCATTATACAGCCAAAGCCAAAGCCCTGAGATGCTATACAAAACACTCGTCATCCCTAGTCCTGGCTATATTTGTGAATGAGCATGGCCCCTTATCCAGTCGGATGAAGGCTCCCTTGCTGTATTCGAGCTGTAAGTCCTACGAACTAGGTAGACTGCTTGGAGTGTGAAATTGGAGAAGGCAGGATAGAGATCGAGCCGGCTGGAAGCCCAGGACCACCACGCTTTGTAGCGCCATCAAAAACTTTCCAATTTCCAAACTGACACAATAAATAAAATATAAAACTGATGGAAATTTCAAATACACATGAGTTCTACGTTTACAGTGGCGTACAAAACAGACGAGAAAAGTTAAACCGAAGTTTAACTAAACGTTCGTTCGAATTTCACTGTAATACACTCACGGTTTAAGTACTTCGTTTAAACTTGCCTGCGAGTTTAACTAAACCTGAGTTTAAACTTGCACTGTAAAACCGGCTATTAATGTCCTTATTACATTGTCAGTATTTAAAAGTTCTGTTATTTCTAAATTAACATGGTTAAGAAGTCTATTTATGTGACTTTTTTAACTTCTTCTTCAACCATTTCAATGTTTAGATCTCTATGTAAATCAGCGTTGCGTATATACAGTGCGGTTCACTTGTTTAGACGCACTAGAGTTACCTTAAATTTCTTGTTTTTTTTTTCGTATTATGTGAAACAAAAAGAAGAAAAAAACTTATTTGGCAGATACAGTCAGTGGCAAAATTATTTGTACAAAAGTAAAGTTAATCTTCTCATATTTTTCAACTTACTTCATGTAAATTTTGGCATCAATGGAAAGGTCATTTAAATTCCGTTTGAATGATACAAAACTTTCCTTAACCCATTAAGTACCCATTGAAAATTTAGAACTTTTGTAAAAGACTACTTTTTTGACTTTTTTCCTCGGTCAAAAAAAAAAATGTTTTGATGCAAAAAGTTTCTTCAAACAATTCTAATAGTGACTGCAAATTTTTTTTTTTTTTTTTTCAAAAATCTCTTCGTTAATATTTTTTATGATTTTTTGAATTGGATGATCTCAGAAAAATTTTGTATGAAAAGGAGGAAAAAGTGGCTAAAAAAGTCATTTTTAGCAATTTTCAAAAAATCATAAAAAATATTAGCGAAGAGATTTTTGAAAAAAAATTTTTGAACTTGTTGCGTCAAAACTTTTTTTTTTTTTACCGAGGAAAAAAGTCAGAAAAGTAGACTTACTTACTTCCTTACTTAGATGGCGCTACAATCCGGGGTGGACCTGGGCCTCAACCAACACGCCTCTCCTGCTAGCACGATATTTGGCTAACCGCCCAGTGCTGCCAGCTTTTCTAAGGGGTATGGAGCCCAACTTTAAAAATCTTGTAGCCAAAAATAGCCCAACACGAATATGAGGAATAAAAATGCGCACCTATTTGTTTAATTGTTTACGCACATTTATTTTGATTAAATTGATTGAATTTAAAATTAACAAAAAATAACTATAGCTTCTTCATTCCATTTATTTCCAATAAAAATACCAAAAAACAATTAAAATATCAGCCTCTTCGTGAAAATTGCGCATTAAGGTTTGATTAGAAACATAGAAACAACAACAACCTAACGTTTTAAATAAAAGAGTAGAACAGACTAAAAATAGTAAATAATAAAACTGTAGGTATTTAAAAGAAAAGATATTAAAAGAAAAATAATTTAAAAATATATAAGATTAACATTTGGTGAAAGTAATAAGTTAATAAACGCAAAAAACTCAATTAAAAATCGCAAGTTTCCTCCAAAATTTCTTCCATTGTGGAGGCTGATTCTTCGGTTGTTTCTGAAGTCTGTTTAGAACCACAAAAGGAAGGTTTTATGATCGGATTTTGATGAAACTTCTTTTATTAGCTAACTGCACACGTAGTTATAATAAAAGAAATAACTTTGGAAAGATTTGTCACTCTATTCCTGAAAATTTTCATGACCTTTGACCCCGCGTAACATTTTTAGCGGCACATGTATCGCTGGGGACTTTTGGGATATTGTTTAGAACCACAAAAGGAAGGTTCATGCAAAAATCCAGCTTTCCCCTATTTTTTTCGAAGTGAATATCTCTATTCCCCGTATTATTATTAATTTTTTTGCAAGTTCATGCGACCAGCTGACGTATAATCCCCCCTCCACAACGCGACTGACTATGTTTTTTCAACACTACATGACGTCAATAATTTATTTAAAAAAAAATCAGTCGGCATAAAATGAGTTTAAAAATTTTTTTTTCGACAAGTTCCACATCCTCCCACAACCGCACCCACCGCTACCGGAACAACTGACGTTCGGTTTCGTCATTCTCTACATAGTATCTGTTATGTCCATTAAAATCCGCCGGCATGCGATGAGTCGGTCAAAAAGACCCCTGCCTCCCGGACTAATATACTTGGGCAAATAATGAGTTTTCATATTCATGCATAAGACTTGTGAGTTAATTTTATTACTCAGAAGTGAGAGTGTGTGGTTAAAACAATATCGAAACTGGAGTTGACTCATTCACAATTACATTTGTAAAAAGTTTCAGTTCTACGAGTTCGCAATGAAAAAATCATTATTTTTTTTCATGATGCATGACTTTTTTCAATAAATTTCTAAGGAGCCTAAAAATAGCCGAATTTTAAAATGAAATAGCCCAAATTGGGATAAATCCCAAATCGAAATTTCATGGAGCGAGTGAAAAATCCGAGTAGCCTAATTGGCGATAAATAGCCCGTGCTGGCAACACTGTAACCGCCTCCAGTTGCGCACTCAAAGTTGGTTGAGGTCCCCTTCCACTTGTGCGCGCCACCTAAGGCGAGGTCTTCCTCTACTGCGTTATCCCTCCGGGTTGGAATCGAAGACTCTTCAGGCCGGAGCGTTGGTGTCCATTCGCTCTACATAGCTTAGCCATCTTAGTCGACTGATAAGTATTTTTCTGACCAGGTCGATGTCGCTGTACAGCTCATAAAGTTCGCTGTTAAATCTGCTCCTCCAAAGCCCGTCAACACAAACGGGACCGAAAATCACTCGACGAATTTTGCGTTCGAAGCGACCAATTAGATCTTCATCCGCCTTTGATAACGTCCATGATTCTGTGCCATAAAGCAGGACTGGGATGATGAGGGTCTTATATAGAGTCTCCTTGGTGTTTCTCGACAAGGCCTTACTAATCAATTGCCTTCTTAGGCCAAAGTAACAGCGGTTGGCAAGTGTAATTCTTCGCTTGATTTCTGATGTGATGTAATTTTCAGAGTTAATAGCGGAGCCGAGGTAGACAAAGTCCCGAACTACCTCAAAGTTATAGCTGTCTATCGTGACGTTCTGTCCGATTCTTCGATGTTGTGTGTCCCTTCTTGTTGACAGCATATATTTTGTTTTGCCCTCATTCACCATTGAACCCATTTATTGCCGCTTCTGTGCTAATACTTGCAACGGCACCAGTGAAATCTCGCTGTGTTCTGCCAATGATGTCGATGTCGTCAGCGTATGCAAGTAGTTGCACAGACTTTTGGAAAATTGTGCCTCTGGTGTTGGCACAATTTTCTCAAGAATGATGTTGAAAAAGTCACATGACAGGGCATCACCTTGTCTAAATCCTTTTTTGACATCAAATGTCTCGGTGAGATTGCTTCCGACCTTTATGGAGCAGCGAGCGTTCTCCATCGTCACTCTGCACAATCTGACAAGTTTGGCAGGGATGCCAAAACTAGACATGGCTCTGTATAGCTCGTCTCTATAAATGCTGTCATATGCGGCCTTAAAATCGATAAACAGGTTGTGGGTATCGATTTGCACTTCTTGGGTTTTCTCCAGGATCTGTCGTAGTGTGAATATTTGGTCGGTTGTGAACTTACCGGGCCTAAAACCGCATTGATAGGGTCCAATCAGTTCGTTGACGAATGGTTTCAGGAGTTCGCACAGTACGGCAGACAGGATCTTGTAAGCGATGTTAAGGAGACTAATGCCTCTATAGTTGGCGCAGTTTAGAGGGTCTCCTGTCCTATGGATCGGGGAAACAATGCTGAGGTTCCATTCATCAGGGATACTTTCCTCTGACCAAATTTTAGAAAGGAGTTGGTGTATGCTCTCTACCAAGTCATTTCCCGCTGCCTTAAAAAAAACGGCCGATAAACCGTCCGGTCCTGCAGCTTTGTATATCTTCAGCTTGGATATTGCTATCCTTACCTCATTTTGGTCAGGTGGACGGAAGTCTTGGCTTTCATCGCCCAAGTTGAATGGTTCATTCTGCCTAACATCGGAATTTGTGTGTCGTCTTCGCCGTTTAACAGTCTGCAGAAATGGTTTTTCCATGTCCTTAGCACCGACTGTATATAATAAATAAGACTCCAAAATTGTCGAATACTGCCTCGGCTATTGGCCTGTTCATTTTCTTTGTTGCCTTCCAGAGCGAGTAGTCGGTACTAGCATCATTTGTAAGACTGGTAAGATACGTCTTCAAAGATTCAGTATTAAATTGTCTTATAGATTTTTTGAGCTTATTACATATTTAAATTGTTCAGTTTGGTCTTGTCGCGTGGTGCCCTTGTCTGTTACCAACGTTTTCTAGCTTTCCTCTTTTTTGCAATAATTTCTCAGACTTCGCGAGGATAAAGGTTTTTTTTTAATCTTGTTTGTTGTTTTGGGAGATGCAGCCCATGCAGCTTTTTGTATATTCAGTGTCAATATTTGCACTGCTTCTTCTATTTGCTCTTCTGTTTGAATAGCTGATGATAATTGGTCTTCCAACTTCTGTCTGAAGTAGTTAAAATCAGTCAGTCTATAAACTAGTTTTGGGCTTTGTTCTTATAACATTATTTTATTGCCAAATGTAAGAAGTATTAAGGAGTGATCTGATTGAACATCAGGCCCTTCTTCTACATTTATTTTATTAAGAAAGCGGAATGTCTTCAGTGATGAGCTCATTTTCATCTTGATGGCTTCGTTAATCGTCAAATCTGTCGCATCTGGGGTTCAGAAAACCCACGAGTAAAGGGTTTATCGTCTTAAAATCGTTTGCGGTCCAGTGCTATGCTTTCCTGCTTTGGGAATAAATGTCACTTATATACTTCTTTCCAGCTATGTGGTATGTCGCATGGCAGAGCCTTATGGAGCTTTTGAAAATTACTTTCAGGTATGGCAAGGCAATATTACATTAAGAGCATTTTGTATCATTGCTGATGGGATGACATTGTCCGGTCCCACTGCTTTGTAGCGGTTGACCAATTGGATTTTCAATGAAATTTTGTACTCAGTTTTAATTTTAATATTTGTCGTTGCTCTATTCGTGTCGGTACCTGGGGGAACTGAAGTGCGACTGGTCTAGTGATTTCACTGAAATCCCGAAAGTGAGTGTCCATTAAAATTTGTAGTGTTTCATGCGGCTATAGACTCTGTCCAAGAGTTGTTAAATCATTTAATATATCCTGGGACCGTGGGGTCTTTTGATAATATTTTACCTAGTCTGTCGACCTCGCTTGTCTCTTCATTAATTCGCAGAACATGTTTCAAAATTAAAACCTTTGCTTTTCTGCTTTGCTTAAGTTCCAATCAGTACCTAACCTAGTCCAGTCTTCTTCTGCTTCACTCTGTGTTGCTTTGATATATAGTTGTTTGACAATTACACGTGGCACTTTATTAAACTTTTTTTTCTTTTACTCAAAGATAATTCATACTAAATAATGTTTTCTACCTATTCTCGTACTACAAAAATATATGTCTCATATTTTTATCACTTAAAATTTTTTTAATAAACCCTCATTATACGTTACAATGCCGTATTACAAACAAAATAACCACCTATCCCACAGGAGATGCTGTACATTGTAAGGAATTACCACATAATGGGGGTGAACCTGAATAGTGAATATGTCGTTAAAAATAAATTTCTTACATTCACACCTGGTTTTTTTTTCCTGAAAACCTGGGAAGCGTAAGTGATAAACACGGTGAACGTTCCCATCAAGTCTTGAAGGCTTATGAAGAGATGTACCAAGGTTTTTGGGATAAAAACATGTTCGTCGATTACTGCTGGTCTCTATTAAGAGAATCTTACTAAGTATAAAAAAAAACTTGACGTCCTAGGTTTTTTTTCCACTGCAGTTTCTAACTTAAGTGGAAATGTGAATGGTCATTCACATGGGAGCGAACGAACGAATTGATGAAATGCGAACAAACCACTTTTTTGCATTTATAAACAGAAAATTGCACATTTTATTATTCCAAGAGGAGGATAATTAATTATCCCATCAAAATGTATTAAGAAAACAAGTTTATAAATAGTTTCAATAACGAAATTTCGAATTCCAAACTTTTTGTCGCGAACGAAAACACCCTGGCGCGAATTGTCAGTCTATTCGCAATCCACATCATTTAAATTAAAAAATTCGTTCGAACTTAACCTTATTCCAAGAGAAGAATATCTTGGAAGAATAAAATGTGCAATTTTCTGTTTATAAATGCAAAAAAGTGGTTTGTTCGCATTTCATCAATTCGTTCGTTCGCTCCCATGTGAATGCTCCTTAAGGGTTCATTATTCTACCGATTCCCATTAGTTTCATTTATGGGTAAAAAACCTTGTAAAGTAGTGATTATTCGGTCACTTTTTTTAAGCTTTCGCCAAACAAGTTGTCTTTTTCAACGGCTTTACATATGGTTTTAGTAATCGATTGGACTGCGTTGTCGATTGAGGGGATGTCAGTAAGATTTTCATCTGTTGGATGTTGTATCTTCTCACAAACCATCTCTACTCGATCCGTTTTCTTAGGGTTCCAAAAAATTCGATGTGTCAGAGCTTTCAATTTTGCATTGCTGCAGCTGCTTAAAAGAATTATATTTATATGGACTTGTTGTTATTTTATCTTCTTCTTTGACGTGGAGCAGATGGTAGTGTTCGGACTTCAAACCTTGAACTCTGCTATTAAAAATCCGGGATTCGGGAGTTTGCAGCCCATTCACGCTAAGACGGTAGGCTTTTAATTTTTAGTTTTAGTTTTGGCAAGATTTTACTTTACTGCCCATTCGATAATAACGGTTTTTTTTGCACAGTCCGATTGATTTCAGTGCCCTAAACACAAATCTGAAAAAAAAAGTTGGCGGTCTCTCATCGTTTGGGAGTGGCACGCTCCCAAAGTTCAAAAAATACCATACAAAATAGTACCAAAATTACAAGAACGGAGTGTCCAATTTTTGTAAAATTATTTTTTTTATATTCCCTAAAAGTGCAGTTAACTTATAAAAAAAGTTTCATCAAAATCGGATCATAAAGACCGAAGATATAAGGTAATTAAAAAGAGCTAAATTTAAACCACTGAATTTTTGCTCTTTTGTACTGACATTTCACTTACTTTCAAGGGCACGGGCTAATATTTTGTATTTAAACCTTATTTTTACTGACTTATCACATTTTATTTCTTACAAAAACCCCATAAACAGTGAGATACGTATGGGGGGGCATGCTGCCCCCCCTGCAACCCCCCTGCTTGTGGTCACTGTGGGATTTAAAGTGGGTGCAAGGCTGGGTCTATGCAAAATTTTTATTATGTTGCTTAATTTTACCGCCAAACACAATGGGTTTTTTTTTATTATTTTATATCTCCGGTAATTATGGTCCGATTTTGATGAAACTTTTTTTATAAGTTAATTGCACATTTAGGGAATATAAATAAATATAAATTTTACAAAAATTGGACACTCCATTCCTGAAATTTTGGTACTATTTTATATGGTATTTTTTGAACTTTAGGGGCGTGCCACGCCCAAACGGTAAGAGACCGCCAACTTTTTTTTGCATATTTGAGCTCAGCGCATTAAAGTCAATCGGAATAAACAAATAAAAGTATTTTTTTCGAATGGGCAGTAAAGTAAAATCTAGCCTTAGTTTTAAATATTTATTAGTTGTAAAAACTCTTTCCAACAATTCATTTACATTCTTAAGTATATTAAAATTTTACAATGTGCTGTGCAATTTGCTTTTTAAATATATTAAGAAACCTTGTACCTTCATTACTTAAGGTGGCGCTACAGTCCGGGGTGGACCTGGGCCTCAACCAACAAGCGTCTCCAGCCAGCACGATCTTTGGCCAGCTGTCTCCAGTTTCGCACGCTAAGTTGGTTGAGGTCCCCTTCTACTTGCGTCCGCCACCTGATTCGCGGTCCTCCTCTACTGCGCCGTCCCTCGGGTGTGGATTCGAAGATCTTCCGGGCCGGAGCATTCACGTCCATTCGCTCTACATGACGCAGCCACCGCAGTCTTTGGACCTTCACTCTTCTGGCTAGGTCGATGTTCGTCGTTGTATCTCTTCCTCCATTCACCGTCTATGCAGACGGGACCAAAAATTACTCGAAGAATTTTCATCTCAAAGCAACTAAGAGTAAGCTCATCCGCTTTTGATAGAGTCCATGCCTCTGCACCATAAAGTAGGACTGGGATGATTAAGGTCTTATAAAGGGTCACTTTAGTTGTTCGAGAGAGGGCTTTGCTACTCAATTGCTTTCTTAGCCCAAAGAAACAGCGATTGGCAAGAGTTATTCTTCGCTTAATCTCAGCGCTGATGTCATTGTCTGAGTTCATAGCGGAGCCTAGGTAGACAAAGTCCTTTACCACCTCAAAGTTATATCTGTCTATAGTGACGTTCTGTCCAAGACGTCGGTGTTGGGTGTCCTTTCTTGATGACAGCATATACTTTGTCTTGCCCTCATTGACCGCCAAACCCATTTTCGCCGCTTCCGTCTCAATGCCCACGAACGCGCCAGTGACATCACGCTGCGTTCTGCCGAGCAGCGTGCGTTCTCCATTGTCATCCTGCACAATCTGACAAGTTTGGCAGGGATGCCAAAACTAGACATTGCTCTGTATAGCTCGTCTCTATAAATGCTGTCATAGGCGGCTTTAAAATCGATGAAAAGATGGTGGGTATCGATTTGGACTTCCTGGGTTTTTTCCAAGATCTGCGGCAGTGTGAATATTTGATCGATGGTAGACTTTCCTGGCCTGAAGCCACACTGATAGGGACCAATCAGGTTGTTGACGAAAGGCTTCAGGCGTTCACACAACACGGCAGATAGGATCTTGTAGGCGATGTTAAGAAGACTAATCCCTCTGTAGTTGGCGCAGTTCAGAGGGTCTCCTTTCTTGAGGATCGGGCAAACAATGCTGAGGTTCCATTCATCGGGCATACGTTCCTCCGACCATATTTTACAGATGAGTTGGTGCATACTCCTAACCAAGTCATCGCCTGCCGCTTTGAATAGCTCGGCGGTTAGGCCATCTGCTCCAGCGGCTTTGTTGGACTTAAGCTTAGATATGGCTATCTTCACTTCGTCCAGGTCGGGTGGACGGAATTGTTGGTCTTCATCGTCCAGGTTGAATGGTTCATTCTGCCTGACAGCGGTATTTAGTTCGTCATCGCCGTTAAACAGGCTGCAGAAGTAGTTCTTCCATATCCTCAGCATCGACTGCGATTCTACTATGATGTTCCCTTGTTCGTCCTTGCAGGTTTCGGTTCGGGCTCTGTAGCCTTGGCAGCTTCTTTTTACCCTTTGATAAAACTTCCGAACCTCATTCCTGCTGTAACATCTCTCTATTTCCTCGATCGCGCGCTTCTCGTGCTCTTTCTTTTTCCTCCTGAGAAGCCGGTGTTCGTCTCTTCTTTTCTGCGCGTAGAGCTCACGGGCAGCTCGGGTCCTTCTTTGCAGCGCCGCTTTGTATGCCTCTTGTTTCGCTGCATGTGCTTGCCGGCACTCGTCGTCGAACCAGGGGTTTCGTTGTGGTGGTCGAGTGAAACCAAACACATCAGAGGCGGCGTCTCTGATGGCTTTTTGGCAATTTTGCCACTGGTCTTCAATACTTGATGCTGGCTGCATAGAACCTCTTGAGAGATTGAGAGAGACTCGATCGGAGAAGGATCTGGTGATCTCTTGCGATTTTAGCCGTCCGACGTCAAACTTTCTCACAGTATTTACTTGTCTTGGCGGTGTTCGGGATATCCGAAGGGGTACCTTGGCTACAACAAGGTAGTGGTCCGAGTCAATATTGGCCCCTCGGAACGTTCGGACATCCATAACACTGGAGGAGTGCCTTGCGTCGATCGCAATGTGGTCAATCTGGTTGACGGTTGATTGATCGGGAGATCTCCATGTGCCTTTATGAATATCGAGATGCGGGAACCGCGTACTTGCTATGACACCATTTCGCCCCGCCGCGAAGTCGATCAGCCTAAATCCGTTATCGGAGGTGGTGTCGTGTAGGCTGTACCTTCCGACAGTACTACCAAAGATGCCCTCTCTTCCTATCTTTGCATTAAAATCACCTAGGACAATTTTAATGTCATAGTTAGGGCACTGCTCGTATGTCTTGTCCAAGAGCTCGTAGAACCTCTCTTTGGTGTCGTCGTCTTTCTCCTCCGTGGGGGCATGGGCGCATATTAGGCTAATGTTGGCGAATTTAGCCTTGATGCGAATTGTCGTGAGGCGCTCGTTCACGCAGCTGAAACTTAAGACTTCTTGCCTAAGTCTGCCTCCAACGACGAATCCACATCCAAAAACAAATAAGCGCTGTTTTTGTTCCCGATAACAGTCGCCATAATAAATATCACAGTTTTCTTCCTCTTTTCCCCGGTCCATCCCATCGCACTTCTTGGATGGCGGTTAAGTCTGCTGTATAGCAGTTCAGGGCCTCCGCTAGCTGTTCGGCTGCACGCGGTCTGTTAAGGGACCTAATATTCCACGTGCAGATCCGAAATTCGTTGTCCTTTATTCGTTTGCGAGGTTCGTCAGTAAAATCATCCGTATCCGAGGCTTGTTGTTGCTTCGTAACTAGGTATGTTTTCCGTAGTCGGGCAGTTACCCCGGCGTACAACCTCCAACCTGGAGGGCCAGGCCCTTTGTTGGACCCCTTGGACGAAAGGGGCCGGATTCATCCGGTGTCAGTAACCCACTTCGGGGATGTGAGAG
The DNA here is from genome assembly GCA_955612985.1 of Cheilosia scutellata. Taxonomy (NCBI): domain Eukaryota; kingdom Metazoa; phylum Arthropoda; class Insecta; order Diptera; family Syrphidae; genus Cheilosia; species Cheilosia scutellata. The sequence continues at coordinate 72,941,620 of OY015311.1, read as the reverse complement.
CTGCCGTTGGCCCATAAAGGGTTCATCCGCCACCATCTCTATTTCAGGACCCTGACTAGTCATGAAAAATCCTCACTGACCTCAGCTCCAAATACGTCAAAGTAGCTCAAGTAAGGTAAATGTCATCTTGACTGTTGACGACACCGTTGATTCAGTCTAGTGAATTCATCCGCCGTACGACCCCTTTCTGAGGAGCTCATGTAAGACTTCTGAGACTCGTTCAGTCAGTCTTTCTGACAGAGCATTATAGTGTTGCTATTTTCTTCGTGTTCAACACTCGCGCTTATAAGTTTAGCAAGCCAAGCTCAGGTGGGCGAGACCAGTACCCGGTGGTTACCACGCGGAGGTAAAATAAGCACAATTGATGTGTATGAAAAAGTTACAACTGCTGGGCACCGCCAAGTTGATGCCAATCAGCGCCTACCCGATTCATACACACCCAACCACCCAATATACTATGTATTTTATACAATCGTATTTTCTTTTGTTTAAGTTTACTTAATTCTTCATTGAACCACTCAACATAATGCAATTTCATTCCAAAGATTGTAATTAAACTGTTTAAGCTTTGTTCAATACACTTTTTGAACTCGAATGACATATTGACAGTTTAACTGAACAACATTTCTCAGAACACAACCATTCTCAGAACTATTGTATTTTCGGATACTTGTCAGATATTCAGGATGGTAAAAAAAACCTTAAAGTGCAACTTGTGTTTATTCAGGGATCGACTCGCTTGTAATAGTCCAGCACACTTGCCACTGAGTCACGGCGTATTTGTTCTTCCTGACAAAAATGTTCTATTCCAGGGGCAAGGATCGCCCACCAACAATATGTCAAGGCTGTCAAGCTAATTAAACCTCTTTATTGATCTTGTGCTTTTGTGTAAATGAGAAATCCGCCGACATATATCAAGTATAAAGTATTCACCGGTACAAAAGATACCAATACAGATCACGAACCATTTGCATAACACAAAATCCCTCCAAATTACTGATACTGTTTCCTTTGCAAATGTAAACATTAGTCCTTTCCAAACAAATTTAGCAATGGAGGAGTTTACGAAACTCACATGAAAACCAAAGAAGTAGATTACTTCCTCGTATCTCGTTCCCTCCCTTTTTGAAATTCAATTTCCTTATTTTAATTAAATTGCTAGCTCTTCACCTATACCACTTATCGCATCCTCTTTGAAAAAGCAGCCAGCAAATTCCTTCTTCTTATTGGTCGGTCGGGTGAAAAATGGCAATTTAATAACAAAATCTGACACCTGTCAATTTGGTGGTGGGCCCAACCCACCAAATTTCAGTTTCCACCCATTCCCAACATCTCTCCCACACTAAATGGTCGCTGTAACAACATATCCTAAACAAACATCACCAGCAACAAAACAAAAAAAAAAAAGGACAATCGGTAATGGATATTAATGACCAGGGTCCTATTTTACCTTTTTGCTGGTAGTTAGTGTGAAATTTCCTATACTTAGCTGATCTCCTCTAGTCCTTTGCCTCATATAACTTTGAGCCGGCTGAGACGATAAGACGTTTAAGATGATTAATAAAGATTCCGAAGTCCTTGCGTGACTGCTACGACGTGTGCAGAAGCTTTGCATCGATTTATTTGCATAATTTCGGTTAAGTGTTGGATGATTAATATATTTGGTGGGTGCGTGTGTGTGGTAGCCATCTACGGCCGAAATTGTTGGTTAAATTTTCATATTACGAAATTAATGCTGAAACTTTGTTGATTTGTTTGAAAAGGATAAATCCTAATTTTACTTGATAAGTCGGGAAGAATGGTTCTGCTATTCCACCAGGTTATAACGGCTGAGTGCTTTTGCTCACTTTTACTTTGTTGGGGATACATTTCGGCTGTATAGATTGGGTTAGCGTGCCGGAAGTTACACTGACATACTGACATTTAATTGTGTTTCGCAGAGAAGTTGATGGTTATTTATTTACATATGTTCGATTGTTGTAGGCGTTTGATTATTGAATGAAACAGAGCGGACAACATTAACATAACCATTGTGAGTGCAATACAATCTGTTTTTAGAATGTGTTTAAGCATTTGAAACATCAGGAAATTTGGTTAAGGAATTTAAAGCGGGTTTTTTTCTCGAGACATTCACCCCTACCATGGAATCTGCCGGAGGGGTAATGTTCATGCAAAAAATATTTCGGTATCGTTAAATCCACAAAGTGAACAGTTCCCCGTGTCGGTAGTGTGAATGAATTCCACTCTATCGTCGAAACGACTTTTTAACTAAGAAAATGACTTCTCACCTGCTAATTTATAAAGTTTGTGTAAGCCGCTTCGTTGTATTTCTCAATAATAAGAAAATAGGTCAGTAAAGTGTGAATATCAATTATGAAGTAAGTTGTATTAATCTGCCCTAGCGAGGTATCCATCGGAATGGAAAATTCTCCAATTTCATACGAATCAGAGGATTTTTGCTTCGAGGTATTATTCCGAACATTGTTCCGACATTTATAGAACGTACACCGACATTTTGCTGTCGTCGCATTTTAATAATTCTCTTCCGAAGGCGGATACCTCAAATGTAATTTGAACCTCCGACGGAGTATGCGTTGTGGACAATTCTCCGTTCCGACGGATACCACGTTAGGGCGAAATAATTAGAAAAAAACAGAAAAAAAACTCTAGGTTGCTCGAATACATAATAATAATTTTCTAAGTGAATTCTTGAACTCCTTAGGCCCATGTTGGCCTTCAAGCCTTTATTGAGAATGTCTTTGTTCACAGCTTTTTCACAGCATCTCCTTGGTTGAAACATGTGCAACATTCAACGAACCATCAGCTATCAGCTCTCTAATAAAGTGATGACGAACATCGATGTGCTTAGTCCTGGCATGAAAAGTATTCGCGGATGACAAACAAAGCGCACTTCGATTGTCACAATATACGCTGATGTTGTATGGATCTATCCGTTCAAGTTCCTTTTGAAAGTCTCTTAAACCACATAGCCTCTTGAGCTGCATTACTGAGCGACATGTATTCGATGGTTGAGAGTTCTAACGTTGGTTGTCGCCTTGTTCCCCAAGTTATTGCAAGAATACATTGCCACTGACCGAACGCCTTTCATCGGAATCTGAAGCCCAGTCAACATCGCAGAAACCATGGACTGTAGTGTTAGCATCCTTTAGATAATTTAATTTCAAAGTACTTCCAAGTACCGAAATATTTGTTTAACAGCTTCCCAATGTGTTTTGGTATAGGGTCTATTGCTGAATCGACTCACGTCATTTACAGCCAAGAAAATATCCGGTCTGTAATCCTGTGAACAAAAGGCTACCAACAGCTTCGCGATAACGCACGCCTGTCATTTGTTATGAGTGACTCTTCAGCTGTAGGTACACTTAACTCACTTCTGACTTATGATAGGGGTAGAAACGGCATTCCAATCAAGCATACGAAATTTCCTTAACATCTATTAAATGTAATGTTGTTGGTCGACGGTAATTCTGTTCATAAACAACTTGCATGCCCAAAAAATGTTTTGCCTTACTTATGTCTCTTATGTGAAACTTCTGCATTAGAGCTTCCTTTAACGATGCTTTCATTTATTTGTTGTTGCTCAACATGATCAAATCGTCGAAGTATATTGCTACGCGCAATCTATTCTTCAAGTGGTCAACTTCTGACCTAGTCAACCAATAACTTTTAGGCCCGCATCCAGCTTCTGGTTCCAAATACGACTCGTTTGTTTAAGAGCATATATTGGCTTCTGCAACTTGCAAACGTTAGACCCACTCGAAAACCCTTCTGGTTAAAACATATTTCTTCTTGCAAATCGGGCTGCAAGAATATGGTGTCAGCATGCATTTGATCAATATCTAGATCAGTGACGAGAAATAAGGCCCAACGAAATAACGCCAAAAATGAAAAATTTGATCTTACATATTTCGTTTTAAATCTGGAAATAACTCCAAATTTCCGATCTATTTAGCTTTCTCTCTGTTTTTTTCCTAAATTTCAAATTTGGCTTTATTTCGATTTGGAAATTGAAATAGAACCAATTTGACCTTATTTACATTTTCAAAGCGTTGCATTTGGTTATTTCGTTGGGCCTTATTTCACGTCACCATTTAGATTATATTTCACGGCTAGACACCGGCGAAAAAGTTCCTTCATAATCAATGCCCATTTTCTGTGAACATCCTTTTATGACAGGCGTTTGATAGAACCACTAGCATTTCTTTTGGTTTTGAATACCTACTTTCAATTCAGAGCCTTTCTTCCGTAGATCACAGAATACCCAGGTTTTAAACTTGAAAATTAGCTATTCTCCCTTCCACCTTTCTAGCTACCGTGACCCCATGTTTACAGGTACATGGAGTCAGTCCGGGCAGCAAAAGTGGAAGGGTGTCCAGGTACCGACAGCTTGGCATGCTAGCTTCTGCTCGTCCTAGCTCGTCGGATGGGGGGGGGGGGGGGGGGGGTGTTCTTGCTATCGGTCACCCTGCGAACATACATGCGAACATTAAAAAGTTTCAAATATTAAAAATGAGTCCTTCATGTCCCTATAGATTTCCTACAATTTAGTGGTGGGGAGAGCGATTAATGTTAGTGCTCTTTCAGGAATATTTATGGTAGCCCCAATCATCTTCTACCTTCATTATCATCCTATAGGCTTAGGCTTCACCAATTGGCTTGCAACATCCACCAATTCTTAATGAATTTAAAATGCCATGTTTATAAAATTAAACTAACAAAAAACATTTATTTAAAAGAGAAAGATAAAATAATTACGTAGTTTAAAGTAAAAACAAACAACAACTAATTAAAGAATATGGATTATAAAACTGTAGTATAATTTAATATCGAAATTTAAAACCCGAATGTACGTAACGATAATTGAAAATAATTAAAATAATAAAATCAAATCACACCAAAATTAAATGTTATTTTTATAGAAACAGAAAAATCGCTTACCAAATTTATATTATTTATATTATTTCTAACCATATAATGCGATCCAGGGGTGAAGGGAACTATGTGCACATCTTCCGCGCTGCCCGTGGTGAATTTTGAATTCTTGATCTGTTTACTAAATTTTAAAGTAAAAATAATTTATAATTAAGTTTTGGCGGATCCTTACAGTAACGAAATTAATTTTACGCCAATACTTATCTCAACTCTTTTAAATACATTTTTAAATTGGCCTCCAAACTTATGTACGTTGATGAACGTGATAACTGATAAGTGATAACACTCGAGCTCTTGATATTTAGTTCTTAATTGTGAATGATTCTATTGCTTGACGTCGTTATTCTGGTAATAGTTTCTTCACAAAATTCTTAAATAAATTATGTATTTAACTAGGCAGAAGATATGCCGTATTATGGACAAATTTTGGATTTCTTTCTTCTGGCTTCTTAAGATTTGTTTACTCAGTTTTGTAGCTTGAATTAACTTCAAAATTGCCAATATTATTGAAATATTCGAGTCTCCAAGATAGGCGTTTTGCAACAAAATTATCGAGGACGATCTAATCGTTTGCCATAATCTGTTTCTTCTTTCTTTTTATTTTTTTTTTATTTATTTATTATATATTATTTCGAAACAAACTTTCTGTGTGCAAATTATCGACTTGAATGAATAAAATATTTTTTACTTTTTGACAATTTTGTTTTTTATTTTTTTATAAACTCATTTTGCTAACTAATTTTTATACAGTATAATTTTGTAAAGTTCTGAAATATTTCGAAATGTTGTACATGCCTAAAATTAACATTGGACTTATGCCGTTCCCTACAAACTTCTGAAGAGATTTGAAATCTTCCTTCATTGCGTTCTCCCATGAGTCTGGTAATTTTACTCGCTTTCTCAATCGTTCTGATCTTCGAACATGGTTGCCAGGTTCTTCTTCAGGTACTTGAATTTCGGGAGCTTCGACAAAAAATTCTTCAGAATTCTCGGAATAGTAGGTACTCGCTTTCTGACTTTGATCCGCTGGACTTGAGGCATTTTGTCCAGGAAAAAACATAAAATTTGGATTTGCAATTTTATGATGATCTTCGAAAAATTAAACATCTTGCGATTTAACAATTACATCAGTCTCAAGCGGTACTCTTTTGTGTCCTCGCAATACCCCACAAAAATTGCTCCCTCACATCACACGAATCACACTTCTTTCTTTTCTCCGTTTGGAATGTGGACCATTGCTTTTGAACCAAATACCCGCAGGTATTTAATGTTTGGCTTATACCCTGTCCCATAATTCGGTCAAACAGTAAACATCTGGCTCGTTCTACTATTGTCCGATTCATCATTTCTGCGACTCCATTTTGCTCCGGTGTATTGTTAATTTGATTTCGTATATGGACCCATTTCTCTATTGAAGTACCTACATAAAAAAGCCGACAATTTTTAATAAATCTGTCAAATACTGAACTTTATTAAAATTAAACAAGTAAAAGTGTTATCATCGGCCTGGCCGATGCTTTGATACCCTCCACTGCATAAAAGTCATGCAAAATGTTCGCCATGCCATATTGCTTTGGTATAGGAGGTACCAGAACTACCTGACCGACATAGCCCATTTTCAATACCAACCTGAGGACCGTAAAAATAAGATCTCTCACAAAATTTCAGTTGACTAAGTCGATTCGTTTGGACGCTATCGTGATTTCAACAGACGTAGATACACATGGGTCTAATAGTGGTTTTGTATGGGAGGTACCAGAACTACCTGATCGACATATCCCATTTTCAATACCAACCTGAGGACCGTAAAAATAAGATCTCTCACAAAATTTCAGTTGACTAAGTCGATTCGTTTGGACGCTATCGTGATTTCAACAGACGTAGATACACATGGGTCTAATAGTGGTTTTGTATGGGAGGTACCAGAACTACTTGACCGACATAGCCCATTTTCAATACCAACCTGACGACGGTAAAAATAAGTCCTCTCACAAAATTTCATTCCCCTAGGTCAATTCGTTTGGACGCTATCGTGCTTTCAACAGACGGACGGACAGACAGACAGACAGACGGACAGACAGACAGACGGACATGGCTAAATCGATTTAGAATGTGATCCTGATTCAGAATATATATACTTTATAGGGTCTCCGGTGAATCCTTCTTGGCGTTACAAATGTAATGACAAAGTGAATATACCTTCCTGTGGAGGGTATAAAAAATAATCTTTCTAAAAACATAAATTTCATCCCGGAAGTTCCGTGAAATCATCCACTGCTGCTTTTAACCTGTTTTCTGGGAACACCCGCTCATATTGTTCTTCCTCTTCTGATGCTTCCAAAAATAGAAATATGGTATTCATTACTATTTTTTTTGAACGCATTATTTTTTATTTAAATCACTTTTAAGGGAAACTTTTTTCATTTCCCTCTGACAAATGCAGCTACACAAATTTTTATTGACAAATAAAAGACAGCTGTTTGACAGTGAAACTACTATTCCCAAAAGCATGTCGGTAAGGAGACGTTTTCGGCGGAAGCTTAAGTGAAACTTAATTCCGACGGATTCCACGATAGGGGTGATTGTAAAACCAAAACCGTTTTATTGTAAAGTCTCATAAGGATTTACCTCGCTCCATATATACGGTCTTTATTTAGTGAACAGTGATTTATTTTAAATAAAACAACTGTTTGAGTTTGACATTTCAATTTGGCCGAAGGGTCACGACGAATATTCAGTTGTCTATGCGATTTGTGAAGGTAGGCAAGTGAAGCTTTTGAAAAACCTAACTAATTTGACCTGGTTGTTGATGTTTCTCAAAGAGAAGACAGGAGAGTCTAGATCCAACCTGTCAAATTCAAAAAGGTTATCAGTATCACCCTACCGCAGTTTGCTAGACCTTCTGTTGGCGACACACCCCTCAGAATCTCTGATAGCGCAAAGTACCTCTTATACCAGACGAAAAACTAAACTGGAAATTGAACACCAATAAAAGAGTAACAATAGCCTCTTATTCCTGCGGCAGAATCTTGGGAAAACCTGGAGACCATCTCCCAAAATTAAGCTATGAATGTAATTGTACACGGCTTTAGTTACTCCTATACTGACTTATATGGTAGTCTCGTATGGTGGCTGGAAATTAATAAGGCCACTTACCTAAAGGAGTTTACGAGGGTTCAAAGAATAGAGTGCATCGGCACCACTAGTGCGATGGGGACCTTCTCCAACCACAGGGCTTGATGCTATTCTCAACCTGCTTCCGCTAGACATTCTTATGCAACTATCGGCCGCAAGTAATGTAATGAGAATCAGCCAATCAGTAAGCTGGAAATTGATGATCCTACAGAAATACTTTGGCCTTGTACCTACCTGTCACCGACTACATCACGCCTTACCTAGAGTTTGCAAGACTCTTCTCGAGCACCTATCCCAGCAGGGAAGAGATGGACTCGTACCTAGCACGCAAACCATAGCCGTATTAATAGACGGATCTAAAATGAACACTGGGGTAGGGTTAGGTGTCTTCTCCGAATCGTTGGATATATGTATAGAGGTTCTGGCAGTGACATCAGCAGCCCGTGAGTCTGTTGTAAGGGCAATACCACCTGGAGGTATATTACCTTCTTTATCGACAGTCAGGCAGCAATAAAAGCCATAACTGCACCAGAAATAAAATCGAAGATTGTGAAGTGCTCTCGCGAAGAACTCAAGGCTCTTGGTACACAGCACAAGGTATGGGTTCCGGGACATGAAGGCATTCCAGGCAATGAGAAAGCAGATGAAATATCAAAACAAGGTTCGACAGATGTTTCAGAACAAGCGGATCTCTCTGTGCACATCCCGCTTTGCACACTCAAGCTTGAAGCAGGGAGAAAAGCCACAAGAGAGGCGAACGCCTTAAATACTTGTAAGTAATACCACAAGAAGGCTATGGCCGTCCTTCAACGAAACCAGATCCGAGAATATAATACGGAAGGATAGGAAATCCCTGTCCACCCTCATAACGGTGCACAATATTTTGCGGTACCACATGAAGAAAATGGGCTTAACGGAAGAAGAACTTTGTAGAGGCTGCGGCGATGAGGGAGCTCTTGAGGACACAACCCACTTCCTATGTCACTGCCCAGGTATTCAACACACCAGGTATAAATTCCTAGGGAGTCACTTCTTCAACGACCTAGACGAGCCTTCCAGCACAAAAATAGAAAAACCGGCCAAGTGCAAGTGAGTGTCACTCGCTCACCGAAGGTTCCGTACGTTAGTTCATAATAATATATGCATGCATAGTTAAGTTATTGTTCCCTAACGTCGGTCGTCGTCACTCGTCAATTTCGACCTATGCCTACTTGGATCTTCGATTAATAACTATAGGCATTGTAATGACCGGTGATCGGCAGCAACTAGATCTGCTCAGCTCCACATCTCAGAAACGACTGACCGCAGAAATGTGGATCAAGCTCTTTTATAGAGAGACAACAGATGTTACTCTTTGGCACGTAATTGACTTGTGTGATCATGTTCTAAGCATAGGTCACTACAGGCATGATGGAATAAGTATAAGGTGGTCTCGTCGGCAAAAAGTAGTCCCTTAACGACATGTTTTTCTCTTTATTCAGCGTAGTAAGTGTACGAAGCGTTAAGGGACCAAAAAACGAACGAGTCGGCAGCCGACGAGACCACCTTATACTTATTCCATCATGGTTTTTTTGAAACCTCGCCAGCCAGCCGTTCATTTGGACAGTTGCCAGCAAGATGAAGCCAGCCGAATGACTTGGTAGAAATAAATGATAAATTCTGACATTTTTCTCTGGAATGTTGTGTGCATGAGATAAGAACGCCATATGATTTAAGCAAATTGTACGGAAATTCTAAGCCACTTGTTGCTTTCAGCGCCACCTGTTTGTTCATTGTGAATCGAATTTAGCCAGCTGCCAGCCAGCAGCTCTCCGACTGGGGAGAAAATCAAGAGTTGTTGCCAGCAGGTTGTTGTTTTAATTAGCATGTGAAATGTGTCTCAACTGGCAACTACTGGCAACCATTGGCTGGGGAGGTTTCATAAAAACGCAACTATTGACAGAAAGTCCCAATTGGGTCGTATTTTATGTGGTGATTGAGTTTTTTTGTAAATATCTTTAAAAATATTAACTTTTCGACATAATAGTCTTCAGCACATATATAGCCACGAAGATGATCTACAAGAAAGGATTATATGTATGTCTTTTAAATCTAAAAATCTAAAAAAATGTCTGCGAATGAAAATATTTCTTCCACGAAATTAAGAATAACTCCAAAACCAGCCGATGTATTGTAAATTTTGGTATTTGGTAACTAGAGGCTATACCTGATGCTGTGTGCAAATTTCAGCCTTCTACGTCAATTAGTTCCTATGTACAAAATTGGCTTATTTGATTCGGACAGACATCGTTATAATGTGTAAGGGACAACCTCTTTCCCCCAGGCCACACACGTAGCCTTACTCTCACTATCCTTCTAGACTTCCCGAAGGTAGTCAAAGAAGGGTTTTCTTAGAGCTCGCTGTCTGGTCCTAGCTAGGTAGTGAATATCCTTTTTTGGTTGTGTCATTACGAGTACAACGGCGGGGTCTGGCTGCATGGCCCCTTATAGGCCAGGGACCTGCTGTGATAGCTGTTATACTGGCGACTTCGTGTCTTCCTTAGAATCCGGCTTATCTTTCCTCTGTTGCAGTTTGGGCACTTCCTTTTGGATGTGTTACAATCTGTCCGCATTTTCCATCTAAGGTTGTCATTCTCTAGGAATGTTGAGGAGATTTTCGTCGTGACTGCCCTGCAAGTAAACAGTGAAGGGGTGAGCCTTGCCTGATCCTGACCTCTCGGCATTTTAGCATTTTATATAGGTTATATTAGTTGAGGCTATAGTTTTGATGGCAGCTTGGCTGGTTGTCAATATATATGTCTATCTATTGGCCCAGGAATATTAAATAGTTCTGCCTGTATCCGGAAGCCTTTAGGATTTTGAGATGTTTAGGTTTACTCCACAGTTCACAATTCAAAACGTGTAGTCCGGGTAAATGGGTAAATTCGAGACCGCTGTCCGTTCCCGTTCGTGTTTCCAATCTAATTTTGTAGGGAATTGTTCTTTGAAATGTTTTTAGTCCGTTGACGGTGGTACAAGTTTTATTCATAGAGAAAGCAGTATATTTCTGTGTCCCTAGGTAAGATGTCACAGGCCATCATACCCTCACTCTCTGAGTCTGATCGCGGCATTTGCTGTGATGTTTATATTACTAGTCATGTGAATGATGTCTGAGTTGTGAAGAACTAATGGTATTGATTGTAGAGCTCCTGTTGGGTTATGTTATATTACAGGCATATTTTTTAGAGACCAACATATGAGTCTACTATTGAAATGTGAGGATTGGTCGTCTACCACGGCTCTGTACAATTCATTTTGGTTACACGCCCCATCCTTTGCCAAAGGTTCTATTCGAGGTATACAAAGCTTTGCCGTATTTCTTTACTGGTTGTTCACTATGAAATTTTTAGCTGAACTTCGTCCAAAATCATTTCCAGATACCTAGCATTATGCACGATGGGGAGGGTGGTTGACCATTTAGACGAGGAAGGGTGAAATCGAGTACATATTTTGGTTTTGGTGCTGGAAAGCTCAGTTCGGATTTACTTGGGTTGACACCAAGACCACATATTTTAGAATTCAGGTGCTTACCTTGACTACAGTCTTGACCTTTAGGCTCCGGCCACGCAATGAGCGACGAGCGACTGAGCGACGAATCTGAGCGATGGGTGGCCATTTACTGAACGACGTCGCTGAGCGATTAGTTGGGGAAAATATCATCGTAAAGTGCGGTTTGTCGTAGCTTATTAGTTGAAAGTCGCATTCATATTTATAGATCTACTAGCGGACCCGGCGAACTTCGTCTCGCCCCAATTTAATGCCTTCAGATAAACTCCAGAGTGATAATAAAACACAGATAGTTCAAATTTCAATGTGATTTATTTGAATGGAATCGAAATCAGTAGAGAGCGATGTGATAAACAATGTTTTTCGATTTGTTTTCCGGCGGAAAAACAAACAACAAACACGGTTTGCCAACACGCGAACAGGCAACGTACAGCTGTCCGTGCGAAAAACAGGAAAATTCGAGATTAATACCACAGACTTCGAAAGATTGGTCTTGCGATTATTATTGATTGTGATCGCAAAAGCCAATCGAACGGGGAACTGAATCCGCTTGAATTGGAATGGAAGATCAGTTGGAATAATCGGAATTCGTGGGATATGGACTTCCTCTCCTTTGAATTTGCCCTTGTTGATCGTCGCTTGAATCACATTGTTCATCAGTTTCTTGAGGGACAACCGCGTACCGTTGCACAATTTCGGATGATTCAGATTCCGCCACATGATTATGATCGATCCCACCTTCAGCTGTAAATTATGCAGTGGAGTTCCCGGCTCATCGTTCTGGAACAATTGCACACAAAATTCCATACAAAAAATCAATTTTCGATTTTTCCAATTTCCCGACTTTTCCGGAAGTTTTCCCAAAAATTTCTTTCGTAAAAAACTTTTCCTGGCAATTACGAACAATTGCCGTTCTCAATTGATGAATTACTATACATTTTTGCCACCATTTTTGTATATATAGATAATAAGATCGAGAATACGTAGATTTGGTGTACACCCCATAAATCGTGAAAGGACAAATTATGGTGAATTTCATCATTTATATCAAAATCTTCGCAGATTTCCAGATAGATTTTGGTAATACTGTCGTACCAATCAGTACCATCTTTTGATTTGCTGTTGGAAAAAGTTCGACCAAAATTAACAAAACAAACAAAAGCAATTAAGTTTTTTTTTTTTAATTTTTTTATTCTTTATTTTTATTCTTAAGTTTTGCAAAAATAATATTTTGAATGTCAGTTCTTATCTCAAGTTTTTCGAAATTGTCAAATTGTGCCATAAATGGCAAAAGGCTTTTGAAAAATTAAACTTTCTGTTTTTATTTTGTCCATCTTATTACTTCGTCGCTCAGCGATCGACTGAAAAATTAAAACAGATTTGATTGCAGAGCGATGTCGCTCTGTCGCTTAAAAAATCGCTCAGTCGCTCAGGGTTTATGTGGCCACCTCCATACGATTTCATGTGTTTTAATTTTTTTGCGTCGCTCAGCGACCAGCGTTGCCGAAGTGGCACGATCGTGCTTTTTGGACACGCAAATTTATTTGTGGCACGGTGGCACGCAAAAATTGAAAATGGCACGCTTTCTTCATTCCTCTTACCTTACTCAAATAATTAAAGCTCAGTGTAAGCACACCATTACATTTCATTAACAAAGCCAATTCAATTGAAAACGTATGAACGCAACCATTCTTCTAAATCCCATTATGAATGCATTTATTTCTTTGCAATCAAAAAATATAGATCCGTCTCTGTCAGAGAATATTTATTTTGATTTTCTTTCATCTTGCGGTAAGGGGGCGTTCAACATTTGCACAAGAAGAGAAATGACAAAATCTATTCTATAACGTGCACATCTCATTCGTTGCAAATATGCATATCAAACGCTTGTTCGACCCTCCCAGAGGAATTGCAAGAACTATCCAAGGATATATAATAGCTTTCTAAAAAATAGTCCTAAACGACAAAATGAAATGGCAGTTTTTCAAGAATATTTTCAAATAAAGCAAAACAAAGTAATAGAAAATGATTCCCAGTCGTTGGCTGTCTTTTGGGGCAGTTGTGAAATGTTTGTTAAAAAATTAACGGTCTTGACTCATTTTTTTAATTGCTGCAACAGAAGAAAGAAAACGAACAGAGAACAAAAAATATATTTGTGACCTACTCAATGAAAGAAAGATAAAAAAGTTTTATACATTTTTCGATTACATTCTTACTCAAACAGACATATTAAACCTCTCATTTCAAAGCGAAGCCCAAAAAATAAATTTATTAGTTTCACATATAAATGTCTTTCACAAAATAATACTTAAATTTTTTAAAGAAGAATTTATGTTAATTCGATATCACAAAATGATATATCTATGCTATGAAACCCAAAATTCTAAGCCAATATTTGATATTTTTTTGGGAATTGAATTCTTAGAATAGCTTTCAGGTTTGAGTGCTGATGAAAAATCTTTAATCTTAAGCAACTGTCAACATTTTTATAAAAAACGTTCAGAAGAAATCGAAACAAAATTCCATTTAAAATACGAGGTACTAAACGCTTTTAAGATTTAAGATATATAGCTATTTATGTTTTGTAAATAATGTAGTATTTATTAAAAATTTGTTACTTTTTCATTATATAAATTATTATTTAACTCAGACTAAAAACAAAAATAAATATTTTTTTTTTTTTTTTGATTTTGAAAAAACCTTTACTTTTTTTTTCTTTGAACACGCTAAGGGCACGCTCCTCTGAAAAAAGTGGCACGCTTTATTTTTTTTCGGCGGCAGTCGCTCAGTCGCTCAGTCGCTCGTCGCTCATTGCGTGGCCGGAGCCTTATTCTGTCTCTGTGTAAACTTGAGCATTTTGTTCATTACCCTAAGTTGTGCCTGTCTGTTGTGGTCATTATTTTGTTTCGAACGCCGAAGGCAGTATGTTTATCAAACTGTTCAATGCAAAGCCACTGAAATTGTTTATAGCCAGTTGGAATTCGAAATTGTGCCATTCAATATGCAATATATGTTCTTAACGGCTTATTTTCTTCGTTAATTTAGATGTTATGTCATTCGAAAAACCCTTATCTTTTGCGATAGATGCCAGCTGTGGTCGTAAAACCTATTATTCATATTTTATATTTGGTTTGGTATACGCTGAAGTCAGATTAATGGGCTGGCGGGGAATATGTCGGACATTCATAATAAATTAGATCATACGTTGTTTCGCGCCAATTACTTGTTCGTCATCATTTGCAGCTATTTTTACTGGTAGTTAAGCTATAGGCATAATGCGATGGACAGTGCGGGCACTATTTCCAGAATGCTTAAAATGTGCTAGGAAAATGAATTATTCTGTGATGTATACATCTGGAATTATCAAGCAATTGCTATCCACCTATCTAGTACTGGCTAACTCTAAAAATCAAATGCGGTGATAAGGAATACACGCATAGGAGGTATTCCCTGCTACAGTTGTAGGAAGACTTTCAATCTGAATCATTTTGCCATTTATAAGAAAAAGAAAGAAGTTTTGGCTGCCAGTTTTGGCCAACAGTTTAACCTATTAAATACCGATATGAAAGGTAAGAGTAGGAAGGGTAGATATCGCCAAGAAAATTATTTTTTTGCAAAATCAAACGGATACTGTAGGTAACAGCTAAAGTTAAAGTTGTATCATTTCCTGTTTTCAATCAATTTCCTAGAGAATTCAACAACATTTCCCTTGACTTTGATTTTCAAAGGATATTTGGAATGACATCAGATTGAATTGAACACATATTGTGTATAGCTGAATGTATGAACTAAGCAAACAAAGCCATGTTCGAATCCCCTTTGACGTGCATGTGGAGCGAGTTGATGAAGATATTCCCGAATTCCGCAGGAACTTCTCGATTTGAAAGAAAATTAAAATTTTTAATTTTTAGGGCAACTCTTTCGTAAGAAGCGTCAAACTCATCTCCGTCTAACACTAGTATGTTATAGCTATGTTATTGAAGACTAACCGCCACCGAAAGGAGCTGACTACATCGGTTAACTTCACCTTGAGATGTCGAACATCAAGTCTCCATTAGAAGCAATAGCCGGAAGGTTAAACTGTTTTGGACACCCTTCGACTTTTCTTTAAGACATATACCGTAACCATTTTTTTAGTGTTAAGTAGTAGGGTCGATTGCTTCGATCACCTTTTTCTCCTCCGCATCAGTGTTTCTCCTCATGGATAAGCTGTCAAAGGTAACAGGCGGAGGTAGACTGTTTCGGTTACCCTCCGTCTTTCCCGAAGACAAAATGTTACCCTTTCGAGGTCAGTACAGTACATAGAGCAGATTGCTTCAAACACTCTTCTTTGTTATATACCAAGCCGCCCTCCTTACAAGCGGACTGTGGCAGGCTACAAGTGGGGGGGCTAGACTGCTTCACCCCTTTCCCGAAGTATAACCGCCACCTGGAGGATCATTAGTCAACTTCATCTTTAAACATTCCGTCAAAGGCAATGGACAATTCGTCTTTTTTCTCCAATAACAAAACGCGACCTCTCTTCGGTACCAAGCAGTAGGGTGGATTGCTTCAATTAAGCTCTTCTGCGCAGCACCAGTCTCTGTCTTGCGGACAGGTTGTCAAAGGAAATAAACGGGAACAGACTGCTACAATTACCCTCCGTCCTTTTCCCCAGTAGACAATACACAGCCAATATCACTCAGAGAAAAATCGCAAGCTAAAATTTAGTATGAACAGGATTGATTTTAGATTTTTTATTCTTACGTGCTAAATCTTAATATGACGCCCATAATTCTTAATGTAAGAACATAATTCTAAAAACAATTTTTAATTCTTCATTTAGGAACAAAAAAACTTGAGATTTGAGATTGCATTTTCTGCATATTAGTCTATTTAAATGTAAATGTAGTATTATGTTCTTGAAATACAAAACAGGATTGAAGTAAGATTTTTAAGCTTACTAAAAATTTCAAAAGAAGATTTTTTGGTTTTATGAAAATTAGCTCAAAATAAAATGTTTGTTCTTGTAATAAGATTTTCCGAGTTTACCATACTTTCGTCAACGAATAGGCTTGAAATGACACTGATATTCTTGATTTTAGCTTGTTTTTTTTTTCTGAGTATAGGCATGGGGGCAGCCTGGACGGTTACCCTCCGTCCTTACCCTAATGGCTAAACCACAATGCCGCTTTGCGGCGTGCGTGCGTTGACAGATAGAGTAGAACCAATGCTTTCATATGGTGCAAGCCAAAATGCGGCTTCAGGCTTCGGGTCGCGTTGAGATCGTAAATATCGTAAAGTTCAACGCGGCGCCCAAGTAGAGCAACTTTCTACTTTCAGTGGTGTTGGACGGCTTTGACGTTTTCTTTCGGTTTGGTTTGTTCGATTTGATAATATTTAAAGTGTTAGAGCATATGCCGTTCATTGTTGGAGTTGCATGGATTCACTTAGGTATATCGGTACGTACTCGTTTTTAGTAGCCAATGAGGTTTTTTCAATAAAAATTAATTATTTTACTGTGTGGAAATGACGAATATTATTTTTGTTGTAATGCTACTAGTGATTAGATTGTTGACGAAAAAAATATGTGCTCAAATGTTATGTACACCTACACGCTTTTGATATTTCAATTTTGTCTGAAACTACTCTATTCTTCATACAATTTATTAACAAGATAAACATTTTTGTTTATAATATTTATAGTTTCTTTTTCTAGTTGAGGGTAAATCTAATTTCCTGCGATGTGCAAATTATTTTATTATTTGGTTTACCCGCCCAGGTTTGCTCGTGCTAATGAATTGCAATGCTTAGATATATTTTTTTATTGTATATAGGGACAATGCACATGAATATGCGCACCTTTGTCCGACTTTGACCTAACTTCACGGGAATTCTCCAGCCGATAGATATCGAAGATTCTCTGTAAATTTGAACTTAATAGGCTGGCCATTTGGTAATCTTGCTCACTTAAATCGTTTTTCACGTAGATATTCCATCCACAAAGTAATCAATTCATAAGTTTAAGGGAAGGGATTTTCAGTGTAATTTATACATATTTTCCATATTAACCAAACTAAAATACTACCTGACTCGTCTGAAAGGACTTTCATGGTAAGGCTACCTGTGTATCTATGTATTTATTTATGCATTTTTTACTATTTTGAACACATTTTCCTCTTAATTCGTGCATTAAAATAGCAATTATAAGCAAAAAGGAGTAGACTTCCATTTTGCTCTGAATTCGTACATAACGTACGTACGTAACATAAACCAAACAGAACTTTCAATCTCTCCTACTCTAATCTCTCAACGCGCCAACGCTCTGAAGCGCCATTTAGTTTTGGAAAAGTGCGGCTTGCGCGCGTTGACATAAAGTATCGTAAAGTCTCTGAAACGCCTGTCAACGCACGCACGCCGTAAAGCGCCATTGTGAATTGGCTTTAAGACAAACCGCCACCAGGAGGTGCTTCATAATCTTTAAACCAATTGGGATTGTGACCCAGAAATAGCATTTAAAAAAAAAAAATTTTATGCCACGCCAATGTGTTCAAAGTTGACCAAATTTCGCAGAAATACCTTTGGGTAAATAAAAAAGATTTCCTAAAAATTAGAGCTCAATCTGTTCTTGACTTTTTGCGAGACTAACGATTGATGTTTATATATGTAGATATAGATTACTCAATTGCATATAATACTTGCTGACCATTTACTATATTTCTACTAATTTGTATAAATATATCTTTTTTCAGGCATACAACCTGAGTGTAGTGAGCAGTTTATAATTTTGAACCATCCACCTCTCATACACTATTAACAATAGGTAAGTCATTTAATATATTTTATTATGAATAAGAATAATTTTTTTCAATAATTGTAAATCTGTAGTTATTGGTGTAAAGCGTTATAACCCAAATACAAATTATTATCAATCTATACCTATATACAGTGGTGGAAAACTAATTAGAAACAAATAATTTTTTCTGAGGATTTAATTACCGCTGGTTTATTTATCAACAATTTCGATACGACCTTAGTAAACATAAATAATAGCGTATTAATAGTAATAAAAATGGGAATCAAATAAAGAAATAAAGAAGAGATAGAAACAAATTCAAAAAAAAAGAGCAGAAGGTATGTTTTTGTGTGGAATTATAATTAGAACCAAAAAATGTAATTATAATTTAAATTCAAAAATAAATATAAAAAATAAAGTTTTTGATTCCAACTCTTAATAATTATAAAATTTGATTAATATTGTGTGGGATATCCACTATTTGCAATGACAGCAGCACACCGGTTTGGTAAAATGCCTACCAACTTTTGACATCTCTTAACGGGGATATTTCTCTAGCTTGTTCAATGTTTCTGAACAATTCACTGGCG
The DNA here is from genome assembly GCA_955612985.1 of Cheilosia scutellata. Lineage (NCBI taxonomy): Eukaryota > Metazoa > Arthropoda > Insecta > Diptera > Syrphidae > Cheilosia > Cheilosia scutellata. The sequence continues at coordinate 72,922,621 of OY015311.1, read as the reverse complement.
TTTTTCGATGTTTTCGTTCCCAAACTTCTTTCCAGATCAGCCCACAATTTCTCAATTGGATTGAAGTCGGGACTTTGCGCTAAACATACATTTTTTCTTCCGGAAACCAACTCTTCACAAGCCGTGAAGTGAGCTTAGGATCATTGTCTTGTTGGAAAATTTAAGACACTTGCAAATGGTCAAAAGCATATGGCTCCATAACATTTGCTAGTATATCCTTATACACATGCTGATCCATTCGTCCAGCAACACGCACAATAGGACCAACACCGCGCCAGGAAAAGGCTCCCCAACCATCACATTTTCACCACCATGCTTGAACATTTTTATGGTGTACTTTCCTGCATATTCCTTCGAAAATTCCAAACGACATTTTACATTTTGTTTTGAAACGTGTGGCTTTTTACGTGTGATGCACCCCCGCAGACCTGCTTCTAATAGTCGGTTCCTGACGGTTTTGCATGTGATTTCCTGACTTAGTTGTCCCGATTCATTTGACAGAATTTCTTTACTGGTAAGAAAAGGATGTGTCTTACTCAAACGGAAAATGAGTCTGTCTTCTTTAGCGGTTGTTTTTCTTGCAAAACAACGGCACTTAACCACCCCCTATATATTGTATGAAACTTGTGTAAACAAAGACACAATGACAACTCCATGTCTATTTTTTCATTGTTTCTAATTAGGCTTCCACCACTGTATATGTAGTATATACCCACTCCTATATAAAGACACTAGCATTTATCAGCGAGGTTAGCTCCCGTTTAAGACGTACCTACCTTGTGTGCTTTGCTACGCGCTCGATACGATTGAAAAAAATGTTCCCCATGCAAACTGAATCCTGCTTTTCCCAAACCGGAGAAACTGATTTTCTTAATTTCATATATAGATGAAAAATACGATTTTCTCATACAAAATTTCACCCTCCTTTTCCCACTATTGGAGTTCGAATTTCCCTAAATCACTTCTTAGATAACTACTTATAAAATGGGATCCCTACGTTATATCCTTTTCCAAAATCCCTTATTGGACATAATCTCTCTTTTTTTTTTTTCCAAAATCTCCCGGGACGAAATCCCCTATGCCAAAATCTCCCACCTACCTACATAATTACTTATTAAATTGCTCGTTAAAATCCGCTGTTCGCACAATTTAGAACTTATCCGTTTTTTCTTCTTGTAACTTCAATTTAACTTAAGTCAGAATCAACATGCGCGTGGTGATTTCATTTTCTACAATGGTAATTAAAAAAAAACGCGTTCTTTTGGCGGTAAAATTAAATAAACAACATAATATAAACTTTGCATACCCAATACCCAACTTTGCACCTACTCCAAATCCTACAGTGAACACAAGCAGGGGGTTGCAGGGGGTTATATGCCCCCCAATATGTATCTCAGTTTTTAACACCATTTTTAAATTTGGTGTTATTAATTCTGTCACCGCGAGAGAATTAATAACACCAAATCTAAAAATGGGGGTTTTGTCCCGTGGGGATTTTCTCTTGGGGTATTTTGGAGTAAGAGATCTCATCGCAGGGGATTTTGGAAAGAGGATTTTGGATAAGGAGATTTCATCACCAACCCTGTTCAAAATTTTACAAACATTGCCTAGTTATGGCCATGGGCATGACTTTCGAATAGCGTATTCAATGTCGTTTTTTCTTTGTATGGGAGGCGCCACGCCCCTTTGTCAAATGTTTACCAATCTTCACAGGACAGTCACCGGCTCAATACCTAACATTGTAAATTTGAGCTCAATCGGTTCGGTGGTTTTCGAGATATACGATTTTGAATGTATTTTTTGTATGAGAAGTGCCACGCCTCTTTTTTTCTGTATAAACCTTATTCGGACTATTACGGGAAAAATCGACCGCTCTCAAGTGATGGACTAACAAACATTATTTAATTTTTATTTACATAGATTGGCAACATTATTCTTTCGTGCCAAAAATAAAAACTCACACAAATGTATGATTATAAATTTAAATGATTGCGCCAACAATTTATTTATTTAAAATTCATCTTTCTAAAGCCTCGTATAAAACTGTAGAAAGATAAAACCAGTAAGACAATTATCTTCGACTATGCCGAAGCTCAAATACCCGGTACTATATTATTGTAAAATAAAAAAAATATTTTAGTATTAAAAAATTATATTTGTATTATATATTTTATGGGTACTTTTTATTCGACCAAGCTAATTTTTTGTCAAAAATTTTTAAATATTATTAAAACAATATGTGCAAAGTTTAAACTTGCTATCTTTACTGTAGCTATTTAAATTTAATTTTTCACATAAAAAGCTATATAAATCTGATATTTTTGTATGGGAGGTAGTAGTAGTTTTCATCCGATCTTGCTCATCTTCGAACTTAGCCTCAGTTTGGTGGATAAAAGCTTACGTACCAAATTTCAAGTCGATAGCTCTTAAATTACGGCCGTAATCGTGCGGACAGACGAACAGACAGACAGACAGACAGACAGACAGACAAACAGACAGACAGACGGACGTCGCTAGATCGACTAAGAAAGTGATGATGATCAATAATATATATAGTTTGTCATACCTACAACGCCTCCTTATGGGCGTTACAAATGGAATGACAAAGTGAATATACCCTCACCACAGTGTGGTACCGGGTATAATAATATTTAAAAAATTTTGACAAAAAATGAGCTTGGTCGAATAAAAAGTACCCATACCTCCCATACAAATATATAATTTTTTAATACTAAAATATTTTTTTTATTTTAGAATAATATAGTACCGGGTATTTGAGCTTCGGCATAGTCGAAGATAATTGTCTTACTGGTTATTGGTTAAGGTTGATTAGCTTAGGTTAGGTTAAAGTGGCTGCCGACAAGAGGCCGACACACTTGGACCATTATAAGGTCTCTTGTTATACCACGTGAATCTAGAAGTTTCTACCTACTCGTTGAACCAGTTTGAGCTTTTAATGCAGCATTGGATATTACGAATGTCTAGGTCTGTTAGATCGTTTAGATCATTGTAATAGCAGCCTCTCTGGGGTTTCCGTTTTCGGGAGAGAGCGGGACAAGTGCAGAGAAAGTGATGATTGGTCTCCTCCTCCTCTTCGTCCAAACAACTTCTACAAAAATCGTTTGATTACGCCAACCCTTGTTGCATTCCTGCCTATAAGACAATGTCCCGCAATGACATTTATTGTGGCGCTGATATGCCTTCTGTCAAGAGAGATCAAATTCTTAGAGCCTTTAAGATCTAGCTTTGGCCAGATCTGTTTTGTCGCTAGACATGTCGTGCCACTTGTCCACCTAAGGTTTGTTCTTTCAATAGCATCCAGCTTAATTGTGAATTTACATGCAGCAATCGGCATACCTACGGTATATTTGTTGGTATGATAAGTAGTGTAGTTCCGAGGCAAGTTTATCAGCCTTACAGTTACCTGGAATGCCCCCATACCCCGGCACCCAGCAAGGGTGAATGTAGAACTGCTCCGCCATCTCTTTCGGAGACGTGCGACAGTCTAGGGCTGTAGTGGAGTCAGTAGAGACTGATTCCAGGCACTTAATTAGCGGATATCACGTTTTCTTTTAGCCAATATAAGACTTCCTTTATTGCCATTATTTCCACCTAAAATACACTAATAGGTTGATTACGTGATCAAACATTTCTTGTTAACATTTCGATTGTGGTAACCTAGGAAAAGTGACCTTAACGACCAACCTAGTCAAGGGAAATTACAAGATTTTTGAATCTGTCCACTTAAAGGGATCTGGACGTTGACTAAGTGGTGTATTTATAATACCATACTTTGTTAACAAGTTTACGATTACGATTGCCTGATCCTCGCGTGGTTGTTTAAAGGAGGCAGCTAGCTGTGGATCGACCGTTGAAAGGAAGGTGTAGATATTGCTTGAGACCAAAGTTTGCCCTGGTCAAAAACATCGTCAAAAGAGCGATCTAATTATGGCCTTCCAAAAGTATTTTTTCCCAGTCAAATTTTAGAAATAAATGCTAAAGCTACGATTACATTATGTCACATATGTCTTGTCATTTCGTGACATGATGATGTCACTATGTGGTCAGAATTTCTCCGAAAGTGGTCATGCAGAATGATCGCCTTGTCAGTCAATGCTGTTGGGACTGAATGACCGTTTTTTATACCCTCCACAGGAAGGTATATTCACTTTGTCATTACATTTGTAACGCCAAGAAGGATTCACCGGAGACCCTATAAAGTATATATATTCTGAATCAGGATCACATTCTAAATCGATTTAGCCATGTCCGTCTGTCTGTCTGTCCGTCTGTTGAAAGCACGATAGCGTCCAAACGAATTGACCTAGGGGAATGAAATTTTGTGAGAGGACTTATTTTTACCGTCGTCAGGTTGGTATTGAAAATGGGCTATGTCGGTCAAGTAGTTCTGGTACCTCCCATACAAAACCACTCTTAGACCCATGTGGTCTCTATCTATTTAAATCACGATAGAGTCCAAACGAATCGACTAAGGAGACTGAAATTTTGTGAGAGATTTTAATTTTACGGTTGTCAGGTTTGTAATAAAAATGGTCCATGTCGGTAAAGTAGTTCCGTTACTTTCCATACAAAGTCAATATTCGACCAATTTATCTCTCTAGCCGTTGGAAACACCATAGCGTCCAAACGAACCGACTTAAATGAATACAATTTTGTGGAAGGACTTCTTTTTACCGTTGTCAGGTTGGTATTAAAAACTGTCTATGTCGGTCAAGTAGTTCTGGTACCTCCCATACAAAAACAATATTAGACACAGGCGTGTACCTGTACATTACATACAGTGGAGGGTATCAAAGCATCGGCCAGGCCGATGATAACACTTTTACTTGTTTTTTTGACAGCATGTCACAGGTTGACAACGTCCAACGCGTTATACTGAACTATTTTCTACAGTGTCATGCATGTCGCTATTGACATATATTTTCCCAGTTGCTACTGTTCAAGCGAATGACCGCTCTTTCAATTTTACAACAGCACTCAGAAGACCTGTGTCTTAAAAAGTAGAGTGTTCCTAGTTAAATTTTTATACCCGGTACCACACTGTGGTGAGGGTATATTCACTTTGTCATTCCATTTGTAACGCCCATAAGGAGGCGTTGTAGGTATGACAAACTATATATATTATTGATCAGCATCACTTTCTTAGTCGATCTAGCGATGTCCGTCTGTCTGTCCGTCTGTCCGTCTGTCTGTCCGTCTGTCCGTCTGTCTGTCCGTCTGTCCGTCTGTCTGTCCGTCTGTCCGTCTGTCTGTCCGCACGATTACGGCCGTAATTTAAGAGCTATCGACTTGAAATTTGGTAAGTAAGCTTTTATCCACCAGACTGAGGCTAAGTTCGAAGATGAGCAAGATCGGATGAAAACTACTACTACCTCCCATACAAAAGTATCAGATTTATATAGCTTTTTATGTTAAAAATTAAATTTAAATAGCTACAGTAAAGATAGCAAGTTTAAACTTTGCACGTATTGTTTTAATAATATTTAAAATTTTTTGACAAAAAAGGAGCTTGATCGAATAAAAACTACCCATACCTCCCATACAAATATATAATTTTTTAATACTAAAATATTTTTTTATTTTACAATAATAGGCGTATTTTTTGGAAATCTATAGCTAGTTCACTTTTACTTTTACATGCAAAACTGGTATACTCACTTTTGGTTTTGTTATACCCACTTTTGGTTTTACATGCAAAACGGTTATACTCACTTTTGATTTTGTTATACGCACTTCCCAAAAAATACGCCTAATATAGTACCGGGTATTTGAACTTCGGCATAGTCGAAGATAATTGTCTTACTGTTTTTTTTTTTTTTTTCGAGGGTCGATGGAAGTCGATGGTCTTATTATTTGGGACTGAATTAAACTCATCACGGAAACACCAGAAATGCAATTAAGGGCCATAAAATCATACCATTCTCATTATTATCATCATGACTGGCAATAGAAGTCGAGATGTGGGAACAACCCATTGACCGAAAGGGATAAGGGTACTGACGACCAACTTGCATGAAAATGTACAATGTCAATCATAGCCGTTTTTATACCCGGTACCACACTGTGGTGAGGGTATATTCACTTTGTCATTCCATTTGTAACGCCCATAAGGAGGCGTTGTTGGTATGACAAACTATATATATTATTGATCAGCATCACTTTCTTAGTCGATCTAGCGATGTCCGTCTGTCTGTCCGTCTGTCCGCACGATTACGGCCGTAATTTAAGAGCTATCGACTTGAAATTTGGTAAGTAAGCTTTTATCCACCAGACTGAGGCTAAGTTCGAAGATGAGCAAGATCGGATGAAAACTACTACTACCTCCCATACAAAAGTATCAGATTTATATAGCTTTTTATGTTAAAAATTAAATTTAAATAGCTACAGTAAAGATAGCAAGTTTAAACTTTGCACGTATTGTTTTAATAATATTTAAAATTTTTTGACAAAAAAGGAGCTTGATCGAATAAAAACTACCCATACCTCCCATACAAATATATAATTTTTTAATACTAAAATATTTTTTTATTTTACAATAATAGGCGTATTTTTTGGAAATCTATAGCTAGTTCACTTTTACTTTTACATGCAAAACTGGTATACTCACTTTTGGTTTTGTTATACCCACTTTTGGTTTTACATGCAAAACGGTTATACTCACTTTTGATTTTGTTATACGCACTTCCCAAAAAATACGCCTAATATAGTACCGGGTATTTGAACTTCGGCATAGTCGAAGATAATTGTCTTACTGTTTTTTTTTTTTTTTCGAGGGTCGATGGAAGTCGATGGTCTTATTATTTGGGACTGAATTAAACTCATCACGGAAACACCAGAAATGCAATTAAGGGCCATAAAATCATACCATTCTCATTATTATCATCATGACTGGCAATAGAAGTCGAGATGTGGGAACAACCCATTGACCGAAAGGGATAAGGGTACTGACGACCAACTTGCATGAAAATGTACAATGTCAATCATAGCCGTTTTTATACCCGGTACCACACTGTGGTGAGGGTATATTCACTTTGTCATTCCATTTGTAACGCCCATAAGGAGGCGTTGTTGGTATGACAAACTATATATATTATTGATCAGCATCACTTTCTTAGTCGATCTAGCGATGTCCGTCTGTCTGTCCGTCTGTCCGCACGATTACGGCCGTAATTTAAGAGCTATCGACTTGAAATTTGGTATGTAAGCTTTTATCCACCAAACTGAGGCTAAGTTCGAAGATGAGCAAGATCGGATGAAAACTACTACTACCTCCCATACAAAAATATCAGATTTATATAGCTTTTTATGTTAAAAATTAAATTTAAATAGCTACAGTAAAGATAGCAAGTTTAAACTTTGCACATATTGTTTTAATAATGTTTAAAAATTTTTGACAAAAAATGAGCTTGGTCGAATAAAAAGTACCCATACCTCCCATACAAATATATAATTTTTTAATACTAAAATATTTTTTTTATTTTACAATAATATAGTACCGGGTATTTGAGCTTCGGCATAGTCAAAGATAATTGTCTTACTGGTTTATTATCAGCGTGATCTGATCCGGATCAGATCATGAAAATAAAACAAACTGGATCATTGATTGAGTTGTGGCAACAAACATATAAAATCCAATAACAATTATGACAAATTTCGTATTGCCACCAGCCATCTTGCAGCCACACGGTACAATGTGACGTCACAATGCGATGATTTCTCCATTGCACTTGCTCATATTTGAGTTTGACATTTCGCTTGTTGTGTCGGGGTGTTACCATATGGATACAAATCTGCATACATTTAGCATTGAATATTTTTTTTGGGGAAACTATGTTCAAATGTTATGTTCAAATATGCATCATAATTAACCGTATTGTACTGCTAATATTTCCATTTATATTTCTGTGCTATATAGCGAAACAAAACATCTCGAAAGTCGGAGTAGTAACTTATTCGAATATGAAAAAATGCTAATTGATTTTTTGTGTTGTTAATTGTGGTTCACATTTTGGTCTGGCAACATTACTGTGTGGCTATAATTTACAGGGACACCAACCTTTAGTGAATGAAATAAACAACGCCACGAAACAACAACGAGAAATAGTTGAATTAATTTTCAGATCATATTTCGTGATCTCGATGAAAAGCAGGATCACATGTTCTTGTTGTAAGTGCATGTAAATCGATGATCTATATGGATCATAGCTGATAATAAAAAACGGCTCATGTTACCATGTCACACTGTGCAATCGCATGTCATGCTTTGGTCACTCGCCAATGTCAGCGTGCCACGGATTTTCTACCACCATGGCATTCGTATGACCGTACGATTGAGGCTGTTTCATTGGGTGTCAATCGGCGGCGTTGACACACACACGAATGACACGTACATTTTTGTGACCAAAAATTGACACCTTACACACAAATGTGTAATATTACCTTAAGACTCATTAAAATTACCCATTAACAGTGCATATCAGAATTTTTACCAACGTAAGACACTTCCTTAATCAGGACTTATAAGAAAAAGCAATATGCTAGCCTTGAACTGTGCAAATCGACAACCTTCAAACGCAATTCCCTCTAAAAGTGTTCTCCTTTGTCGGAAAAATTATGGGGGAGATTAGATGCAAGCGTTTCACCTTTCACCTTATCCGATAATGTCGGAAGGAGTACTCGTACTCGTATTCGTACATCAAGCGAACGATGAATGACGAAATTGCGAAAACATTTCTTCCCTTTACGTTCTCTTACTTAAAGGTTTAGCTATTTCTCTAATGCACCTTCCTTGATGAAGCATATTCCGTTGCGCAAAGGAAATACTCTGCACTCTGCAGCATAAAGTGGCATTCAGTGTTGGCTGCGATGCCAAACTTAAACCCTTTAAGCCTCCAGGTGGAAACGGAAAACGCAGTGCTGTGTGAATTGTTGCGGGTGGATAATACACAATTAATGGTCTTAACAAATGTTGCAGTTTAATGAAACGGGTTCTTGTGTAAATTCATTTAAGTTGCAGCGCCACAGCGGCGAATATTCTTCTACTACACCAAAACCCAAAAGGCACAACCGTATGTATATTTTCCCATGGTTTACAGTAATCTTTGATCCCGAAATAAGTTGTGAATTTAAAAAAACAGTCCCCAGCTACATTAGCATACACATGTGTATAATCCTTTAATGCCTCGTGTGCATTAGGAAACTTTTCCTGATACCGGTTATGGAGGGTGATGGCTTTTTATTCAAAGTATATTAACATACCAAAAGTTTTCGCTTTTTCGACCTCGTGCCAGTAGTAGTCCTTTGAAGGACTGTTGTAATAAAGTATGTAAGTCCTGGTATTATGTGCAGGTATATTGCGGGGTAAAACTGGGGGTCTCTTCGAAAATATTATTTTGAGGTTCAGTGGATCGCATAGAAGTATTCTTTGGAAATGTTTGGATATAATTTGCGAGTGTGTGCAGCTGAAGGGGGACTCATTTAGCAGGAAAGGATTTTTTTTCCTGAAAACTGCGCTTGATGAATCATCGTTGAAATGAAAGAATAGAGTTTATAATGAAGTCATTGCGACTTGATGGTGAATTCAAAAAGTTATTTTTACAAGTCGGAAGTTGGGTGTTGTATGATTGGCATTAACCATGGAAATGTCTCTGTCCGAACAGGAAGAAAGTACAGAGTGAATGTGGGATTTTGGTTGCGCAGAATATAAACTATTAATTACACAAAGAAGCCCTGTGGCAAGAGGTCGCAAACGCGATTTACATTACACCTAACGAGTGTAAGGCCAAATGGACCAATCTGCGCACAACATTCAAAAGGCTCCTGGACAAAGGAAAAAAAGTCGGAACAAGCTGTCAATGAAACCGTGTCGATTTCCTGAAAATATTTCAAACAAATGTTTTTCCTGGAATCCAACAAATTGATGCTCGGGCGCATATTGGTGTCTTGAATTTGGATGTGTAGAGTCACCGAAGCTAGAAGGTCATCTTATTGTTTTGAGTCCATTCGCAACAAATTGCGATACAGTTCCGGCTCCTCAGCTCGCAATTCGACGAACAATTTGGAGTAGAATCTTTCAGGCTGACGACGGGCCACCCAATACGTCGTTTTTTTTTGGCAATTCATCATCCTCGCTGTCTTCCAACACGTAGGCAGTTAAAATAGTCGCAAATGCAATACATATTTTGTTACATTATCCGTACTGCAAAAAAAAAAAAAAACCAACAAAACTTTTAATTTGTTTGAATGTCTGACAACGGATAGACCAATTTTTCATATTCAAATATCTGTCAACCGTATGAACACACAATTTTCAGCCTGACAACTTTGTCAAAAAAGTCATTGCTAAACCAATGAAATTGTCAGACTTTGGGACAAATTGTACAACCGTGTGAAAGGACAATTTTAAATTGTAAGGTTGTTGGGTATTGTCAGCTCATTGTGAGGCATTTTCAGAGCATTAACAGCTTTGTCAATAAGCTCAATACTAAGCTTTAATAAGTTCGCAATTCGTTAAGTGTATCAAACAGCTGCTACTTCTTTTTGGAAAACACATGAGTTCATGGTTCTTGGTTTTTATCTTATTGTTGTATTTTGGCCGCTATTCCTCAAAAGTAGGTGAGACTAGTATGCTATGGACAACACTCATGATTCCCGTCGACGTACGGTGCTCACAGACGAGTATGTGGCTGCTGTAGCCGAGAGTGTGAGACTTAATTCACGAACTTCAACTCGTCATTTCACGCGAGAATTCTGCACAAAGATCTCGGATTAATCGCGTACAAGGTCCAATTGACTCAAAAATTGAAGGCGCACGACTATCCGCTTCGTTATCGCTTCGCAGTTTGTGCCTTAGAGCAGCTTGAATTGGACAACGATTTTGGCCGAAAAATCACATATCTCTGACGAGGAGCATTTTCATTTCGGCGGCTACGTTAACAAACCAAATTTCCGCATCTGGGGTAATAACCCTCACGTTATTGTCGAGAAGCCAACAGAGAGTGACAGTTTGGTGCGGTTTGTGGAGTGGTGGCACCATTGGACCATTTTGCTTCGAAAATTAGGATCGGAACAACGTTTCGGACAACGGTGGGCGTTACAGAGCCATGTTAACCGACTTTTTTTTACACAGTCATGGATTTGAATGATCTCTGGTTCATGCAGAATGGCGCGCCATGCCACACAGCCCTCGATCTTTTGCGCCCCAAATTCCCAAATCGTGTTATCAGCCGTCTTGGCGATGTCAATTGGCCTCCTCGGATCTGCGATTTGACCCCCTTGGACTTTTTTTTTGTGGGGAACCGTGACGGACCGATGTTATGCCAACAATCCGGAAACGATTCAAGCACTTAAGGCCAATATCATCCAAGCAATCCGTGCGCTACAGCCCGAAACCATCAACAAGGTCTTTGAAAATTGGAGTGACAGAATGCGCTACTGCGAAGCCAGTCGAGGCCAGCCACTTGAACGACGTTGTGTTCTTTTTAAAAAGAATCTTGTATTTGGCCCACCATTTATGTTCCGAGCAATAATTGTCCTTTCGTTTTCCGAATCTGTAAAAACACCACGCTTTTTCAAAGAAAGGGGTAGCCATGACAGATGCGCAATATATTAACTTCCGTGCATTTACCTTTTCTACGCACGACTGTGATTCACCAGCGCACAGTAGCGACTTGAACTGACAAACGCATCATAGTATTCTAAAGACTAAAGCGGCCCCTAGACGCTCAATATTATTGTGAAATATATTGCACAGTATTATTGGATGGGCGTCCCAGACAGTGCAATATTTTTCCCAATAATTTAGTTGACTGCTGATATTTTACAGACATTTTCACTCGCGGAGATGTTAGACACTTGAAACATAAATGAACAAATATGGTGCAATATTACCCACAGACGATACAATTTTTCTAAATTGCGCAATAAATATCAAAAGCATTTTGATTTTCTACAATATATTGCACAACCTTGCAATATTATCTACAGACGAACAATATTATTGTGCAATATCAAATATCAAATATTGCACAATAATATTGAGCGTGTAGGTGCCGCTTAAAGGTCCCCATCCACTATCATATTTGAGTGTCATACATTTTGTGTGTCCTGTCGATTTAATACCGATCTCTGTCACGTCAATTATCCGTCCACATTTATGCCACTCATTATATTAAAGGATACAATATTAAAGGATACAAGTCTTACAAAATAAATGTGTTTCACATAAATTCCAAGTCTTAATTTTTGAAATCAACACATTTGCGACTGATGAAGATTAAGTTCCTTAAGACATGCATACGCAAACTGGAATGCATAGCCTAGCCATCCACTGGCGAATTGTTGTGACATACAGATTGCATGACGCGCTTGTATCACAGTGGATGGGGTGCTTAAAAGTTTCTACAATCAAATCAGTTCATGCGTACCCTTTGTTCACCATCGAAATCGTAGTGAAAAAGTATCACCTGTTGGATTCTTCTCATTAGATCGCTTCTTCGTTTCTTTTCTTTTTTCTATTCCTGTGTACGTCATTCGATTTATATAGTCTCGAACCTTAACGGACAAAAAATAATTAAAAAGCGAGCCAATTTCGTATAATTCAGACAGAATGTTTATTTGTTTGTTTTTGATTTTTTGTTTCTTTCGATATAGTGTTCCATTTTTAAACTAAACTCTAATAATACAATTTAATTATACAAAAAGCAAAATAAAAAAAAATTTAAACAGATTCTTTTGTTTAACAATTTATTCTCTTTTTAATAATAATATATATGTATTTAGAACAATGTTTTTTTTTTTTGTCTTTTAATTTCCACTTGGGAATTTATTTTATTTTATAAATATAAACACTTGATATATTTTATACGTTTTTGTATGTGTAGATGAAAACTTTGCGCAACCCCGCACTTAACTGTCTAATTTCTATTATACAATCACTTATACATCTGTATTGTATATTACGAGTATACGTTAAAATGTACATAATAATAATTTATTGCGATCATTTTTTAAATGTAAGTATATTATTTTTGTTATGCATAATTGTGTGGGTATGTAGTATAATATAATATCCTTAAAATTTGAATGTAAAATAAATTAATCAATTTGTTCGTGTGTGTGCATTGCAAGAGCGTATTCTAATTATATGCCTTGTGATATTCATTGCAATTCCTTAAATATTATTTTTGTTAGTAAGTGTGTGTGTGTGTGATTTTGTAAGATTACAAATATTTAAGTAGTATAGTTGGTCTCTCAATTTACAAGTACTTTGATATGTAGTGCTTCTGTACTATTCGGCCAGATTTCTTTTTAAATATCCAGTATTTAAATAACTGCTAATCGGTATAGTTGGTTGTCTGCAGAGGGACTCGTGGGTAGAGCTGAAATAAGAAAAAAATATATTTTTAATTAGAAACATGAAACTACGACAGCGAGTACATTATAGTAATTAAATAAAATTTCGAAATGGACAGATACGCATTTGTTGTGCCTCTTTAATAGTCTAATTAAAAAAGAAAGTTTCTTCTATCCCACCTACTTTTGTCAAACGATTCACCCCCAGAAAACGAACACTAAAAAAGAGAAAACAATTCACGACCCTAATCCAAATAATGCCAGAGCTATTATCTACCTCCTCTCGGCGAATAATATTTTTTTTCCTTTACCCCCAAAGTATTTAGATTAATGGTTGTTAGTACAGTAAAATGTATAGAAATGTTACAAGCCATTTGGGGCGGATTATGTGATACCCTATTTTTTGCGGTGGTGTAGAAGTAGATTTTCAAAAAACTTTGCAAAATAAATTGGCTGTTTGTATATTTTTTTTTTTTTTTGAAAATGTATCTATTCCAAGAAAACTATTTTTTTTATTAGTACATTCAACTTATATTATATTCATAAATCTAAATCAATACAAAATAGCTTGAAACAGTTTTTAGGCAATACTTCTGCGAGTATTTTAAGCTATCATTCATCTTTCCGCTCGGTACAGATGCTGAGCAATATTCAATTCAAAACATATCTTATTTGATAAAATGCAACAAAATGAAACAACAAAATGAGCAACAAACTACCTAATTGTAGTATCCTGGCAATAGTAGTGTCAAACGTCAAACTCAAATAAATAGTAAAATAGAAAATAAGTAGATTGTGACAAAAGCTACAAGTGGCTTAGAATTTCCGTAAAAAAAAATCTCATGACAACTGCGTAATACAATTTCCTTAAATCATATGGCGTTCTAATCTCATGCACACAACATTCAAGAGAAAAATGTCAGAATTTATCATATATTTCTACCAAGACATTCGGCTGGCTTCATCTTGCTGGCAACTGTCCAACTGGCTGGCGAGGTTTCAAAAAAACATGTCTAGAATTATAAGCGAAGCCTCGGGTGACTACTGGTATCACTATAACAATACATAATTAATGTATCCATGAATTAATTTAAGAGAATAAAATTATATCTATGAAAAACGTTTCTAAATAAATCTCAATATTTAAAATCAATAGCCAGAACGGTAAATTGGTACAGTGAGCGTCAAAAGTGAGTAAACACCGATCCTTCTTTGAGTTTTCTTTAGGGTCTGGAAACGGGTCTAAAAAAACAAACAATCTGTAAAATGTTTTATTACAAAATAACAATAATTAAACATATTTCATGTCGACAGCAAACAATACTTTATAAATATTTAAACAAAATTGTATCCAAACTCCAAAGCCAAATGAAAACCGCATTGGTGTTCACTCACTTTTGACGCTCACTGTATGCAGCAGGATTGTTTTATTGTACATCTATCTCAGCAAAGCAATGTTAAATAGCCAGGTGCTCAATAAGACTATTTATAGTGACTTGATCACGCCTGAAGGTATGCACTCATTTGTGATAAGGTTGTATAAACTGGGTGAAATTAAAAAAAAAAAAAATACGAAACACACAATGGAGGTTTATAGAAATCGCAGTAGCGCAGTGATTAGTGTGGTGGACTACCGTGCGAGGGATCCCAGGTTCGATCCCCGGAAAAACACAAATTACATCTTAATGTTTTTCCTACTGCGCCACCTCTCGCAAACGTCTGACAAACATCCGAGAGTATGACTGTCCTGATAAAGCTTCTCAATTCAGCCGTTCGGACTCGGCATAAAATTGTAGGTCCTTTCCATTCGTACCAAAAATAGAAACTCACACAAACGAATGGTTGCGAGAAGCTAGGCCTAGAGTGTCTACCGCCTGTTGCGCCACCTATTTATTTATTTTTAGAAATTTTTCACCAAAATAAAATGTTTTTGCAAAATCTCGACATTTTTCAGAATTTCTTTTTTTCGAGATTTTGGTTTTCGACATTTTTTGCTTTCGAGATTTTTTTTTTGATTAACTTTTTTTCTGTGATCTTCCAAAAATCTCGATATTTTTTTTCGAAATTTTGTCGATTCGAGTTTTTTTTTTTGTCGGTGAAAAGTGGTGTTCCAGGTTGAGTTGGTTTCGTTTTCTACTCGTGGTGTAGATAATTTTTAGCGATCGCTCATAACTCATTATTAACAAAACCACTATTATTTCTAAAAAAAAATATTGGGGAAGGCACTCGTTTAAGTGAATTGGTTGGGAAGGTGTAACTTTATCACCCTAATTTGGGTACCCAAAGTAATGAAAAAGTAAGTCCCATTCACCAGCCTTTATGGACCCACAACCATGCCGTCCCCTTAACGAACAGAGAAGTGAAAAATGAAGTTCTACGAATATTTGCATAAGGTCACGTAAACATCCTAAAAGCATAGTGCCTATCCCAGGCAAGCACTTTCTTCATGAAGATGAGATGTTAAGATCGGGATCGCTTGTCTTCCCCGCTTTGCTAAGTCCACTGACAGGTTCTGTAACCTTGGCTCTAAAGATAATCGAATCGTATTCCCTTACAACTAGCGAACGGACAGTTGAGCTGAAGTACAATTATCCATTAGGTCTACCTACTTAAATTTTCACAGTCAATACTCAGTAAATATTCCTTTTTATGGAGGGGATTTTATTGCTTTTCCATCTCAGAAAGTGAACCTACACTTCGGTTCCCCGTTAAATACTAGGCCATCAGAAGACCTCTCGCAAATTTTCATTCGCCTATGTCGATTCGTTTGGAAACTATCGTGCTTTCAACAGACAGACAGACGGAAATCGATTCAGAATTTGATCCTGATTTTATGGAGTCTCCGGTGACTCCTTCTTGGCGTTACAAAATGTAATGACAAAGTTAATATAAACCTCCTATGGAGGTTATAAAAAAACACTGCACTCAAATCCTTTCAGTAAGTTAGATACAAAAGTGTAGTAAAAATAAAAAACGGAACAAATATTTTTATTTTCCTGTTTCCATTTATGTATGCCAGTTGAATACGAGTATACCCTATTCTGTTTAAGATACTTCCAAGGAAAATTGGTGTATTTCACTTTTCCACCCTTATATAGCCAGTCAACAACCTCAGTCGGAGTTTTATCATTTCATTTGTTTGCCATTTCAATAATTGTCTCATTACGGCCGGGCCCAGCTCCCGTCTTGACTACCTCTCGTTTCGCCGCAAAATATCCTTTTCGAACGGTAAAGGAAAATAAAACGAAAACCGAACGTTAAATTCAATAAAAAGAGCGTAAATAAAAATAATGTTCTTTATTTTTTGGCCGCCTCCTTTTGCATAGTATTGGAAAATTAAAAAATTGCTTTGCAAGAATAACCTACACCCCCCTCGAACGCAAAGTACAAAGGCGACCGGGACCGACAAGGAGTTAAAAAAGAAATCAACGAAGGATAGTATTTATTTTGTTTTTTGTTGCTTATTTTCGCCCGTAAAAAAGGATCAATTGAATTTGTGCTACCACCTCCAAGCTGGAGGCCCTATGGACTACTATGGACGAAGTTGCTTTATTTTCCTTTTCACTTAGTTTCTTGGTTTCGTTTCATTGTGCTTTGTGTGCGGTCTTTGGTTTTGGTCGGGCCTATAAATTTAATTTATTTGAAAGAGAGAACTTTACTCGGAATCACATTTCAATAATTTCGTAAATGTATTCCCATCTAGAGATGTACAAAAAGTGTTGGTTCGTCTTTGCGTCTTGCAGGGCTAATGATGGGGAAAACCATTGGACTTTTGTGACTTTCTCAAAAGAGTTGATAATTTGCCAAGTTGACAAGGGAAATTAGTAGAAATGACCGAAATTTTCCTTGGCAATAGTGGCAGGCAGAAAAAGTGTGAAATGTTTGTTTTTTTTTCTATTTACTTAGGCTTTTGGCTAGGGATTTCACAACATTAAGGGTGGTAGGGCTACGGCAGAGTCGGGTCGGTCATTGTGTTTATATTTGGGTTGGCTCTACGCGGTATTATATTGTTTTTGTTTTGGGTTCCCTAAGCTATCATGACTTGAGGAAAAATGTAATCAGAGTTTAATTTGTTGAACTTAAAGAGGCAATTTTAAAGTTGCTACATTGTTTTGTACTTTACTAAGGTCGTAAAGGGTGCTGAGCGGGATAAGATTTAGACGGAGTAAAGCAAGTACTAAACTGATGCATTTTAAATGTATTTTGCGGGGTAATTGTATGAATTCGACAGTAAAAATTCGCAGTAGGTCCCTAATTGGGGGCATTAAAAACGCCAAAGGCCATTATAAATCAATACTATGACTGTTTAGGGAAAACGACGAGGGGTAAGGTCTTTTCAGAAGTTGTTTAAATATCAACTGATTCTCTTTTGACTAAACAAACAATTTTTATCAAAACTGCTCGTTTAAGTAAGGCCCGATCTTTGAAGTGTCAGTGTAGGAGGCCCGTAACTTATTTGAGGCATGACGCCCAGGGTTAGACACAAAATTAACACCGTGGACGGAGATTTTGGCGGTTGACAATGCTAAACAATGTACAAAAAGAAGGTTAGCAACTGGCGAACCAGTGGATATTCCAACGCTAGGGTGGGTTATGATCTCTCTAAACCAGTTCATAACTTCGTCAATAAAGAAAGAAGGAGAAGAGACGTTTGCTAGTGTCCTTGCGACACAATAAGTCATACTCATTTCATTGTCAATATTGCTTTGGAGTTAGGAGGAGTAGACTCATTGACGAACTCGAAGAGCTATACAGCGACATCGACCTAGTAAAAAAAACTGCATGTTGTTAGAAAGTTTCTGCGAGTCTTCTTACACCTGCGGACTTCACAATGAAGTCCTTTAAGAGGAAATAATTGCCATTGACAAAGCAGCAAAAAATTATATTCACAAATAATCTTTAACACATCTAAGACTGGCTTTGTAGACAGTCCAGGGGTCGGCTATCAAAACAGTAGACTGCAAGACTTTATTTCGAAGAGAGTCTTGAACGCTAAATGACAGAGGGCAGAGGGCAACCACTGGTGGGTTCCCGAAAACATAACATCAGTATTGGCGAGAATGAGTAGGCACGCAGACGAACTGCAATGAATAGTGTCGGCGCTTGGCGCAACATAAATAACTTCAACAGAGATCTCAATTAGTGTAGAGAAGATGAACATTGATCAAACTTTGAGGGAACAAATTGACACCACCCAGTGCAACACGACACTGAATATGTCGCAATCTCAAGCAAAGAATTAAAAAAATGCCAGTTGGTAAACCCCAACTCCTGGAGCACTCGAGACTCAAAAAACAGTCTATTGTACTGCCAAGCAGAAGTGTAGTCGTTGGAGAAACTGTGGTATTGGTCAATCTTCGGTTTTTCTGTTTCCCGCTCGAACTAAGCCACCTGGATCACTGGCAGGCAATCTAGCCGCTACACCATAGCCACCGCCATCTTAATCGGTGCCTGATGCAGGCCACAGTGCCATAGATACAACGGGCATGTGACATCAACTCACTAGACTACTGCAGTAGCTGTCAAAATATAGAAAAAAACGTAGACCATCGAACAATTACTTTCTGAATACCAAAACGTTCAAACAAGTTTTGAAAACAGACCTTTTGGAGATTTAGAGGACAAGTTCGAGTGCAGTGACAAACACAATCCATAGTTTTTAAGAAGCTTATTTCGGACATAGACCAATCTAACTAAAGCTTAATGGAATTCTTGTCTACCCGTAAAATAATTTGACGACCGGAAAAACATAAGGGAACACAATTTAATTTAATTTTTTAATTTTATTAATTAATCTACAAGCCAATTACAGCTAACAGATATTTCATTATACTACATTCATTAAAATAAGTAAGCATACTCTAGCATTGTCTTAAATTTATCCCTAGATAAACATACATCAATATTACTACAGGCTTCATTGAAAGATATGATTGCTCTAGACAAAGGTTCATTGCTCCCATATTTAGTTTTGTGCGCGTATTCGAAAAGAAAATCTCTGGTTCTTAGTGATCTAGCAGGTACATAAATAGGTACCATAAAAAGAAGAGGTGGGCATCTAATAGAATAGCTAAGTATATCTCTTACAAACATTATATCATGAATGGCACGCCTCGATTTCAAGGACTTAATACCAAGCAATTGGCATCTAGCGAAATACATTGGGCAGAAGTTCCATCGCATTTTGGAAAAAATGAGTCTTGTGAAACGCCTTTGAATCCTTTCGATGCGATCAGATTGAGTCTTAAACGCAGGGCTCCAAATGACATCAGCATACTCAAGTACTGATCTTACCAAAGATATATATAATGATAAGAGGGCATAAGGGTCCCTAAAACTTTTGCAATTTCTATAGATAAATCCAATGGAAGAATTGGCTTTTAAAACAATATAGTCTATATGACTTTTTAAAGTGTATTTAGAATCTAGGATAACGCCTAAATCTTTGATTTCGTCCACCCTACAAAGTGGATTTGAATCAACAACATAATCAAACTTTAAAATTGAAACTAATCTTGAAAAAGATACCACAAAACACTTTTTTATGTTGAGCTTCAAATCGTTATAGTTACACCAGTCTGAAATAGAATTTAGATCTAACTGTAATAGATGGCAGTCCTCTAAGCTTCTAATTTTTAGATATAGTTTTAGATCGTCGGCGTATAACAAACATTGACAGTGTTTAATCGCCAAAGTAATATCATTAATGAAAATTATGAAGAGCAATGGCCCTAAATGGCTGCCTTGAGGAACCCCTGAGGTGCATTTGATCGGTCTGGAGCAGACATTGCCAATGCGTACTTTTTGAGTTCTGCCAACAAGATAAGAGGATAACCAAGATAAAATCTTGGAATGAAAACCAAAGTGTTCAAGCTTTTTCAGTAAAATGATATGATTCACTGAATCAAAGGCTTTACTAAAGTCGGTGTACACTGTATCGACTTGACATTTGTTCTCAAAAGCTTTAATAACATACGATGAGAAAAGTGCCAAATTAGTGGTAGTAGATCGACCGGACACAAAACCATGCTGAGCATTTGATATAAACTCTTTAGTGAAAAACTCAAGTTTTTGTTTAACTAAGCTTTCCAACAACTTAGGAATCGCCGATAACTTGCAAATTCCCCTATAATTCTCAACATTATTTTTAGAACCAGATTTATGTATGGGAACAAGAAATGATATCTTCCATTCTTGTAGAAAGATACCATCTGAAAGAGATTGGTTAAAAATACTAAGCAACGGGAAACAGAGAGATTCACAACAAAAATTTAGAATTATGTTTGGGATGCCGTCAACACCTCCCATGGGGTTGGGCTTAAGCGACTTAAGGGCCAAGAGGACTTCATCAGAGCGTAATTGAAATGAGCCAATATCAACCTTACTTGTTATATTGCCTGTTGAGTTTATAGTAAAACCTGATTTAGAATAGACGGACTCAAAAAAGTCCGAGAACAAATTAAGAGTGGAATCCAAATTAGAGGACTTTGTATTCTTGAAAAACATGGAATTTGGAATTCCCACCGACTTCCTTTTAGAATTTATATATGTCCAGAATGACTTACTGTTGCATTTAACATTGCTTTCTATATTCATGATGTAAACCCTGTAAAGAAATTTACTTAGCGTAGAGAATTCTTTGCGTAATTTGCTGAAAACATCATAATCAGATGTCGTATTTGATTTCTTAAATTTATTAAAAGCTTTCCGCTTTAAATTTTGTATATTTGAGAGCTGTCTATTATACCAGGGAGGCTTATATAACTTTTTTTTATAAAAACGAGGGACAAATTTAGCAAAACCCTCATCTAAAATTTCAATGAAACGTGTATACATACATTCTAGGTTGAGATTATGAAATTCATAATTCCAGTCGACATTACTGAACAAATTATTAAGTTCAAAAAAATTAGCTCTCGAAAAATTATAACATTGTTCATTACAGTTTACGCTAAAATTAGAATAATTATACAGCTCAATTTCAATAAAAAGTTCAGTATGATTAATAGAATCATTTAAAAGTGAAAAAGGAACATTTGTTACGTTAACTTTAAATTCATCACAACAAATAAAAACAAGATCTAAGATTTTGTGAAGAGAGTTCACAATATTATTAATTTGATTTAGATTAAGCGAATAAAGAGAGTCAATAAAGAAAAATTCATAGTCTCTTTTCATATTAAGGGGAGTTAAAATTTGTTCACTCCCTGAGCAATTCCAAATTAAATCAGTTAGATTAAAATCTCCTAACACACAAATATTGTCAGAACTCGAACAAGCATTTGAAATAAATTCTATATTACTAAAGTGTTTTTCATAAACTTCTAAGATACTTCTTGGAGGCACATAACTTACGATGATATGAACACAGTCCTTATTATTTAAATTAACTGGGACACAAATCTGTTCGACATCAGAGGCGGGCAGAGGAGTTTCATCAGAACCAAAGGTTAAACGAACAGCAACAATTATTCCACCACCACGTTCATCAGCAGACTTGCAGCGATCCAGACGATATACATTATACAAGCGGTCGTCAAATATTTCTGTCGAGTATATTTCGTTGTATAACCAGGACTCTACTATGACGATGACATCATAGTCAAGATGACTAGAGTTGTTGAATAAATCTAGGACTTTGGTCCGAATCCCACTGGCATTATGGTAGTAGATATTAAGAGCAGAATTCTGAACTATGTGAGCATTGTAACTTGGCAGCAGTACATTATTATTTAAGTCGGGTTTTGGGTCCTCTCCTCCAGGTAGTTTTTTGGCTGATATACGAAGGGACGAATTTTAACACCAATCGGCCAGAAGGTATCATTAAAAACATCTTTGGCGTAATCTGCAGGAATCCCAAACTTAAAATTCACGAATTTTAATTCACGATCAGCATCAGCATGTTTAATCAGCTTGTGGCACATAATCAGTGAAGAATTAATACGAAGACCAGTTGATATGAAGTTTATTATTTCATCCGACGTGGTAGCCGACTGAAAACTTCCGATATGAAACCATTTGATTTTTCTGGCAACTCTTAGATCGCCGCGAGAATTGGTTCCGACAATGACATTTGAAGATTTAGCCGATGGCTTTTCAACAACAATCAAATTTTTTTGCGCACCTCCAGTCACAACAGAAGGATTTACATTAGCATCCATCGCATTCTTAGCGACACGACTGCCCGCACAAACAACAGCATCATTCATACAGGTGGCAGTATCAGCAATCCCAGGAATAGTACCACTACAGCTAGCACCAAAAATGTCTTCACAGGTATCAGCAACCACGGCATAATTATCGACGGCATTAGCACCAACAGCGACAGCAACAGCAACACTCGACGAATCATTAACGACATTATATTCCAAACCAACAGCAGCAGGCAAATCGATTAAATTTGGAATTCCCTTATCATTGATATTCACACACGAAGATGCAGATAGGGAACCAATAATATTAGAGACTGCAGCAGGAACAATATTGATATCTATATCACACTCATCCAGCAAAGAAATAGTCTTACTCTTATCAGAGTCAGCATTACTTAAACTCGAGAGATTTGGAGATGACGATATTTTTTTTTCAGAAGTTTTTTTTAATGCACAAACAGAAGCAGCAGCGTTGTCAACAATACGACCGCCCATCGGAGAGCTCTTACTGTTCTTCACAGAGAGGCGAGTTAAAGCGGGCGATGATATTGCACGCTTTTCAATGGACAGTTGTTTAGGATCGTTGACCTTAGTTTTCCTCTGATGACGAGTACTAACACGAATCTCTCGGCTAGCATTCAAAACATTACCGAGCACATTGGGCGATTTTTTTTTAGCATTAACATCTAACGAAGAAGTGAATTCATTGATTTCACTTATATTCGCATTCAAGTAAGCGAGAAGATCATTAATTTTCTGCACGCAAATTGATAGTGGGCGATTTATGCACTTATTACACTTGTAGAAAATATTTAAGTTAGAATTTATTAATTCAATAGAATTTTTCGGGATATTAGCACATTCACTGTGAGTGTTTAATCCACACAAACCGCATGATATATAGTCAACGTCGGTTATCAAACTTAAACATTTGGCGCACATTGAATTCATTGTACAGAGAAAGAAATCAAAACGTGTGTCTTAGACAATAGGCAGAGCTTGACTGGATTGACAAAAAGGGCCTCGTGGACACACAGCAACTGCTGAGAACTTATATATCAATACATTTACTGGTTTCAGAGACTATATAAAACTATGTATCGAAAAGAGAAGTATAGGCTAACATTTAAACTGAAACTATACATTAACCATGTAAGAATTTATATGAACTAACAGCTGATGTACTTATGTACGGACCTTTTGGAGTGACAATCGCACTTGACCAGTTTTTTTCCAGTCTAGGTAATAGTTTTGTGCTGGATTGGGATTTCATAATTTCTTCTACACATCTAGCGCAAACGGTGAACTGTCAATTTGTCAATACATGGTGTTTGACATGTCGCTAGTCATCTATCATAAATGGAAGGTGGCCATTTTGTGTGCCTTATACTGATGGGCATTCCTAACAAGGCGAGTATTGCGGTTTAACAGCGAGAGATACGTAACATTTCTGCGATGTTCAAGCGAATGAATAAATCTTGCGATATTCGTGTCTCGGATTAGTTTCAACGCACGATTTTGATGGCTTCTATCCAACGAAGGTTGTCAAAAACGCACATACCGAGAATGGAAAGTCTTTCGGTTTCGGTGATGCAAGTGTCATTCATGGATAATGGCTGTAGATTCGGGTTTCGCTTTAGAGGCAGCAGACTGACAGCATTGCGTTTTAGAAGCATTAAATTCCACTCTATTCCTATTGGCTAGACTCCATTTAATAATGCTGTCAAGGTAGAAATTTAATGAGCTTAACATACGAAGAGCACGGACCGGACGTGGGTTCTGCAAAGAATATGAGAAGCTAAGAATGCTGTCATCAGCGAAGGAATTGATTGGATTAGAAGTTGCAGACAAGAGATCATTTATAAAAATGAGAAAGAGAGTCGGAGACAGAACGGAGCCTTGAGGAACACCAGCATTTATATGGTGAGTTTCAGACTTGAAATGAAACCATCCAAAACAACTTGAATTGAACGGCAAGAAAGGTAGTTTCTAATCCATTGAATTAGAGACGCATCGATCCGATGACGATGACGATTTATCAGCGTGTATATGACTTTAGAAAAAATGGACGTAAGTGCTATGGGTCGGTAATTGGTGGGAGAAGAAGATTCGCCTTTTTTAGGGATGAGCTGGACAAATGCTGTTTTCCACCTACTCGGAAAGAGTCCAGCAGAAGAAGAAAAAAATCGTCTAACGGTCAGTGGAACGCTGGTGGGTGACATGGAAGTTTAATGGTTCTTAAGCAAATGCCCACATTCGACTAATTTTTAGAGACAATGGTATTGTAAAGGGCTTTCCGCAATTAGTGAGGTACGGACTTACCTTTCCAATTTTGCGTCCTATCCTATGACGCCTGTTCTCTGCAGTGTCTGCCGATCAAGTCACAATTTTTATTTTCTATTTTTTTATACATATATTTATTTGACTTTGACGTTTGACACTACTCTTGCCAGGATACTACAGTTAAAATGTTCAATTTTATTGTTTGGTGTTAAAAAACCTTTTGTATTAAAATTCTACAAAAATTGACAGACAGGCGCATTGCGATTTTCTACATCTCTCTATCGGTTAACCTCAATCAGAGGTAAAGACATTTCTGTAATTTATACAGGATTATGTGAGCTTAAGCTAGTGTCAAATATGGACGAATGTCTACTCGAGTTCTACCAAACAGATTAAATGATCCGCTTATGCTATCGTGACGCCAAAAAATAATTATGTTATCTGTAGATGGCTTAAGCTAGATGGTTCTCCTTCAAGTGTCCGATTTGCAATCGAAATGTAATCATTTAAAGGCCAGTTGTAAGCAAAGTCATGACAACCATCAATAATCTAGTTTCTGAGTTCAACGTTTTAGAACGCCAGTCATAGAATTATGACAGTTGCATAATTTTTTCCGTAACTTTGCCCAAGGAAATATGTAGGTACTTGTGAATGTAAATTTATTCAACTTTAAGGCACACGTCATGCAATTCGAAAATCATTCAACTTATTCCATACGAAAAGGAATTACCAACCAATCCATTACATTGCAAACAGCAATCGAATCCAAATCAGATTCCCCATTCCCAGCTGAACGCTGCTGACGAGTTTTCACTTCATGTTTGCAAAAGTGCACTTCAGCCCTTTTTTCGCTTTATTATTCAGCGCTGAATAAAAACAAGAACGCCAGGCTGCGCGCATATACCGTATACAGTCTTTGCCCAAAAATAAATTGAAACGAACTCAATTTACGATCTCCTGTGCATAAGCACTTCCAAACTGATGTCGGTTAATCAAACTCCAATAAGGAATTGCAGCAGTACGGAGGGCGTAACTTAATTTCCTCATCCATGGAATGGAAATTCAATTTTTTACGATTGCATAACACAAGGGAGTGGATATCATCCTTTTCTGTTTGTTTACTTTTAGTTCGGCAAGCATACTTAAAAATGAATCGTTTCTGGGTTGTCTTTCGTACTCACCCCCAGCAGATTCCGTGGCACGTATCCTTCCTCGCCGCTTGTGTTCTTCGCCCACCACCACTCGCGTTCGGCATCGTCACCTTTCCGCAGAATCGTTAATCGATCGTTGACAACAAAACTCAATTCGTCGGGTTGTTGAGCATCATAGGAGAAGACTGCGTACACCTCCCCACTGTGGAGGATGCCAAGCTTCTCTTGGATACCTGTGGGTTAGTCGGTGATTAAGGATACAAAAAAGAATGCGATGTGGCACAAGGACTACTTACTGTATAGGTATTCGGAGCATCCGTCGAATCCCTCTTCGTCCTCTTCGCATTTCTCGGCTGGTGTCTCGTGATCCGAGAGCGTGGCAGCGAACAGGCATGCACCATATTCAACCAGGAACTTTACCATCGAGAGGTTGTTGCAGCTGGCCGCACAATGCAGCGGTGTCCAGCCGTCGGAATCTTGAGCGTTCACGTCACAGCCGAATTCGACGAGGAATCTAGTAGAAGAATGTAACATTTATAGGGGAATGTATAAAAGGGGTAGGTGTGAACTTACTTGACAATCTCAAAGTGTCCCGCACAGATGGCGTTATGCAGGGCGGTGATACCCTCGTCATTGGCCGCACTTGGGTTGGGTACTTGCATGGCAGTCTTTTTAACCAACTCCAGCTCGCCCTCCAGACTGGCGTCCAAAAGGAGAGCCAAAGGATCAAAGCTTACTCGTCGCGCCAGTTTCGCTTTGCCATTCTCATGCCTCAGTCGATGTTTGACGTCGTCCGGGGAGATTTCTTCACTAACCTGACTCGTGGCAACCTTGTCGGTCTCATCGACGTTGCCATTGCCATTTACATCTACTTGCTGTTGTTGCTGCGATTGAGTGACTGCGCTGCTAGGCTTGTCCTTGAGCTCCGCTCTGTCGATCTCTGGAAATAGGAAGGCTGGAGGCATCTCTATTCTGCGCGAATTGTACTGGTGAACTGGTTTCAGTCCCGAGGTAACGCATTTCAGTCGTGGTTGCTCTGATAGCGGCTGCTTTCGGATTGTTAATGGTTTAGCCTTGATGGGCAGGTTGTCGGGGTTATGGCTGCTCGCAACGGAGCTCGATTCCGTGGGTGGCTCAGATATGGGGGCCTTATTTATTACGCTAACTACAGTGGGGGCTGTTGAAACCGTGGATGTCCCACCTTGCATCGAGCTGTCCGATCCTGTGGGTGAGAGCTTGCTCGGCTTGGGTGGTAACGCGGGTCGCGACTTATCGTCTAATACTATACTGGGTGCGACCTTGTTCACCTTTGGACTGTGGGCGACAATTTTCGGAATGGAGCTGGTTACGGAAGTCGGTGCCACGCTGCTGATGGGTTTTCGCGGCGGAACAACCAGGTTGCCCGATGGAATGTGGTGGTGAAGTGCCTTGGGCTTAACGGCAGGCTTGTCCTCTGTGCTCAGCTGTTGACTGGGCGCGGTCGTTGTCGTGCTGGTCGTAATCGCGGTAGAGACCGCCAAGGCAACAGATTTATTCACCGCTCCCAAGGGTGTGCTATGCACGGTAAGCTGATGGGCGGCGGTCACTGACACCTCGCCAGCCTTCTCCGAGTCGCACTCATTCGACGCGCTTGTATTTTGTGGGGTTGCGGGCTTGATGGAGATGCTCTTCGGTATCTTACTACTATATGGCAGTGAAGTCGCCTTCGACGACACTTCAGATGATGGTGATAGCGACGTTGACTTTTTGGCCACATCGATGCTATTGTCACTTTCGCTGCTGTCCTTGCCCAGCGGACTATGAAAAGCGTTCACAGCTGGCGTGGCTTTAGTCGTCGGCAGAGCTGATAGTTTCTGCCGCGCCAGCTTTGTTTCGTCGCTCTCAGCGTAGGACAGGTGGTTGACACTAACACTGGGGTTGACGTGAGCCAGGTTGAGTTTGAGATTCGTCAAGTCCTGGATAAGTTGGTTTTGTTGATTCGTATTCGCCGTCGCTGCGGACTGTTTGACTATGTGGCCCGAGTTCACAAGGGCGGCTGTCGATGTTATGGCCGACTTTTGAGGGGTGTGGATGTACGGTTCGACGGCAGCGACATTGCCGCGGGGCACCACACGTTGCGATGGGTATACACTGTTTGAGGGACGCACACTCAGCGGGATGTTTGTGGAAGCCGTTGAAGATTGTTGCTGCTGTTGCGACTTATTAGTTCCCGGAGGCGACAATTTTTGTGCTGGCTTTAGTTGGGATGATATGGTGTGCTGCTGTTGCTGCTGCGATCGCTCCTTGGGCGAACTCTGCGGACTGTGGTCTTGTTGCTGTAGGTGCTGTTGTTGCTGGATATTAAGGTTGGACGCCTTTTTCTTCTGCAGCCTCGTTTGTAGTTCAAATATCCGCTGATCCACCGAGCGCAGTTCGGCTTGTCGCTGTTGCAGAGCTTCTCGCTGTAAGTGCAGTCGAGCATCTTGTTGCAGGGACAGTTGGTTACGGTACTAAAATTAAATAACAAATGTCAGCTATAGACAGATGGTGGTTAATGTGTCAAATCTTACCATTAATTCTCGTCGCAGCTTCTCCAATTCGCGGGCTGCCTGCGTCGGCAAAGGCTGACTGCCATTGCATCCTGCACTGCCTGGTATCAGATTAAGCGGCCCTCTTCGATCCCGCCGCAGGTCTTCAAGCTGTCTTGTGAGGGCTTCCACTTTTGCCACCGCCAGACTTAGTTCTTTCTCTTTTTCGCTAAAAAGCGCTCGAATCGAGTCGAGGTCGTTACCTAAAAAAAGGAGAAAAAAATGTCCAACTTAGTAAAGTAGCCTTTTAAAAAGTTTCCCAAACTCTCTGTCAAATATAGGATTGTTGAACTTTCACTCAACGCAAAGTTGAATAGGCGAATGTCATCCAAATTGTTTTACGCATCGATTGACGCATAAATTAAGCCACAGTCACAGCGTATAACCAGATTGAAATCGATAACACCATCAAATGGATAAACAATCGAGAAACTTTTCTCACCCCACCCACAAAAAAGGGTTAAGTCCTGTAGTCAATTTTTTCGACATTTTATTCACTGTTGATGTGATCAATTTTCAGTTCAAGCAGGAGAAAAGGAGACCCAGCCAATTACCCACGGCTGGAGGGAGTGTGTGCTGTGTGGATGCCTGCCTGCCCAAGTGGAAAACATCCCTCTCGAATAAGACTGCTTTGGCACTTCACAGTTCTGTGTGTGCCAAACGACCCGACTATACAGATACACCCTTCCATTCACATGTGTATATGAGTCTGTATGTCCTTCGTCATCAAGAGCAGAGCAGCCTCACTGCCCACGAAGTATCATTTATCATAAAGTAGCAGTCGCAAAAAAAAAGCCGGCATCAGGACAGCAAGAGGAAAGTTCAAGGGGAACTGATCCTTGTGGTGTAAGCATCACACGTAGTCATTTAAAAAAGCGTCCTACTTCTGGTCTAGTTAGTATCAATATACATAGAAACCCACACCGACTACAGATTGTTCTCCGGCCGGCGAAGGGATTTAGGATTTAGGATTCCAACCGTGAACGCATTGCGTGCAAGTCTAAATTTCGGAAATGCCAAAGGGATGGAAACAGTCGGAAATGGTCCCCCGCAGCGGCAATAATCTTTAGCCATAAGTGCCAGTATCTCGTTTTACTCTGCTTTCACACACACAAGTGTGTTGCTTCATCCTCTTGGTTCTGAACAATTGGGTAACAATGACAACTACACACAGAGTCTCGGAAGTGAATAAACATGACGATGATGCTATACAAGAAAACTCTATAACATAAATTTCTTTCCAAATTGTTGCGCTTCTCTTCTCCGTGTGACGTTTGGGTCCCGTGTGTATACACACTGTACAGCTACAGAAGACGGCTCTGACTGCTGAAAGTTTATGGAAAACTTATCGGTAATAAACTTAGTTTAACCTGACAGTACTTCTGTATGGGAATTGGGTCTCCTGTGATGTGCAGAACTGCAAGTGAAGTTGGCGCAGTTATTCTGACTCTGGGTATATTTTCGGAGGTAATCCCTTCAATTGATTAATAAATTTTTGTTGGGAAAGTTGGATGCCACATTTTTGTCCCAGGATGCCATTTTTAATTGGCATCTACTATAACAGACTAGCACTAGAGGCCCTGTGGAAGGGCTAACGCATCCAAATGCAAAACAAAGATAAAGCCGGATATTTCAATTCAGGGCGACTACGACTACGACTAACCCTAAAACGCTACATAATTCCTTGCACTGTTGGAATTTCCGTTCGATTCGAAACAAGGTTTAATTGGAAAAAAAAAAAAAAAAAATTACAACTACTACGAGTACTACGACTATACCTACGAGCGCGTAAGGAGCAGAAGGTTAGCCATAGATACTCGTCGAACCTAATGCATCGGCAATTCTATACGTAGATAGATGTGGATATGAAATATCTCAAAAAAAAAATCTCTGAAATGCCTCATGCGGACGAACGTATAGTAATAGATGAAAGGGGAGGGCCATTCTTCTGCGAATAATATGCATCTTCGATGGTAGTAGATCGAGAGAGGGAAGCGATCCAAAGCAGGAATGTGGCATTTTATGCGGCAAACGAGAGAAAAATGAATTTTTTATTGAATTTCCGATTGGAATTCATTGAATTTGAATGAAGAAGGGTAAAGGATGCGGCGTACGACGGATGGAGTGGCAGATCTGGTAATATGAAAGATGCCATTCCATTCCAATCGGCAGCGCGTGCATCATGCAATGCACTTTCATCTTCATCCCTTCCGCTGATGTATACCGCTTCTGCTCTGATTGACATCAGATCTAATAAATTCATATCTCCGGATTCGATATGCAGATGTTGACAACAGCCATACACCACACGTCTCGAATGATTACGTTTCACAAGCGTTTATCGAAAATGCATGAATAGTTTAATTGGGCAACATGCTGTCGGGGATAAGGATGTATAGATACGCAGTTTCGAGTGAGTGTAAGTTGATTTGCATACATTTGGTGTTGTGGTGAATGAGTCGATCAAATGTACACTCAATCAAATGTGAGACGGAAGATGTACTGCAATAAAATCACGCGGAGACGCCACCCGCCGCCATGTCGCAGCAGCTTTCTGTCATAAAGATGTAACTACACATTGGCAGCGATGAGAGTCACAGTCACGTACGCGAAAGCGGTTGCTCCAGCCAGCGCGCGTTGACATCGACGACAATATTTAACGCATTGTCAGTTACCTACCTCTATACACCTCTATAAATAGACAATGACGACGAAAGTAAATGGCAGTGCGAAAGGATGAATTGGGGGGAGGGATGTCGAAGGCGAAGGAGTGTGCGTGTACAGGCACTTTATTTCACCCAAAGTATTCAGCGTCATTTCAATTAAGCGTTTGAACAAAGGCTCCATCATTTTCACACTAACGCCGTCGTCATCGTTTATTTGGCTATATGTCTCTGACTCACATGGCGAGTGTGTTGTGTAGCTATGCAGGAGTAGGAGGATAGAAAGTTGAATGGGAGAACTTGTGACAGTTTGCAATTTAAATTTCCTGTCTCTATTGATTGCGGTGTAGATGTTTTGAAATGGCGCAACAACGTAGAGGTGCACACTCTATTCCACAGATTGTGGAGATTCATATGGGCGAAGAGATTTTCATTTTTGGCTATAGTTGCTGCTCGATTGAATTCAAAATGGTTCATAGGCGCGTCAGTCATGTTTAAATTGTAATTGGTCGTAATTGACGACGGTGGATGAGATCGGGATAGCCGGGTTGATCCCTTTGAATTTTTTGGTGTTTTTAGAGCGATTGCATTCAAATTTTGTGAATCTGCGCTAGGATTGCTGGGACATGTCATTCCTACTCATTATTAATGACCACACACACAATACATTTGATGATGGAGATGTATTAAAAAATATAAACTGGGCCCTGTTTCATAAAAAATTGACAATTGCGACAGGTGACAATTTGTAAACTGCCAATCGGACAATTGTCAAATTTCTGTTTCATAAATAATTAGACAATTTTGTAGAATTGTCGGAAAATAGCCGACAATTGTCTTGTTTTGATTTCATAAAAAATTGTGAGGAATTTTTCGAGAATTGTCATGAATTCTCTGGCAAATTTGTGATGACAACTTTTTTATGGGACAGATAAAATTGTACAATTGACAATTTTGTCAGTATGTAATTGACAATTCCGATAGGCGTTTGAGTTTCGGTCAAGTACTGATAGTGAAGTAACAAGTATGATTTAAAATGCAAAATATAATTAAATTAAGCATTCTTCAAGCAGAAGTGATAAAGAATCTCAAATCGAATTTCGTAGAGTACGCAATTGACATTTTAAAGAAAGAATAAATAACAATATTTTATAGTATCAAGTGATTTCAAATTTAAAAAAAAAATGCATGTTAGAAAAACAGCACCGAAGTATATTTTGTTAAAAAATTGGTGGACATCTAGACAGAGCATACCGCAAGAAGCAATCCCTCTCTTGATAAGACCAACGACAAATTTGTTAAAAAATAATGTCGAGCATGTCGAGTCGAAGACATCCAAGGCGCTCTCAGTCTTCTGGCAGTGTAAGGGTGCTTTCGGTAAGACGTGGGGTTTATCTCCCAAAAAGGTCCTTTGGATCTATACGGCTATGATAAGACCTTTTCTAGCCTATGCGTCGGTTTTTTGGTGGAGAGGGCTTTCGCGAAAATATGTGACTGCTTTCTGCACAAAACTCCAAAGAACGGTTTGTCTTGACGGGTGCTTTCCCGAGTACGCCGGGCTCTGCTCTAGATGCTCTGCTTGATCTACCTCCCCTTGATACCTTTATCATGGGTGTTACTATCAAAGCAATCTACCGTCTCAAGCGGGGTGGTTTTTGGTATAATCCACACTGGAGTTTCGATGACCTTGCGCGACACTTATCCTACGACCCTAGTTCTATGGATATGCCGTCTGATGCAATGACACCGGAACTTCGGCTGCTGCGCAAATTCAAAGTCGACTTTCCTTGCGTTCAGGACTGGCTTCAGCCAGAGTCTGAGCCTGGGATGGGATGTAGCCGTATTTTCACGGATGGCTCCAAAACTAGTCAAGGCTCTGGTGCTGGTGTCTTCGTGGAAGTCGACAACATTATGCCTTTGTTTTTCAAGCAGAGATCTATGCTATCCTAATGGCTGCCGAATATATTGTTAGGAATAGGTGGCGGGGTCGGAGTATCTGCGTCTGTAGCGACAGTCAAGCTTCGCTTAAGGCCTTGCTCAACCCTGTAACCCGTTCTAAAATAGTTCGGGAATGCAAGAACTCTTTGAACTCGGTCGCAAGGCTGAACTCTTTGACTCTTGTCTGGGTCCCAGGTCACACTGGGATTGCTGGAAATGAGATATCCGATGAGATTGCTAAGCAAGGCTCAGAGGAAAATTTCTCGGGACCAGAACCTGTGTTGGG
Organism: Cheilosia scutellata; assembly: GCA_955612985.1. Lineage (NCBI taxonomy): Eukaryota > Metazoa > Arthropoda > Insecta > Diptera > Syrphidae > Cheilosia > Cheilosia scutellata. The sequence goes on along the minus strand of OY015311.1, from coordinate 72,889,207 downwards.
TCTTCCTGCGTCCTCGGTCAGGGCTTCCATTGACAATTGGGTCTCAAACGAACACAATTGTGTATGGCAAGGCTCTACAGGAAGCGGGCAGACTAAGCGCATGCTCCCGAAAGTCAGTAGTAATTCTGCGGCATTCCTGCTGTCTCTCAGTAGAAATGAGGCACTTCGCTTTTGCTAAGCATCTTAGTGTGCTAGGCTTAAGGGATACCACTGTCTGCGACGCTTGTGGAGAAGGCGACGATACTTCGGATCATTTCCTTTGTTATTGCCCTGCCTTTGCTCGGATCAGGTGGCAGATTTTTGGCGCTGATGTGGTGAGTGCTGATACTGTAAGCTCCTCATCGCTGAAGTGCATTCTCGGCTTTCTCCGAAAGTCGAAGAAATTCCAGTAAAATGGGTGATACTGGATTTGCTTCCTGGTAGTACAATGGACCAGTTGCGTCTGAGTGCTCCAGTAAAGTGTTTCCTAACCCGACAAAAAAAAAATCCCCTCCAGAAAAATCTGAAATGAGGACACTTTTTCAGAAGATGAATTAATTCACTTCTACTCTGACATCTCAAAAACAAAAGACGGAGGAGGTGGTGGTGGTCTTTTCTCCGAAAGTCTTAATCTTAACCTCTCCTTCCGTCTACCAAATTATTTATTGTAGCGATAAAAGAAGTCTTATCCTGGCTCAAGACGTGATATTCGTTAAAGATATTTGCATATTTTCGGACAGCCAAGCAGCCATCAAATCCTTAGATTCGATCTCTATAACTGTAGCCCTCCACTGCCGATCGTCTCTTACGGAGATGGCCGAACAGTTCAACATTCACCTAATTTGGGTACCGGAGCATAGAGACATTGCAGGGAATTATAAGGCCGATGAGGTTACCAGAATAAGAAAAACTCAACCCATCCTGCCGGATAAAAGCACTTTGGGCATACGCATACCGCATTCGCATACCAATAGCTACTTCTAAACAAATGTTCAAGCTGGATGCTATCGAGAGTGCAAATCTAAGGTGGACAATTGGCACTACATGCGACAAAACAAATTTGGCCTAACGTGGATTTAAAATGCCCTAAGAGATTGATTTCTCTCAACAGACAGCATATTGGCACTACTAATAGGCACTTACTAATAGGAAAGCAAGCTGTAAGGATAGGCCTTTTCGTAAATGATTTTTGCAGTAGCTGTATGGATAGGAAACTATTCCTCACCTTCTTTGTCCCTGTCCAGCTGTCTTCCGTTGAAGGAAGCTTCACTTGGGAGCCTTCCATTACAACGACTTAAGTCATCTGACAAACATAGACATCAGAAGCCCCTTACGCTTTATAAAAAGCTCAAAATGGTTCAACAAATAGGTAGAGACAATTTGTCTCGAATGATCCGTTTATGGTGGTATTACAATGGACCTATGCTGTTCTAAGTGTGTTGGCGTTTGTTTCTCAGGTGGCAGCCACTTTTAACCAACCAACCAACCATTACTGAGGCAGCTCTCATCCGTAGATTCCTAAAGGAAACTGGATTAGAGAGAGTGCTATAAGACGGATTTTTTCCACCAAGAAGGAGTAAAAGTGTAAGATATTCGCCCCAGCGACTAACAAGCTTCCTATCGCATTTATTGCCCTACACGGCCCTACAAACTAAGTCACAGATGGAACTAAAGCTTGACTGCCAATGAGAATAGTAATATTTGCATGAGGTATTGCCATCTTTGCAACCTGTTTAGCAGCTGTCGTCACTTTCAGTATACTGTATACCTTAGCTTGCGGATTACGCAGTTGTAGTCAGGAAGTCTGAGTATGGAATGTCACAGACTTTTGGAGTAACATTCTGCGCCAGCGCCGATGTCCACATTGTGATCCATCTGTGCAGATCAGGTATGTTTGGTCGAATGGATATCGATCGGTTGGTATTCTTGCCATCCGTCCCTACTGGGGAAGCAAGTGATAATTGGTCTTACGAAATCTAGACTCATTTCATATAGGATTTGTGCATGACCCATCGAGCCGTGTTTCAAGCTTTTAGTCTGTCTTAGCCGAAGGGCACTGATGTTTGCAGCTGATTCTTGTACGAAAAGCTATATAGGGGTAAAGAATTAAGTATAGCCTCTAGTCGTGCTGGCTGTGGCGTTGGTTCTCATTGCCACCGTCATGTCATATTTCTAAGGTTGGCGATCTTGTTAGTATATCGGTGTTACAACTGCCGTGTAAAGCCTCATGGTCATGTCTATTTTAGGAGTAGGACCCCATGTCCTATCATTGCCCTCTTCGTTCTTTTCCTAATGTTAAAATTCCAGTTGAATTTCTCATCTAGGACAATTCTCCAGCGTGATCAGAAATTGTTAGCAGAGACCATTCAATTGTTGGCAAACTAATTCGGTCTTATGTGGGTTTACTGCCAGTCCAGTCTTCTATGATAATATCGTCCCTTGGAAAGTCCTAAAATAGTTGTTTTTTTTAGTCGTGCATCGATTTTACGAACTTTTCCTACCTTTTCCTTCTTAGAATCGTTTTTTTGTCTCATTTATCAACCACAAGACAAGATGCAGAGGGAACAGTTTCAATAGCACTTCCATGGCTGCAGTGGGGCAAGTTCTCATGCCCCCTTTAATACATATGCATGCGAATCTTTGCACTTTCTTAAGGATCTTCCCCATGATGGCGAGATTATTATTTTTTTTTTTTGCCAATAGGTACAATAGCTCCAAAGCTGGTCATTGGAGGATGGTCGGGATACACCCCAAAATTTATCCGCTAGCCCCCGACAAGATCGTGTTTTTGCCAGACGGTCTGCTGGTTCTTCCTTGCATATTCTGCAAATGTTATCTTACGGTATGTATATTGTATACCCTTAGCAATTAGGCATCAGAGGCCGCTGAGGAAACTTGTGACCAGTCGAATCTCAGTTTTGCTTAGTTACAGACTTTGTGTTTTTTTTATTAACTACTTGGCATTAATTTTTTTTCTTAGACGGTTTCCTTTTCCCCTTCAGAAATGGAGCGTTTTTCTCTAACCAGGTTTCAAAACTACTTTTGATCGCAATATTCTTGGAGTATGTGTTAGTTTCGCACATAGGTAGGTACTCCAAATTGAAAAGTGTCGCATGGAGAGGGGCATGCTGCTGCAATAATGCTTTCTTTTTGGGCCTTATTTCCATTTTGTTGCTTATTTTTGGGGGTTATTTCCAAATCATTTTGGGCGTTATTGCCGTCTTATCATAAATTAAGATACGAATCCTTTTCTGGTTAGTTCGTCTGCTTTTTAATTTACCAGTGTTCTGGTAAGAAACTGAGATTAAGTCTGTTTGTTGTTCCTAGTATTTGGAGGAGTTGAAGACAGTTCCAGACTAGTTTTGATGGCATCTCAAAGGTGTTAATTTCAAGTAGGGAAGTGCTATCGAAGGGTCCCTTTTTGTGAATATCAGTTTCGATTCTCTCGAATATAAATCTTTATTGCATGAATTTGAGTCTGAAATTCTTCAGACTTTAGATAACCTAGGCCATAAGGCATCAATTTTAGGTAAGTATGTCTCTGTTTTCAAGATCTATGCTACCATAATGGCTGCCAAATATATTGTTAGGAATAGGTGGCGGGGTAGGGAGTGTCTGCATCTGTTGCGACAGTCAAGTTTCGCTTAAGGCTGATATTCCCTGTTGCGAAATAGCGCGTCGCCCTCTCTACAAGCGCCGCTGACAGTGAGAGACCACTGACTTAAGCCTAGCATGGTTAACAAACGCAAAGTGTCCCGTAAGAACGCCAAAAAGTTGTCTACATTCTTTTCTGCTGAGAGACAGCAGGAATGTAGCAGAAGCAGACTTCTTAGTCTTAGTTTAGTTTGCCCATATCCTAGAGAGCCTTGCCATACACAATTGTGTTCGTCAGAAACCCAGTCATCATAGAAGACGCAGGAAGACCCAGAGCAGATTCTGATCCCTAGAGAAATTATCTTTTAACAATTGCTTATAGCAATCTCACAATCCATGTGTAATCAGACCAGCGTTGCCGCCGAACAAAAAAAAAAAGCGTCTCACTTTTTTCAGAGGAGCGTGCCCTTAGCGTGTCCAAAGAAAAAAAAAATTTTTTTTCACATTTCACACCGTGAAGCCAACGCCAAACGGTTATTTCTATTTCCATAAATAAATATTCTCTGACAGAGACAGATCTATTGATTGAGATTGATCACATTGCGATCGACGATCGACACGCATCCAGTATTTTAGACGTCCAGACATTCAGGGGTGCAAACATCGACTATGTCCACTACGTAGTAGCTGCCAATGTGCGCTTACGGATGACTCGTACAGTCCAGCAACGAGAAAATACTTCGAGAAAGTTCGACTCGCAAGAGACTGCAAGAGCCTTTGCCGACCGTGTATCCCTTGATCTCTCAAGATGTCCCATGCCGCCAGATTCCCAGAATCCCATCAACCTGACCAACATGAAGTAAGGATAGCCATATCTAAACTTAATCCAATAAAGTTGTGGGTGCGGACGGCTTAGCCGCTGAGCTTTTCAAGGATGGAGGAGATGATTTGGTAAGGAGCATACACCGACTTACATTTGGTCGGATGAAAGTATGCCCGATGAATGGAATCTCAGCATCGTTTGTCCGGTCCTGAAGAAAGGAGATACAAGTCTCCTCAACATTGCATACAAGATCCAGTCTGCAATAATTTGTGAACGCGTTAAGCCGATGGTCAAAAACCTGATGTGTATAGAGATGCATTATAAAGAGCCATGTCTGGTTTTGGCATCCCCGCCAAACTCGTCCGTTTGTGCAGGATGATTTCTTTAACATTATACTTGAAAGAATTGTACGAAACTCACAAGCCAACCCCGGAAGTACAATCTTTCAGAAGTCTGTGCAATTACTCGCATAAGCCAATGGCATTAACATAAGAAGCAGAACTCGGCGAGCTGTCCGTGGTGCATTTGTGAGTATTGAGGCAGAAGCGGCAAAAAAGGGACTAGCGATGAATGAAAGAAAAACGAGATATATGCTGTCCACAAGAAATTACATTTAACTTCAGCGCCTTGGACAGAATGTAACAATAGACTGGACAGCTATAATTTTGAGGAAGTGAAATAATTCATCTACCTAGGCGCTGCGGTCAACTCCAGCAATGACATCAGCGCTGAGATCAAGCGAAGAATTAACCTTGCCAATCGCTGTTTCCTCGGGTTTAGAAGGCAATTGAGTAACAAAGCCCTCTCCTGAGCAACTAAGCAGAAGTTGTATAAGACTCTTATCATCCCGGCCTGCTATATGGCGCAGAAGCATGGACTCTATCAAGGAAGGACATCAACGCTCCGACCCGGAGAATCTTCAACTCTACTCCATGAAGAATGAAGAAAGCGTGCCATTTTCAATTTTTGCGTGCCACCGTGCCACAAATAAATTTGCGTGTCCAAAAAGCACGATCGTGCCACTTCGGCAACGCTGAATCAGACCCTAACAAGATACAAAGAGTTGAGCCTTGCGACCGAGTTCAAAGAGTTTTTGCATTCCCGATACTTCGGATCATTTCCCTTGTTATTGTCTCTGGCTTTGCTCGGATCACGTGGCAGGTCTTTGGCGTTGATGTGGTGAGTGTAAGCTCCTCAAAGCTGAAGTAAGCTTTCTCGTAGTGCCAGTAAAATAGGTAATACTGAATTTTTACTTCCTGGTACTACAATGGACCAGTTGCGTCTGAGTCTCCAGTGGAGTGTTTCCTATCCCGAAAACAAAGTTTTCTCGCACAAGTAGACGAGGTTCTCAACCAACTTGGAGAAATATAAGTACTTCCTCTGCAAAACTACGCAAACAACTGCATCTACAAGTTTAATCTCTACCCCATCATCACACACAAATGATTTTCCATATACATTTTTCTATATTCAATTTTATCTGACGAATATTGTTTTCCTGCGGAATAATGATAATTGGCAATTATGCTGATTAAACTCCAAACGCACTAGATAGGGCACTAGATTTATATGGATTTATTTTTCCCCATGCGCTCCAAGCCCTTTCTGATTCAGTGCCACTTAAGCCCCATATAAGAGATCCCACATACAAAGTCGATAAGTGTATTTTCTCTCCAATAAATATCGAATATCTATTATGTGGAAATTTCCATTTATTTTCAGTCGAACTCTGATTCCATCATCATCTTCTTCGATTAGCTATAAGTCATACTTTGTCAACCTGCCGATGCCGCCTCCGCAGCACATTTCAATTGTATACTCGACTGGTTGCGAATATATATGATTATGTTTTTACACAAATACCGTTTATCTGACAATTTACATCCGTTAGTGAACGCATATTTGCCAACGACGACGCCAGAAAAGAGATGGAAAATTAACTCCTCTCCTCTTCAATTTACATCACAATCAGAAGGGATACATGCCCACCTACCGCTACCCTACCCGCATTTGAGAGCTTTGACAAATAGAACTCAAATTGCATTTGAAGAGTCACAAATAACCTTAAAGAGGTGAAAGATTGAAAAGTTGGAGCGATTGCAATTGAAAGGACCTTCTTTGTGCCGACATCTTCGCAAGTATCCTCTTTAGCTGTTGTTGTGTTTGTTGTCGCAGCACACCTCGTTGCGTTGTTATAATAGCAAATCGATTTGGTCCTTAGAAATTCAAAGGCCTATATACATATAGGTTAGGTACTTGTCAATTTACAGAGAGTCAAACGCGATGGAGGGTTGAAAAGTGCGTCTATCGGTGGATCCTTCTTCTTCACAATGTCAATTGTACTTCCAATAGACACTTAGCATCCCGACACAGTGGGAATCATTAGTTAGAAACGGACTACCAGGACAGTTTAAATAGTCCTCCTTCACCTTCGTTCAAGGGAATCATTCTCTCTTTTAATTTGTTCTTCCTTTCATTGTCTATCTGTGAGTACACTTTCCGCTTTGGCTGGGCTTATTAATGAATTAAGATTAGTTTAGGCGAGTAATTAAGTACAGCCAACAATGGACGAGTCCCACAGTAGAGACAGCCAGTGCCACACAGGACCGACGACCATTAAATAATTGGGTAAGAAAAAATCGCTACTCTTGCAAAGCAGCAAAATGCATGTCGCTATGTGACCTTTTGCCGAGAGAGAGGAGAGATGATAATGATAGGGAAAAACAAACAGAAAAGGCCGCTCTCTTTCAATATAGGAATAGGGTTCATCGTTCATTGTGTTGTGGATGTGGACTTGTGGTGGCTGATGGCAGAAGCAGGTCCCCCTCCGTTTGCTCTCTAAGCCACGATTGAGGACATTTAAAACATTTGCGCGCTCTTTAACTGTGTGTTCGAATGGGATTAAAAAGTTTTAATTGCCTTCTTCGTCGTGGCGGTTTTTTTTCCCTTTTTCTATGTACTGCCGCCCCCCTCCTTCGTTTGAGTTGTGCTTGTGCGGTCAGGAAGAAATAAAAAAAACAAAAAGAAAACAAGCTTTCCTCTCGGTACAGTATAGATATATCCGGAAAAAAGGCTAAAACCGATGAGGAATGCACTTAATAGGGAAGCAAGCCAGGAACTTGCTTTATTGTTTTGTTTTTCGTTATTTTGTTTTGTTTTAGCTCCATCTCCGGTTTCCCGGCTATCATTTATCTTTAGAAAGGCCAAGTTTTATGTGGGAACAAGCACTAATAGCATAGTTTGTGAGATCTTTAAGTTGTGACTGCATTTGAAGAAGCTACGAAAAACGTGAACCATAAATAATTTATGAACTGCTCTAAATCTGTCACGTACAACTTAATTTGAACGAGCAGCCATTTTTATACTTAAAAACACTGAAAATATGATGCAAATGTGAAAGGACCGGCCACGCGTGCACATCGATAAAAATATCACAATCCTTGGTGTCAAATAATGGAAGGTGTGTATTTGTTTATGTTTCCGGTGCTTCGCTGAACTGCCATAAAGTATAAAATGTGAAGAATATCATAAGGATGAGAATGTAGCACGTTTAAGATTGCAGTGTTTATGCGAGTAGTTAAACCGCGCAATAACCATAAACTGGGGGCAAATCAACACATCATATAAGATTATAAGGCCGTGCGATTTGTCAAGACGCACATACCCCGAGTCGTAAATGTAATAGAATCCTGGTTTGTTTTATTTGCCAAATAATTTGGACACAAACTACCTAAAGAAGACATTTTATTTGACAAGTATTTCGTAGGATTGTGTTTTTATGAGATGTCATACATGGCAAGTGAATGTCCAAATTGATGGGATTTGACGATTCTCACTCACAGCAACCATCAAAAGTCCTTGCTTCAATAAAGACGCGCGGTAAATTCACTAATGAATGCAAGTGGTAACAACTTTTAGCATAGTATAAGAAGAAGCGGACAAGGGGAGTAGAAGATAAGTCCGCGCAAGCTTATGGGCTATTAAAAACAGACTGTCAAAGATACCTAACAAAATACTACTGCATTTGGATGCGAAAGTTTTTGAAAAGAGCTGAGCTCATTTTCCACAAAATCATGGCCCTCCCCAATAGCTTATTCCATACCTACTCCAATTTAGACCTAAAAAACAGTTTGCAAAAATTTATAAGCGCAGAAGTTTCTGAGATGATAGAAACATCGAATAGAACGAGATGTGTTGTTACTAACTCAGATTTGGGGCTATTATAACCCCTCCCAGGTCCCAGATCATACTGCGTTGGGTCTGCCTGCATCTGTGGTTAGGTCATCCATTGATACTTGGATTTCTCGTAAACACGAGTATCGGTGGCATGACAGTGCTGACCAAACGACTGCGTCCGAACATCTGCAAAAGGTCCGCGTCTTTCATTTTGTCAGGAGAATCGACTGCAGACTGCTTGTGGGCGTCCTTTCGAGCCACCAACGTTTTGGCAAAACACTTAAATGTATTGGGCTTGAGCGACATCACCATCTGTCCTGTTTGTGGAGAGGACGACGATACAGCGGTATGACTTTGACAAAAAATTTAAAATCCGGACAAACAGGAGTGACTCTGCTGCAGTACTGTCATAAAAGGTATATCCATACCCACCTACACAAATGGGTCAAAAAACAGCGAATGAAAAAGGAGCGGGAGTCTTCTCAGAAGAACTAACGACTAACGACTAACGACTTCTGCTGAAGCTACAGGGATGCAGTGCAGAAATAATCGGTGGAACGACTCTTGTGGTACTGCCTAGCCCTTTAAGAACGGTCGGACGATCTAGAGGATCGGTCTGGAGGATCTAGCAATCAACAGATCTTTATAGTTTTGTTAGATGCCTGTTCTACTACCGGCCACCGCGTGTCCAAGGCCCTGTTACCAGAAACGGACCACAAACGAATTAGGCAAATTTTTGTCAAAGATATTTAAAATGCTTCAAAGAAAGTGCATAGGTTTTTCCATCTTTTAAAAGATGGTTCTCCCAGTGATCGCAATGGGCCCACTAAGGTGCGTAGTGTCTTGTGATGGTTCTCCTTATAATCCTGTGTCTATCCTAACCTAAGCTACCCCATGTACTATAATCACAATGGGCCTTAATGGCTTCTGGGTAATCGCAGTGTGGTACCCAACACGGTCTTACTCGGTGGTGACTAAATTATGCCTTGAGCATTGTGTGACAGTTTGGGACTATTTCAGAATTGATGTTTTTAGGTTCCAGTGCCTTGAGTACAGCCTGGCTACCGTTGAAGATGGTGATATCCCTTCAAGATATAAATCGCATCTGCATTAGCTCCGCAGGCAGAACTTCTGATTGCAAGACACTATAAGGTTTTGGATTTATGAGACGGATGCCAGAACCGCACTGCCTTCCGTTGGTTTTTTGAGAGTCGTCAGAACAGACTGCGCTTGCACCTTGCTAAGTTACTTCAACATTTTGCTATATTCATTCCTTTCCGGATATAATACCTCGTACGGAATGTCGAAGTCGACTACCAAGGATTACTGGGAAATATTTGACTCCGCCGGCGTATTTCATAGCCTGTATCAGAAATCAGCTGCCTTGACTTACAATATGTCTTAAGATGATTGATTTAACGCGCATTCCACGTGCGTCATTCGTAGACTATGATTCAAAAGCCGCGCTGCCTGAGTACGGCTAAATCAGCCAAGTGCAGGCAGACTATAGTCGAATTGAGGATAGTAAGCAAGGAGTCGTCTACAATGGAGCATAACAGAATAGAAAAAATGCCTGCCATGACTGTCGCTGTCCACTTTCGCATTCATAATGTCCTGTTTTATGAATAGCCTTTATCCAGAGACCAAGCGTTTCATTAACACCGAACAGAGCTGTGTTGCATTATCGAAAGAGTCCTCTTTATTGCCGAAGATGCCTATAGCCCCTGTCAGTGTATTATTGGACGCTGTGATCGATGAGGCAGGTGGTCTAACAGATCGTCAATATGGATTCTGAAAAATGCGTCTACTGTTGACGCCGTCCATGAAGTGATTGCCACAGCAAGGGAAGCCATCAGCGGAAGACGATGGAAAGGCGGGAGCTGGAAATATTGCGCCATCATCACAAAGGACACTCGTTGTCAAAGGTTTGCCTAATTATATTCAAAATATTCTGGACTATTTCACAGATAGGCTATTGCTGTACAATACAGAAGACAGGCCCAAACAGTACAGTAGATAACTGGTGGCATTCCGCAAGGCTCCGTATTAGGTCCGATATTGTGGAACCAAATGTACGATGTCATACTGAGATTGAGGATACCGATGTCGTCTAAGATAATCGACTTTGCCGACGACATACCTATATTGGTGGTAGCTAAATTTTTGGAGGAACTAGAGCACGATTACAATGAAGCAATCAGGACCGTACTGAAATGGCTGATTTCTGATGGGTCTACAACTAGCGGAAGGGAAGACAGAAATTTTACTCATCAGCAGCAGAAAAGTAATGGAGACAATAACTGTCGGTGACCATATACTGTGGACTCCATACCAGAGTTAAAGTACCTCGGGATTATTATAGACGCGAGACTTACGTTTAAACAGCACGTTGAATACACAGCTGAAACAGCAGCAAAGGTAAAAACTGCACTATCAAGGATGATGCATTGATGCCCAATATTGGAGGGCCAAAACACAGAAAAAGACAGCCTCTAACACGAGTTTCAGCGTCGATAATCCTCTATGCGTCCCCAATATGGGCCGGTGCAATGAAGACCAAATCATACCGAAAGAAAACGAAGGCGACCTACCGTATCAGCGCTCTTAGAGTAACTAGCGCCTTTAGAACGACCGACGTCCTACGATGCAGTGTGCGTATAGTATCTAGCATGGTACCAATTGACCTCCTTGCAAGAGAAGCACAGGAAAAATTCTTCGTCAGCAGAACAACGGCTGGAACATCAATGACAACAGAAGATAACACTTTACCACAAAGGGTGTTAAGTTTAGAAGATTGGGAGCAGAGATGGGATCACTCTGACAAGGGAAGATGGACGCATAAAATCATACCCAAAATCGACGATTGGATCAACAGAAAGCATGGAGAGTTTAATTTATATTTGACACAAGCTAACAGATCATGGATGCTTTAGGGCAGACCCGTACAGATTTGGGCACGATGACAATCCTTTTTGCCCATGATGTCAAGAACTGTTGTTGTATGTAATGTTCCACTGCCCGCTATACGAAGATGAACGGCAAATGTTGAGGGAGAAAACTGATACCAGAAAATATAAACGGCCTGATGCGGCAAATATAAGGAGGATGGGAAGCAATCAGCAACCATTGCAACCATCATGAAGAAGCAACGCCAACATGAGTGACAACGTAATGCAATGCGGGAGCATGCAAATCGCGTTATAAATTTTACCGAACAGATCAACCTTGCACAAGTACAACTTTTCCAGCCTTTCTATTCTTTTCAGCGAGATGGAGTTAAGATTGATTGGCGACAGAGTGGCCCAGATAACTCTTTGGTATGAGAATCACTTGCACGGAAGGTTGGCCAGACCTTTGTTTGTTTCCCAAAACCGTTCGGCAAAATGAGATTCCAGCATCAGGATCTGAAAGATTTTCTTTGAGTAAATCGGGTTTGATTGGTTTGCCATTTTTAAAGGCTTTTACTTAACTTAATGCAAAGTTGCAAAGTATGCTCAAATCTTGCAGGCCAAATTTTTTATTTTTTTTTTTCCGGTTGCGCCTGGAGGTTAGTAATCTTCAAAAGACACCAATGCTCCGTACCATTGGTTACGTCCGACTCATATATTATCTGACCTGGTTATGCCATTGGTGTCAGCCAATATATGCCTAAGGACGCCCATAGTAGTAGAAATTTGTTCCTCCCATTTTTTCGTTTTGTGATGACTACGATTAAGTTACCTTAACAAGTAGTTTATGATATTTATTAATCGCGTTAGGTAGGTAGCTTTCCAGCGAACGCACCTACTAATCCCGTCATTATGTGCGGTTTTTCCTCACAGCGCTAGGTCGAACGGCCTTGTTCTTTGTAGTCGACGCTCGAGGTTTGTCACGTCCAGAGAACGGACTATTTCATTATTGCAGTGAGCATGAATACGAGTGTAAAGTTTGCGAGTTTCCGAGTAGCCAGTACATTTCTCTCAGTCTGATTTCGAGCTCGTCTCGCTTTTTTTTAAGGTGTGGCTTCCACTTCAGTTTTGCGTCTAGGGTCATTCCTAGATATTTTGCCTCGTTTGCGTACGGTATTTGTACCGAGTGAAAATAGGTAGGTTGTTTACCTTTTTGTATGTAAAATTTACATGCTTGGCTTGGTCTCGTTAAGGACTATTCGCCAGGTCTTTGTCTAATTGTATACTTTGTTTAGAGCCCGTTGGAGTTTTCGCGTTGAAGATTCGACTGACTCATCCATTACGAGGATAGCTGTATCATTTGCGAACGTTGCTACGATAGTTCCTTCATCCGGTGGTATATCTCTTGTATAGAGCAGGAATAAAATTGGACCGAGAACGCTTCCTTGCGGAACACCGGCGTAGATTTCTTTGAATTCTGAGTATTCAGTCCCATGTTTAACGCGAAAGAGTCTATTTTCGAGGTAGGATTCTAGTATTCTGTAAAATTTGTAAGGTAGGATTGTCCTTATCTTATACCTTAGGCCTTCGTGCCATACTTTGTCAAATGCGATACGTCAAGAACAGCGCTAGAGCAAATCTTTTTCCCTTCCAGAGCTTTTTCAATTTCATTAGTTATTCGATACACCTGATCGATTGTGGAATGTTTGACCCGAAAACCGAATTGATGATCCGGGATCAAGCGTTTTTCTTCAATCACTGGTTGTATTCGTTTTAACAAAAGTTTTTCGAAGACTTTAGATATTATCGGCAGAAGGGAAATATGATTTCTTATTGTCATTCTTAGCTCGGTTAGAGCTTTTATTTTATAGTTGTCGAATGCCGTATTAGCATTCGGTTCTTCGATCAATGGTTGTCCATCGAAAGGCTTGAAGGTTTCTTCTAGATGCTCGGCAAATAAATCCGCTTTCTCTTTGTCTCTTTTTGCCCATTCGCCGTTAGTTTTTCTTAATGGTGGCGAGTGCATTACGGGTTTCTTAATGGACTTCAAGGCTTTCCAATTTTCCATAGTGAGTAGATCGAGCTCTTATCAGCAGTCAAACTCTCGAGGTAAGTAGAATTCTGTCGATTTCTTAAATCCTGCAGCATTTTTTTTTAATTTTATGCAAAGGTGGTTCAGATAGGTTTTATCAGGGGGCGCTCGAGATTGTTGCCATCTCTTGCGCGCCCTCCTTTTTTCTTTTATGAGGTTTTCGATTTCAGGGTGATATTTGATTTTATTGTTCCATGTTGCTATCTTGCGACAAGGAGTATTTATCCACGCTGCGCCTTGAATGGCTTCCACGAAATTGTCAATTTCGTTTTCTATTTCAAGCGGTGTCTTTAGCGGTACATTTAGTACAACATTTTCCTTGCAGTCTTTTCTGAAAACGTCCCAGTTGGTTTTGTTACTAGTTAACCTAAGCGGTCCTTCTACATTTACACCTATTTGCAGAGTGACTGCTAAGTGGTCTGAGCATAGATCATAGCATTCTTCAACTTTAGTTAGATTTTTGGTTTTATCCTTTTGCTATAAAAAAGTCGACGATGTCAGGGATTTTACTTTTGTCAGTTGGCCAATATGTTGGCTTTCCCGTAGAAAAAAAGTCCACCCCATGCTTCATACTGGCTTTGTACAGTAGTCTGCCTTTCGTTGAATTGCATCTTAAACCTGTGTTTTCCGCAGGCCAAATTAGAACTTTGAAATTTTCATTAGTTTCATTAGTTTTTTAAACTATATTATTTTGTTAAAAATGCCTTTCATAACTTATTTGTTGCACTGAATTAGCACCACTAAAAGTCCCTTTCTTTCCATCTGTCTTTTGTCAGATATCACTATGTATTTTATTAGATACTTTCCGAAAAGCCCATCATAATATTTTGTCCTTCGAATCAGTTCTCTCTCTCTCTCTCTCTCTACTTTCTAAATTATGAACATAGTGTAGGTACATCTACATGGCACATACTACATACATTTAGCTGAGTTAATAAAAGTCAACTTGTTTTTTAAATAACATTCTCCAGTAAACCCTTCATAAATTCAACTATGTACATGTTCTTAAAAGTATGCATAACTTGATCCTAAACAAGCCTCCATTTGTTAACTTTCGCCTCTGTGCATAAAAAAAAAAATAGTCGAAACAACGCACGACCCAGGCGTGCACTTTATTAAAAAATACAACAAAGACAAAATCAAATCACCCTCCCATTTGTATTCCCTTCATTTAACAACACAATTTGCTAGAAACAAATAGCACCCAGCAGAGGACAGCGTATACAACATATTACCCATTTTACCCCAAAAACCCTATAAGCTCTGGTCTAATAAAATGCAAATTTACATTAAAGTGAAATCGATGCCACACAAAAAGCACACACACGCCAAGCAACTAAATAAACAAAGCCGACCCAGCAATAATATATATTACACTTGCACACCCCCTAAGTAGCTGAAATACCCTGAAATACACACACACACTCGTACACGCAGGGAATAGGTACTTTATGACCAATATAAGAAATCAAATATATGCGGAAAATTATATTCGCCAAAGATACGAAAGGCATTGCAGTGGCAGTGTAGGACGTTCGGGACGACGATGGGACAAACAGGCAACAGGAACTATAGTTTTCACATTCAAACGGACGACCGACGACGCAACGGACGAACGAACGAGAAAAGAACCATAAGAATGAATTGAATGGAATGTAAAAGTAGGCGAAAGGATTTACCATCGACCATGGGGCTGTTCTCTGCTGTCTCTATTCTTGACTACCCACCCGAAACGGGGACGAAGCGCAAGGACAAAGCCGAGCGAAATGACTATGATTTTAATGCTACCCATGCCGGCAGGCGGCCGGTTGCTTTTGTCCTGCCTGAAGAGTCCTTATGTGACACTCTAATAAAAATATGAAGTGAAATTTCATAAATATTTTCAAGGATAATCTGAGCTCACTTATGGAGCTAAGCTCTCGTTCTCTCTCACTTTCTGTCTGTTCCATAAGTATGCGGTTTCCATTTGAGACATTTCCACAGTTTGCGGTCAAGACACAGTCGTCCACCTGGAAACTGGCTTACCAGTGACGTAGTGATGATCCTTCTAATTATCTAGCCAACCCAATTTGCTTTCTAATGAAAAGAAAAAACTCACCCTCTGTCTGAACTGATGCTGGAGCGAAATTGGGGGATTGACCCCGGACAGTGATATTATTCATATAATTCCCCACACACACACGACCGCATCCAATAAATACGGGATTCTTGACAATATTTACATAAAATCGAGCTCCTCCGAGTTGAATTGAATTTTTATCCAGCAATTTGTTTATGGCCAGTCTGGGCAACTTCCCACCATCTCCGTTGACGTCGTTGTGCCCGCCCCAACAATCAGATTCGCAGAGTTGAGGCAAATCATTATCATAGCAGAGCACAGCACACACTCACTTGCCGATACATCCAAAAGATACACACAAAAATGTCTGAAAGTTTGCATTTACGTACGGTCCATTCATGCGATAGGGGGAACAAAACGTTTCATAATCCTTTTCATCATTCGTATAAATGACTGCCATGGCAGAAGAGTTAACTTCATTTTATGGTGATAAACTATCATCCGCCATTGAGCTTTGCATCCCCTTTTTACCGGCCGGTCTTCCGTCGGTCGGGACGATGCGATGGCACATCGCACATGTGGGGACGCGTGTTTCACTAACATATTCAATATGATTTACGAGCATATTAACGTTCGAAACAGGCGTCTTTTCTGTGTTTGTGTGTGTGTTGAGAATAAGAATATTTCCCTTTTTTTTCTGTGCCGTTCGGGTTACACTATATGAACGGAGTGTACTGTCAAATACAGAGCTACCAACCTCACAGTTCTGAGTCTCACTCTCTTTGGTGCGCTCATTAAAATGGTGGGAGGATAACATAATAAATGTTTTTCGTTTATGACTGTGTGTCGGGTGGGTGAGGGTGTGGGCCGGGAGCACCGGGAATACTTCACTTTTTTGAAGTAATAGAATTTTGATTGTATCAGTGTAACGTATTAGCGCACACCGAACATTGTCGGCAAATCGATTTTAAGTACATATTCTCGATAAGGTCAAGGAGAAAGTATACCAAACAGAAATGGAGACTCCTTGATGGAGAAATGGCGTGCGGCAGGAGGACGGAGGACTTTGCGTGAATCGATGACGAGGAAATGTGTTACATTATATGTTTTTTTTTATTTGGCAGTAAAAAGTGATTTAAAATTGTTTTTAAATGGTTGCAACCTTTACGGGCGCGATAGAAGGAAAAATATGTTTTATGTACTTTTATTAGATAGGGTTATGGATGGCTGAAGATGTGCGATGAGTAAATTGTTTGTTTTGTGGAGGTTTCCATGCGTAAAAACCATCACTCCAATTTCAACACCAATGCGAAAGCTGCAAGGACAAGGACATTTGTTGGTTATGATTCCATGGAAGGCAAACATTTGCAAATGCGTGTGAGAATTGCCAAGTGAAATTGAAGTAACCATGTTATCCCACGGGTATAGGTAGTAATCATGACTATTGAATATGCAACTTTCGCCTTCGAATTTCTTCTTAACTTTTAGTTTCAGGTAGTAATCATGACTATTGAATATGCAACTTTCGCCTTCGAATTTCTTCTTAACTTTTAGTTTCTTTTGGCGTAAAAAGTGATGTTTGAGACCTATAAGAGGCACCAAGAATGTACCTACCTATCTGTAGTATCCTGGCAAATAGTAGTCTAAAATGTCAGTAAAATAAATAATCTATTATAATATTAAAAGCCGACCCGATTTCTTGTGATAGTCATTTACCCTACTTAAAGAATACAAAATCCATTTTTCTTTTTACCAAATTGAAGCTTACCACTCATAGATGTGTTATGAAGAATAATTATTTGAAAAAAACATTTGTAAAATAGGTAAATTAATATTTTTAAATTGCATTGGTTACAACAACAACAAACAAAGAAAATGAGTATTTCCCCTTCGCTCAGTCGAAATTCTACTTTTTGCGATCGTGCGACAGGACAAGCAAAAACAAAACCACATCGTCATACGTGGGGGTAGTGTTGATTTGTTTTCTCAGTGATTGCTATGGTCAGCAGGAGCAGCTGTATGTACATAGTGATCGTATGTCCTATGCAGGATGGGGTGCGTGCTGCAGTATAGCATGGGGTAGGTATATTAATAATCTTCATAAGAGAAGAGACGTACAAACCAGGTAACAGGGTAAGGTTGGGTTGGGGTAGTTGTTTGGATTTCATATGAAGAGGGAAACAAAGGAAATGAGAAGCAGTATTGTATGAACAAGTACCATGGTCATTGGTCATGGAAAGGGAGGGCGGTGCAGAGGGTGCACATTATATTTGTTGCCTTTCATTCTCCATTGGCGTAGGTATATGGCGATCCGATACTTTTTAAGAAGTTTCACTTCTTTCACGCGTACCGACTTGCACGGTCCCTGGATGGTTTAACTTTAGATTCACAAGGTGGCGCTGCAATCGGGTTCCAGGAATTTTATTTATTTCCTTCTAAACGCCTGAACCGATTTTTCTGAAATTTGGTGTGTGTGTTTGAGGGGATCCCTGGATGAATAAGGACCCAGTAGATGGCGCTGCAATCGGGTTCCAGGAATTTTATTTATTTCCTTCTAAACGCCTGGACCGATTTTGCTGAAATTTGGTGTGTGTGTTTGATGGGATCCCTGGATGGTTAAGGACCCGGTAGATGGCGCTGCAATCGGGTTCCAGGAATTTTATTTATTTCCTTCTAAACGCCTGGACCGATTTTGCTGAAATTTGGTGTGTGTGTTTGAGGGGATCCGTGGATGGTTAAGGACCCGGTAGATGGCGCTGGAATCGAGTTCCAAGAATTTTATTTTTATTTTTTTTCTAAACGCCTGGACCGATTTTGCTGAAATTTGGTGTGTGTGTTTGAGGGGATCATTGGATGGTTAAGGACCCGGTAGGTGGCGCAGCAATTTTATTTGTTTCCTCTTTAAATGGATGGTTTATAGTGGGTCAAAACAATAGCAAAACAAAACACAGTTGTTGTGAAGTTTTACCTCAGTAGAGTGCTTATGTACATAATGAAGGTGAAGCACATACTCATATTTTTTGTCGTTCTGCATGCATGTTGCGTTGCTTTGTGTTTAAATGTATGGTGGTCGAATTTCGACCACTGGGTGAGCCTAGTATAAATAAAATAGTAATTGGGACTTGATCGACAGAGACGGCAGAGAGCAGGCGGCATAGGACAAGATGTTACATTGGCGACGAGGATAAAAACAGAAAAATGCAGGTAAACAAAATAGGAAACCTGGTGATGCAATTGCGAAAATATGATGCGACTTAAATGTTCGCAAATAAAAGAAAAACAAAATAGGGTGATGCGACTTAAATGTTCGCAAATAAAAGGGAAAAAAATATCAAAATAGTGTGAGTGCGATTCGTGTGACAAAAGGAAAATAAGATGGTGTGATGCGACTTAAATGTTCGCAAAAAAAAAAAAAAAAGAAAAACGAAATGGTGTGATGCGACTTAAATGTTCGCAAATAAAAAAAAAGAAAAACAAAATGGTGTGATGCGACTTAAATGTTCGCAAATAAAAGAAAAGGAAAATAAAATGGTGCGATGCGACTTTGATGTTCGCAAATATGTAAAATAAAGTTGATGCGCAACTTGAATGTTCGCAAATGAGTGACATTAGCTAATGAGCTATGAATAAAGAAATATATATTATATAAAAAAAAAGAAAGTAATTGTAGTATCCTGGCAAATAGTAGTCTAAAATGTCAGTAAAATAAATAATATAAATAAAATAGTAATTGGGACTTGATCGACAGAGACGGCAGAGAACAGGCGGCATAGGACAAGATGTTACACTATCCATACTATGTACTATATAAAATGCAACGTCTATCCATAACTCGAGAACCATTTAGGTTTTAGGTATGGGCGTATCTCTGGAACTATTCGGACGATTTTAAAAATTCTTTCAACATTGAAAGTGGTATAGGTACAGGTTACTTGATATTATTATACGCGAGCGGAGGCGCCAGCATAGTCCATTCTACTACCTATTTCAAATGAAACGTCTATCTGTTTCTTTGTTCTTGCGTAATTCAGGAAGCATTTAACCGATTTTCGTGATTTTTGAAGTTATAGAAAGTCCTGAAGCACGATCTAAGCGCCGCTCCTACATATGTAGGTACTTCTTATCGGAGTTCGAAAAGTTGACACCGTAGGGCCTTATACCAAAACTTTTCCATAACAAACAGAAGGAGGAAAGAGACTTCGGAAATTCCATTCAATATCGTGGTTTGTTGAAATTCTTACCATTTCCGCTTTTATCATTGCCATCAAAGAGAAGTAATACGAAATTCTGCCAAAACTTTTGATCAAATGGACACCACAAACAAAAAGACCAACAGGACTACCTACCAAATAGAAGATGAGTTGACGATATTAATCAATTCAACAGCTTTTGCTACCACGACGCAAAAAACAAAGATTTATGGACAATTATGGGGAAGGTAGCCTATACTCAAGCCTAGTACCTACACTACTGTTGTGGAACGACATATCCCATACACCAAAAGCAGTGTCGATTGAAATCAAAGAGCACCATTGAATATCAATAAGTAGAAAAACTGTCGAAAGACGGCTAAGGGAGGCTGATTTTTCTACTTATATAGCTCGTCCAATTCCTTTAATTTTAACAAAAAATAAGCTGAAAATGTTAACATTCGCCAAATCCTACATAAACAAGTCGCAATCGGTTTGGGAACAAGTATTATGGTTATGGACAGAGGCAAGCTCTTTTGAATATCATGGATTGAAGAATAAGATCTATTGCAGGTTGCCAAAGAATGCTCGCAAAAAAATGAGGCCTGTGTGCCAACGGGTACCACATGGTGGAGCATCGGTAATTTAATTGGCCACCTCAAAGCCCCGATCTCAATATAATAGAGAATGTGTGGGGTGGGCTTATATAAAAAGAAAACGAAGCTCAGACTTATTAAGAACGCACGAGGAGACGATTGCTGAAGTTCAAGATATTTCATTGGAAACATTAAAAAATTTGGTTAAATCAATTCCTGTACACCTAAAACAGATCATTAATGTCAAAGGCGGGTTTACTAATTTTTGTTATTATATCACTTATATTAACTTTTTATCTCATTTTGTTTAAAAACATTGAATTGTCAAAATACTTTTGTCCACCAACAGTTCTGAAAGATCGACTAATTTTCTAAACTGAAATATTAAAAATTATAATTTTTTGAATTTTAAGAAGCTTAATATATTATTTGTATACTTAAAAGTCGTTAAGATGTATTAACTCAATAAATCATAAGAAATCGTCGCAACAATCTTATTTTTCTAATGTCAAACCGTTGTATATTTATACAAATGAGGTGTGCGTTAGTCTCGCAAAAACTCGAGAACGACTAGACCGATTTGGATGATTCTTCTTTTGTTTTGTTTGCCTTGAATCAGGGGTGGTTTAGCAAAAAAGAAAATTAGGAAAACCTCAAATGAAAAATCGGAAAATAAAAAAAATCTAAATCACCAATAACCACAAAAAATGTTAAGAAAATCTTTTTTATTTGCCAAAATGTGAGTTTTGGTCAAAATTGGACAAAGGGGCGTGGCTCCTCCCATACAAACTAAATTAATCTTATACATATATCTCGAAACCCACCTAACTGATTGTGCTCAAATTTGTAGAAAGTGTTCCCAATTAACCAAAAGCTGTTTTTGTTTGGTCAAAATTAGAGAAAGGGGCGTGGTGTAGTATCGGCACTGTGCGATGCCAATACTTGGCTATATAAAATGTAAAACAATGAAAATAAAGTCGCACTACATAAAATAAAAATACGGAAAATAAAAGTCAATTGATAGTAAACTATAGAGAAATCGGTTCTTGAATATTGGGTCTCTACAATTGGCGACGAGGAAAAACTTATATAAAAACAAAAAGAAGGATGAATAAGAAGAAAGAAAATAACAACCAAATATTAGTAATTTTAAAGTGAACAAAAAGAAATAGCGAAGTGCATTATAATAAAACAAATAAAAAATAAAATTGAATGTTTTAAATGCTGGGTATAAAAAAAACGAGAAAGTTAAAAAAGAAAAAGAACTTGAAGTGACTGTTCCGTTTTGCTTAAATGCAGTAGAAAAAAAAAGAAAAGAAAAGGAAGAAATATATTAAATTCGAGAAAAAATAACTTGAAGTGAATGTTCCGTTTTGCTTAAATGCAGTAGAAAAAAAAGAAAAGAAGAGGAAGAAATAGATTAAATTCAAATGTTTGCTTAAATGCTGTATTGCTTAAATGCTGTATAAGAAATTCATAAATTAAATTCGAATGATTTTAAATTTAATGTTTTGTTTAAATGCTGTATAAGAAATTCATAGATTAAATTCGAATGATCTCGAATTTGATGTTTTGCTTAAATGCTGTATAAGAAATTCAGGATTGAAATAATATGGAATTGTTAAAACTGTTTTACAGTAAAAAAAAAATAAAATTAAGAAAGTAAATGTAGTATCGGCACTGTGCGATGCCAATACTTGGCTATATAAAATGTAAAACAATGAAAATAAAGTCGCACTACATAAAATAAAAATACGGAAAATAAAAGTCAATTGATAGTAAACTATAGAGAAATCGGTTCTTGAATATTGGGTCTCTACACGTGGCACCTCCCATACGCTCAAATTTTGAAGAATTGTTAGGTATTGGGCCGGGAGTATTGTAAAATTAATAACATTGATGTGCGTTGTCCAACAAACAATCCGAAGAAATGTGGGTTGGATTGGAAAACGGGGAATATCACGACCCATGAAACAAAGTTATTTGAGACACCATAGCTTTAGATTTTAAATTTAATAAATGGACATACTAATTGCCTGAATGAAGCATTTTACAAAACAGAGCGGTATTAGACAAAAGGGCGTGGCGGCTCCCATAAAAAAAACGCTATTCTTCGACAGTCATGGGGGCCAAAGTTTGTAAATTTTTAACATTGATATTCATTGTCCTGATAGACACTAGAATATAGCTAGGCAATACAATTCCTGGACACGAGCAAAGCTTGACCATCGGCGGCTTAAATAGTTCCTTTTGATGGGCAGCAAAAACAAGATTTAAGATTTAAGATTTAAGATTTAAGATTTAAGATTTAAGATTTAAGATTTAAGATTTAAGATTTAAGATTTAAGATTTAAGATTTAAGATTTAAGATTTAAGATTTAAGATTTAAGATTTAAGATTTAAGATTTAAGATTTAAGATTTAAGATTTAAGATTTAAGATTTAAGATTTAAGATTTAAGATTTAAGATTTAAGATTTAAGATTTAAGATTTAAGATTTAAGATTTAAGATTTAAGATTTAAGATTTAAGATTTAAGATTTTAGCTTTAAGATTTAAGATTTAAGATTTAAGATTTAAGATTTAAAATTTAAGATTTAAGATTTAAGATTTAAGATTTAAGATTTAAGATTTAAGATTTAAGATTTAAGATTTAAGATTTAAGATTTAAGATTTAAGATTTAAGATTTAAGATTTAAGATTTAAGATTTAAGATTTAAGATTTAAGATTTAAGATTTAAGATTTAAGATTTAAGATTTAAGATTTAAGATTTAAGATTTAAGATTTAAGATTTAAGATTTAAGATTTAAGATTTAAGATTTAAGATTTAAGATTTAAGATTTAAGATTTAAGATTTAAGATTTAAGATTTAAGATTTAAGATTTAAGATTTAAGATTTAAGATTTAAGATTTAAGATTTAAGATTTAAGATTTAAGATTTAAGATTTAAGATTTAAGATTTAAGATTTAAGATTTAAGATTTAAGATTTAAGATTTAAGATTTAAGATTTAAGATTTAAGATTTAAGATTTAAGATTTAAGATTTAAGATTTAAGATTTAAGATTTAAGATTTAAGATTTAAGATTTAAGATTTAAGATTTAAGATTTAAGATTTAAGATTTAAGATTTAAGATTTAAGATTTAAGATTTAAAATTTAAGATTTAAGATTTAGGATTTAAGATTTAAGATTTAAGATTTAAGATTTAAGATTTAAGATTTAAGATTTAAGATTTAAGATTTAAGATTTAAGATTTAAGATTTAAGATTTAAGATTTAAGATTTAAGATTTAAGATTTAAGATTTAAGATTTAAGATTTAAGATTTAAGATTTAAGATTTAAGATTTAAGATTTAAGATTTAAGATTTAAGATTTAAGATTTAAGATTTAAGATTTAAGATTTAAGATTTAGGATTTAAGATTTAAGATTTAAGATTTAAGCTTTAAGATTTAAGATTTAAGATTTAAGATTTAAGATTTAAGAACTATGAAGCTGATATTTTGAAACAATCTTTTTTTATGGCCAAAGTGAGCACTAAGAAAAGATTTGGGGAAATTCGAACTTCAAAAGGAGGATCAAAGTTTGTATGGCGATATTCTTAATTTTCGACTCTGTGATCGGGTAACAGAGGTTTTATTTTTTTAAAGAATTTTTCCTATATTAAAACATTATGTACCCTCCAATATTTTGTAAAAGGAAAAAAATAAAAATCATTTCGAATTCTATTTGCCGCGTTTCGATTGTTCTGCACACGTTGTCCGCTAGTCCTACAAAAATATTGTTGGACGGACAACTTCCTACAGGTCCATTTTTGAGAAATTTTGTAAGGGACATACTTTTTTATGTCGTGTCCGAATGAAGCTTCGTGAGGACATTTATACTCTTGGATGTTTGTCAGAGAGAGAGAGACAGGCGTTACGTACTTTGTGCTTTAACAAGTGTTGAACTGAACCACTGCGCCTCAAGACAAATAGTTGGTGCGTAATATCTTCACTTGAGACCCTCGGCCTAGCTCTGTATTTTCCGGGGTTTGAACTTGAGTTGACACCCCTCGTGCCCATAAATAGCTACTCAGAATGTCTTACGACTGTACGAGTAAACCCCAAACCAAAAAAGTACACGACCTGTAGCTGGAGTTCCCGCCTCGGACTGTTTGCATATTACGAACCATATTTCGGACGGGCATACTACGTATCATCACATATGTACTCTTTCGAATCTACACGTAATTTGGGGCGACCAAGCTTAGGCAGCTCATAAATATCATCTCAAAACAGATAAAGCAATCAAATGGTAAAACAAAATTCCACTGCTACTGTGTCTTCAACGTAATCCCATTGCATAACACATGCCACAGTTAAACTCGTCCATATACAAAACGCTAAGCTCTTAAGGCGAGCAATTTCATTCCATATCCACGTACGTGCACCGTACTATACACATCCAGATTGCGACACAGAGCAACAAACGTTTCACGAGCTAAAATGTACCTAATTAGCAAAGAAGCTAGGAAACACACAGTTGACAACTTGATAAGTCGGCCCATGTCTTACTTTATTATACTAGTATCTGTAGCAAGCAGCTCGCGCGAGCAGTTCATGTTAGTACAAGGGAAAAACATAATGTCAAAGAGGAATTACATAATTGGCAAAACGGGAAAAACGGGAGGCCGCAAATCCCAAATAGACACGGCCACACTATTTAACGGATATACAGATATATATCAGCAGCATCCATGGGCACAGCGATTACCGCTCAGTCCTCGCAACCTCATCATCGTCGTCATCTTCATCAGTGTCCCCATCACTGATCTATTATTACAGTAGTTTGAGATGCGATTAGAAAATACCAAACCAGTCCCGCCAATGTCTTTCATTTCTGGCCACACAGTAGTTGCCAAGCAAGTATAATATTTTCTCGTCTCGGAACGGTACCACAACGAAGCCGGCGAGCACAATGGGTGGAGAAAGAAACCATTGTGGACGTGGTAGTAGATTAAAACTGCCAACAAAATTATATTTAATTTCTTAATATTTACTTCCTCGGGCGAGATTTCAATTCAGATCTCGCCGTCACCGTCGTCGCCGGATTAACCCATTGTGGCACATAGCCATAGAGGTGAGTAATCCCAACTCTGGCCAACTGAAAAAGAGCTTTAACATCTGTGCACAAGCACAGAATGGATACATAGATATTTAGATACTTAGATACTTAGATACTTAGATACTTACTCAGTGTAACATTGTAGGTTTTCTGTAGATCGACTTGCCCACGTAACGCCCGCAATCGGCGCAATTTGGACTCCTGCGCTTCGACACGTTCACGTAACCGTCGCAAGCGTTCACCCTCAGCGGCAGCCGCCGCACCACGTACTTCTTGAGCTTTAAGGAAACGTAAACGCTGTTCTTTGGCTGCGAGCAGCTGATGCTGGGAATCGATTTGTTGTTGCTGCCGGAGTGCCATTGCCCTGAGTTCGGCAGATGTTGGCCTTCCGGGCACCTAAAAGTCAACAAAAAATAAAAAGTTTAAAAATTAATAAAAACATTTTTCCGTTATTTAAATTCAAAATGTATGTTTGTGTATCGATGTTGGTGGGTGGGTGTAAGTGCGGAAGATATATACGAAGCCCGGGGGCGATGCGATGGGAAAAAAAAACAAACAAAATTCGAAATTGCTCTGGTGGTACACCATGGCGTATGAATGCCTCTAAATATTTCATGCAACCACGTACGTACTATATGTTGCTGATAGCGGTGTTGGTGGTTTCGCTTTCGGGTTTATTCTGCCACTGAAACTGAATCTAATCAGGGGAACATTTCGGCGAGTGTCACGATACTCTGTGTCGTTTGTTGCAATTAAATGCTGGGTGAGAGAAAACCAGCGCTAGGGATGTGTCACGCATTAAGGAGGAGGACGTATTGCGGGGGTGGCCGTGGCAGTGTGCGTTTTTATGGAATTGAATTAATTTCATATGTTTCATGGCGTGAGCTTTCTTCTATATATTTTTAATATTCCCTTGCAGATGAGCATAAAAGAAAAGTGCTTGCCACCCGGACAGATATCCGAAACGAATGTGTCTGCTGCTAAATGAAATGGAAGCTGTTTAAACAAAGACGCCTTAGGAGAGATATGGATATCTTCTGTATACCATCAGGCCTAACCATATGGGTGCATTTGAACGTTATAAGGCGTTGTATATGGATGTGATTTATTATGATTATGAATGGAGATCTTGTTGCGTTTGACATTTTTAAGTGGGAAAGATGAAAGCGGAGTTGTTGTCGCTCAAAATGTGGTAGAGAGAGATTCCAAACCAAAAAATGGAAAGAGGCAAGGAGCATTCATTTTCTGCAAATTTAACGACTTTACTTTGAATTTTCCAAGAGAGTTGTCTTTTTACAGAAAATATTTTAGTACAAATGAGGAAATTCTGGTGTAATTTGGCAGCACTATTGTTAAATTTAATGGTTAAGGTTTCTGACTACAACTCTACCTAACGTGGTGTTTTCATGGAACACGACTCGTTTTAAAAACTGCAATATGCATGGGAATCTTTTGCTTTCAATGACGTTTTCGAGAGTTTTCAGCTCGGTATGAATAGGGTATAACTTTGGCAGCACCATTTCTTCAATTGACTATCTTTCTCGTTGTTTTTTTTTTTTTTTTCTTCTCTTTTAATCTCATGTTGGTGGAATCACATGTCTCGTCTTCTTCGTGCCAAAAATATTCAGCTGCCATTTTCTGCCATTCAACTTAATAAAAAAAGTGAAATTATTTCCCATGTGAAGTTATTGCCCGTGAAGTTATTTCCCTGCACCGTTAAAATGTACTCGGCAAATTACTGCTTTAAGTATTCCTTGTATTCCTTGTAGGCACCCAGCGTCAATAAGACGTCCGACGATCTCTCATGTGAAATCACAATAATGACATTGTGAAGTATTTAAGCTGGCAACAGATCACCATAGATGACAGTGGGCCGTGTACAAGTACACACTACAACCATGCATGCAGCTCCATTGCTCATTTCTTACTGTAACAGTCAGACCTTCATCGCCTTCAAAAAAGTAAGACCCATTGACGCCGCCTGACCTTACGCACAGGTGCTTTATGGGCGTATAAAAGTGTCTCCTGAATGACGATTTTCCTCACTCCAAGTTACCTAGGTGAAAATATGTAGGTATTATCCAGAAAAGAAGATTTTTCATTGAAAAGTCAGCATCAACTATCTGCTATCCTCTTTGCCCATGATTTTGGGACTTAAGGGTCCTATTTTCATTGCACAAATTTTCAATTTCCACGGGTAGGTGAACAGGATTTTAGGTGCAAGTCCTGCGTAAAAATGCGCCAAAGGGAGCCATAAGGTCTACTGTCCACGTAGCTCCGCTTCATACCCCAAACAAATTATACACGAAACAACAACAATGATTTTTAATAAAATGTGGGGTGTTATTTCCTTTTTTGGGGGTCTTATTTCCTAATGAAAATTGGGGTCTTCTTTCATTATGAAATAAGATTTCAAGACCCCAATTTTCATTAGGAAATAAGGCCCCAAAAGAAGAAATGTAATAAGATCCCAAATGAAAAACGAACTGCTTGGTTTTACTGTCAGATTTGGGGCCTTATTTCATTTTTTTGGGGCTTTATTTCTTAATGAAAATTGGGGTCTTATTTCATATTCGAAATTGGAGTATCTATTATTTCCTTATGAAATAACACCCCAAATTTGGAGAATTATTTTTAATTTTTTTTTTGGGGCTTTGTTGTACGCTTGTTTGCACGTTTTTTGAAAACGGAAAGAGTAGGCACTTATAACGTGTAAAGAGTTTGGAAAATATCTGACAACAAGATTTTAAATTGCAGACATTCGTACCCAATCCTATGCATATGCGATCATACGAGTAAAACTATTTGCTTAAGCTGCGAGTACACGACATGCAAAGCCCGACATACGCATGCCAATCCGACGACACGATATGTTATGGCATGTACTGTGACATGTGCGAAAAATTTGCTGAGTAGGTGCACAGCATGAAAATGTTGTCCCAAAGTTGGCATGTTCTTATGTCTACGGTGACTGGCATGTGATTTTTTTTTTTTTTTTTGTGTGCACAAATATGCCGATTACACGACATGTAGCACAGCAGAGGCATGTAATATGTAGCTATTAAGATCAGTTCGATTTAGTGTTTTCGTTCATGCAAAAAGAGGGTTTGACCCATTAATTTTAACTTTTGCAGTTTTCACACGTATGGATAAATCACCAGATAAATAAACCGTCAGCCAAATTCACCATAGTGTCGTGGTCGATGCAGTGATCTAGAATGAAGATCCAACATAAACTCGGACCACTACCTTGCACCAAACAGTGACTTTTTGCGGATGAAGAGCTGTTTTATGAAGCACATGAGGGTTCTCACCTGTCCAGTAACGCATATTTTGCTTATTGACGAAGCCGTTTAATCAAAAATGCGCTTTATCATTACAATTAAAATTTAATTAATTGTAAACGTTGTTCGTTCGTGTACTTCACCATGATGAAAAAGATGATTTTACTAAATATTTTGACATTGACAGTTCGGTAATCGGTTTAAGTGTTCGTTCACACTGAAAGTTTGAAGTTGTCAAGTCCGGTGGAGGATATATGTTTTCAAAAGTGAATAAAACTAAAAAAAATATGAAACGCATTTTTTTATTGTTTAGTTTGTCATATAGCATAAGAATGTGGGTTTTATTTTTTAAAAATTAAGTCATCCAAATACTGACCATCTAGTTGCACACACGCGCTGCAGTAGACTGGAATTTCACGGCTGATAATTTCCTTCAACTCCGTTATAAAGTGCGGGTTATTACCATACCGAGGTACAATAACCATTTTTAATGTCTAGGCTAACTTTTACGAAGTCACAATGGCGAAAATTTCCATATAAAATTATCCACTGTTACCGTCAAAATATTTAAGTTGAAGATTAAAAATGATTATTGGTAAGGCCCATAGACTTTACTCTTGAGGTACCCCCTAGAACCAAATCCATGGGAGTTAAGTCTGGTGATTTTGGTGGCCACGGGACATCCCTAAAGAGGCTGATAAGCTTTCGTGGGAAATGTTCACGGAGCAAATTCATGGAGGTTCTGGAAGTATGCGAAATCGCTCCATCTTGCTATAATTAAAACCACATGTGTGATGAGTAATATGGATGTGCTCGCAAATTTGGCAAAGAAAATCCGGTGGGCATGCGTCCATAATTTTGACTGTTCACAGCATTTATGGCTTGTCTCGTGGAATTTTCAAAAAAATAAGAGCTGGATGATTCCTTTAGTCGATAACTGAAGACACGAGTTACTGAACCCTTGGGCAATGTAAGGGGTCTTTGGTGTTTCAGTCGTGTTCGTGAAGCCCAGTAGCGACAATTTTGTTTATTTACGTGGCTATTTAGGTGGAAGTGAGCCTCGTCGCTCCAAAAAATGCAATTAACCGTGCGAAATCTCTCCATCATTGTTTCACCGACGTTTTTGCTTAAATTAAAGTCATTTTATTTAAGTTCTTGCACTAATTGAATCTTAAAAGTATGAAATTTTAAGTCTTTCTTTAGAATTTTGTGAACAATACTTTTTGGAAGTACTAAGCCGACCGCTCTCTTCCGCACTGACAGACGTGGGTTTTCACACAAACTTTGTTCCACCACCTGAATGTTTTCGGTGGTCCTTGATGTTCTGCTGGGCCCTGGCTGAGAAGTGTTTAGAGCTGAAGAAGTTTGGCGGAATCTCCATCGCTCAATCGGCGAATATTGTAACGTAAAAACGTTTCATTTTCAATTTTTTTAGATATTCGCATTTGAAAACATAAATCCGCCACCGGAAACCCTGAACTATTTTTTTTTTAACTGATATATTTTTTTTTCTTTTATTTACAGGCAACATCAAAGTTCATTTGCCAATTGTTATTCGGTGAGTGTTTTTATTATTTTTTATTTCGAAATATTTTTTGGTAGGTATTGAATTTTAACTCCTTTCTTGTTTGGTACGTAGTTTCTTTTATTCAGCAAGAAGCTCTGTTTTTGACAAACATCTGAAGTTTCTGTCGTGAATTTTCTAAAAATGAGTGTGTAACGAATTTTTGTTTCGAGCATTTCTCTAATTACATAGTGTAATTTGTCTGTATTTTTGTGAGTTTCGAACATAAAAATACGCACTACAAAAAAAAGAAAATACCAGTTACCTTCTTTTGTCTTACAATGGTTGCGGTTCCGATCCTTGGTTCTGATGTCACAACAATTGTAGTTGTACTACGCTTTTGTGGCATTGACGATGGTGTCATTTTTGGCAAATTGCCAGAAACCGGTCGACAAACGCAGGTCAACATGATTTATTATTTTTTTTTTTTACAACTTTTAGTAATAAGCTTTAGCACTTTAAAAAACACACAATTTTCTTTTTTTTTCTTATTTAAAACCTTTTAAAGGATATTATTGCCATTCGATTAGAAAAATACGAAAAAACAAAAACACAGTCTAATCACAGATCACTGCAAATGAGAGAGAGAGAAAATGTAGGATAAAAAACAGAAGAACAAAAAAAAAACTCTATAAGAATAAACAAAAGAAATAAAAAGTTAATTTACTAAGTTGACAGAAAGTGCTGTGCGTCCTTGCGCTGCGCTGTGAGACGGGAACAAAGAGGAAAATAGTTGGATAAACAGTGCCTAGCAGAGGTAAGAGAGACTGAGATTCCCATCTTCGACCTATTTACAGTAATTTGCCTACAAGCTAAATTTTACGCTCCCAAAAAGTTTAGGTGCGCTAGTATTGTTGCATAGAAATTCGTATTGACAAACGTCAAAAATCCTCTCCACCAACACATTCGCACCTAATCTTTTTACACGGATAGGAACTGATGTACACAGATAGGAAAACAAAATGGCGGATTCCTGGCAAAAATTGAGGGGCCCAGCGGCAAGAGGATTCGGAGATGGGTATCTCAGTCTACCTTACCTCTGGTGCCTAGTTAACTTTTCTAAGATAAATATTCAAAGGGAGATGACGACCGCCCTCCCTCAAACTCATGGCTCAAACTCAAAAACTAAAGGACACGCTTCCTTATGTTAACATTTACAATGTTCTAATGGGTGGTGGTGCTGGTGGGCTGGGTATGGACATGGACACCAAAGGATATCCCACTAGTTGACATAAAGGACAGACTATGACGGAACATGTGAACAATGTGTATTTATACTTGAAGTTGACATTCTTATGTAACTTTTATGAATGATACGCTGTGTGTCATGGGGGAAAAGGCTAACAAAGACTGGCGCTGGCGGTTAAATAAGCTCGAATTGCATACGACATGTGTGATTGTTCTATTTTCGTTTACCGTATATCTACGAATACCTGGAATTGCTGATGCAAATATAGGCAAACAAAATTGGCTTTCCATATTGAATGGAGAAAATGTGCCAAAGTCGTCCTCTATTTTGGTTATGTTCCGTCTTTTTTTTTTTTTGTTGTCTCTCTAGAGCTAGACAGACTTGAATGTCGAAATGAAAATTGAAGCTCTTGCGCTGGACCGTGTTGCGATAAGAATATTAAATACGCTCGCAAAACCCGCCGCAGGCTGGGGACGACAACAAAATCCTTTTTGTGTCCGCAAAATTAGTTCATTTTCTCGCGATGAAAATTTGTCTGCCACAAGTCCTTGCGCAATTCGTTGGCCCAAAAGAGTGTATTATGTGGTATGGAGGAAGAGGACCATCGTCTTCTCGCTCAGCCCATTCGCCAAAGTCATTTCAACCATGAGAATAAATTGGATTCAAAACATAATGGAGAAAAGCATTTCATTAAATTTCAAGGATATCTCGATAGTTAGTATAGGAAAAGAGAAAAGTTTTCTTCTGAATCTTTTTCTTTTTCCTTCCTCTTTGTTCTGCTGGCAAGTTTGAAATTTGAACTTTGGGAATTGCGGATGCACGTAAGTGATTGCAGGCGAATTTTCTAATTGCAGTGTTATGATGTCATGATTTTTATGATAGCTTAGTTGTAATTGGAGGGGCCAGGAAGTCAATTGAAGTGTTCGAATGGATTTGGGGTGTAGCAAATAGGATTTTCTTTTTTTGATTTGTCTTCCAAGGAGCATATATATTATTTTTGATCGCACTTTTGGGTGGGAACATTTTTGAAAAATTTACACATTTTTTATAGCAATTGCGTCTAGTTCATCGTATGATTCCAAACATCTTCTATTTCCATTCCAATTGTTTGTGGAATAGAAGCAATAGCAATGTGGCTATCATTTTCGATTGCCTTGGCATGGTTGCAGTTGGTTGGTTTAAGATGGTCCACTTAGACAAAAATAGGTCAATTGTGGACCCAATTATGCAATTTTTCTAATGAAATATTAAATGCTAGGCGGCATCACTAAGACCGTTCAGATCGTGGTAAAGGCACTGGTCTAGTGTGGCTTTCCGGACACTACTGCCTGCTCACATACCTCAGCTGTGCAGCTCCTGATGAAATCAGTGTAAGGAATATCCAACCCCCATTCCACAGTGTCATGATGTTTGTTAGTGTGGCAATGTTGTAGGGTGGTCCCAAAAGTACCCGAGAAAAATAAATTTATTTCTCTACATAGCTCGATAAATTGTTCCCAACGATGTTCAATATAGCTTCGATACCCTGTTTATAGTGCGAATTGTTGAGCTCCTCAAAATAGCCATCACCCGCAGACTTCACCTCTTCACCGGGTACTTTTGGGACCACCTATGTACCTCTCTAGTGGCTTAAAATCCCAGTGGACAGCGGCTTGTCGAATGGCGGTGACTTCGGCCTGAAAAACTCTGCTATAACTCGGAAGGTCTAAGAAGAGGTTGATGTTCAGGTTTTCCGAGAAGCTGCTGTCGACATCGACTCTACATCGTATTTTTGACCCATCTAGAAGTTCCGCTGTTGGAGAGGTTTTCAGATCTCAGTGCTCCCGTGATACTGAGAGACTGTTAGGATATGCTGCTCTTTGAACTTTTTAGATCGTATCTCGTAGATTGAAATTCGACTTAAAGGCGGTCACCCAAACCATTACTTCATATGGGATCAGTCTAACTACCGCAGTGTACCTTCAACCAATACATAATATGCGACTGTTCGCCTTCTTGTAGGAGTAAAGGACAGATATTGCTTTTTTTGGCACGTTCGTTAACGTTCCCAACTAGCCAGTGCTGCTTGAGAGATTAAGAGGGGTAATGAGAAACTTGGAATTCAGTATTTCCTTGTTTGGTTAACATTAAGACCACAGCTTCCTGCCCACTTAATGATTTGCTGTAATAGGAATTGTATGACCTCTGTTAAGAGTCTGCGTTAATTTACCTGACACAGAAGCGACGTCGTCCGCATAAGCAAAAGGTCTACACCTGGTATTTTCTATCTCCCAGAAATCTGTTAAGAATCAGATTCCAGACGAAAGGAGAAAGGACATTGCCCTGATTTTGACTTTGTGCTCCACAATACAGCAGACGGATTCACATATATGACAATCCAGCGTAGGGCATTGATATAATCGAATTGGTGTCAACGTTGTTGAAAGCTCCTTGTAAAGGGTTTTTTTTTAAGCGTTTGCTATTCTCCTAATCGTGCCTCGACCACAGCTCTGCAATGCGTTTCCAGCACCTTGGCAAAGACTTCGCGGGGAGACTTAAAAGTGATATACCCCTATAATTAGAGCAATCCCTTTTACCCCCTTTCCCCCCAATCTGTCAATCGCTGGGAGTTTCGCCGCATTCACAGGCCACTTTAATGACACGAGAGAACCATTTCACCTAAGACCTTGAGCATTTCTGGTCGGATTTCATCCACGCCGGCAGATTTGTCAGCTTTTAGCGATTTGATCGCAAAAGTGACTTCTCGTCTACCGTATGGGACTATTTTCCGCCCTGCTCAAGGCGATGGATCTGTCATCCTCAATGTCCTGGATTGGATTGATCAATTCAGAAAAGTGCTCGCTCCATCTGCGCAAGATGTCCTCATCAAGATGTGTACCATCTTTGGATTTGACTCCTTCAATGATGTTCCACTTCCTTCCTCTAAGACGGCGGATGGTCTGCCAAAACACCTTGCTTGCAGATCTGTGATCACGGTCTAATTTTCCGCCTAACCCCTTCCAAGATTGTTCTTTGGCTGCTTTAACAGGCAATTTGCAAGTTCTTCGCGCCTCAATGTACCGGTTTCGAGAAGGCCAGTCTCCCAAGTGAATCCAACCCTTGAAAACCTTTTTCTTCTCTCTGTTGGCTTCTTGAACTCCAGGCGTTGTATACCACGCAGTTCTTATTTTTCTCCAAGTCCCTAATTCCAAATCAAAGCACAGCCAACACCCAGCCCTATGTATTTTACAAGTTAATAAAAACAAACATGTAACATTGTTGGGACCATCAAACTAGGTCTTATGTCATGCATAATTTTAGGCGGACGGCAATAATTCAGCACGTATTATCACAAATCCTATTTTTCCACTTGGCCAGACATAAATCATGTTACAGCTATTATATGACTATGTATGCCATCATAGGCGGTGACTCTGACAATACACACATGCATTTCACGAAACAATGGTCGTAAAGGTTATCACCTCCTGCCGTATGGTCTTCTTCCACCTCTGTGGTATATCGAAGCTTATTAACTCGGTGTTCAGTTTTTTTTTTTTTTTGACACCACATTTCCGTGAAATGGAGACCGAACAAAAAGTTTAATAAAATGACCATCAGTCATCATTCCATTGCAGAGGTTTCCGTTTTTTTGTTTCGTTTTCGTGTCAATTTTCAGCCGACCGACGACGCAACGCACCAAATGAAGACCGAACGAAGTACTAATGATTTTCACACCACAAATCAATTTTTATTGCGGTCTTAAATTGAAGGTAAAAAGGTTTTTTTTTGTTCGCTCCTGACCATCCTACCGTGGTGCAATGATTTGGCAGTTTCACGTCTTTTTTTCTTTCATCAGTCATCACATCACACTCATATGTACGGATGCGCACGCACTCTTTTCTTCCGGATTTTTGTATCGTTTTGTGAATGAATGCAGATGCAACCAGAAAGACCAACAAAAAGGTGTCGAATATTTCCGTTAATCGTGTTATTCAATTAAACGCAGCATGACAAGTCCGTATAGGGCAGAGGCGAATCTCCCGTTGATTTCTACAGAATTTATTGCTTTATAGCAACTGAACAGTTTAAGAATTT
Source organism: Cheilosia scutellata (assembly GCA_955612985.1). NCBI lineage: Eukaryota > Metazoa > Arthropoda > Insecta > Diptera > Syrphidae > Cheilosia > Cheilosia scutellata. The sequence continues at coordinate 72,853,593 of OY015311.1, read as the reverse complement.
ATATAAGAATGTATCACTTTGAAGGAACGTGTAGAACAGAACCGTTTCGATGAAAATTGTCGTTTGTGCGCATAAGGCATTGACACTTTGAGTTTTGATACAAATGCGTGTTTTTATTTCTAATTAACTGACTACTCTAGACTAGAGATTTTAAAATGATGCTTAAGCAGATTCCTGAATAGCATGACGCTTACCTACCTTCAAAGAGACACTGTGACCAGGGCGTAGCGAGGGGGGGGGGCGTGGGGGGTGTCGCCCCCCACCCCCCTCACGCTTTTCAAGAGTCGGCAAATCAACGATCAATTTTCAAAAACTTGTTTTCGATTTTAAACTTGTAAATGTAAATACAAAAGTCGGCATTTTCAAAGGTTCCTGATGAACTCCTTAAAATCGGTGAATTTGCCGACTAAAATCCTTAAAATTTAGCGAGTTTCCATTCGATTTTAAAAAGGACGGTCGGCATCGGTGAATTCCTAGTTCGCGGCTTATTGATGTGGAATGCGAACTTTAACAATTCGCGGCAAACGTGTGTTTGGGCAAAGAGGAGGATAATTAATTATCCCATCAAAATGTATTAAGAATTCCAAACTTTTTGCCGCGGACGAAAACACCCGCGCGAATTATCAAAGTTTATTCGCAATCCACATCATTTAATACGCGTTCCACAAACTAGCGAATTAAACATTCGTTCGAACTTAACCTCAAACTAGACATTGTGGGTAGAAACTGATGGCTGAAATTCGCGAACTGCCGCGATCTATAAGTGTTCATTTGAACGGACTGTCAAAGCTTGCGAATAGTCGTTCGATCGTAGGTAGTTGGTCGCTCTGATGTGAATGGTCTTTTAGGTATTAGCCCAGGGGTGTTCCTGTTAAGATTGGTCAAAATTGGACAAAGGGGCGTGGCGCCTCCTATACAAAAAGCATCTTCTATCGAGTGAAACTCGTTGACGTTAGATATAACTCGATAACCGCTGGGCCGATTTTCATGATTTCTATACCGTCGGCAAGTTCCTGCTATAAGTCGGCATTTCAATGAAAGTCACCCCCCCACGGCTCAAACCCTCGCTACGCCCCTGACTGTGACTTGTACCCGTTGGCTTGGTTCCATTATATATCCCGGCTTTTACTCCGGTTTCCATTTAAGAGTCTTATATAAAGTCTTAAAAAAATTCAATTTTCCTATTTACAAAAAAGCTTGAGTTGATATATTTTCTATAAAAATTTGGAATACCGTTAGTCCAATGAAAGATTTTGTACCTATAGCTACTGAATGACAGATAGCATTCCTAAAATGATTTTGACATTTCTCTCAATCTAAATAAAAGGTGGGACAAAATTCATCGGCATCCCCCTATCGGAAGATTCTATAATTTTTGCAAATGGCGGCAAATGTCAATTCTACTTTGACATTTATAAAATAAACAGATACAAAATACACGTCAAGGCACCAAGTGACAAAGAACAGGAACAGGAACAGAAACTGAAACAGAACAGAAACTTTTTCGTTCTGTAGTAAATTCTGGTTCTGTTTACGTTGCTCGCTCAGCTACACAAAACTGAAACAGATTCAAAAAAAAAATGGCTGTCATCTATTCTGTCAAATGCTATCATGAAATTATGTCCACTAAAATCATTTTTTTCCGTCTGGTAGTCGAATTTACAACTCAAACTACCTAACGCAGCAGCCAGATGACAGATGCAGAAAAATGCAAACAAGAAGAACCTCCCTCTCACGATAAATTGGCATTTCTGTCGCTGGCTGGCAGCAATAGAAACAATCAATATAGACTTGTTTACGTTCTATCGTCAAACAGCAATTTTTCTGTCGCTAATTTCTGTTGCTGAAAAAAAAAGTCTCTTCCTTATTCATAATACAATTTAACAAACAACTTTAAAAGTCTTGTTAAAAAAATTTACAAATATAGTCCGAGGAGAAGAAACCATTAACATGAGCATGGACAATGGTCAATGGTCATTCGGCAATTTTAGAAACTTGTTCCACCGCTTAATTTACGCGTGAAAAGAGCGCGTGACAATTTAATAAAAATTCCCAAAACTAACAAACATCTCTGCATAAATTTGAATTCATTGAAATTCTCCAAAAATTTCGCACTAGCCAAAAACCAACTCGTTTGTAAATATGTTTCCCTCGTCACACTAGTTGTCCAGAACTCCGACTCCGATTTAAACTTGTGAACAGCTCAGTGAACTTGAACATTGTGCGTGCCATCAATCTCGTCAAAAATAACGCAAAATGTTTTCTACCACCAACCAGGCCAATAAAGAGATATACCAACTACAAGTGTGACTTTCTTAAGCTCCCAATTATCAGACTGACCCTGCTGCACACGCCATCATAAGCCTAAGCCATATATCGGAGTCGGAGTTGAGCCTACTGGTCTTTCTTCACCTCTTCGTGGCTCATTAAAACAAAACTCGTATGGTAAACACTTTTTTTTTTGTGCTGGCCCTTCGAAGCGAACCGAAAAAACATACACAACAAAAACTGATGACACGTGTGACGTTACATATGTTTTACCTTGTCCCAGCTTCATATCTATAACGCTGACGAGAAAAAAAACAAAACAGAAAAAAAAAACAGTCAATCCAGCAATTCTGAGCTTTACAAAGTGACAGATATGTAGATGGGTGGTATTTATGCTGATTCAATTTGCTTTCCATCTGTGTGATGAAATTTAGCAGGAGGACAGATTGACAGATGGAGTGCTTAGGATGGAACTATAATCCCAGCCATATGGACCGACCACGGAAGCTGAGAAATGGACCCCAAAGTTAATTAGTGTTATGAATTCACTTGGGGAGGGGGTTGTAATATTGAATTCTGTTTTAGGGAACAACCAAGAAAGCAGCTTCCAAACCGATTGACTGATTATGGTTATTTGGCTGGGTAATCTCTGTACACATGGACACTCTGACTGAATTTATTATTTATTACCAGAGCTGGAAGTAATTTTTCAGCTATTGCCATTGATTTACCCAATTACATTGGGAATTTGGTTGTGCTTCCTTTTTTGATTGGGAAAACATGTAAATAAGTAATCCTTTTTGGCTTATGAAAAATTCCAGCAATTTCCTGATGATGAACATTTGGCACATCCTACCCAAAGATACTCCCTCGCGATTTGAGCTCGTGCCTGTGTATCTGTATAGGTATAGGTGCGCCATTGCATGTTGCACTTCCTTCTTTGTTGCATACACAAGTTTGGAGGTGTTATTTGATTGATTTCATCTAACAGAGGTAGAGTTTGTTGTATTTTCACCGGGAGTCACGCTGTCAAGCTCTGTTGCAAGCAAATGTGTTTCGAAAACTGTAAGTAGGCGTAGAGTGCATATCTCATGTCTGAAGTCTGACTCTGACTGGTTTGAGCGCGGGGCGCATTCTTCCATTTATGGAAGGAAGTCAGCTCAGAATCTACTAGGTGGAGGTGCGTTCGACTTGTTTGAATCGGAAATCGTGCACATGAGCAGAAAAAATGTAAAAAAAATAATTTTTTTTTTTAATTCAAAACAAACACGATCGATGATTGTTAAATTGGAGAGTGGTTTTTTAATTAAAGATTATGGTAAACAGAAACCCATGCAAAAGTAGAAGACAAACAATCAAATTGGAGGGAGTTTCTTTAGTACTGTTTTGTCTACAAAGACTAACAAAGACTAATTGGTATAAAAGGTGCGAATTGTGCTAAAACAACTGTCTAATTGAATAGACTAAAAATGAGTCTGCCTGCGCTAATAAAAGGTGCAAAAATGAAAACTAGTTTTGACATCTCAAAAGTGGAAATATGTAATCGGTCTTGTCGAAAGTGGGACTTCATTATCACCTAAATTTCAGAAATCGAGCGAAATTAAATCGAAATTGCATATCGAGTGAATTTGTTTTCAGTGTTCCGCATTTCGAGTGATTCGGTAACTCCGAAATTTGTTCGAAATCACTTTTCGTGAAATTGCAGACAGCTGTCATTTGGGACATCGTAAAAGTGTTTTGTATTTTGGAAAATTGTTTGTTAATAAAATTTTGTTGTTCGTGTGTCTTAAAAGATTAGTTTTATTATAATTTTATTATAAACGGATCTTATAATGAGTATTGTGTTAGTTGCTGCGGCATTGCAGACTAAGAGGAGTAAATATTCACAAGAAAACATAAAAAGACGAAGGCTGAGAGATATACAGTGATGGAAAAAATAATAGAAACAAGTATTTACATAATGCTGAACCATCATTAACTGCATACAATTTGGTCTTTCTCCGAAATCAATTCTATACTCAAATGCTAGGTAAAAGTACTTTGAAATGCTGCAGCAATTCGCTCTTATCAGCTTTTAGTTTTCGTCTAACAGTAAAAAGTCTGAGCAAAAATGTTATTTTGTATGGAAAAAATAATAGAAACAAACGATTACCACAGTCGGCATCAGTGATTTTGAATTAAAGCTCGGTATTGTTTTAATTGAAATAGTTGTAAATTAGTTTATCATGAAATTTAGTGTTTTTTAGAAGAAAATCTTAAAACTGTGAAATTAACATTTTGTCAAAATGGGTCTATGAGTCCTTTGCACCAGTTCTGAGCGTGAGGTGATAAAAAAGACGGCAAAACAATGGATGAAATAGCTAAGGTCGTAAAGTGTTCTAAAAAAAAGGTCTAAAAAGTATTCTTAGCTATCCATTCAAGTCCCAAAGTAGAAACCAGATGCAGAAAACGAAAAAAAGACTCCATGATTTGACAAACTGTTAATACGACTATGCAAGAAGAAACCATTTAAAAAAAAAAATGATTTAAACGTTCCCGTTACAAGTCGTACAATAAGAAATAGATTAAAGGAAGCAGGTCTTCCTGGGAGAAGTCCTAGAAAAGTTCCATACTTGAGCAATAAAAATACTAAAGAGAGACTAAGTTTCGCCAACAAACACCTCCACCGTGCTAATTGGAATAACGTATTATGATCGGATGAAACCAAGGTCAATTATGGTCAATTTGTTTGGTTCCGATGGGAAAATGTACGTCAGACGACCAAAGAATTGCGAATTCGATGCCAAATATACATAGAAGACAGTTAAACATGGCAGAGGAAATTTAATGATTTGGGGGTGTTTTGCAGTATCTGGGGTTGGTCCACTTTTCATGATAAAGGATAAAATGTGTGCCGTAGACTACGTGGAAATCTTAAACAATGTTATCCTGTCATTTGCTAAAGAGGACATGCCTATTAAATGGGAGTTTATGCAGGATAATGACGCCAAGCACTCCTCAAAGTTGGCCAAAGAATGGTTTCATAAAAAACAAAATCAACGTTATGGAGTGGCCATCACAATCTCCTGATCTTAACCCGATAGAACATCTATGGAGGCTGCAGAGCCAAAATAAGGAAAAACTGTGGTCAATTATTCAAAATGCATGGCATTCTATAACTCCCAAGACTTGTGCCAAGTTGGTTCATTCCATGGGACGAAGATGTGGAGCAGTTATAAAAAATAAGGGCGCAACGACCAAGTATTAAAAGGGTATGAAACACCTTTACTGTAAATTAATTCCTAACAAAAAAACTAATTTGTTTCTATTATTTTTTCCAGGCCAAAATTAAAGAAAACCAGAATCGACATTTATTCACTACCTATTTCTCTTCTTTTTTTATTAAACATTTTAATGTTACATTTCTTCATTACATTGTATTAAAACTATTAGTATGGGTTTAATTTATCTTTTTTCCCGAAAACATTTTATTTTTGCGATAAGCGACGAAGAACCAGCTTGTTTCTATTATTTTTTCCACCACTATATCTTTCAGTGATCTATTTTTCGGTTTTTTTTTTACTTTTTTCCATCCACTTGCACCTTCTGTGGTGGACCATGACAGTTCAGCTCATTTTTTAAATTTTCCGATAAATATTCCGCGACAACTTGATCACCCTTCATAAGACCTCTTGCGAGATCTTTATGCTACTCCATAAAATTAATAAATATTCCCTCCTGCGGAGTATTTTTATGTCTACCCCTGTTTTAAATAAATCTTTTGTGAAATAAGCTTATCAAGTTTGTTTAAAATTGAATATTTTACTTGAAAATGTTACTTACATTTTTGATCGCGTCTTTCATTTCCACTATTTCACATCGAATGACCAAGATCGATTTGAAATCACTTGGCAATCGTCAAAATCGATTTGTGGAACACAACAATTATTTCACTTCGTCTCAATTCCGAAAATTTTGAAATCGAAATCGAGTACAGTGAAATGTAGACCACAAAAATTCATTTCCGATCGATTTCGATTTCATTTCGAGTGAAAGTGAAATGTGGAACCTAGCTGTATATTGTTATTTTTGTGTTGAGATGTTTTTAAAGTACCGTACCCAAAGGGAAAAAACGGAACCTTATTACTTTCGCTACGATGTCTGTCTGTCTGAACCCACTAAAGGACCATTCACATGCGAGCGACCAACTATCTACGAACGAACGAATATTTGCGAGTTTTGACAGCCCGTTCACATGAACACTTTTCTTGGTGGCAGCAGTTCGCGAATTTCAGCCATCAGTTTCTACCAGTAATTTATAATTTGAGGCTAAGTTCGAATGAATGTTTTATTCGGCTACATGAAATTTGGCCCCAATGAAAAATGACCCCAAACTAAGAATGAAAAATCACCCCAAAATTGGGGCTGTTTTTCATAATGAAATAATACCCCAAATTCAAATAGGAAATAAGGGCCCAAATCTGACAGTAAACCCAAGCAGGGGGGGTTGCAGGGGGGCAACATGCCCCCCTCCCCATACGTTTTCGTTATGGGTCTTTTTTCATTTCTTCTTTTGCGGTCTTATTTCATAATGAAATTTTACCCCAAACTGAAAAATGAGAAAAGGCCCCAAAATATGAATTGTCACCCCAATTCGCAGAATTTAACCAAATTTTTGTTGTTGTTGCCTTTCATGTAAATTTTTCGGGTGATTTTTCATTTTCAGTTTGGGGCCATTTTTCATTGGACCCAAATTTCATGTAGCCGTTTTATTCGCTAGTTTGTGAAACGCGTTTTAATTATTTGGAGTGTGAATAAACTTTGACAATTCGCAGCAAAATTGTTTTCGATTGCGGCAAAAAGTTTGAAATTCGATTCGAAATTTCGTTGTTTAAAATGTTTTTAAATTTGGTTTCTTAATTCATTTTTTTGGGATAAATGTTCCTACTCTTGGAACACTAAAATTCACAATTTTCTGTTCATAAATGCATCAAAAGTGGTTTGTGTGTGGTCCTTAAGACAAAATTTGTTCCTAGGTCTATCTCAAAAACCAATTGAAGTAGAATTCTGAAATTTGAACACAACATCCGGTATAACCTCTAGTTAAACGACAAATACCAATATACCTCTTAAAAAAACACCCTTTAGCTATGCAAATCGTGAGGAGCCGACACGTTATATCCGTATTTTGAAGTAATGAGTCTAACTCTGGAAAAAAACATGAAAGGCCGCATACACTGTGTGCTTACTAATGCGGAAAGGCGACTTTTAAGAAAAGCATCAAATTCTCACGACTCTTTGACAAAAATCAGAGAAAAAATTTAGTATCACGGCAAGTCTCACAGCTATCCATCGTATTATTTCGGACGCTAAGCATATAAAAATACTAAAAATCAACCCTTAACCCGGTTCGAACAGCGTAACGCATTAGAATTTGTCGCACACATGTGACCTGGATTTTGGAGTGGCATCGCGTCGTCTTCTCAGACGAAAAACAAATTTAAAAGGCCCCGGTGGCTATAGCTACTGCTTCCATTCCATGACCTCCGCACCGGCTGCATAGCAGAGCTGGAGCTGTGATGGTGTTGGGGCCCGGGCCGTTTCCCATTATGGTAGCTGCAAATTACAATTTTTATCAACCACAATGAATGCGTTTTCGTACAACTTTATATTGAAAAAGTCCTTTCCATACTTTCATAACTTTTTTGGACCTCTGCCGTGAATTTATCAACATGATAAATGCGCCAATACATACAGCCCGTGTTATTTGGGGATGGTTGACACGTCAATTATATGGATTAGAAAAACAAAATTCGAGTGTATCTAAAATTCTAAACTAACCCAAGCCATCGAAATAGCTTGGAGCTTGATTTCGCTAAATTATTTCGCCAATTTGTATACATCCCTTTCAAACCGGATGTGTGAACATTTTGGTGCAGAAAGGTGGCTTAAAACACAATTGAATAATTTTTTTCAATCTAAAATACTCCAATTAAATTTAAGTAATGTTTGCCTTAAAAAGAAACAGAATTCTCTAATTTTTTTTTTCGTTTAAGTTTCTATTCAAGTGGTGCAAAATGAGGACCCCAAATTTTGCAGGTTTTTAGTTAATAATTTTTTATTAATACCTAAAGCTTCAGTTTTAAAAATTTTCTTCCAGTCAAATAACAACTTGTATTGGTCTACCTAGAAGAAAGCTTTGTGGTAATCTATATGAGGCTAATTTGCTTAGCAGAGTCCTATGCCGATCAAAAGCCTTTGGGATGTCCAAGGCTGCCTATTCGATATCCTACTTTTAAGTATTTTAGTATTCTTGGGGCAATTTCCATACATTCACATAAGATGTGCTTCACTGTTCCTTGTTCCTTTCTGCCCATGTCAGGGGAAGTTCGGCTATTTTTTTGAAGATGCAATTTGACCAAAGACAAAATCATTTAAGATTTGAAGCGCGCGTTTCTTATTAGCACATCAGCCGGTAAGCTTTCTTTCTTGCCGCTTTTAGTTCCATTTCGATAGCCTCATTCGCAGCTCCCAAGAGTACCCTTGATGCCACAAAAAGGTTCTTGACCGTAAAGGTAGTTGTTGTACCTTTGCAAATTAGCTCATCATCACTTTCGTTGCCTTTGAGCCACTCGTGACCAGCAGAGTGACTTTATTGTTGGCAGCAAGCTGGTCCATATAGTGTTCAGACAGTTCCATATGAGCCTGGAGCTGAATTTATATGAATCAATAGCTGCGCTGCTTGACTGTCTGAGAATATGCTCATATTTGACCTTCTGAGATTTTGGCTTGTAGATCCTCTGGCACAGAGATCAATTTTATAGACAGTAGCTAGGAAAATCGTTCTTTTGTGTGCCTAGGGGGTCTGAGATTTTGCAGTGAGGTCCACTGATATCTGCCGGTCTGGTCTATACTTAAACCGTCCGTGTACTATACTGAGTGGAACTCATCTAGACTGGTGGCCTACAGCCTCCCACATAGACCGGTTCGGAATGGATTTTGTGTACCTTTGATGGAAGTTGCTTTTGAAGGCATGAAATCACTCACTTTGACATACTATTTATTAATCTTAGGACGTGTGTTTTTGGACGAGGTGAAGTTTTATAGACAAGCCGCGATTAGATCTCCGGATTCGGTTATCTCCCCATTCGAGGTAGGCCGAGGTAGGCATGCCTGTCGTAAAAGGCGACTAAAGCCTGTTAACACAAATGTTGATCCCCTCAGGGGTTCCAGTACAAGTGGTCGGAATTCGGCTGCTGCGAATAAAACTACTGGTAAGAAATTACACGTATCCGAGGGAATGAGGGAAAAAGTTTCATACAAAGAAGCTGCTGTCTCTGCCCTGACGGTATGTATTGGGAAAGCCGGCGATGATCAGAAAATGACGGATGCACAGTTTGAACAATGCAAAAGTCATCTTTGGGAGCTGGCGGCGCGCGGCAGCACATGCTTGCATTCAAGCGGAGAGTTGTGAGCTGAAGCACGGAATCCTTATGGTGAAGTGCGCCTTGCAGCAAACCATTGAATGGCTGAGCAAATTCCGAATTCCCACCCATAGGAGCCACTTCCTTTGTTGTATTTATGCCTCCAAAGAGGACGCGTGCCTTCGGCTGGATTCCGGGGAAACTTAGGAAGACCGCGAAAGTGTTGGCGCGCATCTGCACGCAGAATCCTGGCTTCGACACGAGCGGATGGGTAGTCTATTCCCACAAACACAAACACAGTAAGAATAGGAATAATGAGGAAGGTTCTTCTCTTATTGTGGGCATGGACAAAAGCTCTGTCGATGTCATCAAATCTGTCTACGGCATGCTCCCTTTCTTATACCTTGGAAGGATTATTTTCCGCTTTATTTCCCTCAATAACAGTGTCACAATCTGAATCTGACATGGTACTCCGAGTCAGGAGCTAGCTCAGATTTGATGATGTAAGACTTTAGAAGTCTAGAGCGTTTAGCGCATCTTGACGATGGCGATATTCTTGTTAGATATTGATCCCATTTCAAGTAGTTCCGGAGCTCTACCGCCAGAACCTCAGCTTGGAATACACTGGATATGTCAGAGAGTCTCAAGTCCGCTAAGATTTTCATTTGCTTTCTCAGGGATGTTTGGAAAAAGTTGTTTTGAGTATGGAGCTATGTCCTATACATAACCACTTTTGGAAAGCCCCGCGTTAGTGAACCAAAGCGCAGTATTACCTGCCTTTAATTTTATTTGTAAGCCAAGTGGTAAGAGATATATGAATGCAGCCGAGGGCTTAGTGCGTAAAGCACCAGTGACGGCAGTGCAAGCCGTTTCTTTGTATCCTCGGCAACATATGACGTATTTATGCTCTTTCACCGGACAAGGGCCCCATTAGTAAGGATGGGTCCAACTATCGTATAGTTAAACTAAACCCAACGAAATTGTCATCTAGCTGTTTGCCCCACACGTAGGACGGAAAAAAAAACACCCAAAATCGTGTATTTTTGGACTTTTTTGCTATATCAAAGTCAAAATATTATTTTTGTTTTCCATCGACGCTGACACGTGAACCTACTACAACCCACTCGCAATCGTTTCAGCTAAAAGCTTTTTCAATACCGGAACAAACCCTTTTTTTGTGTTATAGATAACTCGAATTGATTATTGTAAAAGGTCAACAAAGGGATTATGTACCACCTATGCACTCATATCAACATAATCCTCTTGACCTCATCCCATTTGCAGGTACATATATCTAAATCACGCTTGTCTCCTAAATTTCGGCATAAAGAGATCAACAGCAGACATGTTTAATGTTCGGATTCTGGCAACACGTTCTTACACTTTCGATAATGGAGCTTGTCAAAATAACCCTCCTTCATCGCACAATGCAAACCCTTAGTTTATGCAGTAGGTATATCTACCCTTATCCTTTATCCATAACGAAAGTCGAATTTCGGAGAAGTAAATTCCACACCTCTGTGTACACACTGATGTGGATTAATGGAGGCGACCGTCATCGTTGTACTAATAGGGAAATAAATTCCAAAATTCTACATTTACTCTAAATTAAGAAGGTGGAGTGGCGAGGCCGAGGGCCACCCATTCATTCATATTCACCCATATACCCCATCTACCCAACCACCCTATCGCACTAATGCTTTTTCAGGGACGTGTCACATTCACATTACATCAACTGATGATGGTAGCGTAAATCTACATAATATTTGTCTCCCTCTTTCTCTTTCTCTCTGTCACTCATTTTAAAGAAATTACAGCATTTTTCTTGTTCTCAAAGTAAAATGGAAGAGGTTTAACGGTTAACTGAACAGAAGCTGCGGTAACAGCCATCCCATCAGTCACCGTTTCTGTGAACGGTAATCGAGTGAATTATGATCTCGTTTTAACCGTTTTCAATCAAGTCAATCGTCATCCGTCGTCGTTGTCGTCTTCAAAAGCGGAAATCTTGTTTCTTTATACTACCTATACGTACGTCTACATTATATATTTTTTTTTTCCGCTCAGTTGTTGCAATTGCAATGTTTTTTTTTTTCTTGTAGTTTGTACCTCTTGAAGGTGGAATAGGCCATGCCATACCCGATGGCCGACCGACGCGACGGACGAGAGCAATGACAGCAACGACAACGATAACAACAGCAGTGCAACAACAGATGCGGCGGGAATTATATAAATTTAATGAGAAAATTCTAAGTTGAATTTTCCGAATAAAAGTTTACGTTGTTGCGGTTGCCATTGCCATCCGCCGACGACGTTATTGCTGTCGTTGTCGTATCCTTAAATCTAGTGCCACATTTCAATCTTGAGTTGATTATTGTATAGTTCTGTGGATACCTAACTAACCTATACAAGCGAACGAAACAACTATGTACTGATACCATAAATTAGCTGCGATACATCAACTGGAAGGATTTGTTTGGATGTGTCTCTTTCGCTGCCATGTTTGGTATTTGAATTTAATAAAATACGGCAACATTGTTGCGATAAGTGGTCTTCAGTAAATATGCCTGCGAGAGGGGTCGGTCACCTTCTATACCATACAGATCCCATCTATCTCTCTCTCTCTCACTCTCTCTGGTGGAAGTTGACATTTTATTGGCTTGAAGTATACCTACGGTGTCAAAGTTATTTATAACGGAATGTGCGTATAACTTAATCGATAAATAGTGATTGATAAGGGATATCGGCAATCCATTGGAAAAAGTTGGTTGTTGATACTGTTTATGAGTTCCATAGATCGTTAACTTTTCTATTGACACTTTGAGGGCACTGGCACTAATGGTTTGCCAGAAATGTGTCCGAAATATTTCGTGTGAAGTTTCTCACAAACATTACGATGCGAAAGGAATGGAGACAATTTTTCCCAGAAGGAAAAAAAAAGGAAGAAGCGAAGCAGCCGAGCCGAGAAGAGAAAAACAGCAACATAAAGCCGGCTCCCGGCTGTCTTCAAAAAGTATTTAGCGGAAATTTGCACCAGAAAGAGAGGGGTTTACAAAAAAAAATAATGGCGGCTAGGTAAATTAGGTTAGGTGGGTTGTTGATGAAATCTCCTTTTCCAAAATCCCTTTTCCAAAATCCCCTGTGCTGAAATCCCTTACTCCAAAAGACCCCAAAGGACAAAATCCCCCATTTTTATAGATTTGGTGTTATTAATTCTGCCGCCGCGACATACCTAAAAATGGTGTTTAAAAGTGAGATACGTATGGGGGGCATGGTGCCCCCTGCAACTCCCCTGCTTGTGGTAACTGTAGGATTTAGAGAAGGAGCAAGGTTGGGTAGGTATTATATACAAAGTTTAGTTTGCTTGTGGGAGATTTTGGCATAGGGGATTTCGTCCCGGGAGATTTTGGAAAAAGAGAAGAAACAAGTAAAAGTGTTATCATCGGCCTGGCCGATGCTTTGATACCCTCCACTGCATAAAAGTCATGCAAAATGTTCGCCATGCCATATTGGTTTGGTATAGGAGGTACCAGAACTACTTGACCGACATAGACAATTTTCAATACCAACCTGACGACGGTAAAAAGAAGTCCTCCCACAAAATTTCATTCGCCTATATCGATTCGTTTGGACGCTATCGTGATTTCAACAGACAGAGAGACACATGGGTCTAATAGTGGTTTTGTATGGGAGGTACCAGAACTACTTGACCGATATAGCCCATTTTCAATACCAACCTGACGACGGTAAAAAGAAGTCCTTCTACAAAATTTCATTCACCTATATCGATTCGTTTGGACGCTATCGTGATTTCAACAGACAGAGAGACACATGGGTCTAATAGTGGTTTTGTATGGGAGGTACCAGAACTACTTGACCGATATAGCCCATTTTCAATACCAACCTAACGACGGTAAAAAGAAGTCCTCTAACAAAATTTCATTCGCCTAGGTCGGTTTGTTTGGACGCTATCGTGTTTTCAACAGACGGACAGACGGACAGACAGACGGACATGGCTAAATCGATTCAGAATGTGATCCTGATTCAGAATATATATACTTTATGGGGTCTCCGGTGACTCCTTCTTGGCGTTACAAATGTAATGGCAAAGTGAATATACCTTCCTGTGGAGGGTATAAAAATGAGAGATTATGTCCATAATGAGGGATTTTGGAAAAGGGGATAAAGTAGGGATCCTAGGTTAGGTACGGTGGCTGTCCTAGAGGGGGCACATTTAGACCATTTTATTTGGTCCATTGTGATACCACAAGTGGCCAGAAAAAAAGTATGTGCCGGGCATTACAGTGGGAACTCTATTGCTACTTGAGCGTCTTACCTCGTTAAGAGGTTTTGATGGTGACTGAAGCAGTCAAATCTTATCTAAGTTTGCACCTCCTGGTTGCGGCTTAGTCTTCGGGGATGACCAGTAGGTTTGTTTGTCCTGTCGCACGATCGCAAAAGTATAGACATCCATTTGTAGCAAGGTATATGTGTATGTGTATATATTTTCACTTCAGAAAATACATTTTGCCTAAAAACTGTTCCTAAGGACGTGGCTGTAAACGACATAGCCTATAGCAGTCTCACAGTCTTAAGGAACATTTAAAAAAAAGTTTCATCGAAATCTGTCCAGTATTTTTTTGAGTTTTTAGCTGACAAAGAAAATTCATACAGTTTTATTATATGTATAGATATCGTATGCATACCCCGCCGGTAGCTGAACGGATATACTGAGAATAGTTCACACTCTCTCTACTTCAGAACAGAGGTAGTTCGGAAGACCCACTTTTAAATTGCACATTGCAACCCGTTTTTTCCATCATATATCAGTTTTTGTCTGGATCCCAAACTCCTCCATCACAGTATAAGCTCCTGACAATCGAGTCTCTTCAAAAATACAGCTTTGAATTGAAAAGGTAGTGATTCGATTTGATCGATGAACTTTTTAACGATTTGGATTAGTACGTAAATTTGGTCAATATGATCGAAGGTACGTAACAATCAGTATGTTGCAGGATGGTTTTGGACAAAACACCGTGAAATTATGGTCACATGTGTCAAGTTGCTATATAGTCGGTTGCAGATGACGCTACTATTCAGTGCCGAAATTTCGACAAAGACCACAATACATGCATCTTCTGTCACACAACATTTTCAATCGTAACAAGTAACGTAACTTTCACTGTAAACCAGCAATCGCATATCCATCAGGTGCCCTTGAATTCCAATTTTCCAACTATGCCTGTCCGTTTACACAAGAAGGCCAAATGCAAGCAATCTTGGTTCCAAAAAAAAAAACCATCTAATCGAAATTTAAATGACCGTCACTTCGCCCATTTATCTGAAAAACTGAAGACAAGACGTTAAAGCTACTCAAATGCAACTTATGGTATAAGACAACCCCCCGCTCTATCTTGGTCTTCAAATAGGTGCCTCCTTAAATGCTCCCTAAGCAAATAATCATTGCATTTGAAAATAACAGAGACGAAAACCCATTAAGGCCAATTGTTTTGTTACCTCACCCGTTCCCATAGTATGGGCATGGGCAAATGGCTCTCGAATAAAAATCCAAAGTACCCTCATTTCTCTCACTCAAAAGCAAACTATTCACCATTTAAACCGGTAAACGGTACCGTGATGATACCGGCCGCAACCGCAACAGTCGTCAGACACTCTTCCACTCTGCGTGCAACATAAGTACATAATTTCACTTGCAAAGTGTACGGTAAATTATTTCCTAACGTCATTATATCTGCGCGCATCTGGGACTGGATGGAATATAATATTGGATCTAAACACAGTCGCATTCTGTACCACATTTTCCAGTGCCAGCTAATTCCCAACATTACACTCGTAGATACACTTCCTCATTGGCTTCACTTGGCACCGGAACCCGAGTAAGCTCACCAAGGTCTTTAGATTTTTTGCCGCTCCTATCTCGCTCTCCCTAATGCAAGGCCAACACATACATACATGATCGATGTCAGTCAGCGCAAGGGAGAAGGTTTTTCGGCATATATGATATGCCTGGAGCCTGGTTAATATTTGGTAATTGTTTGTTAATTACATTAAAATAATGTAACATGCACTCCTTGGGATAATTAAAACAGACGAGACACATACGAGTACCCGTGTATATTACACACGGGCCGCTCTTGTATACGACGATGATGATGTCGTCTAATATGGTATGCGGGTAAATGACGACATGTTCTAAGCTTATCCTGTCGACTTTCCGAGTCCTTTTGTACAGGAAATTAAATCCAAGTTGATGTCACCTTTACCGGCGACGAGTCTCTACAAAATGAGATTAAGTGATTTTTCGTGAGGAACCATAAGGAAGCGCTTACATGTATAATGGGAGTTCGAAAATAATGGATGAGCTCGTTCCTATGGCGGTTCAGATAAATGAGGGAGCTTTGCCTTGGATTAATTTTGTGCTGGAAAATTGAAAGGACTTTCGAGGCAAAAAGTTGGGGGTGATTTCGGTTGAAAACAGCTACTGGAAGATGTGTATATATTTTTTTTAAATATCAAAGTGGCGAGTCGAATTGGATTAAGGAAAAAGTCAAACGTTCATTAAAGATCAGCGGTAGGTCCCTTATTTTTTTTTTAACAAATTTGACCAAAGGCCCTTATGTTCTTTTTATAACGAAAGTTATTGTAAAAGGCAACCGAAAGAGGCTTTTGAAAAGAAGCAAACGATGGAAAAATCCACTATTACGGTTTAATTCTGTCGGTAGATGGCGCTATAGTGGAGAAAGTTTTTTTTTTTTCAATGAAGTCAAAAAAATCATTTTTTGTACAAAAGAAAACTAAAATTACTATATTCCTTGACAATGTAATATTTGGAACATTAATGTGCGTCATCGGAAATATGGGCGAGATATGAAAATGGGGAGTGGCACCTGTCATACAACAAAATAATTTAAAACACTATATCTTCACATTTTATGCTAACTTTGGCCTTGCAACTTGGTAAATCAACGAATATTGCCAGTTGGGAGCATTTTTGTAAAATGGAGGTCAATAAGATAAAGAGGCGTGGCACCCTAATACAAAAAAAAAACATTGCAATCGATATTTCTTTACTCTAGCTAAAGTGTATTGTCCTGATAGTAGAAGTACACATTTAAGCAGTACAATTCATGGGCACAGTCTGATTTTGAGCGATGGGTTCAAAGGCTCCGAACTCTCTTTGTGTAGGTCGAGAACTCCATAAGCCCTACTCATCTACTCTAGCTACTCATAATATATGAATAGCTAGCTTCGTTGTTAATGTCTTGGGGAATATTTTGTACCAAATCATTCTTTCGGGGGTTTGTCCCAAAGCACTCAACTCTCAACTGTTGTTCTACTCTTCAAGAAGGGATCAGATGGGTAACCATAAACAGTACCCTATTATAACCCTTCGAAAAAGTTCTTAAAGTAGGTAAAGGTAGTCATTTTTTTTTTAAATCCAGCACGCCACAATTTGGCTTGCAGAAGTGCAAATCAATTGGGAAATGGACCACAAAAGTTTCTTGCTGTAATGCAAGAAGTTCACGTCTGATTTGTTCATAGAGATTTGTAAAGCCTTCGACGTGGTCGCTTAAATTTGTTCCATGAACTTCGTGGCTTAACTTCGAAACAAAGCCTAAGAAGTTCAGATCAGCGTTACCACTTGTACTACTTATGTAGTACTGTGCTACATATTTGCTTAATTTTTCAACTCTGTACTACATACTACATCGTTACCCTAAAGTACTACATTTCTTAAGCTCCACCTAACCATTTTACTTTTTTACGAAAAACGTTTCTTTTGTAAATTTTCTCACTTTTGCTTTTATAACTAAATAAATAGATATAGAAACTTTGCATCATTCTAAAGTAAATGGAATTCTTCATCTGAATGCTTCCATTTACGTACGGCCCCAAGTGTTTGTCTCTGTCTATCAGCAGAATTCACCTGCACCTGCACCTGCAAGAAACTTCAAATATGGATCGGTTTTTGAACGTGGTTTCGGACTCCGACTTCAGCATCATACCGTTCTGAAATTGTTTGCATAATGTAGTACTGCATTCAACTCTGCCGTATTAGGGCAAATGAATTCAATCCAGCATTACTAAAGAATGTGTGCAATGACACTTGACAGTGAGATCGGTCGAAGTCTGATATGTTGTCGGACAAAACCAACTTCCCTTGTCAAAACTTGAATTGGCGCTTTTGCCAAATTACATATTGCCAAACAACTAGTAAACCAAAAATGTTATTTTATAATTTATGAGACTACTGATGGGTCAACCGAAACCTACCAAGTGATAATAGCTAGATACTTTGATGACTGTGCTGTAAAAGGTGGATGTATTGGATTTCAGCAGCTCAAGGAAGGCAATTCCGATGAAATTTTGCAATCAATCCTCCGCGAATGCAAAGACAATAACATCGACATTTTAAATGCAAATGGTATTTGCTCTGATAATGCCTTAGGCCTAGGCCACGCACTGAGCGGCAAGCGACAGAGCGGCAAAAATCTGAGCGGCAATCATAAGCGGCAAGTGGCCATTTTTTAAGCGGCAATTCCCATAGAAGATATTTTTTGTATAGGAGGTATAAGATATAGAATGTTTTTTTTTGTATGGGAGGTGCCATGCCCCTTTGTCCAAATTTGACCAATTTTCACAGGAGCACTCCAGGGCTATGCGGTGACCTCTTTGCGAGATTAATATCTGCCCAAATCTATTTTCAAAAGGATGCAGTAGCAACACCTACTTTATGTTCATCGGCTGCATGCAAACTATTGCCATTAAAAAAGTTAAAAAAAAAAAACATTTGGTACTACATTTTGTTTAAAAATGCTACATTTTGTTGGCTGACGTACTACATTTGCTATAGATTTTAGTGGCAACGCTCTTCAGATTGATGATGATGAGCAACCAGAACGAAATCAAGTGTTTTAGTTTTGTAGTTCCCGAAGGTTCTGTCTTGGGACCAATTCTATTTCTTCTATTTCTATTTTAATTTCAATTCACTACTTAGGTTGAGTTTAAAAGAAATTTACGGATCATGTGTAGGCTATTCTCATGGCTCAAATGATTTTATCTCTTATTTATCAGTAGACAGAGATTGCCCCAAAGGAGTCTACATTTGAATTGCATATTAATCGACTTACTGAAGCGGATACGACCAACTGACAAATTATAATTAGAGCAACAGCTTCTTATAGGATCCTATACCTTTTTTCATTTATAACCAATCGTGTTTATGAGTTTTTTTTTTATTTTTGAAAAGGAAGAGATCTACAAATTTATGCCGAATCGGAACGGTTGAACTAAAATATTTTGTCAAAACACTTTTCCTCTTGGATGTTTGTCACTTTGTCAGATGACAGACCCCTCCGAAAGGTGGGACAGTTATAAAGTCACTTAGGGTGTAGTTTGTCTCCTTCTGGGATTGGAACCTAAGACACCTCGCTGATGAAATGAAAATAACTGCAGGCATGACAGGCTATTATAGCGCCGTGCGGCCGGCTTTAGCCATTGCCCATTCGGGTGCCCCTACTGAGACTGTCTTTAGAGCCATTTATTCCTTCTGCGGATAACACAGCTGTTCACAAGCAAACAACTGGTCTGTCTTCTTGTCACAAATTAATATTGTGCCCAATTTCACGACTATCAGTTGAGAGAGTCTTTTCGATTCGACATTTTTTTAAACTAGACTTGCCCATTGGTCGAAATTCGACCAGGTACATTAGAACGCAACATTCAGAACGGCAAATACATTTCACTCTGAGAGTATTCCATTATCCATTAGACAATAGATAGGTATAATAGCAGTATTCTCTTTTTTAATTTCTCCTTCACACAGAACTTCGACTAAGCCAAAATATACCTTGTAAATGCACAGTGTTTTTTTGTAACCAAGGTAATTTAAAAAAAAATTATTTTACCTATTTTGCAAATAATTTTTTTGAAATTATTATTCTTTTCGACACATCTATGAATGGTAAGCTTCAATTTGGTAAACAAAAAAATGTAAATGGTTTACATTAAGTAGGGTAAAGATGTACCACAAGAAACAATGTCGGCAATTTATATATATGTAGATCTGCAGATACCGAAACAAAGTTACAAAAGGATAGATACTTGATCGAAACCAATGGCATCCTCGAGCGTTGATATCGTTTCTTTAGGACCAACAAACAGTTGTAACTCCGACCGAGTGTAGTAACAAAATCACGGGCTAACCTCTGTTCTGTGGGGGCGCTAATAATTTTAACTGTACAAGACAACCTTCTGTCTCTGTCAAAACGTGAAAAAAATAAAACGATTTCATTCAAAATGTACACAGAGAGACATGCATGAGTTCAAAATGTGCATGGCATGTTTTTGATGCAGAATTCTATTTCGTTATATATTTTGCGATGTCACTATGAAGTAGTTCCTTAAGTTTAATATTTTTATTGCGGCTTGCAAGACGTCCTATTAAATCCATGCCAAAGGCCCTACTCTCTATTTCATTCCGAAAGTCAATTCTATTCGAAATTGCTTTTCATTCCGCTTTTGAGTTCGTACTCTCTAACACTTTCGATTTTCCGTATATCAATGCTTTTGACATTTGGGGATTTCATTCCGTTTTCGAAATAGAGAGTACCTGTAGTATCTGAAAATACTGTATAAATTGTCAGAAGTTTAGTGTATGCTAATGTTGTATAAAATGTGACTACAGACCCAGACAGATGTCTTTTGTTTAGGATACTACAGTACCAATTATTCAGTTTCGAAAAATTTGACTTTCGAAGCGAAATACAGAGTAGGGCCAGGCGTTCTCAATGGTCTATAATGATGATCCTATCGCGTGCGATTTTGTGTGATTTAAACTAATTATTTTTTTGTTCGAAAACTTCAAGTTAAGTTCGAATTTCGTATTCAGGGGCGTAGCGAGAATCGGCAAATCAACGAGCAATTTTCATAAATTAGGTCTTTAGTTTGGATTTTCATTAGGTATAGGTTTTAAAATTGTAAATGTATACCTACAAGTCGACATTTTTAAAGGTTCCACATGAACTCCTCAAAATTTAGCTAATTTCGATTCGATTTTAAAAAGGACCGGTCGGCATCGGTGACTTGTTTTCTTAATACATCTGATGGCTGAAATTCGCGAACTGCCGCGACATAGAAAAGTATTCATGTGAACGGACGGTCAAAACTTACGAATATTCGTTCGTTCGTAGATAGTTGGTCGTTCTCATGTGAATGGTCCTTTAGGTATTGGCCCAGGGGTGTTGCTGTATGGCGCCTCCCCTACAAACAAAATCAATCAAAATCTTATATCCCAAACACCACTGTATCAATTGAGCTTCAATTTACAGGAGATCTTAGGTATTGGCTCGGGATATTTCCTGTGAAAATTGGTCAAAATTGGAGAAAGATGCGTGGGACCTCCCATACAAAATACATCTATGGGGTGAAATTCGATGACGATAGATATAACTCGATAACCGCTGGATCGATTTTCATGATTTCTATCGGCGAGTTCCTGAAATAAGTCGGCATTTCAATGAAAGTCACCCCCCCCCCCCATGGCTCGAACCCTCGCTACGCCCCTGTTCGAATTTTCAGTGTAAATAATCAATTTGTTTTTGTTTGTACTTTAAGGCGAATTCACATCCATTTTTGACCTCTCAATTTCGATAACGGTTAGTGTAAATTGAACACATCGAAAATTCGAAATTCGCACAATTCGAAATTCGAATTTTCGAATAAAATAGGTCGAAAATTAAATTCGTACGAATATCATCACATGGATAAGTCTGGTAAGTCTACCACAGCAACAATTCCGACTTGACAGTTGCTTTGCCAGCAAAAATGTAATAGATTTCTGTAAAATTCCATTCATTTCGACTTGACAATTGCATTGTTAGCAAAAATGTACTAGATTTCTGTGAAACTCCATACATTCCGACTTGACAGTGTGAAACTCCATAAAAACTAGACAAAGATTTAAATTTTTTATTAGTTGCATTGTATAACTTCTCCATTAGGATTAAAATTAACTAATGATGCACTGCGGTTCGATTGCACTTTCTACTACCTAAATGAGTGGCATGACAACTATCTTAACTGAATGGAAGAAAGTGAGGAGTGCCAGAGTAATTTGTTTTCAATTTCATAACAATTGAAGTGAATTGGCCAAATTCAACTTGATTTCATGTTAATTTTCTGACAAATCGCACCACCTAATAGAGTCCTTCTTATCCAACGCATTAACGCAAGTAGGTACCTACGACACACAGTGACAATGATAACAAAGGTGACAGTGTTAATAGCATTGACGAGGTTAAGTAACATCTAACCTCCCGACCGCTTGAGTTCTGCGAAAAAAAAAGAAGCAAATGGTACCGTCTCATAGAGCGCGCTGATTTAAAAAACAAGATATCCCTAAACAACTATCCGTTCTAAGCATGGTAGTCAAGTCATCCTGCCGCAATGCTATTAAGGAGAGGACAGCTAAACTCGTCAAGTTGCCTTAAGGCATCGACGACAGACCAACGATGGCGAAAGAAAAAAAAAATAATAATAAAACTGAAATCAACTACTACCTATATAGGCGAGTAAGCAGGCAAGCAGGGTCTCTCACTACCTTACCGCCCCAGTGGAATGCTTTTAATAAGAAGGCGAAGACGACGAGATGGTGCGCCTTAACATGAATGTTCCAACGTCTTTGTCATCATAGTCGTCGTTTTTGTCGTCATCGTTTTAGTTGTGCCCCGTTTTGCCTGAAGGCCAGACCTACACCAAAGTGATGCTACATACGCCACCGCGTCTCTCTCCGTTGTGCATACTTCTGCATATATTGACAATAATTCTCTTGCTCTCCTAGCTCTTATGATTATTCCTTTTTTTTTTTTTGCCTTGCCTTGCCTTCGTTTAGGTTTGCTCTGCTATTTCAGTTTCAGTGTCTCATTCGGGCGATTTCTTTTTTGTCTTCCTGCTTTTGTATCTACAAGTATTCTCAATGTAGATAGAGATACGTTTTTATATGTTTATAAATGTATGCGTGTCGTCGTCGTGATTGTTCTTGGGAATAACTCGTCTCTCGTTTGTATAAATCTTCCAGCGAGTAGACGACAGACAGCCACGTCTAAGTGCTCTTGCTCTATGGATAGGATACACTGTTAAGATAAAACTATTTGTCAAAACTAGCGCATGTATATGTGTTTTCTATTGAAATTGTAACGGAAACCTATATAGGACTAAAGTGAACATCCTGCCTTAAGGCCATATCGATTCTGGACAATTATGTATAGTAAGCTTTGTATATGCAGGAAGGTGGTAGCGAGGGGAATAGTTTTCCTGTGTAGTCGTTATTGTTGGGCTTTAATTTTTATTTTCCGGAAAAAAAGACAAGATCTAACCACTGAAACGGTATAAACGGTCATTTTCGACAAAGCTTCCCAAAAAGGGTAAGAATTTGGAATATACGTTGTTCTAGTTTGAAGCTTCCAAGAAAATTTGTAAAAAAATCATATTTTCGGGTCTTAAGTTAAGGTAGGTTAGGTTAGTGGTTAAAAGTATGGGCCCAAAGTTCCGACATCTAATTTATTGTGCAAGCGGAAATGTAGAATAATGTGAAGGATGCATTTTTACTTGATCCTATAAAGGGACAGGTATTGTTTTAACGAACTTCCTTTAGAATACCAGTCTCACAAAATGCTTTTCTGCCTTTAAGCCCGTATGTATATTCATAGGCAGCTTAAACTGCTGAGTGGAATTGAATCAAACTTTAAACCACTTCAGTTCAGATTCACACCTCGAGGTATGTAAAGGAGCAAGTAACGTGCGACCCACTCCTGCACATTCTTCGTCTAGACGGTTTTGATATTCATTCCTTGAACAATTTTCAATTTAAGGTAGTATAAGGTGGACAAAGCTGAAGACTTTGGTTGTTTGGATAAAAGTGGTCCGAAATGAGGTGCACTTAGACCAAAGTAAGTCCATAGTGTTGCCACTAAAAAAGGGCAGGTATTTCCTTCTAGAACCAATAGTTCCGATTTATAAAGCTCTAAATATTCTCCATTTTAAAATCATTGACATTTTCTAAATCGCGAAAATGTTATTTACCTTGTTCCTAGTGCTCTTCGGTCAGAACGATACGTTTGACCGTAAAACTTTAGGCCGTATTCACAGAAGCCTGTAAATTTAAACACAGCATTTCGAAGTTGATCGTACACTAAAAGCCTATAATACTGAAGCCCGTAAATTGTCATTTTCAAAAAGCCCGAATTTTGTACGGGCTTGGACTCATTTCAAATCCTGCAGTGACCACAGGCAGGGAAGTTGCAGGGGGACAGCATGCGTCTCCATTCAATTTTATTTTTACGGTTTTTTTTTCACGGGCATATGATTAACGAGCTTTTGTAATACGAGCTTTTGGAAACGGGCATTTGGAAACGAGCTTTTGGATTGCAGGCAAATGTACCCAAACCCAACCCCTCTCCGGCGATTGGTCAAGTACAGAATTTTAATCTTTTTGATCTGTTTATAGTTGGCGCAACAGGTCTGTATAGGACCCTAGGCGTGGCTTCTCACATCCATTCGTTTATGTGAGTCTTTCTTTTATTTGAGCAATTGGAAGGGACCTACCACCTTCAATTTAATACAGAGTCCAAACGACTAAAAGCTTTTCGAGGACAGATATATTCTCTGCTGGGATTAGTTGAACTGTAGTTATCGGAACATTCAATTCCCAGAACGCTTTGACTAACTGAATTTGATGATTGTCAAAAGCCAATTTTTCATTTTTCAGCTTGGGGTAAAATTTCATTATAAAATAAGACCCCAAAAGAAGAAATGAAATAAGACCCCAAACGAAAACGTATGGGCTTCTAAGCTTTGGTTTACTGTCAGATTTGGGGCCTTATTTCATCGCAGTGGGGCCTTATTTCATATTTGAAAACAGCCTTAATTTTGGGTTGATTTCTTAGCTTGGGGCCATTTTTCATTGGAGCCAAATTTCATGTAGCCGTCAAAAGGAATTGTTTTTAACTGCCGCAATATTTGTCATCATCATAATTTTCAATGTCCCTTTACAAGAGTCGCGGATGTAGAATGCTTTTTAGTGGACCCTACATAACTCTCGATCGCGATCTGATCATTGACACTTCGTTTGAGTTGTGAACGGCTGCTCTTAAACTGCGGCAGTGGTGCCAAGTCGATGGCAGCATTTCTCAAGAGTCAATCACTACACGGGTAGAGGAAAGATGTCCGATTTAAGGCAGCCAACTATGTCATCTGCGGCCTCTCTAAAGGACGACGCCTGCCTGAGGGATTTTTTAAAACACAAAATTTCACAAAATATTTAGATTTGCTAAGAAACTTTGACACCTCGAAATGTCAACAGAGTATTCATTAGATTGAACTCAAAGACTAATGATGTGATCTATTTAAGCCCATCAACAGAGTGACAAATGCTTTGAGCCCACTGCCAGGCTTAGTGAACAGATTCAAACGTACTTAATGCCCGACTTCTCGTCACCATCCCCTACAGACAATCTAGAATGAGGATACTTTCCCAGAAGATGAATCAGTTCACTTCTACACTGACGGCTAAAAAACCAAAGACGGAGTTGGTGGGGGTGTTTTCTCCGAAAGTCTTAATCTTAAGCCCTCCGTCTTCAACATTATTGTAGCGTGTTCCAGGCGGAATTAATGGCGATAAAAGAAGTCTTATCTTGGCTGAAAATATCTGCATATTTTCGGACAGCCAATCAGCCTTCAAACCCTTGAATTCGATCTCTATAACTTCTCTATAATTAGCCCTCGACTGGCGATCGTCTCTTACTGAGATAGCCGACCAATTTGGTTGCCGGGGAATAGAGACATTCCAGGGAATTTTATGGCCGATGAACTCGCCAGAATAGGAACAACTGAACCCATCCTGCCGGATAAAGACACTTTGGACATACCAATCGCTACTTGTAAACAAAGATTGAAGCTCGATGCAAATCTTAGGTGGACAAGTGGCACTACAACTACTAAGAAATTGATTTCTCTCAACAGATTGAAAATCGGCACTCTACAATAGGTGTCATTATTGGGCACTGCGATAGGAAAACATGCCGCAAGGCTAGGCCTTTTTGCAAACGACTTTTGCAGTAGCTGTATGGATGAAGAAGTGAAGACTATGCCTCACCTTCTTTGTTCCTGCCCAGCTCTTTCCCGTAGAAGGAAGCTTCACTTAGGTGCCTTCCATTACAACGAATTGGGCGATCTGACAAGCACAGACATCAGAAGTCTCTTACGCTTTATAAAGAGCTCAAAATGGTTCAACTAGTAGGGAGATCTTATATGATCTGTTTTCGTGGTATCACAATGGACCTATGCTGGTCTAAGTGTGTTGGCGTTTCCCAGCTGGCAGCCACTTTCAACCAACCAACCAATACCCGACTGATAGAATAAATACTGACAAACTTCATAAAAACAAAATTACCATTTAACCACTTAAGCTAGAACTCTAACCATTTGCGGAAGATGTACATTTTTTGATAAGCATTTTGAAGTCAGTTTGAATAATTCATCGATGTCTTATATATAAATTTCGAGAGATATTCGAAGCAGACCAACATTGTCGGGTGTCTTTTCGTCTCTCTACCACTAGAAATCTTACCCAGAGAGATTTTCTGGACTTCTCCAGAGTTCTTCCTTGGTTTCGATTCCTAGTGTTAACGCTAGCATCTATTTATGTGAGATCTGTTTCATCCAATGGGTCCCAAGTTCCTCATTCTTTTGCCAGTCAAAGCTGTGCCGTTTTCTCAGATTCCTCCAGGCATAGTTTACAAGTATCAACCCCTCTAAGGCCCATTTTCCTTAAATGATACCCGAATTTCAAAGTGCCTCGACTCATTAGAGCCTTTGTTCTTTGAGTGGAACAGGTAGGCCATTCTATTGCCATTTTAGCCTGTCTACGTTGTTCCACGGTTCTTCTCAGGTGTTCTTCTCATCAGCTGTTCTACCTTTCCTCTACCAATTGAAGAGAATGGTTCTGGTCCCACAAATTTTTCAGTTGATCCCTATTTTGCAAGGGAGTCCGCCTTTTCGTTGCCGTCGATCTCTATGTGTCCTCGTACCCAGTGTTTCATTTCATTTTTAGATGAACACTTATTGAGCTTGAATACACATTACAGTGCCAATAATGTTGTGATGTTTGTCTGTTCCATCGATATCTTAAAAATAAGTGTGTTCTCAGTGGTTAGTGTGCTGAACTACTCCCGGTTGAACCCCCAAAAAAATAAAAATTACACCTGAACGTTGTTTCCACTCATATGAACATGTAGGTAACAAATATCTCAATTTAATAGGTCGTTTCAATTCGGCATGCAATTGTTACTCCCTACCAATCTTCCCAAAAAATAGAAAAAAAAAAAAACTCACAAACGAATCGGTGAGAGGAGATACAGATACAGATATGTAGATCTAGAGTCAACTATGTATAGCTTTTTGAATTTTTACTGGCCATTAAGTGACATTTGTCCAATTATCCGAATTTTGTGAACACATCTCTTATCACTCAGTTGCTAATTTCCTAGGTCTATAGTTTCGACTACAATCGCCTTTAAAGTGAGGTCTTGAAAAATATTACTCACATTTCTAATCAACATTTCTGAATTCAAAATATCGCCTCTGGGAAAAATATTTTAATACCAAAATTAAGTGAAAACTGTTTTCTTAAATTTGTGATTTTTTTCTTATTTAAAATTTAGTACAATTTATAAACAAATTTTGGAAAAATTAAAAACTTTCAAATAAAAATGAGAAATAAATTTCTTTCAGTGCATAGGCGAGGCGTTCATGGGCATAATTGATGTAGCTATCGCTCTCCATCTTCTCTCCACCCGACGAATAACTCTAGCATCGTTTCACCCCCACTCTAGAGTGTTCTCCATCACCCTCGGTGTGTTCTCTTCTTCTACTTATTTATTTTTTTTTGTTAACCAAACAGACAATTTGTAGTACCCACTAGTAGAACATGCAAGTTGCGGCATTAACCACGGGTCTTTACACTCATTCCGATCAACATCACCATCACCATCACTAGCATTGGAACAGGAGCAGCAGAGCAGGATTGTGTTAAGAACGAGTACGAGTCATGTCATCTGCAGACTCCAGGTGAATTCCCTTTTTGTTTCTATAAAATGGCCAAGCCATCAAGCATCAACACCACCACCATCATCAACTGACCAACCGAACAACCAACCAGTTGCTCCAGGGATTGATGAGCGAATTTTTCATCTCGAAGCACTGTGAGAGTCCCTGATTTGTTTTGATCCAGATTTCTGGTCGGCTTAGGTAGATTCCAGATAATATTTTGTTGATTGGGTGGCATTGTATAATATAAATGGAAATCTTCAATGTGTGGCCGTTTGATGATAGGCGCGGGGCGCGCGGGTGAATTCATTCCAATGTGTAGGTATGTGTTTTTTTTTTTTGTTGAATGGCACGCACTCTTTGAAGTGTAAACCTTATTTTCCGCTTCAATGGGCCAAAGGACCGAGATGTCATAAATCAAGAAAACCACTCACCATCTGGAGAATTGGCAAACGAGCTGACTGGCGGTGTAATTTAGAACTCGGCGGATGTGTGAGTTTTCTAAGACACCCCGTGTGTGTTTTGATTTATTTTGTGTGGGTGGCATCGTATATGTATGACAAATATGTTGTACAATATTTTGATATATGTTTTTTCCGAAATATTTGTTTTTCTTCATATAAATGTGTGTCTGGGTCTCTGGACCAGCGATAGAATTTCCACCTCGATGCTTGGGGTGCAATCAGGAGTCATGGGATCACCGAGACGATTGTCAACCTCAACTTGGTTCTGTGGCTGGTATTCCGTTGCCCGGAAACGGAAAGTACTCTGCTACGTAATCATCGCCGTTTGGAACCTCTCTTGAGATGTGGGTGAGGATAAGGATTATAGCTGGAAAAGGTGGAGGCGGTGTGTGTGGTGGCACTCCTCGGCTGGTACATGCATAATTAATCATTCCGAAGGTGAAATGGTTCTGGTGATTTACCTATGACAAGATTTAGGAGTAGGAATAGGAATATTTCCTGTGGTTCTGGGTTTCGAAATTGTGTGATGATTTGAGTATGCTGCCGCCGAAGTTCCACCTTTATCCCAGTGGCAATGAAGTTAATGAGTTCAATAATGAGCGGTTAAGCAGATTTCTAAACCATAGCCGAAGGTGTGACCTCAAACTTCAGCAATGCGGTTTGAAGGCAGTAATCGATAGCAGTGCCATCGTAATGACTTAAAAGTATGTAATATTGCAATAAGGCAACGGGACCCGACGGAATCCCGGCTATAGTACTCAAGAGCTGTGCACCAGAACTTGCACCTGTACTTTGTAAGCTGTTTAGCATGTGTCGTACTCACAGAAGACGTTTCCTTCTTGCTGGAAGACCGCTCGCATTCAACCTATTCCAAAGAAAGGGAGGAAATGTCTGCCTCAAAACTACCGTCCAATAGCGTTACTTTCAATGCTCGCTCTCAAAAGTAATGGAAAAGGCAATAAATGTCGAAATAATGAAATAGCTAGAAGGCCACCGGTTAATAAGCGACAGGCAATACGGATTTCCGAGCCGTCGTTCCACTGGAGACCTGTTAAGCTACGTAACGCACTTATGGACGCAAGCAATTGAACAACACCGCGATTTCAGAGCCGTAGCCTTGGACATATCAAATGTTTATTGTATTGCCTCACATACACATAGTATATGTGTTATGTCCTCTTCGGCTTGCAGGTCATGGCAGAATCTACAATTGTCCGAGTCTGCCAGCCTGAGCCTTTTGGCATGTTTTCTAAGAAGACAATGCCCTGATAATATGCCGATCAGTGTCCTGAGCTGTTCCCTGCCTAGTTTGAGGATTACCCTAGATCTTTTACGGTCGTATTGCGGCCAAAGTGCCTTAGATACTGCGTGACCGGTGAGGCCCTCCCACCTCCGGTCGGCTTTCTTAGTTATTTTATTCCTAATATCACTTTTTATGATGCAGGGAGGTGGTTTAATATCCACATCTCCTCCATCTAACATTTCCCCGCCTCTTCTCGCAAGCTTATCAGCCTGCTCATTTCCAGCTATATTGCAGTGTCCTCGTACCCAGCACAGTCTCACTCGGTTCTGACTGCATAATGCCTTCAGCAAGTTAGCGTCTTATGGATTACCACAACAACTCTGCGGATGGATGCAAAATTTTCTTCTGGGAAGATCGATCCAAGTTGTTGTAGA
This sequence comes from Cheilosia scutellata, assembly GCA_955612985.1. NCBI lineage: Eukaryota > Metazoa > Arthropoda > Insecta > Diptera > Syrphidae > Cheilosia > Cheilosia scutellata. The sequence goes on along the minus strand of OY015311.1, from coordinate 72,823,658 downwards.
TATGGTTTATCATCTAATTCGTTTGCTATAAATGCAGGAGTGCCCCAAGGATCTATTCTTTCTCCAACTCTATTTCTTCTCCACATCAACGATTTGCTTCGATCGACAAATAATAATATCTACAGCTTTCCTGATGACAGGATATAAGACCTCCAACACGAAAAGTGGGCCTGTGAATGTGGCTACATCACACAGTCAGAGATGTGAACAAATTAGTTCTCTAAATGATGATCTGGACAAAATCTTGAAGTGGGGAAAAGACAACTTGTATTTAATGCAAACAAGACACAGCTCACAACATTTTCCAGGAAAAATGCATCAACAGTTCCTCAGATCCAAATGGATGACCATCCAATCCATCCCAAATACTCAATGCACCTTCTATAGGAGTCACAGTCAATTCAGGAATCACATTGCAGGACCACATATCCTATATCGCAAGATCGGCGTCCGCTAAGTTGACCTACCTATTTAGAGCAAAGAGGTACTTTAGCCCCAAGCAACTTCTCCTTCTCTACAAAGCACAGGTTAGACCAGGCCTGGAATATTGTTCCCATTTATGGAACTCGGCCCCAAAACATTCACTTAACCAAAACATAACTAGACGAGCAGTTCGTCTTATTGGAGATCCTACGCTCACATCGAATCTACAACCGTTGGTGCACAGAAGACAAGTCTCTGACCTTTGCTTGTTCTATAGGTACTTCCATGGTGAAACTTTTGGGCGCCCCACAAGACAGGCAGTTAATGCTCATGACCATACAGTCAAGTGTAAACCGCGAGGACAACAATTTTCCAAAACTCCTTCTGTTACAGGACAAGCAAACTTTGGAACTCGCTTCCTGTGGATATATTTCCAGAAGACTACAATTTGCTGCAATTTAAGTGCAGAACTAACATACATCTGCAAGCATCTCGGGGCGCTAAAGCGTTATAGGTTCGCCTTTCCCGGGAGAAGTATTTAAAAAAAAAGTGCGAACTAAAAAGTGGACACAAGCTAAAACTTACTTTAGGAGTTGGCTTTTCTGGAACCTTAAAGGTTTTAACATCACATTTACAGCAATGTTACGTGTCTCATACCGGTCTAAATTTTTTTACAAAAAGTGCCCATGCCTTTCCAAACTCAGCCTTTTTTTCTTGAAAGTTATGACCTCTATAGCGTGTGTCGATTTAAAACAATAATTTAAACTGCTTTTAAGTTTTTGAAGACCGAACCTTCGTTTCAACGACCAAGCCATCGCGGATGCCAGAGCACTTGGTCTGACAACTGGAAGCAGCGTACCCGAGATCGTAGAGGCTGGAGGGCTGCAGTCTCTCAGAGAGATACTCTTCACGGGTCGGGAGCCGGATAAGTAAGTAAGTAAGCTTATGAGGTATTAAGGTCCAGTCATCAAAAAATAATAGCTATTATTCTGCTTCACAGTCAGCATATGGAAAGCAGTGTTACTATGTCCACTGAATAATTTTTCCCTCGAGCAGCTGCGATTTTTTCCTTTGTTCCCACTCGAAAAATAAATCCCATTATATAGGGGAGATTTTCATTCTTGCTTCCCTAATGAAGATTTTTTTGTTGAGAAATGCTTAAAAATTCTTTATCGGTATTTTTAAGCCTGGTTTTCGCCGATTCGCAGATTCTAAACGTGTAGGCAAATCTATGCTCGGCTCACGGGTATTGCCAGAAGGACAGGAAAAATAAATTATTTAAAATTAAATACTATTGTTTTTTGTAGATTTCAAATCAGCATTTCTTACAGTCCATAGGTTTGAGCTACTTTAAAAATTAGCAGCTCTACGTTTGTCTATACTAAGTTTTAAAGGCTTTACTAGCCATTTGTTTCTAATATTTCAGCCATTGCGGATAGAGGCTAAGTTGATACCTTAAAACAGTTTACCGAGTTTTGGTGGCTTGATGAAGAGGTGATGGTAGAAACGCTCTTCCGGGCCGGTGCGTTACCTAGGTTTTAAGATAGTTTGTAAGTTAGTAAGGCTTATCTTAAGGGTCATTGGGAGGAACTGGGCTCGCCAACATGAATGAGTGCTATACAGAGACTTGACCGATGCTTATGGCCTCGCTCGAGTCCCGGCGGCCGACGTGTTGTTGCACCTTGTCGGCGAATGGCCATCGACAGATAATTAGTTTAAGTTAAGTAGCTTAGTTAGTTTTAGGTAGTTTTAAGAAAATCCCAATAATAAATTAAGAGTCCAAGTTTTAGCAAGTTTCTTGTAAATGAAAAAAACAACGCAAAATACAGAAACCAAGCGGTGCAGTTTCGCGTCCTGACTCCTGACGAGAGACAGCAATGCTCTGCCACCGTATAAAGCGAAAACCAATCAAAAATCGGAGTTTAGTGCAATGGTCCAGTGTTGGTAAGTCGTGGGAAGTTTACCTTTTCGTGGGAATTTTGAGGGTTAAGAATCATCGCATGGGAAAAAGGGAAAAAATGTGCAATTCCGTGGTAAATTTGGTCAACATAAAGAAGAGCCTATATTCATATAAATTTCAACTCCAGATTATAAGAAACTATATATTTTTAGCATTTTTGTTTTAAATAATAAGAACAGAAGTTGTGTTTGCTTCAGAATTCTTTATTCATAGAAAATTCCTTATCCCTAATGGTATTATGTCTTAAACGCAATTACGTGCATATGGCTTTTTCGGCAGTTTTTTTGAAGCGCATATTATCAACTGTCAGTCCAATTTTGGGCCATTCATTGGAGAATTTTGGGCTCCATCTTCCCAATAACGCGGTGAATGTAGGCTACCAATCTCTGAATACTTCGCAGTTTATCGGAAATGTGACTTTACATAGCCCCACAAGAAGTAATCAAATGGCGTCAACAACAAAGACTTGCAACTATCAACATTCACTTGTTTTTATTGCGATATAATGTTATAATTCAATCGAGCCCTTAGAAAATCAATGGTTTCATGGGCACTATATCACCTAACGACATACACCAGAAGAACGCTTTCGCACCTCAAACAATTTTTATTGTAGAAGCTCACTTGGATCAAGGAGTTAGTGAACAAGCAAAATTGCGGAGTGAGTCAAATCCAGTGTTGATAAATACCGGCCTAAAAAAAACTTCAAAACTTGATGTCGCTCTGAGCTCTAAAAAAATTAGAATGTTGTCCCTTCCGTTTTTGATAAATGGTACTGTTGGAAAATTTTCTGTGGCCCCAAGTTTCCCTATCACCTACAACCATCTAACCGAAAACTGCGAATCACTTTGGAATTTGTTTGGCAGTGGTGATAAAACTGGGCACATAATTTCTATTTAAATTTTTTTTTATGAAAACGGAAACTTGGACTGAGGAATGTACCTACAATTTCCGCACGGTTTGGGATTATTTTTTTGTTGCAAGCTGATAACCATTTCGATATGCACTTACATAACCAAAAAAAAAACACTTAGTCAAGACTTTTAAATATATATTTTTTTTCGCACCAAATCGTTCTGCTAAAAAAATGAAAACACATCCAAAGTAGACAAATAATTAAATAGAAAAGAGAGAGAGAGCAAAAAAAAATTGAAATTCCCCAAAACCTCGAAACCCAATTAAGACAAACAGCTGCGGATACAATCTCGTTTTTTTTTTACTTACAGCCCCGCGCTGTGGTACATCGTATAGTCATAGTCAACTTTTTGTTGACTCTTCTAAATGCGTATTGCCTTTGGGCAATAAATTGCGTATAAATTTATCTGCTCTGCCGTCACTGACCCCTTTCCGTCCATCACACAACTTCATCTTGGAGTTGGAGTTATGATTTTTGAGATTCGAAATAAGAAGCGCGCGAGCGCGTGTGGTGGATTGTATTTTGGTCAAGCATTTTTCGCCGCTATTTTTTTTTCTCTTCTCGGCTAATAGCCTTGAGTTGGGGAATGGGATAGCAAAAGACTTTGGAATTATTTCCCACATTAGGTGGCTCCTATGATTATTTGATTTTTTTTCGGGCGAATGTGACTTAGTGGATGTTAATTACCCAGCGTGCGGTGCGGTGGGGTGAGGGTGAGGCTGAGGCGGTATAAAAAGCGTTGAGATGTAGATTACGCAGTCGTTTTTCATGGTCAGCAGTTTTTTATTTTTTTTTGTTAATTAAATTTATAGAATGCCACACACTATTCAATAGATACGTATAGATACTCTACTCCCCTTGGATAACACCTGGTGTTGAAAAAGAGGTCCCTTTTGTTCCAACTCGTAGACTTCAAACTGATTGTACAGAATCCATACACGGCTCTCTGGAATTGACAACAATTGGGTATTGATTGTCGTGTAGTAGGTACCTATCGTGTCGTGGTAGCACGGTAGCCGGAGCACAATAGGGATGCAAATATGAGTGATTTTTATGGATATTCAATAGTCGTTCACAACATAGTGGTTGGTTTTTTTTTATTCGTTGAATTTTTTTGCTTTGTTCTTTGGGATTATTGTCATCAGGATTTTCGATGTGGTGGAATAAAAAACAATAGACTGAATCAGGAATCAAAAAAGGGGGAAAGTCATTCAGATTCCATTGAGGAATATGGAAGAAAAGCTTAAAATGCGGATTAGTACGGTTTCCTTACGCATTGTTACATCGAATTTGGTATTAATTCAAGTGTTATGGAGGTTTTATTGCTAGGGACTTAACGAATATAAGAATATGAAATGTGGAATCGTTTTTATGGATACATATCTTTGGTTTTATTGCTAGTAAGCGCTTCAAGTATAAGTACTGGTTGTTGAACTTCAAACCCTCGATAACATGGCTTTGAATATCATCAGAGGAAAATTGTGCTCTTTTGTGCTTTTCAGAATTAGGATACCATTCTTAGCTGTGCTTTCAAATTGTATTTTTATTTTTGTTTGACTTTGATTTGCTATAACTTTGTTTAATGTTGAACTTGAAATTACTACCTGCACAATGAACATCGGTCGGTACTGTCGCATTACAAAGGAGAACCAACCACTCACCGAATAAGGACGGATTGTGAAATGAAAGAGCACTCCTCGACTAGGTAAAGGACTTTGCTTACTTATGCACTTTGGGTTGCAGGAACTCTTGTACAAATATTTCCCAATTGAAGGGAAAAATGTTTTCGAGAAAGGGAGTTTTTCTAAAACCGGTGTTGAGTAGAGACGCAATTTATTTATTACGCCTTTGTCAACTAGCAAAGTAAAGGGAGAGGAACAATAACTGACAAAGAAACCCTTCCTAAAAACACCTACTAAGCATGGTTGTTGAGGAAGCTGACAGAAGCCCAATAGGAAATTCTATGTGAGCGAGCGTAGGCTCCTTAACACAAGTAGGTACTTGCTTGCTTACAATCACTCGTTTATAAATTTAGGCATTTTTTGGAAATGTAGACTAGTTCTTTGTACTAGGTATAGGTCCGAGCTTAAGGCCACAAAATCCTTTTTTTTTCACATTCCAATTGACAGAGGTGCTACTCCAGGAACAATGTTCGGACATTTTACCAAAATGTAAAAAAAAACGTGCCGAGGGAACAAGACCCGAACAGAGACCTGTAAGTGGTAGAGTTACAGTTGGTGCTGAGGACATGGAAAAAACATTTCTGTCAAACGGCGAAGACGACATAAATTTCACTGTCAGGGAGAATGAACCATTCAACTTGGGCGATGAAAGCCAAGACTTCCGTCCACCTGACCAAAATGAGGTAAGGATAGCAATATCCAAGCTGAAGACGCACTAAACTGCAGAACCGGGCGGTTTATCGGCCGAGCTTTTTAAGGCAGCGGGAGATGAGTTGGTGGAGAGCACACACCAACTCGTCTTCAAGATTTGGTCAGAGGAAAGTTGAGGCTCGATTCATATGCCTGATGAATCGAGCCTCAACATTGTATGCCCGATCCACAAGAAAGGTGACCCTCTAAACTGCGCCAACTAAAGAGGCATCAGTCTCCTTAACATCGCTTACAAGAACAAGATCCTGTCCGCCGTACTGTGTGAACGTCTGAAAACATTTGTCAACCCTACCAGTGCGGTTTTAGGCCTGGTAAGTCCACAACCGACCAAATATTCACACTACGGAAGATCCTGAAGAAAATCCAAGAAGTTTAAATCGATACTCAACATCTATTTATCGATTTTAAAGCCGCATATGAAGCATTTATAGAGCTATACAGAGCCATATCTAGTTTTGGCATCCCTGTCAAACTTATCAGGTTGTGCAGAGTGACTATGGAGAATGCTCGCTGCTCCGTAAAGGTCGGAAGCAATCTCATCGAGACCTTTGATGTCAAAAAAGGGTTTAGACAAGGTGATGCGCTGTCATGTGACTTTTTCAACATCATACTTGAACAAATTGTGCGAAACTTGTAAGCCAACACCCAAGGGCACAATTTTCCAAAAATCTGTGCAACTACTTGCATACGCTGACGAAAATGACATTATTAGCAAAACGCAGCGAGCTGTCACTTTATAAGCGACAAAAATGGTTTTAGCGGTGTATGTGGACAAAATAAAATGCATGCTCTTAACAAGAAAGGACACACAACATCAACGAATCGGTCAGAACGTCACGACAGCTATAACTTTGAGGTATGGTTAAGAATTTCGTCTACCTCGGCTCCGCTATAAACTCTGACAATAAAACCACAGCAGATATCAAACGAAGAGTGACAGTTGCCAACCGCTGTTTCTTTGGCCTAAGAAAGCAAGCGAATGGACACCAACGCTCCGGCCAGAAGAGACTTCGATTCCAATCCGGAGGGACAACGGAGTAGAGGAAGACCTCACCTTATTGGAAGGGGACCTCAAACAACTTGGAGTGCGCAACTGGAGGCGGTTAGCCAAAGATCTTGCTAACTGGAGAGGCATGTTGGTTGAGGCCCAGCTTAATTTTCCAGCTTCGCTGCCTCCACTGTTCTTCCTTTTCACGCGACCTATATCGACATCGACCATAAAAAAAAACTACGAATTAGACATTTTAAAGGGCTACAGGGCACGAAGAGCCAACGAGACAAGGACGCTTCAGCCTTTAGAGAGTCTTCGATTCTAACTCTGAGGCTTAATGCAGTAAAGGAAGACCTGGCCAAAGATGTCACAACTATAGTTGACTAAGGACTGGGCTAATTGGATAGCCATTTTGGTTGATGTTAAACTCGACCCCCAACTGTGTCTTTTTACGAAGTGGGCGCAGTGGGTCAGTGCTTAGTTTGCTGGACTGCTGTGCGATGGGTCCCAGGCACGATCCCAGGAAAAACACAATTTACATCTTAAGGTATTCTCCACTGTGTCACCTCTCGTGAACGTCGGACAAACATCCGAGAGTATAACTGTCCTGAAAAAGCTTCTCAATTCAACCGTTCGGACTCGACATAAATCTGTAGGTCCCTTCCATTCGTCCGAAAAATAAAAAACTTTCACAAACGAATGGTTGTGAGAAGCTAAGCCTAGGGTGTCTAGTGTCTACGCCTATTGCGCCAACTAAGAAAGGTTAAAAACAAATGTTGTCTATAAACAAACATTTTAAAATTTTCTACATTGATGACCGCAATGTCCTGATAGAAAAGTGCACATTTAAGCAATATAATTCCTTCGCAAAGCCGGGCAGGTAGAACTATTTAAAGTACTATTCGGTATCTAGAGACTGGATTCTACAGCGCAACCGGGGCAAAGAACGCACCGAATTGCCCCAAGGATGGGTGAGATTTTGTAAAAAAACGAAAGCAAACCAACTTCGCTTATTAAAAAACGAAAGAAATCATGCGAAAGCGAAAATTTGTTTCATGTAACTCCTTTCGTTTTTTTTTTGTTTCCTCTTTGTAAACTTTTAACAAGCAGTGTAGTTGAAATTGCATACTTTTAGGGTCATTTTCACAGTTCAAGAAACAGCAGTTCTTAAAAATATGTATGTATTTGCGCCTTTATGCTTTTCTGATTTTATATTGATATATCATTTAATTAAATAACTTTATTTTGTATAGATCACATTCAAAAAGGAATGTTAATTTTTCTTCCATTTTGTCGGTTAAAATTGGACCTATTTTGATTTTATTTTGTAGTCTTTCTACACAAAGTACCCATGAAGAAGCATTGCCATATGAAGACACACAGCTTTTGTCGAGCGAAAACTTGTACTGCTTCAGAAATGCTGCTTTCTTTTGACACCCTAATTGTTAAAATGGGATTTAACTGTTGAAATAATCAAAGAAAATCAAAAAATATGAATAAAAAATCTGTCATTGTTTTCGTTTCAAAAAAAAAAAAAAACGAAAATCTCCTTCGGTTATAGAGTTACATGAAGTAGAAAAAAACGAAAACGTCAATAAAATCTTTCGTTTTTCCTACATTCGCGCAAAAGAAAATTCCTTTTGTTTTCGACATACATGAAGCAAAACGTTTGTGCAAACGAAAACGATTGAACGTTTCCATCTTACCGAATCCAACTCTAGACTTCTTTCGAAGAGATGATCCATGCTTCGATGGTTCAGTCACGTGATGGGTATATCATCAAATTCACATAAAGAACTCCCAAGTGGTCGTTCTTCTTTGATTAAAAAGCACTCAATGCCAACCACAACAGTATTGATAGCCTTACCTTAAGCCTATGTTAATGTAAGACCACAACATTTACATAAATCTTATACGTTCTTGGGCTACAATACAAAAGTTTTATTTCATTTTCTACCCAATCATTCAGCGTGGGCCACTCTCTGCATTGCGTATTGTTTTCAAAGCTTTTCTAGAGCATTCCATCGAGAAATTGTATCCAACTGAATACCAGTTGAAGAGCTTAAACAAAAGTAAACAATTGAAGATGTGGGTATGCTGTATATATGCATCTGTGTAGGCGTCCTTAAGTCGACTCATGAATCATGATCGCAACGATTTATTGTATCTGCTTGCTATAGAGATTCCATGAGGAGGTTGATACAACATTCTCAACGCAGCCTAAATTCACTTCACTTATTAGATAAATTTAAATTAAAAAAAAAAAATAAATAAAAAATAATATTAACTAAACAAATTACCTCTTTCAATAATGTGTTACGTGAAATTTTCTCAATTAACATAAGGACAAAGTAAAATCTAAAGGCTCAACTCAAAAAACTCTTTGAATTTGATAACCGAAACCCAAAAGATACGAGAATGTATATCACTTCATTTCTTGAATCGCACAAACTCGTTGTCTTGTTGATGAAACCTGCAAGTGAAAGAATGGAAAAGGAAAGTTAATATTGTTCTTCTTTTCTATGAAGAGCGGACAAGTGAATGTACAGTACAGGCCGTAGTTAGCTGTTAAAGATGTTGAACCCCTCTAGAAGGATATTTCAAAAACCCAATATTAGGTACAGATCGTAGGGAAACTTTTCGAGTGCACTTCATATAGTTTACCAGTCTTCTGGTCGTATCTGCGGTCTTTTTTGCATTCATCTGGCCGGTCCAGTCAGCTTGAAATAATGTAAAACTTTTAGAGCCATAAGATTGAAGAGCATCAGTGTGCCACCCTGTGTGCCGCCCTCCCGCCGCTGGCTGGCTATAGCTGTTGGGGAAAAGAAAAACTTTGGCACTTGTTAGGAAGGACACCCACTGGTGTGCCTGCAAGTGTTTTGTATGAGTAAATAGGTTTTTCTTTTCTTCTTTTCGGATGGAGCAGAAGTTCATCGTTTTCATCCGTATTGTTGTTGTTTCCATTCTAACAAAGGCGATGCGAAAAAAATACGAACAAACGCATAATTTAGTAGAATAGTTAAGAGTTACCCGGCATAAAAGGAACTTTTGAGAGAGGAGGTGAGTGGTGGGTTAACAATAAGCTTAACAAAGTTTGTTGATTTGGAAATTTGGCCATTAGACATTTGACAGCTTACAAAAATCGACGCAGTAGCAAGTGAGTGACAAAATAAATGTACTGCACTGACTAAGTTAGTTTATAATTAATTTAGGGGACTATATTAAGTCGACACAAAAATTACCTAGTTCTAGGCGTTTCTTGAAAATAAACTTTCAGAAATGCTGTTGTTTGAAAACATAATGTCCACGATAAGGTGATTGGTTCGTGTATTTAATAAAAAAAATCAGGAGATACACAGACCTTTTTAGTTTCGTTTCTGATCTACTCATGCACAAAGGGTGATCATGCTGATCAGATGAAGTAAAAATGTATTTTTAAATAAGTAGGTAGGTAAGGAGACCCCTTTAACTGCGCCAACTACAGAGGTATCAGTCTCCTTAACATCGCATACAAGATCCTATCTATCATATTGAGTGAACGCCATACAGCTTACACCCTTCGTAAATAACCTCAGTGCGGTCTTAGGCGAAGAAATTCCACCGTCGATCAAATTCGCACACTTAGCAAGATCGTTGAAAAAAACTCAAGAAGTCTAAATCGATACCCACCATCTTTTCATCGATTTTAAAGCCGGGTATGACAGCATCTATAGAGACAAGCTATACAGAGCCATGTCTAGCTGTTGCATCTCTGCAAAACTCGTTCGATTCTGTGGGATGATTATGGAAAAAGCTCGCCGCTGGATAAAGGTCGGTAACGACCTTACCGAACTTACTCTTTTGATGTCAAAAGATGATTTAGACAAGTTGAAGCCCTGTCATGCGATTTCTTCAACATCATACTTGCAAGAATTGTCCGAAACTCACAGGCCAACACACAAGACACGATCTTTCAAAAGTCCGTCCAATTACTTGCATACGCCGATGATTTTGACATAATTGGGAGAACACAGCGAGCTGTCACTGGTACGTTTGCTAGTATAGAAACGGAAGCGGCTAAAATGGGTCTAGCGGTTAACGAGGGCAAAACCAAGTACATATATGCTGTCAACAAGAAGGGGCACCCAGTATCGTAGAATCGGACAAAACGTCGCGATCGACAGCTATAACTTTGAGATAAATTCTGACAACAACATCTCAGAAGAATTACTCTTGCCAACCGTTGTTTCTTTGGGCTAAGAAGGCAATTGAGTAGTAGAGCCCCGAACAACTAAGGAGATTCTGTATAAGACCTTGATCATTCCAGTCCTGCTTTATGGCGCTGAAGCTTGGACTATATCTAAAGCGGATGAGGATGTCCTCGGTCGCTTCGAGAGAAAGATTCTTCGGAAAATGTTCGTCCCGTTTGCGTTGACGGACTTTGGAGAAGTAGATTCAACGACGAACTATACGACCTGTACACTTGTACTGCGACATCGACCTGGTTAAAAAACTGCGAGTCAGTCGTCTAAGATGGTTAGGACAAGTAGATCGGATGGGAACAAATGCTCCGGCCCGTTGAGTCTTCGAGTATAACCCGAACGGACAACACAGTAGAGGAAGACCTCACCTTAAGTGGCGCGCGCAAGCAGAAGGCGACCTCAATCGACTAGGAGTGCGCAACTGATGGCAGTTAGCTTGTTTGCAGAGAGGCTTGTTAGTTGAGGCCTCGTTTCACCCCGAACTGTAGAGCCGCCTTAGTAAGTTAGCAAGTAGGGAGGTAGGTAGGTAGCTGGGCGGCCCATCTGGCGCACACTTAGCCCATATATGGGTGGATGTATAAACTCAATGGTAGGCAGTCATATCAGTGCCCATTTTTGACACTTAGGGAACTAAAACTCGAAATCCCGGCTGCTTAAACACATCTACTATTCCCTGCGCTTCGGTGACTAGACTAGGTTTCCTTCACTGTCTGGAAGAGCCTGCGTTCCGGTTTTGTAGCCACCAGCCAGTTGCTTGGCTTTTATATAAAACCTCCGGAAGTTATTACGATCGCGCGACTCTTCGATCTCCTTGAGCTGGGAAGCTGCGTATGCTTGCTTCTTTCTACGCAGGATCTTCTTTTCCTCCCTTCTCTTGGCCCTTCTCTTCTGCTCTTGTGCGCTTTCTTGTGTGCATCTTCTGTCAACTTTTTCCTGTACACACATTCATCATCATACCACGGGCTCTTTTTCTGGAGTGGGCTACCCTACAGTGATTTCGGCTACCTCCTTGATGATGTCGCGATACTGGTATCACTGATTGTTGGCGTCTGTGGTAGGTGAGTTCACAGAGGAGAGTTTCACACTCAGGCGGTCGCTGTAGGCTCTGGCTACTCCAGGTGTGCTAAGGTGTCCAACGTCGAATTTCTTCTTCTGGGCGGTTCGCAGCTTCTTCTCGTTGGACAGTCGAGCTCTGATTTTAACCGCGACAAGAAAATGGTCAGAGTCGACGTTTGCCCCTCGGAATGTGTGCACATCGAGGTTGTTGGATGCGTGCCTCGCATCGATTAGCACATGATCGATTTGGTTGGTGGTTCGACCGTCTGGAGAGCGCCAGGTTGCTGTGTGGATCCTTAGCCTTGGAAACCTTGTGCTACTTATCACCGTATTACGAGCTGCTGCAAAATCGATTAGTCGGCAGCCGTTGTCTGTTGTCGTTTCGTGGATTCTGTGCTTACCAACTAACCCGACAAAGATGTTTTCCTTTCTAACTTTAGCATTGAAATCCAAGTACAACTTTTATATCATACTCCGGACAGGCTCTGTAGGCTCCATCCAGGAGGTCATAAAACTCCTCCTTGAGGGGATCTTCAGCCTCGTCGGTAGGAAAGCTGCATTCTTTCGCAATGGATGAACGTTTACAGCGCAATTCGAAAAGATTTACTCCTTGGGCATCACAACGGATCTACATTGATCTAAGTGTCGCACGTACAGGCTTCTTCTGTCTTGCCAACCCACTAACCTAACCTAGCCGAGCCACCACAATAAGTTGCCTCTGTAGGTTGGCTCTGTTCTTCGTACAGCTTCGATGGAAACTTACTTCTCGATTACGCTAAAGACGTATGCTTACTATTTCACAGAATTACGGACTTCCACCTTATGACAGCGGTGGTGCCAACCGAATAAGCACAGTTTAAACTGCTATTGGAATGTTGTCGAAATGTATGACGAATCTCTTGCCATTTTCATCGTTGGAAAGTTTTTCCCATGACTATCAGATGTCGAAAGTCTTTTAAATGCTGCATGACTTTAACACGGATGGAAGATGAAGCTGGTAGACCGAGTTGAGGAAGAGTCACACAACAATTGAGAAAAGTTGGAAGTAGCTTAGTCAGTAACGATACATGAAGGTTCAGTAGAGGCCCTAGGATCCACGCAAAGGGAAAACTGAACTTAAACAAGTAAGGTAACACAAAAGAGGCTAAAAACGACTGCAATTCTATATTTCCAATGCAAAGAAGCATCTTTCTGTGAGATTTACTTCAGAATTGGTTTGCGCATCAAATAAAAATTATCAGAATGTACCTAAACCAACCTATGTATCTAAATCTCAGTTATTTTATCAGAACCTCATAAATACTGTGCCTCTGTTAATTTACTCCCTTCTGTACATTGAATAGCTCTGCTGGTCCGATTATAAATCCCGGACAAAGCAACAACCATGAAGCTCTCTCACTACACCATGTATGTAATTGAGTAATTGACTGGAGCATGCAATTACATTGAAAAATCCCTCACTCGAAGGTCATTTGAAACCGCAACAAAACTATCTCTTCCCTGTCATCCGATAGCACAATCCGCTTTCGAAATCCATTCCCATTCACGCAATACCCCACCAGGTACCGACCGGTGCGATGTAAATCAATACACCTGGTATGACACTAAACTTCACATGCAACATACACTCCATAGTAATTAAAAAATAATAATAATAATAAAAAATTGTCAATCGATAGTGCTAATAATAATTAATAATAATCAACACGAATTCTCATCGGTGAATTAGGTTTCAGAAAAAATGCAGTTAAGCTACAAAAACTATGCACAACACACTGAAACTCGATACCACTCAAAGGGAAACATAATCTCATTAATAATTCCTTTTTATGGAGTGCAGAGGTACGACCGATGGGTAAATCTGCCTCACCAAGAACAACAACAAAGTCATCAAAAATATAAGAAGGAACAAAAAGTTAAAAGTAAATTCGCATGTAAAGGTTCTCTCGCTCGTTTTGCCGCAATTGACTCTGATGACTCTTGAGTTTGAGTCTTGAGCGGGCACAGGCACTAGCACATACAGTACACACTGACATTACGGCCTGAGCACACTTCGCGAACCGTATAAATTCAATCAGTGCCTTAGAACGTTACACAGAGCCCGATGCCGACACGACGACGACGACGTTATGTTTAAATTAAAGTGCAACATGCTTTCCAAGCTCCAAGGTGCTGCTAATGTCGATGGGACTGCTCTGACGGTGATGGTGGTGAAGGTGGTGGTGAAAGTATTCAAAGTATATCAAGTGCAAACTATATGGCGAAGAAGACGTTCGTCGGATGAATAGAAACCTTACCAAGACCCAGCTATGATGATGGAACATGCGGCTTACTGTGTGCGACTTTACAGCTTTTCTTCTTTTCTTCACTGCTGAAAAAATTTACTGGAAACGAACGTTCCTTGCAACTCACTCAATCAACGTGGAAATTCTAAATAAAAATATACACACACTAAAAAAAAAGGACAAAAGGATGTGTGAAAGAACCTTTTGTTTTCGTTGGCTCGGTTGCCAAGGACGACGATGTGACGATGACGATGAAAATGTGTTATGAACCTGATGAAGCGAGTCCGTCAAGTGTTGCCAATTCATGTCGAGAGGGGGTATTGAACTGCGCTGACTTTTGAAAACCCAAATACACTTTTACTTTAGGCAGGTGATACGTGTATTTTTGCGGCCATAATGTCAACCCAATTTTTGAATAAATTTTCAATTATTGCAGCCCCTATTTAACAAATGGCTTGACCAATATTGATCTTGAGTGCCTCAATCGTCACTGCATTGTGCGCTTAGCATCTTTTGAATATATTAGGTTTAGCAATCAGTAAACTAGTCTCAAGAACTTTCTTCACAAACTTGCAGACACCCAATGGAGTTGGAGAGTTCAAAATTCACAATCTACACTTCAGGATCCACTTTGGAAGTGACTTTGTAATATGTGAAAATATTAAAAAGAAAATCTTATCTATATACAGTCTACTTTTTTTACTTTTTTCCTCGGTCTCAGCAAAAAGTTTCTTCAAACAATTCTAATAGTGACTGCAAAAAAAAATGTTCAAAAATCTCTTCACTAATATTTTTTATGATTTTTTGAAAATTGCTAAAAATGACTATTTTAGCCACTTTTTCCTCCTTTTCATATAAAATTTTTCTGAGATCATCCCATTCAAAAAATCATAAAAAATATTAGCGAAGAGATTTTTGAAAACAAAATTTTCCAGTCACTATTAGAATTGTTTGAAGAAACTTTTTGCATCAAAACATTTTTTTTTTTACCGAGGAAAAAAGTCAAACAAGTAGACTTTTAAAAAAGTTCCAAATTTTCAATGGGTACTTAATGGGTTAAGTAAATTTTTGTATCATTCAAACGGAATTTAAATGACCTTTCCATTGATGCCAAAATTTACATGAAGTAAGTTCAAATTATGAGTAGAATTAACTTTAGTTTTGTCAAAATACTTATGCCGACCAGTGTACCTATATAAAAATGGTGGCAAAAATGTATAGTAATTCATCAATTGAGAACGGCTGGACCGATTTGGCTCAAATTTCTTTTCAGTTGTTCGTAATTGCCAGGAGAAGGTTCTTCTGAAAAAAAAATTTGGGAAAACCACTCGGGAAATTGGAATAATCGAAAATTGATTTTTTGTGTGCAATTGTTTCGGAATGGGTTTTCGAATGGAAAAATAGAAATTTCTTAGTGGAAAACTCGGAAAATTCCGGAAAACGCTAAATATTTGATTTTTTTTTTTCGACGAAATTTTGCATTTTATCGCACGATTTGATGATTTTGGACGAAGTAAAGGTGGAAAATTCGTTGTGAAGCTTGGAAAATTTCTGATAATATTGTGAAATTCAGAAATTCAGACGTTTTGCGTGCATTTTGGGTGGAGATGTTAACCTGCTGGCGCTTGGCAATGGCTAAATTCCCGTTGATGTTTCGACTGGATTGATATCGTTCCCAGACATTTTTTGCGAGTTTACATCGTCGAAGGAGGAACTCATCACGAAAGTGTTCCCCGGAATTGCACAAAATTATAAAAATCTCGATTGGATTAGTGAACGGGCAAAATTATATCAGCGAAGAATAAGGACATCGATAGTTTGAATTTATTTATTCAAAGTCAAATCGCTGGATAACTGCATTCGTACAAATCCGTTGACAGCGTGACCGACGAGGATAAAGCGACCAACTATCAGATGGAGTTTTTGAACTCGCTTGATGTGCCAGGAACTCCACCGCATAATATACAGCTGAAGGTGAGATCGATCATAATCATGTTGCGGAATCTGAATCATCCGAAATTGTGCAACGGTACGCGGTTGTCCCACATGAAACCGAAGAACAATGTGATTTAAGCGACGATCATCAAGGGCAAATTCAAAGGAGAGGAAGTCCTTATCCCACGAATTCCAATTATTCCAACTGATCTTCCATTCCAATTCAAGCGGATTCAGTTCCCTGTTCGATTGGCTTTTGTGATGACAATCAATAATAATCGCAAGACCAATCTTTGGAAGTCTGTGGGATTAATCTCGAATTTCCCTGTTTTTCGCACGGTCACTATCTGTGTTTAAACCAGTAAGACAATTATCTTTGACTATGCCGAAGCTCAAATACCCGGTACTATATTATTGTAAAATAAAAAAAATATTTTAATATTAAAAAATTATATATTTGTATGGGAGGTATGGGTACTTTTTATTCGACCAAGCTAATTTTTTGTCAAAAATATGTGCAAAGTTTAAACTTGCTATCTTTACTGTAGCTATTTAAATTTAATTTTTAACATCAAAAAGCTATATAAATCCGATATTTTTGTATGGGAGGTAGTAGTAGTTTTCATCCGATCTTGCTGATCTTCGAACTTAGCCTCAGTTTGGTGGATAAAAGCTCACGTACCAAATTTCAAGTCGATAGCTCTTAAATTACGGCCATAATCGTGCGGACAGACGGACAGACGGACAGACAGACATACCGTTCCCTTTCTGCGTTAAGCACGTATCTACAAAACATCCATTCTTCAGGAATTAAAAAAAAGAGTAGCTTCCCTTAATCGAACATAATACACATGTCGAAAATCATGTCAATTTTTGACAGGCTGTCATCATATTGACCTCCAGGTTAGTCAAACTGTCAAATTATAAATAATAGAAAGATTTTACTGATACATGCGTTTAATTATTCCTGAAGAATAGATGTTTTGTAGATACGTGTTTAACGCAGAAAGGGGACGATACGGACATCGCTAGATCGACTAAGAAAGTGATGCTGATCAATAATATGTATAGTTTCTCATACCTACAACGCCTCCTTATGTGCGTTACAAATGGAATGACAAAGTGAATATACCCTCACCACAGTGTGGTACCGGGTATAAAAAAATGCAAATTTAAAGGCGTTAAATTGGGGCGAGACAAAGTTCGCCGGGTCCGCTAGTATTATATAAAAACTGAGTTTCTATAAAAATATATAAATAAAATCTGATTTTAAAAAAAATGTGCACGACTGTGTCGCACGAAACTTTCTCGTTTATTGCGAATCTGGCAGAATCTCAGTCATTTCAGCAAATTTTACGTTTTAAATCATACCCACTCAAGATGTACTCAGGTTTAGTAACTCAACCCTTGTTAATTAAAAACATAATACATACAACATACTACATAAACATACGTATTAACTACAACACTTTAGTAATTACTTTCAAATTTCACCCCGAACTGACACTTTAAATTTCTTAGAAAAGAGGCCAAGTAGGCGATGAATTTCGAATTATATTGCCACTGAAGTTTTGGACTTTGCAAAAATATGCCGGGTGTGAATACAGATCGGGATTTGGGTAGTCATTTATTTTGTCTTAAATATGTATTTTGATAAAAATCGTTAGAGCGGGTTTTGTAAAATTATACTGACAAATGCTACAACTTTGGATAGGAAAAGCACTGTTAATAAATTGTTTAGCTGAAAACTGATTACGACGTGCTTCAGGATATAAACATTATAAACATTACCTAGCAGTTATATCAGCAGTTTTTTAAAGTACCTACTATTATTAGGGATTTGGGTGGAAATCAAAGGACGCAGTTTTTTTTAGAGAAAAACTGAGTTTGCTATCGAGTTAAGAATGACAATAGTACCTTAAAAATAAGTTTTTTTAAATCGTTTTACCGTTTTCGGGAAAAGGTCGATTTTCAAAACTGCCGTTGCTGGACTTTTTAGCGAAAAACTGGGTATGCAGTCATTTTAAGCATGCCTACATTAACTTAACTAGAAATTTTGGTTCAAATCGTTAGAGCCGTTTTCGGAAAAACCTAATTTGACTAATATTTCGTAAAATTTTTATATGGGAAGTACCGTTAATATTAAGGCTAGCATAAAAAAAACCCCTCCTAGCGGGGAGCCCACAATCTCTAAATACTCAGTTTGAAACAAATCCGTCCAAGCGTTTAGATTTCCCAGCTATGGGACAGACAGCCATACGGAAGGACAGAATTGCGAGACCCACTTTTTTGATTTCCCCTATCATCGTAATATCAAAATTGATCAAAATCTCGTGTTCGAAATTTTGTACGAAAACAATATCTTTCTCTTACTCCGTATACGAGAAAGTTAAAAAATACCTAAGGAGTAGTTAATATCTCTGAAAAATATGAGAATATAGAACATTTCGCGAATTTGCCTCTTTTGCAAGTCAACTTTATCCCCTTTATTTTTAGCTAAAAAAAAAAACTTTAGGAAAATAAAAACATCATAGGTCTATTGTGATTTATGTAAATCAGAAGAACGCTTCCGTGTCATTAAATTTTTTTTAAAAAATGTGAGTTCAAAACTGCCATTTCTAGAATACACAAGACAATCTCTAAAATAATTTACTTTGCATATTTGACAGAGAATAAAAACTATTAACAATGAAAAGGCAACAGGCGTGTAGACACCCTAGGCCTAGCTTCTCACAACCATTCGTTTGTGTGGTTTTTATTTTTGGGACGAATGGAAGTGTCCTACAATTTGATTCCGAGTCCGAACTTCTGAATTGAGAAGCTTTTTCAGGACAGTTATACGTTCGGATGTTTGTCAGACGTTCGCGAGAGGTGGCCCAGTGGAAAAAAGTTAAGCTGTAATTAGTGTTTTTCAGGGGATCGAACCTGGGACCGCTGGCACAGTAGTTCAGCACACTAACCACTGAGTCACTGCGCCCAGGTACGTCTAGTACACATCTGAAAATCTGAGCATAGAGTCAACTACAGTCCAGTTGATCAGGTCGAAGTCGATCAAATGTATGCAGTCAAAAGTTCCAAGCCTCATAGTCGAATTTTTCTAAAACTTCTAAATATCCAAGGTATTGTAGCTTACAAACTATAGCGTACTAAATTCGCACAAAACTCTTCACTAGCGATATGTACGAATAACATTTTGTCAGTAAGTACCTAAGTGCATTTTTTTTTTTGCTTTTGTCTTGAAAAGAATCTTCCTAACGTCGATTGCATATTTACCAGAACTCTGCTGACTAATGTTTGAATAAAATGAGACGATGTGAACTTAAACTAGTGTCAAAAATGAACGAACGTCAACTTAAGGTCAATACAATTAGTGTATTATGGTAACCACATAAAATGTCAATGCTACAGTACGTTGGCTTAAGCTAGCTTACTCCCATGGAATTCTATTTCACTCCCTTAAGTACGAGACAAAAACAGTCCAACTCAATGGACCTTAGGTATACGAATAATAATAATTTTAAGCCTTCACCTCAAATATTCACAACACAACAACAACAACAAATGTCACGGTTGTCACTTTTCCAAATTTAACCTGAAATTCTAAAAGTTGTTATTTAAACCGCGCAATGTTTAATAAAATGTTTAAATTGAGAAGTTAACAAGCATTTTTTTGTCTTCGAAAAGTGGCAACACTTGAACATTTTCAAGTTTCCAAAGCAACCCTACAAACTCCGCATTTAGAAGGTCCTTTCAATTGATATCGATTAGCCGCACGAACATCTATGAACATCGGCTTAAGCGAATTGTTGCGTGCCATAGTGCACTTGATCCTTACGCCAACATAAATATTCCATTAGAATTGATTTTTCATTTGTTTCAGCTCTGTTCGGGTTTGCGTCCTTCAAGTTAGTGGTATAGGTTATACTCCCACTCCCACGCCCACACTGCTGTTGGTTTTCTTTTGACGGTATACTTTGCTGGAAAATGCATTTTATTTCTACTTTCATTGATTTTAAATAGAATCTAAATGCTTTCCCAACCGGCAGGAAACGTTCGGGCATTCTTTTCACAGTTGAAGGATCAACAAAAAAAAAAGGAGTCTCAGCGACTCCTTTCATTTGTGCAACTCTTTGTTTGCATTAGAATACGAATAACCGCAAACGATTTGAGTAGAAAAACAAAATTAATTACAACTCAAGTGTCAAAAGGACCACGCGCAGTATTTTAGACAGCGCGTTTGTTGTTGCCAGGATATGTGTGTCAACACAGCACTTAAAATGATGATACATCCACTCAGATAGGGATTTTTCACCCGTTTTTTAATATTTTTAAGTTTTTGTTACAAAAAGTGCATCACGCCGGGTGCAGCACTAATGAGGATGTGACAAACTTTGTGTGTCCTTTTACACATCCACCACTAGAGAGCTTATGTACTGTTGTATGTGCTGTGCTCTTGTATATCTATGGCGGAGAATCGTGATGAGGTTGAGGATGGTGTTTGCAAAATAGAAAACCATTTTATGAATCAAATAAAAAGTACACGCACGTATGCTTTCATTAGCTACCCTTGTGTGCACCAAGGCAGAATACATTGCCACCAAGTACGGGTTTTCTTAAGCGACACCCAGGGTACCACTTGAGTACATTTTTTTTTCGCTTAGCAATCAGCGATGTATTTTGAAGTAATTTTTGAGAGGCAATTAGAATGAAGCGCAAGGATCATGGTGCGAGCAAATATTCCCCACTAAAAATAAATATCCACACAAAAAAATATGTGAAATCCTTTAAAAAAAATGTATATGTATCTGCAAACAAACAAAGGGAGAGGATTGTGCTAGATTTTGAACGACAGAGAGGAGAGGGGTGTGCCCTAGATTGGGCCATTGTGTTCGCATGGGCTGTGTGTGTAAGGATAAGGATAATACTTTATATATACAGTTGTTCTTGTGACATTTCAGGGATATGCGATGTTCATTGCATATATTGTTTTAGCACTCGTATATTTGGACGTTAAACCGATTCATGACAGTTTCGCAGTTTATATTGGCGTAGGCTCCTCTTTTTTTAATGTAACACATTCACGAACATTAACAGAAGAGGCGCCATTCCATCGCAGGTACTCATACATCCTGAATAAGATGTTGAAATACCTAATTTGTTTTCATTTTACGGCATATCTGAGAGAATCGTAAAAGCAGATGTGCTTCATTCTGTAGGACCAAAACTGTATTCGACGAAAGGGAGTGTTCTAATTTCAGGAGTAGTGGGTCCTCTTTGATAATTCACGTGCGACAATGATTGCGGTATGTGTTGTGTATGTTTTGTTGGGAAATTTACGACTGTATTGAATATAGGTATGACGCGGTACTAATAATAATAATTTTAAGTGTCCAGGAGCGCAATTCCGCCAAAGTGATTTTTAATGTGCCCACGAGATAACGTGCGGGATGGGAAATTGAATTTGAACGAAGTACGTCTTGATTCCAATCGTTAAAGCCAAACGTTTGAAATTTGAAGATAAAAAGTTGGTGGCTGTCCGGCCCAGAAGTAAGGAGACCGCACCAACTATAGAACATCAGTCTTCTTAAAATCGCATAAAACATACTGTCGATGGCCGTGGCCAAGAGAATTATTCTCGAGAAAATTAAAAATACGACTGATCAAAGATGGTTAGACATAGTAGGTTACAGGGTCTCAAAGGCTCTGTGGCCTAAGATAGATCAGAAAAAATCTGTAGAATTATTAAAGCTCAGCAGATCTAAGCTACGAACGGCAATAGGGATTCTCTCCGGGCACTGTCTTCTAAGGAAGCACGCCATGAGACTAGGTTTAACAGAAACGGACACATGCAGGTATTGCGAAGACTTACATGTCGCAGAGGATATTACTCATCTCCTCTGTGAATGTCAAGCCATTGCTCGGTACAGGAGGAAACACCTTGGAAGATACTTCTTCGACAATTTGGAGGAGGTTGACCTCACTGACAAAATTGAAACAATTTTTAGGTTTTGTTGGGAAATAATTTGCTTGGGCGAATTAGTTTAGGTTTTTGACCGTTAAGGTTCCCCCAGGGATGGCGATGGGCCCAATATGGTGCCTGGTCCACTGTGATGAACTCACACCCTATTCAACCTAAAGACGAACGTTTGTCAGACGTTCGCGAGAGGTGGCGCAGTGGAAAAAAACCTTAAGATGTAATTTGTGTTTTTCCGAGGATCGAATCTGAGACTCCCTTGCACAGTTAGTCCATCACACTAACCACTGAGCCACTGCGCCCAATATACAATACATACAATTTACCGAATTTTGAAGCTAAATCTGCTATTAATGTGAAGATGTAGAGTTTTGAATGGCCTTGTTCCAAATCTTCATCTCAAAAATACATAAATGGGGAGTAAGTTATTTTAAACCATTTAAAGAGTCCGGCAGGGACTCGAATCTCATTGACCTCATTCTGTTTTATTTAGAACTAGCTCTAATTGGGGATACATCCCATTGGCCTGGAGACAGGTGAATGTGACCTGCTTTCCTAAGTCGAAGTGATGTCTTATAGACCTATAAGCCTGACAGTATTCGTCTTCGAAAATACTAGATTATATTCATATTAGGCGTCGCGTCGTCGGTTGGTTAGATATGTCTACAGCTCTGCACTCATATAAGGCCACGGATGGTGCTCTTCATTGTCTCTATGTGGCTTGCTATACACCGAAGGTGCTTTCGAAAATGCCAAATACGAACCGCAAGTAAATGGGTAAGTTCCATGCTGTAAACTCGAATACGTAAATACTTCCTCCTCTCTGTCGGTGTTATTGTTGTCACTTCTACAACAATCGCATATATACATAAAACTGTTTGTCCTTATTTCCATGTAACGTGTGAAATAATCTTTAGCGAATAGAACATTAAAAGAAATAAATGCGAACATCTTGAGAACTAGTACTATTTTCGAAAACACTGCTGATACGTTCCACCTAAGATGGTCAGATTAAAAAGAGCACAGGGTTTCAAAGGCCGTGTAGCCTCAATTAGATTTTAAAAAAGCTGGAGAATTAAAAAAAAATAGCAGATCAAAGTTAAGAATAGCTATTGGGATACTCTCTGGTCCACTGCTTTCAGAGGAAGCATGCTAATTGCTTAGAAGTAACAAAAACGAACATTTGCAGCGATTGCGATGAGGATCTATCTGTCTCAAGCCATTGCTCGTAGTAAAATAAAGTCTCGAAGAGAGTTCTTCAGTAATTTAGAAGTCGTTAGTTTAGGAGGACCATCTGTGGACTTTAGTTTGTTAACGCCTATTCGGTCCCTTTTCAGGCCCGGTAAGTCCACAGCCTACCAAATATTCAAACTATACGGCAGATCCTGGAGAAAACGCAAGAATCGATTTTAAGGCCGCATATGACAGCATTTATAGAGCCCAGCTATATATAGAGATAGAGACATGTCTAATTTTGGCATCCCTGACAAACTCGCCAGATTATGCAGAATGACAATGGAGAACGCTCGCTGCTCCGTAAAGGTCGGAAACAATCTCACGAGATCTTGATGTTCAAAAAAAGGATTTAGACAAGGTAATGCGCTGTCATGTGACTTTTTCAACATCATACTTGAAAAAATTGCGCGAAACTCGCAAGCCATAGCCAACACCCAGGGGCACAGTTTTCTAAAAGTCTGTGGAAGTGCAACTGCTTACTCTGACAACATTGACATCATTGGCACAACGCAGCGAGCTGTAACGGGTTTTTTGCAAGTATATTAGCACAGAGGCGGCAAAAATGGGTTTAGTGGTGCATGAGAGCAAAACAAAATATATGCTGTCAATAAGAAGGGACACACAACATCGACGAATCGGGCAGAACGTCAGGATAGACAGTTATAACTTTGAGGTAGTTCGGGATTTTGTCTAGGTCGGCTCCGCTATTAACTCTGAAAATGACATCACATCAGAAATCAAACGAAGAATTACACTTACCAACCGCTGGCATTTTCTTTGGCCTAAGAAGGCAACTGACTAGTAAGGCTTTGTCAAGAAACACTAAGGAGCTCTATATAAGATCCTCATCATCCCAGTCCTACTCTATGTCGCAGACGCATGCACGTTAATAATGGCGGACGAAGATCTTCTTGGTCGTTTCGAACACAAAATTCTTCAAGTGATTCTCGGTCCCGTTTGCGTTGACGGGCTTTGGAGGAAGAGTTTAACAGCGAACTCTAAGAGCTGTACAGCGCCATCGACCTGGTCGACTAAGATGGATAGGACATGTAGAGCGAATGGACATGGACACCAACGCCCCGGCCCGAAAAGTCTTCGATTCCAACCCGGAGGTTAGGTGACGCGCACACTGATGTGTACTCGGAGACGAAATGGAGATTCTGTTTAGAAAAGGATGAACATGAACACTCCTCGACGGAGTTAAAAAAAAAAACTCATCCATACTTGGGATGTATAGCATCCTTTAGTAGACAGGTATACTACCGTCTTTTAGGATAAATCGGCTCTGATATACAAAAGACCTTTTAGGTATAGATTCACATCTTAAAAGCTTCAATTCTTTGACACAAGAGAATGATCTAAATCTGTTTAAAAATTGTCAGCTAAATTGGACCACAAAGAGCGATCAATTTCTCAAATGGTTCCCTGTTCTATTGTGACTGCCTACCACCTCGAACATAAAAGCATCACCAGTAGCAAACAAATTGTCACAGCGTCCCGCACTTCAGCTAGTACGCCCATTTCCAAGTGTCAACTTTACACCACCATCGAGTGTTATCACAGAAAAAAAAAGTAAACCAATCTATAATTTACCAATATACATAAGAAAACAATTTCCTTAATTTTCTTATACAAATTAAATCGTTGAAACTGGTCGCATACGAGAACATATGTAAATTTTTCCCTCAACCGCACACAATTAATATTCATAACTAGGTGAAGACCAATGTGTATCTCATTAGCACATATATCTTAATTTTATGGACGACCGAAAAACTACAAACAAAATCCAAATTAAATTGAGAGCAAAATTTAAATAAATTACTGTAGCACGTAATCCGCGATAACAAATAGCAGACCACGTCTGTTGAAAACATGGGAACGAGTTGATTTTTTTTTTTTAATTTTTTTTCGTTTCTGAAATTAATTGTAAGGGTCATTCCACTGTTGAGGGAAATTATTCCTACTTCAGCGCGGTGTTCCTGCGTGTAAATCACTCTTGTGTGTGTGCTGTTTCATTATTTTTAATTAGGAAAAGTGAAACACATCACGCAGTCCTCCCATAAAAAAAAAACACAGCACAAGCACAAGAACAAGGACATTTTATAAAAGCCCGTCCCGTTTCTTGTGTCATTTGTTTTAACGAAAACAGTATTCAAAAACCGACCACAGGTTGTTTTTGCAACGCCTCGTCCTAATCACAAGAAGTGATTAAATTAATTCAAAAATCAGGAAATCTGTTTTTTCTTCCGACTTGTGTTTCACAACAACAACAACGAGTTCATCACCTTTAAGGGGTCATTAGTGTAAATTTATTTCTTACTTTTGTTATTGTTAAATGAAACAAAAGAGCAAGAAATAAAAACAAAAAAAAACAATTGAAAGGGCCAAAGACACAGCACGAAGGCTAAGACAGAATGACAATCATCATCATTTTTCAAGTGAGCATTTGTTAATTTAACTTTGAGACAAACAGGCAGAGGCTCTTGTGTTAACCTTCGAAGGAAAGATGTCATCTGTCATGTGCGCGCGGCGGCAAACGGCGAAGAAGTGCAATTTTCAAAAATTTGTTTCAATTTTTCTTTTGTTTTGTACTTGGCGGCATCTGCCTAAAACGAATTTATGACAAAGACGAAGACGTGACGGAGACAGTTCCGTAAAAATGACTAAACTGGGTCATTTCCATGTGTATTAATTTGCTTGTGCGACTTTAGTGAATGATTGATATCGCATAAGGGCTTCAATGACAGTCCCCCTCTTGTCTATCCATCCATATTCCATACTATTCCATTCCATATTCCATTCCATTCCATCCATCCACATACTACTTATAAAAGCAACGTCCGTCTGTTCGTCCATCCATAACTCGAGAACCATTCGTCCGATATTCATGATTTTGTTTCTCATTTATAGATGTGTGTCCAAATTAGGCCGTAGGGTGGGTGAGAATTGCTCAGAAGTAAAGGGGTCGCGGGGAGTAAGGGGGGTCTCAAGAACCGTTAGCCGTATGAACTTGAAAGTTTGTATGTTAATAGATAAATCAAAATTATTACATGTCTCATTCATCGTTTTCGAAAATTCGTCATATAAGACTTGAAAAATTTTTAAAACAAACTTTTCTATTTCGACCTTACTACGCTTAACTTGGAACTATTTGGCCGATTTTAAAAATTCTTTCAACATTGTACTGGCTACATTCACCGGATGAGTATAGATTACTTAGGCAGAGGATGGGGGAATGGGAAACAGGGTATGTCTATCTTCGGAACTACTCGGCCATTGCTGGAGTTGGACTTCGACAGACATATTTTTAAAATGGACAGCTTATGTTGCATGTTAGCGTGTGAACTGCAGTTGTTTATTCTTAAAAAAATAACGTATATAGTTTACAACAAGGCATTGCGATAAAATATTTTGTAAGCTTAAAAAAGAGAAAAATATATAAACAAACGTACAATGATAACTCAAATAATGGTACCTAGTTTTATTTAAAAGAAAAGAAGAATAAATATATCTACAGTACGGCTTTTTATGCCCACCCTGCTGCACACCTGTCCAGTAAGGTATCCTGTACAATTTTTTTTTTTTTCGTATCTTAACAAAAACCCCACAAAAGTTGCGTATTGCGGGGAGTACTTTTGGGCCTCTACTGGACGTTGAAATTTCGAAAAAATTATTGTTATTATACCCGGTACCACACTGTGGTGAGGGTATATTCACTTTGTCATTCCATTTGTAACGCCCATAAGGAGGCGTTGTAGGTATGACAAACTATATATATTATTGATCAGCATCACTTTCTTAGTCGATCTAGCGATGTCCGTCTGTCTGTCTGTCCGCACGATTACGGCCGTAATTTAAGAGCTATCGACTTGAAATTTGGTATGTAAGGTTTTATCCACCAAACTGAGGCTAAGTTCGAAGATGAGCAACATCGGATGAAAACTACTACTACCTCCCATACAAAAATATCAGATTTATATAGCTTTTTATGTTAAAAATTAAATTTAAATAGGTACAGTAAAGATAAAAAGTTTAAACTTTGCACATATTATTTTAATAATATTTAAAAATGTTTGACAAAAAATTAGCTTGGTCGAATAAAAAGTACCCATACCTCCCATACAAATATATAATTTTTTAATACTAAAATTTTTTTTTTTATTTTACAATAATATAGTACCGGGTATTTGAGCTTCGGCATAGTCGAAGATAATTGTCTTACTGGTTTTCATTTGTTTTTCTTTTCAATCTTTTTTTTTTTAATAATATTAAAATTTGTAAAGTTAGCGTAGTTTACCAAAAGTTTTTTTGTTTGCATTTGAGAGCTTGCCTCCTGTAAATGTGATTCCTGTTAATGAAAGGCATTTTTTAGCCGGATCAAAGAAACAACAGGAAAATGGTTATCGGTTCTGTTAATAAGCCCGAAAGTCTAAACAATTAAAAAGCGACGAGATCGAAAAGGACGTAGTGCATTGAATAATCTTCAGAACAAAAAAACGGGCATCATTCTCGCAAGGAGGTTCTAGAAGTACAATTCTTGCAGAACCAGAGTCTATCTTCTTGGGTCATATTACTCCGAAATGTGGTACAAGGAAGGAAATATGCAATTCAATGTACGATTTTTTCAAAAGTAAGGACTTTGATTTGCAAAACATTATTTTGTATTTGATGTGACGGCATTGCTACTAACACTGGCTGGAAAGGAGGTGTAATTCGGCACATGGAAATGGAATTAGGTCGTGCATTAAAGTGGGCAATATGTCTGCTGCATGCAAATGAATTGCCCCTAAGACACATTTTCACGACCTTCGCCTTAGACGAATCAACCTCGGGCCCTCGTTGTGTGTGAAAGTACCAATATTGCTTAGTTTTCTCCGGTGATTAGAAATGTACCTGAAATTGAGAAAAGCATCGCAGCTATCTGAGTTAGCTATCTCCATGAAACGTGTAAAGCAATCAAATCATGTTATTGTTCTCCAAAACTAGCCAAACGACAGCCTGGAAAAATGGCACATTCAAGATGGGTCACAACTTCAAACAGAATACTATGACTTTATGTAGGTTCTAGTAATCCATCTGAAAATCTTAAAATTCTTGTGGAGTACTTAGTGAAGTTTATGCACCTCTTTGGTTTTCCATAAGAAACAAACCGTCTTTGATATATGGAGCGCAACATTTTTTCAAATTGATTTCTTTATCAAGATGGTTGCCACAAAATTTTTATATCAATAGAGTCGATAAAATAATTGAAAGAAACGCCTTTTTTGCACATCTCGAAAACGTTTTGTGTTTTGCAATGCCCTTCGATAAAAGGTCTCACATTAGAGAGCTTGCTTTAAAATGATTCATTAAATCAAGAAAAAATTATGTTTCCAATCGAATATTCAAGCCCCCGAAAACTTAATTTAATGCTTCTGACTACATAGACATTATTTTTTTGAATGAATGTCAAATTGTCAAATAACTCCTCCGCCTATCTTAAAAGATTTGTCTGATGAAGAACTTTCATTGCTTGTAAATACAACTGAGCTCAGAATGTCAGAATACCAGATTTCCCTTGTCATACACAAAGTGTCGAAAGGTGCAACTGTGACTGAAACTAGTCATTGTGTCATTTGAGAAAACTCAAGAGATTTATCTATACATATAATAAAACTGTAGGAATTTTCGTTGTCTCTTAAAAACACGAAAACTACTGGACAGATATTGATGAAACTTTTATTTAAATATTTCTTAAGACTGTGCGACTGCTATAGGCTATCGAAATTCTGTCTTCGCATTTCATTTCTTGTAAACTTTTTTAAAGTTCGCCTTTTTGCTAAAGGCGAGCGACGCAAGGCGAAATCCAGAAATCGGATGCCATAAGGCTGAATCCTTCCTTTAAATTAACTATTTGGTTATTCGTTTATTTAAATTTTTACTATTTTTATGAAATACCAAATCATTTTTATGTTTGTATAAAATAATAATTTAAATAAATAGTAAAATGAGCAAATGTTAGTACTTTCGGTAGAGCCCCAAAAGTTATGCCCTAATCAACAAAAAAATTACATTTCGAAATCTTCCCGCAACTTTCGACGAAATATTCAAAAAAAAATATTTTTTTTTTCATACAATGACGGGACACCCAACTGCCCAGTGTCCAGTGTCCAGTGACCAATGTCCATTGTCCATACCTGCCTAATTGATTTCATCAAATACACTTGCGACCATTAATCACCCACACACACGAGAGCACACGTACTCGAAACATTAGAATGCATTAGATCGCTAATTAGCACATGCCAATAAAAACTGTACAAATAAATTGATCCACACATGCATACGAAAATCAATTCAATTAGCTGAGTCACTCAATAAAATTAATCCCCACCGGCCGGCGGAGGACGCATACGATTACGCAACGCAACGCATTACCCCCCAGTGTTTCGTCAGTTAGAACTATTGCGGGTCCGTTGGAAATAAGTTTGAACAAATTTTGTTTCCCCTGCTGGCACAAGGTGGTGGTGATTCTCACACTCACACACCTCTAGTGTATATGTGAATTGTGGTGGTGGCAAATTTGATACTTTGCCAGCATCATCAAACAAACAGTATAACAGGATAACAGGTCGTAATGTGAGCCCTTCAACAGGTTTTTATGGATTTGCTCGCCGCTCTTCACTGCCTATTCGTATATATACAAATACATATGTTAACGTCCTTGATGGGTGATGGGTGTAATAAGGAAGACGTTCTCAATGGGCGCCACAACATAAACACTCAGAGTTGTCCTGATGTTTTTTTTTTTTGGGGTTTGGGGGGGAGCAATTGATTGATGCCTCTTTTTTCGCTTATATCCTTTGGTGCGGGTCAACACAGGACAATTTGATTTGATCCCGATTAGGGTAAACGATATTTGTTGAGCTTGTGGATTCCGAAATACGTGCAGATGTGGTGTCCTTCGACTACCTGCAGCGACATCAAATACTTTCCGAGAAAATAACTCACAGTCGCAGAGAAGATGAAATGCGGAGAAGGACTGCTTAGGGATTTGTATAAAAATACATACGTATTTGTATTCCAAGCTACCTGCTGCATTCTCGCAGTCGTTTTTCCCTTCTGAAGGTTGTTTGTGATGGTGGTGGTGGATCTTTCTCTATGGCATTTGTAATAATTAATTTGAACTTCTTGGCGCAAGCACCAGGTTCAGGTAAGATGGAACATTTTAAAGTGAAATTACTTACAGGTGTGCCAGTGCCTGTGTTGTTTTCAAATTCTATTTATATAGAAAGGAATGGTAAGGACGTGTGTTAACTAGGGTACAACGTAAAAGTCAGAGGCAGGTCAGAGAATGAGAGTGCGGCAGAGAGAGAGTGAGAGCATTTTCCCTGGAATTTAAATAACACAAATTGTATGGGAGTTGTTTTATGATTTGTTTTACAAAACCGGCAAAAATGCAATTTAGATGTTTAATTATTTTCATTTGAAACTCTGGCTGATGGAGGAGATGTGTGTATGAGATCGACTTTTGTCGGAAGACGGTAAGTTTTGGTTGCTTTGGTAGTGGTGTGTGAACTAGAGGTTTTGAGTTTTGCGAGGAATAGTTCAGAATGACAATTCACAAAAAAAAAAAAATAATAAACGAGAAATTTCAAAAAATTGCCTTTAAATTGTCGACAAACAGCAAAAACCAAAACTTTCAAAAAACAGTCTTGAGATTTTTTAGTAATACTTAAAGGGCTAAGTACTTTAAACATACTTTTGATAGGACGCTACCGCCTTTTTAAGCTTTTGGTATACTCGTAATATTGTTGTGCCACTCACAACGGAGGCTTAAGCAAGAGGATTTAGACAATCAATGAAGGAGGCTTGAGCAACCCAAACCCGCGACCCACTTAATGGATAAGCGGGCCATTGAAAATTAATGAATGAATGAAATGAATGAAATGAATGAAATGAATGAAATGAATGAAATGAATGAAATGAATGAAATAAATGAAATGAATAAAATGAATGAAATGAATGAAATGAATGAAATTAATGAAATTAATGAAATGAATGAAATTAATGAAATTAATGAAATGAATGAAATGAATGAAATGAATTTTGCATTTTCGTACAATGCGGGTCCTATTGCTCTACGAAATTTCAACACTTCACGATAATCGAAAGTGGCCCAAATAAAAAATCTTCAGAAATGGGCTGTTTTGACTGTTTTTTGTATGGGAGGTGTCACGCCCCTTTGTCCAATTTTGTCCAATCTTCACAGGAAGACTCCCGGGCCAATACCTAAGATTATCTGAAAATTTGAGTTCAATCGATTCTGTGGTTTTCGACATATAAGATTTTGAATGTGTTTTTTGTATGGGAGGTGCCACGCCCCTATAACTCATGAACCAATAAAAATACAAAGACCGTATTTACATAAAAACCTTGGCATTGACGTCACCTTTTATGGGAATTCTCCAGAAACAAAATCGCTTCAAGCATTACAGAGAACATCTATTACTTCTTTCTTCTGTATGTGTTTGTAACTGAACTCCTCCTAAACGGCTGAACCGATTTTAATGAAATTTTGTGTGTGTGTTTGAGTGGGTCTAAGGATGGTTTAGATTCACACTTAGGTGGCGCTGCGATCCGATTCCACAATATTTCAAATAATAAACACTCAACAACAACAAAAATTAAAAAATCAGTCCGAACACATCGGTTAAATAGAACGGCGGCAGATCAATTGAAGGACAATGAAAATGCACGAACAGAAAAAACAACGTTTGCCAGGTCCACTAGTTTTTATATGTAATATTTATTACAAAAAGTTGTCCTAATTTGTTGCAAAATGTTATGCATCCTTTGCCCGTTTGTTATGAATTTTACAGACGGAATAATCCTGTTAAACTGCCTTCCTTCGTTCTCGTTAAATGCTCACAAATGGGAACAAATTTTACTCGGATAGTTCACCGTGGATGAGTATCAAGCTTCAAAGGGAAATTGTATTACATTCCAACCACATCGTGAAGGAATTCACAGAATTTTTTTGTTTGTACAAATTGTGTCCAACTGTCTGGTCTATTATACACAAAATTCCAACCAATACCCTGCATCTGGTTTAATATTTAATTTTCTTCAAACAGACGTCGACATCATACATGGTAGCACTTTCCTCAATCCAATTACAAGCTAAGTTATTTAATTACAGAACTAATTTCTGGCCTTCCCACTCGAATGGAAATGGGAATGGGCGACTGGGGATTCCAATTCCTATTGCTCCTCAAAGCCTATTGCATATGGTTATGTTACGTCTGAAAAAGTAATTAATATTGAAATTCAAGTAGAAATGTCAATAGTCTAAAGTCCACATCGAGTCCTTAGAGAGATGTGTTCTGTCGACCTGTCACTATATTTGGTACAGTTAACAGGAAATTTGCTATAAAAAGCAAAATCAATATCGAACTTCAAAATTACATATGAAATTTGAATAATTTTTGAATCCTGTCATATGGACGTGTTTTTCCTTTACAAGTTTGTTCATATTTTTAGCACTGCTTTCAATTTTCAATTTATTCCCATCTACACGAGGTCGGATTATTGCAAGCGAATTATTCATGCGATGTATACTTTGGTGTACTGTCATACAGAATGGAGAGCGAGCACCTACTCTCATTAATTAATCTTTTATGGTTCAATTTGTTTTGGTGGCCTGGTCTTCTCATCCATTTGGGCTTTTAAATATTTTCAGCTACCATGAACAGAAAATCACACAATAATAGCAAACGTTCTACCACTTACTTATACAAAAAAAGGAAAGAGCGGGCGCACTAGAAATGACAGAATGGCGTGAGTACGAAATTTGACTTTTAGAACTCTAGAATTCGAAGTGGATAGGATAGTGGATATACACATGTGTGTATATGTATGAATCAGGCACTTCAAAGCCCACCAGAGAGTACATTTTTTTTGTTTCCAGACTTTGAGTTTAATCGTTATTTTTTTTTTTTGTTTAGTTTTTTATTCGGTGGTTTTTTTTCAATGTTAAGAGTTGTTCAACTTTTTTTTTTCTATTGTTGTGTTAAGGTTCTTTTTGAACGCGTATGTCTTCACTTTGTGGATATAATGGGGCAACAATGTAAAATAAATTGCAAGAACGGTTGAAATTGGTTAGGGTGTCATCGAAATTCAAGGTAGATACAGACAGAAACTTTTTAAATTTGTTTAGAAAATATTGAGTCTTCCTAGTAAAATATTTGTATAAAAAACCTTTATTTAGTTTTTATTTACATATTTAATGTACTAGAAGGTGGAAAATATTTGTTTTCTATGACACAGGGTGTGGCAGAATATCTAGCGATTTTTAAAGCCCCGCCAAACGCGCCATATCGTTGGAAGGTGGTAGGGACGCTGTTCCTGCCTCCATCTTTGATCCATCCGTATAGATAGGTATAGCTGATCCAATGGATGTCGGTTGATCTTCGTACCATTCAATGCAACGTCCGTCTGTTCGTCCCTCCATAACTCGAGAACCATTCGTCCAATTTTTATGACTTATTTTCTAATTTATAGATGTGTGTCCAAATTAGGCCGTAGGGTGGGTGAGAATTGCTCAGGAGTAAAAGGGGTCGCGGAGAGTAAGGGGGGTCTCACGAACCATTAGCCGCATGAACTTGAAAGTTTGTATGTTGATAGATAAGTCAAAATTGTTACATGCCTCATTTATCGTTTTTGAAAACTCGTCCTATAAGGAATAAAAAAAGGGGAGCTGACGGGCGGAGCCGCGGGCGTGGCTAGTACCAGATATACCTATTAGGCATTTTTCTTCTTTAGTTCAGAGCAAAGTCTGAGTCAAAAAAAAAAGTTCGTGTTTCTTTTTTTAGCTCAGACCCATCAGAGCTGAGAATTTGTGTTTCTTTTTTCGTTCAGAAAATAATAAGAGCGCGCTCTATGAGCTCAAAAGAAATTGACTGAGCAGGCTGAGTAAAATGAGATTACGCACTTACAGTCACAATTGACACAACAGGATACCTAAACAAAATAGTTAAAATGGCGGACGAGCCTTGTTGTTCTAGTAAACGAACAGAAAGAAAAAAATTCACAAAAGTCGCACGAGACTTATTTAAATGTACTCACAAAAATGCACCATTTGGAGTGATCTTCACGCTGGTATAGTCTTCATTGGCTCATTTTCCGAAATGAGTTGTACAGGACTTTAAATAGTTGCAGAACAAAAAGAGAAAAAATTCTGTTTGAAAATCGTTTGACTAACTCTAGTGGCTGCTACTTAAAATTCCTACACAAAATTTGACAATCAATTTTCAACTTGTCGCATCGTTATACTCCTCACATGCCCAAATAACATTTCTGAATAGCATTCTCAATATCGAAGAATATTATTGAAAACAATTTCCCTACCGACTTCTTTCTTTTATAACTAAGCTCTCTGTAAAATATTTATTTCGGCTTAACTCACAAACGTATTCGCTGATGGTACTTGCACTTCTTTTCCTCCAAGGTTTGCTTGTCCTGAAGCCAAAGGAGTTTTTAAAAAGTTGTTGCCAGTTGTAATGATAGGTCTGTGGGTCTTTTAGGGCGCTCACATACCGCATTTAGAGAAATAATATCGTTAAGTCCTTCGGAACATCTGCGGTTCATAAAGAGCTTTAGCACTTTCATGTATTAAAGAAGTACAATTCAGCCGAATAAACTACTCGTCAAGCAAGTCGTGCCCATAACTGAAAATCAGCCTGTTGTATTTGAAGTCTGCTAGGGATGCAACTTTGAATGAAATTTGGCAGCCCCGGTTTATCGACGTGTTGGGTATACTCCTTCAGCGGAAAATTGTTTCTTTGTTATCGGAATGGCCTTTCGTTCATTTTGCCCGCAATTAACGAATGAGACCAACCTTTAAAGTGCGAGATTTTCGATCGTCATTATAGGAAGCGGTTATCGAAACCGATAGCTGTGGAGGACATTGCTTCGATTTGGTAGTGGCGTTAAAGAAAACCAAAGATGCGTCTCGCACAAATCTGTAATCGAAACGCATACTGAAGCATTTTAAACCAACCCCATCCTAGGTCGCTGCATTCTTCCGATTCTTTAAGTAAGTACGCTTAAGTAAATGAATTTGCTTTCCAGTAAGTAACAGATTCCAGCAATTGCAGATAAGCTCACAATAGGTAAAGAACGACTTCTTCACTTGACGGACATCACAATGGACAATAGGTCAGTATTGACTTAGCTGTGGCGCGGAGAGGAAGTACTCATACTCCTCGCCAGCCCACAAATCGAAACTAACCCAACTGAATGGTTTTACGGGCATTTCACGGACTAGTGATTTTAAATATGTTCAGAAATAGCTATGCAATAATTTTTGAAGGACTTCTTTAATTCGACGCAGTCGTTAATGAACCTCGAGAGGAATTATTTGCAGCAATTAGTGGTATCACCAATTTACTTTTAGATTTCTTAACAATTTTAACCAATGTCCTATATTACATTTAAAGTTGACGATAATTTAAATCGAA
This sequence comes from Cheilosia scutellata, assembly GCA_955612985.1. NCBI lineage: Eukaryota > Metazoa > Arthropoda > Insecta > Diptera > Syrphidae > Cheilosia > Cheilosia scutellata. The sequence continues at coordinate 72,787,745 of OY015311.1, read as the reverse complement.
CATTTTAAAGTGCAGCCTTTACATCAAGATTTATTCTTAAACTGAACTGTCAAACAGTTTGCACCCTTTTTATGTCAGCATGAACAATTGCTGCATCTCATCCATTGAGTTTCCCTTTACCCTACATGCTGATTGGCGAACACGTTTGCGCTCAAACGCGAAGCTCAGACGAAACTCCAAAGCTATTGTGTTTGAGCAATTAAGTTGTTAAAACGGGTATCAATTACCGCTCTCAATGTCTGACGGCAAAATTGGAGTAATTGCAAAATGCAAATGCAATTATTCTTATCACAAGGCACTTTGAAACTGAATCACTCCGTCAATCTTTGTTACAAAATTTGTAACAGAAAAGAGCGGCAACGGCAATGGCAACCAAAAAAAAAAAAAAAATACATCACCCCAAAAGCAATTGCAGTTTCGCGAGAGCACCTACTCCCTTCCGAAACGAATGGTGTTTTGCAGCAGTTCCCATCCCATCATCCAACTGTTGTTTCGGCCAACTGCGCATTGTAGGTACTTTTTGGTGCATAGTGTGTAGGTATGTGCCTCTGCACTTGCAATTTATTATACGTATTGCTTTGGCAGAAAGCAACAAAAAAAGAAACACACAATGAAATGTATATTTTTATCTGTCCCTTACTACAGATGTCACAAATAAAATACCGACAGACTCGTGCATAAGGAGGCCCCTTTTTAGCGGACGAACGCTCACGCAAATTGTGATGGCTATCATCGTATGCGTCTGTAAAAAAAAAAATACCGGTCACATATTTTTTTTTACAGAATTTGCTTTATAAAAAATTGCCGCGCAAAAATTGTCTGTCCACACATTTGGCGATAATGTTATAAATTTTTTTTTATATTTTATCTCTATATGATTTATGATGTTTATAGTTTATCTGCTGTTTTTATATTTATGTAACTTTTATTAATTATTTTTAGTGTAACTCGTGCTTCAGGGCAACGGGCAATGGGGACCTTCGGATTACTAGTTTTGTAGGTTTGACAGTAATTGGCTCTTTTTTGGTTGGTATAGACTCTAGGTTGATCAAATGACCAATTTTTCAATTCACGTTGTCGAAGTGGTAGCCGACTAATCTAGTGAAGAAAATCCTATCTGAATTTTTAATAGTCATCTACGGATAAATCTCATTTAAATTTAACAAATAATTTTAGGATTTGACAGATAAAGCAGGGAAAGCTTTCAAAACCCAACAACGCTAGGGGATTGTATATTACTTCTCGTTAAATCTATACATATAATAATCACTAGCGGGCCCGGCAAACGTTGTTTTGTCTGGTCGTACATTTTCATTGTCCGTCAATTGTCCTGCGGCCGTTTTATTTAAGATTTTTTTTTTTTGTTTATTATTTGAAATTTTATTCATGATTTTTTTTTTTGTTGATTGTATATTTTTTGAAATTTTATTCATGAGCTTATTCTTGCTTTTTAAATTTTTTTTATTGTTGAGTGTTTATTATTTGAAATTTTGTGGAATCGGATCGCAGCGCCACCTACCGGGTCCAATTGTGAATCTAAACCATCTCTAGTCCCATTCAAACACACACATAAAATTTCATTAAAATTGGTCCAGCCGATTAGGAGGAGTTCGGTTACAAACACGTACAGAAGAATTATATACATATATAAAGATAAAGATATATAAAACTGTTTGTTCTGACTGATTGGCGGTTGGTGATCAATGCCCAGCCCAAACGGTAGGAGCTTTGAATCTGACATTTTGAGAAAAAAAATCCTTTTATGACCAAAGTGAGCACTTAAAAGTGATTTGGGGCAATTCGAATTTTGAAAAGTGGAAAGGTGTGGTCAAATTTTTTATGAGAAAATGCTTATTTTTCATCCGATCGATTTTGAACTCGGTTTGTGTAAGAAATGAAGAAAATTAGTTTCCCTAATTTTGGAAATTTAGCTTGGGGCCGGAATTATAGCAACGGGATTCAGTTTGTATGGGAAACATTTTTTCCATCCTTTCGGAAGCGAAGCTGAGGATAAGTGCTTGTTAACACATACTAAAGTTGTAAGGTCATATGTAATTTGAAATTATTTGAATAAATCGTTATTTTGCGCAGTTGCAATGTTTCTAAAATGGATGGTACTGTGTTCTGTGTAAAAAAATAGCAATGGCTCGCAGAGGTTTCATACTTTCGCCGCACTGAACCAAAAGGGATAGTGCTTATGTGGGCTTCATTTTTCCTTGCCATTCCATTCGGGGATAACAGCTCAATGTAGCGAAGAAAACCGCCTGCCCTGAGATTTCTGCCCATCGATTGACTTGACAGATTTCATTTTGCGTCTGAATAATTCTGGTTTTCAGTGCAGTTGTTTGCTAACAAAACGTTACACACACTCATAGCTCTATGAGAGTTTCTCGAATAGCCTTCATACATTTACACACATTTTTCTATATCTACCTAAGAACGTTTTATTTTTAAAATGACACACGTCCCATTGCAGGCAACCAACCGTCTTTGGTACCTGTTACGTTATGTCAGCACTCCTCCGAGACAGTATCATGTAATGAGGGTGTTGAAATGTCAATTCAATCCATCACATGAACAGTTCCGTACTTTGAATTAATTAAAAAATACAACACGCTGCCGGATAATGTTCTATTAAGATCCGTATAAATCACATACGAGGAATATACAGTAAAATAAAACTCAAATTAACTTGATACTTTTCCCCATTAGCGGCTTGAGCACTGATAAAAAAAAATAATTCTGCTCCTCTAAGCCCGAAAAGAAATAAAAAGAAAAGAATCCGATTCAAACTGCACCACCTACACGCTTAAATTTATACAAACCCATACAACACAGACAAGCAGACAACCGAAACCATATTTTAATGGTTTATCTGAAAGAATTTTCATTCGAAATAATTTTATGCCAAAGGAATAGGCCCCAGAATTCATGTCAGTATCCGAGAGGCACATTAATAATGATTAGACCCCGACGACGACGAAGACCGAGAGAATGTGGGCTGAGGTACGCAACGCACTCGTGTTTTCTTTTCCAAATTATTGTTAACTATATAATTTGAATTTTTGATTCAAATGCAAACGTCAAAATTGAAATAAAACATTGACAAGTCAACTCGCGAAGGATCAGATTACATTAAGCGACGAGAAGTCAAATTATTATTGAAATTCAATATTGCCTACGCCAACTCAAAAGTGTAAACAGAGTTTATTTTTTTTCTTTTCTGGAATGTTGGTATGTCTACTTGCTGCCATTGTTGTTGGTGGTGAAGTTATCTAAACAAAAATACATAAATTACAATCGAAATAAAAAATATAGATAAATAATCAAAAAAAAAATGTTGTTTGTCAGAGATAGTGAATGGAACATCATATAGTAAAGCGAGGCTCAAAAAAGGACTCGTCGGAATTCCTCAGTGTGATTACAGAGGAATGATTTATTTGTATGTATTCTTTTTGTCCGATGTGTCATTGAGAATGCGGAAGTTATTTATGTGCTGTGGTAACAGGAAATATTGGCTTATCATGTCGGCTTTCAAAGAAAGTGATCATTAAAATTGGTGAAGACATTTCATTATCAAAATCTGACAATCGGCTTACTGTGGGGCTTATATATGTCTTTACTACGAACTACGACACGAGTCTGTTTCTGATTTTAGCTGTGTTGTACAATGTAATTCCTTAGAATGGGAGTTTTCTCAAAATATTACGATCAATCCATGAATCGGGAGAGGATTTTCCCAAAATTACATTCATGGGTCTGTCTGTCTGCAGAAATGATTTAAGCGGTCCATTAGGGTCACCACACATGGTGTTGGGAGATTGCAGTGTTTTTTCAACTTTTTTTAGTTGACGGCTTACTAAAAGTTTCATACAATTAAAATGTTATGCAAAAATAAAACCAAATTTTGTATTTACAAACTTTAGCTACTCAGTTAAAAGGCTGGGGGCGTAGCGAGGGTTCGAGCCTTGGGGGGGGGGTGTCTTTCATTGAAATGCCGACTTATTTCAGGAACTTGCCGGCTGTATAGAAATCATAAAAATCGGCGTAGCGGTTATCGAGTTATATCTAACGTCATCAAATTTCACCCTATCATAGAATTTGTTTTTTTTTTGTATGGGTCCCACGCCCCTTTGTCCAATTTTGACCAATTTTCACAGCAAATATCCCGTGCCAATACCTAAGATCTCCTGTAAATTTGAGCTCAATCGATTCGGTGGTCTTTCGGATATAAGATTTTGATACCTAAAGGACCATTCACATGACAGCGACTAACTATCTACGAACGAATATTCGCAAGTTTTGACAGTCCGTTCACATGAACACTTTTCTATGTCGCGGCAGTTCGCGAATTTCAGTCATCAGCAGTATTAAGAAAACAAGTTTATAAACAGTTTAAAGAACGAAATTTCGTTTTTCAAACTATTTGCGCGAACGAAAACATCCTTGGCACGAATGGTCAAAGTTCGCCCACATCAATAAGCCGAGTTCCACAAACTAGCGAATAACATATTCCTTCGAATTTAAAATCAAATTAGAAATACCGCCCGGTCTTTTTAAAATCGAATCTAAACTCGCTAAATTTTAAGAATTTCAGTCAGCAAATTCACCGGTGCCGACCGTCGAATCTAAAAAAAATCGAATATACTCGCAAAATTTTAAAGATTTCAGTCGGCATATTCACCGATGCCGACCGTCCTTTTTAAAATCGAATCGGAACTAGCCAAATTTTTACGAGTTCATGTGGAACCTTTGAAAATGCCGACTTGTAGGTATACATTTACAAATTTAAAACCTATACCTAATGAAAATCCTTGAAAAGCGATTTTTCAAAGAATTTTCAAGCTGATTGCTGGGTATACACAACTTTGACAGAAAGCCAAAAGTCATCAAAATTTTTGTCGACGAACGTTAATTGGTAAAACATATCGTTGCTCAAATCTGTTGTCAAATTTGGTGGTTTGCAAACCCATTTGTAATGGGTTGATTTATATTCGTCAACTGAAAGCGAGTCAACTTTTGAGAGTGAGGTTCTGAAGCTCATCAATGATGCCTAAAATGTTGTCTGGAATATTTTTTCCTGCCGAGTTTCATCGACAATCGGAAAGTAGTCAAAATTTCCTTCTGTTATTTCATACTTCCCCAGTACTAATTTTTCTTCAAATGACTTTAGTTTTATGTTGTCTGTTTATGTCAGTTTTATGATGTGACGAAATTTTCGGATGTAACTAACACTTAAATTTAGACATATCAGCTTTTCAACCAATTTTGAGAGAAATAGAAACTTAGAAGCAAAAATTCTCGTCATGAATTAAAAATTCAAAATATGTTTTTTCGACCCACAAGAACCAACTCAACTCTGCTTTCAGATGTATGAATGGTTTTGAAACTTCTTTGACAACCAAATTGATCAATTGGAAGACTTGGTTCATAAAACTAAACACGAACGATTTGGAAACGTCCAATTCTCTAGGTAGTCGGCATTCCAGTGAGTTGAATTGGTGCATTTTTGTTAAGGTGATAACGCAAGCCGTGGTAATCAATAAGGTAGACTAGTCAGCTTCTGAATTCTGATATCTTGTCTTTGTAGATTTAACTTTTTTTTTGGTATTATTGTTGCTGTTTGCTCTGTCTTAGACCTGGGTTCTCCCATTATGGAATAACTCATGTCGTGCGCCCGGCTTTTAATAGCCTAATTTATAGCTGGGGTGGGATTCTGTAAAATACGAAACGAAACCCGCTTTCGTTTTCACTAAACCTGTCTCTATCATATCTGTGGCAATATACAGAGCCTGATATTGTCGAAATAATATCCTTCGATAGTTTTGATTTTACGTAATCTGGCACCTGATTTGGGAATAACGAAGAACGGTGCTGGTCCTATAAACGAGGTTTTCAAACCCCTTTTTGCCAGTTTGTCAGCTTTTTTTTCTTTCATTTCATTTCCCTTATGCCCAGGAACCCTCCATAGATTGGTTTTGTTCCTTGCGCTAAGTTTGGAGGGTATTGAAACAGTGCCGGACTAATTTAGAAACAATAATGGGCGAGCTAGGGGCATTTATAGCTCCTCGACTGTCCGTGAATAAAATTAATGATCGGGCCTCTAATACCAGAGTTCAATACAGTGTACTCCCTCTTACGTACACCTCTCATTCTCTTCTAACTGGACACCAATATTCAAAACGGCAATAAAATTTCTTCCTCTCCGAAACGGACAAAATACAACTGCATCATTACTTTTTAAACCCTCCACAGGAAGGTATAAGGTTCGTGTTTTCAACAGACAGGCAGACGGACATGGCTAGATCGATTCAGAATTTGTATAGGAATATTCTCATTACGGACACATCTTATAACTGGACAAATTTTGTGGTGCCATCAGTGTCCGTTTATGAGAGAGTTCACTTTACATACTGTATCATCTTGTCCTATGCCGCCTGCTCTCTGCCGTCTCTGTCGATCAAGTCACAATTAATATTTTATTTATATTATTTATTTGACTGACATTTTAGACTACTAGTTGCCAGGATACTACACATACAAAGTTTGATCATTCTGTAATGGAAACAAGTTCTGCTTGAAATTAGAAACTGGGACTTTTCCCCATAAGTATTGAGGCATTTAAATTTTGTCCGTAAATGTCATTTTGGCAGTTAGGTGGGTTATTGCTTAACATGCTTCTTTTGTTAGCGATCTCCGTGGAGAATCTTTTACTGATAAAGCCTTTGGAAATCTGTGATCGCGTAGATCATATTAAGCTCTGGAAACTCAGAAAGTAGAATCATCATTTTTACTCATACAAAAAATGCTGTTCGAATTTTATAGAGCCTGATTTACATAAAATGGACGACGATTTAGTATCTACCTGGTGGAATTGGTGAAATCCAAGAAGAGGCTCTGAACTCTGAAAGTCTGAAGCCTCTGATTAAGTTGAGTTGGGTACAAAATGTAACTTCTGCAGAAGTAAGATTTTCCCACTCGTGGGGGTTTTAGCATCAGTAACCTTTTCTTCTATGATGGATGAAATCGCAGAAAGACCTCTGATTAAATTCAGCACTTGGATTCCAGTTTGGTGTTAATTGGAGTAAAACTACGCTTACTCCGCCTGCAGGAAAACTGTTGACAAAATTTTAGGATGTACTGTACAACGTCTGAACTTATTGAGTAGTGCAAAATAGAAATTAGTCGGATAACCAATTAGTTCAGGCTTACCCTCCTTTGGTTTCCACCTTCCATCTCTACCTTAGGTAGACAAACCATTCTGTTCTTGGAAATTCGGTTTATTTAGTTCCGCATTGCTTACAAATTGCTTTACAGCCAAGTTAATGGTTGTACTTGTCAAATTTGATACGAAAAATACGGTGTATCCTGTCAGACAGTTTATGTATCAATTGAAATTGAGTAGGTGCCTATTTTACAAATAAAACCGACGACACCATTCATTTTTAAGGTTATTTCCAATATATAGGGTGTTTTTTTAGAGGCGTAGAACTTTTTTTTAAAATAAAACACAACAAATTCAATGGAATGACCAAAATGTGGCCCTGATTAGCTCACAAATTTCATGACATTTAATGTTAAGAAATAATTTCTGGCATCTGGCCTCTGCGACTGCGGCTTATGAACGGCCATCTTGTCGGTCGAATTTTGCACCACTTTTTCGAGCATACCCGGTCTTATTTCGTCAATAGTGCGACGAATGTTGGATTCTAAGTGATTCCAGAGATTTGACGTACCCCCACAACAAGTAGAGGTGACAAATCACACGAACGGAGTGGTCAAGTCACAGGTCCATTTCTTGAGATGATTCGGTCACCAAACGTTTGGCGCAACAAAGTCATGGTTGCACGCGCTGTATGGCATGTTGCGCCGTCTTGTTGGAACCATTTCTATCCTTTAAATGATTTCCAATGACATGTGGAATAAAAAAATCACGAATCAATTGCTACACGTTCGCCATTCTCGGTAATGTTGCCACCGGTTTAGGATTTAAAGGCAAATGGACCGAAGGCGGCTTCGGCATGTAAAACCGTATTAAACAATGATTGTTCGGAGGTGTAATAGAGTCTCAATAGTCTCATGAGGATTATGCTCACTCCAAAAATGACAATTCTGCTTGTTTACATACCCGTCAAGTCAGAAATGAGCCTCATCGCTGAAGTTGATTTCACGATAAAAATCTGGCTCAACTTCCAACTGATTGTCAGCTGTCAGCCCATTCGCGAATTTTGAAAATAAATGTCCACGATTTGTAAACGTTGTCCTAGTGTAAGTTCTTCCATAGTGATTTGCCAAAGTCAAACACACTTCATTAGTATGACAGTTATCCCTATCGGAAGTTCTATACCTACCTTTTAAAAAAACACCATCTACATATTTACAATATTATTAAGACAGACTCGTCGTAGTGGCTCAGTGGTTAGTCTACTGAAAAACTGAACGGAAAGTCATGGTCAACCACCGGAATGAAAAAGATTCCATTTTGATTCAGACACAATTGACCAGTAAACTTGTAAATCAAACATAACTTTTTAAACACAAATTTACAAAAAAAAAATGTCCACAATATCAACTGTCAATTGTCACGAAAGTCTGACAAACATCCGAGCGTGTAACTATTCTGGAGGAAGCTTCCCAATTTAGCCGGGGAAAATATAAAATTGTTGGTCCCCTCCATTCGTTCTAAAAATACAAATTTTGACAAACGAATGATTTTATTAAGACTTTAAATAGGTACAGAGTTATTGACTGATTTTGAACCCTTCAATAAATGACAAATACAATGATCTGTCAACAACAATCCAAACCAAAAAAACTAACAGATGACAGCTCAAAAATATCAACAGTTGTCTGTCACTCACCGAAACGGCAACTCAGGAACTCATTTTAAACCAAAATTTATGACAAAATTCAGCGGGAAATTGTTTAGTGGACAAGGTTTTTATGTTTTAATTAAATATCGCCCTCAGTTTAAACTTCACATAAGACAAATTTAAACAATTTCGATTCCAGTGCGTATTAAAGACAATCATTCATCGCTCTGGTCACTTTATATACAACTATGTTTCTGGAATGTTCCATTATCTGTCCAACTCAGTAAGAGACTTCCTAATCATGTCCGCCTAAAATAAACCATATACCTAACCAAACTAAAGTGACAGCTGTCGCAAACGAATTAGCAGAGAACAACGTCGTGCACTGTCAAAAAGATAATGATATTCCTTTAGGACTGAAACTAACTAATACACATAGGACATCGGTATATTAGGCATCCGCAATAAACTGTCATGTCAGTTTCAGTTCTGTAATCCTTGATAAAGCCGAAAAACAAAAGGAAAACAAAGAAGCACCTTCTCGTAAACAAAACACTCCTCTCACAAGTTGCCTTAAATTAAACGGTAACCGGTGGTGGTGGGTAAAACCTCCTTAAACGTACATAAATTTACGGCCTGTACAGTAATTTCACATTATCCACAATTAAATGAAAATCATATATAAACAGAAAATAAAAAATACCAACTTTGCAATTAATCCTTTTCTGGTGAGGCGAAAATTCAAACACTTAGCAGCGCCTCTGGGCCAACTGTAACTGGAATGATTAGTCGAGGTTTGTTTGAGTATCGCATCAAGTGCACATCTCTATACAAATTCTATTTGCCCAAACACACACACATGTACTACCGGTAAACTTTCTCATATATACTATATAAATATTTTTATCACAAGAATGCTGCTTTGCTTTTATAAAACAAAAAACAACTTTTCATTTTATTCCTTCCTTCTTTGAACACACGAACTCGGAATAGGAATTTTGGTTTAATCACACGCGATTCTTCTTTTTTTTTTTTGAGAAGAAGGATGCCACAAAGTGAAAAAAGGATATGCCAACTTATCACGATTTAATTTTATTTACTAACATAAATAAAAATAAAAATAAAAACAAAACACAATTCAAGGTTTTGATGGTGATTTTGGCTACGCGGAAAGTCGCGCTGAGTTTACATGAAAATTGCTGCTGCTCCTGTTTTTCGGGTTTTTTTTTTTTTTTAATCGCGTTAACCCACCTCCGCACTCACTTGCAAATAGTAGCGTGTTGTTGTACACCTATCGTGGAAAATGCAAGGAAAAACTCGTTTGTGACAACATTACTCCCATGAATGAAACTTTCAAAGGTGCCTTACAACGCGACGACGAAAATGTTTGACGGACGACAACGACGCGGCGACTACACGAGACGAGATGATGTTGAAGGCATTTGACATACACTACGCGACGGCAACGTTATCGCAGTTCGAAGGTGAATTCGTAACTGAAACTCTGTGTGTGGAAGGAAAACGAAACCAGTAAGAAAATAATTCATATCATCTGTTTAGCTCTGGCAATAGTCGCATTCGCATTCCTCAGATACATTCACCACGACACGAACGATTTTCAACTTCACCTTTCACCATAGTTATTGTCATTTCTCTCTTAGACAACCACTGTATTAACAAATAAATGTTTAAATTCTCTTTTGGACGTCAAATTTCACAGCGATTTTTAAATTCAAGTACAAGAAGGCGTAATAAATGCCTATATCTTATATTTTAGGTTATGGTAAATACACCACTGTTTCAATTTAATGGAGTTTATGACAAGGCAATCACTTGTCGAGTAAACAACCGACCGTTACATTTGAACAGATTTCAAAAAATTTCTATATTAACCATACCATCGGTTAGTCTCTTTCTTAAGAGAGTGAATGTATGTAAATGAAATTTCGAAATAAACATTTTACAGTGGACCTAAGTTGGACAAAACGATGGTCCTCCTGTCACCTGACAGGAACATAAAATGTTTATATTGGTAAATCAATTTTTGACTATCAATGCTTAGGCCGTGTGTCAATTGGCCTAAATAATAATCCTTTTGGATCATTTTCTGACACTTATGAAAATGTTGAAAAAGAAGTTCACCAAACTCCAATCTTAAAAACAGAAATTTATCGAATTTTACGCTATTAATTAATTTAAATTCTGTGTTTTATTTCCAAGCAATCGTCAAAAAAATAGTCTATAGGTTAATTTATTGCCTTGCTCCCGGAGCGGAATAATTTCTTGATAACTGAAAATTCGTTTTCCATCACGATAGTGTCAGAAAATTATCCGAGGATAATTATTTACCCCAATTGACAGATGGCCTTAGATAATGACTGTTTGACTTGGACCGTAGTGTAGACGTAGAGTTAGCTAGTAAGCCCTGCAGCGTTCTGTACAGCACTGAGCTCGCACTGACAATGAAAACCAGTGTTCGAAGTGATCATTGTGGCGCGCCTTGGTTGAGCAAACACTGAGCCGACCATGTATTTGAGTTCTGATATTTGAACTCTTTTAATTTTGTGAACAAATGTTTTGTGTTGTTCAATATTAAAATTATTTATTTAATCATTTTATTACCCGATTCCGCTAGAGTTACAATTGTCAACCGCTGTTTCTGACTAGTAAGGTATTGTCAAGAAACACAAAGGAGATAGGTGACTCTATATTAGACCCTCATCATCCCAGTCCTGCTCTATGGCGCAGAAGCATGGACGTTAACAAAGGCGAATGAAGATCTCATTGGTCGCTTCCAACGCAAAATTCTTCGAGTAATTTTCGGTCCCGTTTGCTTTGACGGGCTTTGGAGGAGGAGATTTAACAGCGAACTCTACAATCTTGACAGAGGCATTAACCTGATCAGGAAAGTGCATGTAGAGTGAATGGACACCAACGCTCCGGCCCGAATAGTCTTCGATTCCAACCCGGAGGGACAACGCAGTAGAGGAAGACCTTGCCTTAGGTGACGCGCACAAGTGGAAGGTGAGTTCAACTAAATTGAAGTGCGCAACTGTAAGCTGTTTGCCAAAGATTAGTCCTTGGGATCTTGTCATGCGAATAGTTTAGAGTAGCTAAGCCCTACACATTTTCTAGCCACTAGTCTTATCTTATATACATATTATAATTCTTATGTACGTGTGTTGTAATCGAACTCGTCCTAAACGCCTGGACCGATTTTGATGAAATTTTGTGTGTGTGTTTGAGTGGGTCCAAGGATGGTTTAGATTCACATTTGTTGAAAATTGGACAAAAGGGCGTGGCACGTTCCATACGACAAAAACCAAACAGTATTTTCTTTATACATATCTAGAAAACTACCGAACTGATTGAACTCAAATTTTAAGAAAGTATTTGTTATTGACCCAATTTCTGTGTTTGATAAAAATTTGGCAAAGGGGCGTAGTAAAATTGTAGACATTGATGTACATTGTCCAAACAAACAACCGCACGAAGCGTGGGTAGGATTTTAAAACGGGCCATGCAACCACCCTTACAACAAAGTTATTTAAATCACTATATCTGGACACACGTCTGAGGAAATATCGGTCGAAGCACACGGAGTACAGAATCAGTCCGAACACATCGGTTAAATAAAACGGCCGCAGAACAATGGAAGGACAATGAAAATGTACGAGCAGGCAAAACAACGTTTGCCGGGTCGGCTAGTTATATATATTTTTTTTTTGTTTGCTAAAAGGGGTATGTGAAGAAGTGAAGTGAAGCAAAATTACCTATTACCTAGTATATAAATGGTCCCTTGAAAGTTTTTGTCCTACTATATAACGAATTCGGTGCAGTTTATATTTCTTGAGAAAATCCAACATTTTTTTCGTTTCAATCATCAATTCCCAAACTAGTTTATCATGAGGTTTCTGTCAGCTGCACAGGCAGTCATTTGCCTGCAAAAAATATCCAGAGGTGACAGATGAATCAGAATGTCTAGTGCTAAGGACGGAGTAGGTAGTCCGAAGCACTAAACTGATCGTTGTCGTTGATAAGCTTATCACGATGGATTATCCAATTCGATCAACTAGAGAATCACACCGTACATAAATGTTAGTCTGAAGACCAACGTATATAGTCAGTGAGGGCTACGGGCCCCATAATAGGTAGATTTATTTTAAATGTCAAAAAGACAAAAGTGCTTCTGTAATTTTTTTCAACTACCTACATACTTCTTTGTTTAACGTTCTATCTAGAATGAAAAGATCCAAGTATTTGACTTCGTCGGAAAATGCCAATTTGTACCTACTTTGTTAGAGAAAGGGTATGAATAAAATTTAGTATTTCCTAAGGAAGACAAAATTTAAGTTTTGTAGGAGATTAAATCTTGCTTCCATAAAAATAATTAATTTAACACAACCTGTTTCTTTATAGGATGGCTCCTTTTTCCTCTTCCTCTTTACTGGTCAATTCTAGCGGTTTTTAGTTGATGATTAGCTCAGTTGATTATATATTTATTAACTCACCAATTGAACTATATTATATTCAGAATTAAAAGGGCATTTGTGATTGCAAATGCATTGAATTAATGTAAAGCCCCTTCCACGTCTAAAAATGCAACTATGTATACTACTATTAGTGAAAGTGATCATCGATGGTAAATCGGTAAAAATATTAACACGCAGCATATTCAGAGCAGTGCTGTTTCGAAGGATTCTGCTTTTTTGCCACAAAAGTGTCTAAAATGTATTGTCTTGATTTTCCCCAATTTTTTTTTTTAAATTTTTGAGGGCTGTAATTTGTAAGAACAAAAGTCGGCCACTTTTTTCATACCCTTTGCTTGACTGAAAAGTTCTCTGCAACATAAAATGAAAGATTGATGCTAGGTATTGTGTTGATAATCTTTGTAGATTATTTTGGAATAAACTCACTTCCTTTTTTGCGCCTTCCTTGAGCGGCAACGTGTTTTCTTTTTACCATTTCGTAATCTTTAAACATCATAACATAGTGCGCTGAAGGTTTGTTAAAATACTAACCAAATGATTAAGGGCATACAAAAAGCTCTGTAGAAAGCTTTTTATTTTTGTTCTGTTTTCTGACTATTAAAAATTTATCATAGAAATAATAATTTATATAAAATAATTTAATCAATATGTAATTGTTTCTTTTTCTATTTCAGTATTATTCGGGTGAACCATGACTATATAGTGAGCTGACCAATATATCAACAATCAAAATTCATAACGTACATATAACAGGTAATTTCTTAAATAAAATTATGTTGCCACAAAATGAGCTGTTTAAAAACCATAGCTTATTATACCTCTTTCAAATTGCATCATTGTCATCATCATTTTCAAAAGTTGTGGCTATCCAAAAGCAATTGACCGTCCGTAACTTGCCCCTCGATCTTGCGCCACCTACTTTCACATTGCACACAATTTGTTTAAAAGGACATTCTAAACAGAACAAGAAAGATCACTAGCCTAATATGCAACCAGTTTTGTTAAATAATATTGTTCTTATAGCGTAAGAAGATAACATCAAAATTATGTTAACGCTATACCTATGTTTAATCCATACACATGTTTTAGGCCGCTCATTCAAAATTTCAGGAATCAGCAAAAATCCCTTTACCATCTTAAGAACAGATAGCACATATAGTTTTCCGAAAACATGCTAGAAACGTACACAGACGGGTCTAAGGCGGATGACGGTGTTGAAGCCGGGATCTTCTCAGTTCCATTCTCCCTAAACCAGTCTTTTAAACTACCAAAAAACTGTAGTGTTTTTCAGACAGAAGCTCCTGAAGGTGAGAGCGATCTCAAATTCAGACATCTTTATCTACACTGACATTCAAGCAGCCATTAAGGCCCCTATTGTGAGTGTCGATAGTTGATCGTTGACCGTCTGATCGACAACTGTCGATCGATAGACAACTGTGATAGTCGATTGCGATTGATATTTGTCGATTTGACAGTCGCTTGTAGTCGATTACAAATGTCTGGTCGATGCTTTCTCTTGGAAGTGAACAAATTTTGTGCGTACGAATAGCTAAAATCAATCGACGCAATCGACAATTGTCGTGACGATCGCTGATCGACAATCACAATAAGGGCCTAAATCTTTCGAATTACCAATTTAAATGGGTTGCAATAGTATCGGGCATAATAACCGCTTGTCGTATCACAATGGACCTTAGACCAACTAAGTGAATTATGTATTTCGAATGTATTAGATAATTGCCATCTAACCTAACCTAATACCTAAATTAACCTACTTGAAACTTAGTAATAGTGCTCTGCAATGCTAATTGTTATGAATCACATATCTCCGCAATTATTTTCAAAATCTTTTATAATGAAAAATTACCTACCCAAACTAGAAAGTGAAAAAAGGCCGCAAAATATGAAATATCCTTCAAATCCTAGCAAATTAATTTTTTTTTTTTCCTTTTTGATGATTTTTCATATAATTTATTAATTTGTGAGGACCTTTTTTTGGGTTAAAATGTTATGCAGTCGTCTGCAGCATCTCCTGGATGACAAAAAATAAACCCAACGTAAACGAACCCACGGGTGACTCCTAGTTCCAAATAAAATACTAGGATGCATTTTTCAAACCAATGCGTGACTTATGGGCCACCCTGTAATTGAAATCACTCAGCTCTAAGAGCATG
Organism: Cheilosia scutellata; assembly: GCA_955612985.1. Classification (NCBI taxonomy): domain Eukaryota; kingdom Metazoa; phylum Arthropoda; class Insecta; order Diptera; family Syrphidae; genus Cheilosia; species Cheilosia scutellata. Next base: position 72,772,268 of record OY015311.1, on the reverse strand, counting down.
ACAATTTTTCTTTCAGTTTCATTCAGTTGGTTTGGTTCTCTTCAGGTTGACGTTCGCTGAAGAGGATGAGAATGAGAAGAAAAGCATTATTTATGCCTAAGAGAAGAGAACACTCAAAACATTTTTCACCACACTATCAATGAATCCGCCTCCACCTCCACCACCGTGGTCAGGCAGGCCGCACTTTTATATTCCAACAAAATTAATAGAAATAAAACAAGAAAAACTCTTAATTCGGGCCTTGGTCGTGGTCCTCGGGCCTACTCCAACACGAAATTCCTGGAGTTAGCATTCCTATCGTCGCAGGAGGAGACGGCGACAACGACAACCGACAACAAAATATAAATTTGTTTGTTGTTTCTTGTTTTCCTTTTGATTTCGTTTCTGTTAAGGGACGTACTAGATATGTGTATTTTTTTTTTTTTTTTTTTTTTGTTCCTGGTTTCGTTTGTGGTATTTATAGCCCGACGCTCCTTCTTTTCATTTTTTGTCTATTTTACATAAAATCGAGGAAAAGTGGTGACTGAGTAATAAAAAAAAAAGAAAACCTACTGGACAAGGTTCGGCAAAAAAAAAAAAAAAAAAATAAAGAAATATTTAAACCTAGTGTGGAAATGAAGTGTGTATAGCGTATCTGGTAGATACGTATTTAACAGCACGATAAGGAATCTTATTAGTTGGATTTATATTTATCTTAGGGAGTAAGATGAAAACCTTTTCCTTGTCGTTGTGTTTATGAAAAGTAGACAATCTTTGGACATGGATCCCATTATCTCTGGGGGTAGGGGCGGGGGACCTGTTTCTAAGTTTAAAAATTGGTCTGTGTATAATGGACAGAGAGCGTTAGGAAATATATCTTCTTTTTTTGTACAGTGGAAATGGAAATGAAGAAGGTCAATTTTTTTTTTCTGAAGGCCGATGGAATCTCACTTTTCCTTTTTAATGATTTTAGATATCAATAAATTTGTTGGTAGGCCGAAGAGGGGACAGAAATATATTTTCTGTGACTTGACAGATCTGAATTTAGAGATAGTGGTTACCCAGAATATTCTAAAGATTGCGTGTCTCCATAAATGATTATTCACCTTTTGCGATTTTGGAATTTGGGTCCTCTTATTTACGAATTTGACGTTTGTCTGGGATTGACATTTAGGCCACAGACTGCTCTCTGTGCAGGTAACCATTATATTACAAGAAAGAAATTAATTGCGGTCAGGTTGACATTGTGCGAATTTAGACGCAAATTGACCTCATTTTCTGACCGCGGAGGTGGTTGTTTAGGATTGTAAAACTTGGTCCAATGTTTTTTTGGACTATACCTAACCCTCGTCGGCCAAATTTTGGCATTTCCTTCTTAGGCATTTCTTAAACTGTTTATTTTACAAAGGATCTCCAAATACCCTTTTATTAGCCATGAAGCATAGTTGATTTAAAATCTGTAGCTCCTTGCTAATATTGGAAACTGTAGCAACAAGTGCTGCAAGATTATTCGCCCTAAGTTGGCTTAGAATCTTGTTGTTGATTGAAACGCACAGAACTTCGTCCTGTCCACTCCTCAAAAGTCATCCCTATCGGAAGGTGCTATAATTTTTGTCATTTGTGAAGTAAACAGATATATACAAAATACACGGCAACAAGACATCAATCGCTATACTCCTAAAGAACGTTGAATAGTTGCTTCGATTTTTTACGGAATAATTGGTCAGTGGTGTTGGCGCAGCGTGAATTTCGGCGCAGATTTCCCTATCACCCACGATCACAAACTACTGAGCAAACACTACGACGCGACGCTTAAAAGAGTATGAGACAACACGAGATGCTGTTAGGTCTGGCCGGCCCCGGAGCAACCGTTCTGCTGAGAATAACGCAGCTGTGGATGAAGATGTTGCAGAGGACCCCCAAATATCAACCAGACGACGCACGTGCCATGCAATTGGGCATCAATCGGAGGTCTTTACAGAGAGTTTTGGTGAAAGACTGTAAAATGTTCCCTCACAAAATGCAGACAGTACCTCGTGCCAAACGACTACTGTGGACGGCGAGCGCTACAGAGCCATGCTCAATTCTTCATCAATTGGATGAATTGGGACTGGAGAACATGTGGTTCCAATAGGATGGAGCAACGGCGCATACTGAACGAGCCACAACCGAAATTCTGAGGGCTGCATTTACGGGTCGTCGATCGCCTGATTTAACCATTCCAGACTGGTTTTTGTCGGGTTTTTTTAAAAGTCACGAGTCTATGTTAACAAGCCTCAGACTCTTGAAGCCCTCAAAGACAATATCCGATAAGAATGCGAGTACTTATCGCCGGAAGTTCTGGCAAGAGGGATAGCAAATGCCATAAAACTGCCCGAATGGTCATCAATTCGGACGGTGGCCACTTAGCCGATAAGTATCATTTTCTCGACTAAATGGCAAAAATGCTAGACATTAAATAAACACATTTGAAAAGCAGAACCAGTTTTCTTATTTTTAAACAAAAATTACAGCCAATATGTCAACTTTTACGCCATCTTTTTCAATATGCAACAATTTATCAAATTTGCACTTAAACTGCTCTTTTAGCTCTTTGAATGATGCAACGCAAACATCATGTCAAATGCTTCTTTGTACAGCCAACACACGCCCATATAATAATTTTCGTAATTAAGCTTCCATAAGCCTCAAGACATACCGTTTTAAACTTGCTTTTTGTTTGGTAGGTGCCACCCCTGTTTGTAAAATTTCACAAAAATTTCCCTAAATGCTTGAAACAGACAGTAATACAGTATACATTCATTTGCCAAAATTTCCACATGTAGCTTCAATAAGTGCCAAAATTTGGAACATTGATATAAATTGTCCTGATAGACAATAATATATCTAGGCAATACAATTCACCCATAGGTACGTAGATAGTAAGAGAAAGATATTGTTTTCGTACAAAATATCGAACTCGAGATTTTGATCTATTCTGATATTACGATGATAGGGGAACTAAAAAAAGTGGGTCTCGCAATTCTGTCCGTCCGTATGTCTGTCTGCCCCCCCCCCCCCCCCCGGGAAATTTCAACGCTTGGACGGATTTGTTTCCAACTTCGTATTTAGAGTTTTTGGGCTTCGCGCTAGGAGGCGTTTTATTTCATTCTACTATATTACGGTACTTCCCATATACAATTTTTAGGAAATATTAAACAATTTAGATTTTTTCCAAAACGGCTCTAACGATTTGAACCAAAATTTATAGTTGAGTTAATGTAGGCATGCTTAACATGACTGAATATCCAGTTTTTCGCTAAAAAGTCCAGCAACGGCAGTTTTGAAAATTTACCTTTTCTTGAAAACTGTAAAACGATTTTAAAAAAAAATATTTTTGAGGTACCATTGTCATTCTTTTTTAGATAGATAACTTTATTTAGCGTCGAAAGCTATTATTTACATAGATACATTTTTACATTGATCTGATATTGATAGATATTAGATTTTACAAATTCAATAACACATGTTTTAAAAGATTTTAAATTATTGACTTCCTTAATATTTGTAGGTAATTCATTATATAATTTGAAGCCTTTATAAATGAGGGAGTTTTGAGTTCTTGCTCTTACGTAATTTGGTAACCTTAGGTCATTCATGTAAGGTTGGACCTCTCTAATATAATGAACATATTTAGTTAAATATCTTGGCATTGTATTATTTTTTATCTTGAAAACAAAAATTAACAAATTCATTACAACTCTTTGTTTAACAGATAACCATCGCAACATACTTAACATAGCAACAATGGACGTATACCTACTACACTTTATTATATTTCTCATTGCTTTATTTTGCAAAATTTGTAATCTGCCCAACTGACTTTCATTACACAAAAACAGAACAGTTGAACAATACTCAAAATGAGGCTTCACAATAACATTATAAATTTTAATTGCAGTTGGGGTCGTCACTTGCTTCCTTATTCTTTGCATAAATCCAATTTTTTTTGCAATTTTTTTACAAATATAATCAACATGGTTTTCAAAGTCTAACTTACAATCAATTCCAAGATACTTAATCACTTGAACTTTTCCAATAACTTGGTTTTCTATTTTAAGATTCACATTAAAATTAGATCTGTCATTCAATATCATACATCTTAACTCGATAGCAAATTCAGTTTTTCTCTAAAAAGACTGCGTCCTTTGATATCCACCCAAATCCCTAATAATAGTACTTTAAAAAACTGCTAATATCTCAAAAACGACATTTTCGATTATGATAAAAATATAACTGGCAGGTAATGCTTAAATCCATAGTAATACCATTTTCTCAGTTTTGAGGTAAAGAGTTGCAAAGCAGTGTTTTTAAACCATGAGTGCGTCCATCGATTTCCACCACAATCGCAAAAATCTTACTTTAAAAACTGCTAATATCTCGAAAACACCTTTTCGATTTGGATGAAAATGTAACTGCTAGGTAATGATTATATCCTGAAGAATAGGTCGTACTCCGTTTTTAGCTAAACAGTTTACTAACAGTGCTTTTCGAATCCAAAATTGTAACATTTGTCAGCATAATTTTACAAAAAAACCGCTCTAACGATTTTGATCAAGATATTATTTATTTATTTAAGGCGGCTCTCAGATTGAGGCAAGCAATACCACGCCCCCTGAATGCAAAATCTGAAGTTTTTGACTTTTCCCAGTGTATGCACCACAGTATCTAGCATTCTGCCAAATTTCACGACTCTAGGATATAAGTGTATTCTTAGTGTAAGCATGTTTGATCGAATAAATACTAAATACTAAATACTAGGATGTTCGGAAGTGCTTCATAATTTTGATGATCATCATCTAAGTGAGTGAGTCAGTTATGGTTTTTGCGATTTTTGAAGTCCTGTATGTTGAGAACCACTAATCCTACATAGAGATGGAATATGGTGAAATGGACCTTTTTAATGAGCTTGGTAAATGCTAGTAGAAATTGTTGGCTCTATTGGTACCGAAGTTAGATGGGGGTCGAAAACAGCCTGAGTTTGTTCCTGTAAAAAGGGTGAGTGCCTTTACTAGAGAATTTGGCTGGGGCACTACCGTGCCCTTACAGCGAAAGAACACGAAAGACTTGAAACTCCGGGCTTACAAAGTTCAATTGACTCAAGAACTGAAGACTTCTGACAATGCAGCGCGATGAGAATTCGTTGAATGGATTTTGGAACAACAAGTGGATGCTGATTTTGCGAACAAAATCATCTTCATCTTGAATTTGAAATTCAAAAAAAACCAAGAGTAATTGTTGAGAATCAAACGCATGCAAAACGCGTGACTCTTTCGTGCATATTTTGGGCGAGGTATTGTCGGACCATTCCTCTTTGAAAATGCGTCTGGTCAGGCAGTAACAATTAATGGTGTTCGATATCCTGACATGACCCCAGTTTTTAGTGCCTAAATTGCAAGATATGGATGTGACCAACATGTGGGTTCAACAAGACTGTGGCACATGTCATACAGCCAGAAAAACAATTCAACTACAGTCTGAGTTACATATTTCTTAATCGTGTAATCGCCGTTGTTACGATCAGAATTGGATATCCAGATCTTGCGATTTAACGCCATTGGACTTGAGGTTTTTTGAAGTCTAAGGTCTATGCAAACATAGACCGTTACCTAAAGTCAAGGATAATGATCTGTAAGAGTGAGACCACAAATCTTCATAAAAAAGTTATGGCGGCCTAAATTCAACTGTTAGGCTTGTGGTCTCACTCTTACACATAATTATCCTTGACTATGGAAAAACGGATCTTTCTCTCTGAAGTCATGCAAAATTACGTGGTGTGGTGATGTAAATCCACCATAAAAGAGTACGTACTTGCCAGCAAAGCCGTGGCGGCCATTTATCCGATGCGATATTCCATACATAACCCCAATCTGTATACTCTGTATAAAAAATGTAAGCTTTCTAATTAAAAATCTGTTATTGCTATCAACATTACATTTTTCGTGAATTATGGGACACCCTTTATATTAAAAAAAAAAATACTATATTTGAAAAAAAAACTCTCTCTGCACACGCACTACTCTAAGGCAGATTAGGTATTTTCACTAAAAAACAATACAAATTTATAAATAGGGGTTCCCCCAAATAGCTTTGCATTTGACCAATCTTAAACCTAAAGTCTTTAACATTTGCATCTTCAAAATAGTTTAAAAAACGTTCATCACTTTAAACTTCCTTCAGCAATTTTTAGTATTTTGACAGTGGAATTACATATGTATATTGAAAATTGTTAATTTATGGATATAGAGAATATTTGTTTGAGTGCGGTTCAACAGATTTTAGGTTTTCTTTTACGGAAATAGTGGCCCAAAAGTCGCCTATGTTGTAAAAAAGGGGCGAAAACAGGGAATTTTTGAAAAGTCGTCGCTGGGTTGCTTGAGATGGAAAAAGTGGCTAAATGGCGACTAAAGCTGGCCACCGGTAACTAGAACCCTAACTAGAAGAACTCGCAAATGTGGTCATAAATTTAAGCCTTGATTTTGAGATTTATTTAAATTTTATTTTTATCATAGATTGCGTTCCACGCGTCTTCATATAGACGGACTGTGATTGATGTGTTGTTTTTATGCGACGGTAATTATCTCATTCATATTTTTTATGTCAAATGTGACCCAAGTGTAAGCTTACATATTTTTGAGATTCAATCAGTCTATACAAACCGTATTTCTGTACACAAATAATTCATCAACTACATTTACATTATACATATCGTTCAACCCCATTTTCTCGGTTTTTTTTTTGTGCAAATATACAGTCATTTCATTTCAGTTAAGCACCCTTGCGACACGCACGCACAATAACGTACTTAAATTGATAATTTTTCCATTAACTCACCTCTTGTGTGGCTGGCCCGGCCTAAAAGTAAAAAAAAAAATTCAATTTATTACAATTTATTCAGTGGTGGATTAAAAATCTGCACGTAAAAATAACAAATGAGACATACAAACACACATAATGATACGGACATTTGTTCCAAGGATACAACATACAAATAAATCAAACTATTCAACTTTGCAATTAGCTCAAACAAACATCAGAGATAAATATTTTTTTTTTTTTGCACAAAAATATTACGTATCGGTAATAATAATAATTGGTATAGCGAATGACAACAAAAAGAAAAACAAATTAACTTGGGCTTAATTGCCCGTAAAATGTATAATTATTTGTATCAGAGATTACTGGAAAATTTGATTAAAAAAAAAAAACACCACCGCCATCGAGAGCAAAATCTATAAGGTCATGGGGGGTTTCGCGTTAAAAGGCAGTTTCAACCGCGACACTAAAGCTGGGGCGGTGTCTTCCCTTATTATATGAAATCCTGTTGAATTACTGTTAAGATTAGTTTCTTTATCCCCATAATGCAATCAGCAATTAGCAAGTGGCACACAATTAGGGGATAAGTGCGAGATGCTTCAGGGATGGCTTCTTACTTGACGCCTTGGCTGCGGTTTAAAAGGTGGACGGGAAGGGGTCGTCATAAATTTGTCCGTGTTTAGAGTAAAAGGGTTTAAATCCCTCAATGATGCTTTGGCGGGGGATTAACAAGGATTTCACCTTTAGCCGTGACATACGACGCAATCTCTCACATTGGTCATAATCGCAATAATTTATAAACTCGCTTGTTGCCGCTGGTGGTAGATGTAGAGTGGATGGGTGTAAAGTCGTACCTCATCAGAAGGACTTTTTCCAAAACCAGCAAGTGACTATACACAACACAGCCCATGCCATACCACACCGCACGGTGATGATGATGATGGCCTTTATGTGTGAGTTAACGGCCAGGAAGCATGTTTACATTATGCTTAGCATATTCCCAATGGGGCATGTGTGTATACACCGTATACTCGTCAGAGCTGAGAAAGGATTTCTTTGTGTACGCCTCGCACCGCAAAAAGGGACAATTGCATTAATCATACTTAACCTTAGCGTATTCACACAAAGTGTGTGTAGGTACTTCTGCGATGTAATCAGGCACATTGTTTGTGTATTATGTTGCGGTGTCTAACTTCCGAAATGGTTGTTATGTGGCTGTTTGTGTGTGTCCCTGCGTGCATTTAAATTGGGTTCCATCGAGTGCGGGATAAGATAGTCGAAAGTTCGCCTGCTGACCTGCTAATATACACTAGGCTTGTTTGTGGGACACTTAAGGGCTGTGCTGTGTGTGTGTGCTATTTCTGTCTTTAAGGAGTGTGTCGCTTTATTACCTACCACTGGACTTGGCTTTTTAACGATCTGCGTGTAATGGTAATGAAAACAAGGTAATGCCATTATTTTGTTGTGCATAAAACGGGTAGACCTCTTCGAGGGTTGGTGACCATTATTAGCTTCGATTAAGATGGGATTGGCTACAGTAAACCGACCGCATCTTCCAGATAATAACACCGACATGGTAAATAACTGTAATTGCGCACTACAAACATGACACGTCCACTACCTACCCCACTTGTGTTAATATATGAAAGAGGGCAACGATCAAGAGTACCGCAATAATAATGCGGTGCGCCGAGAATAAATTCCAATGACATGATGACAGAGTACGCGGTCCACTTTTATTCTTTCAAATTAATATGCTAATGCCGACCGGTCGGCCGGTGTGCAAGCGCAGTGAAGAGGCACCTTTCATAAATCCATTTGTCCTGATTCATATCTGAAACATAATGACCTCAAGTTTTCCCGACACCAACTCCCTAAAACCGTAAAGGACCATCGAAGAAGGAGGAGAAGGAATGCCAATATGCGCCGAGCTAAAGGTGCTGGTAGCATAGACACACCTCTTTCCTAGATTCCAAAAGAAATGCTTTCAGCCACAAGCAGTGGCGGCTGAGGCTGAGGCTGCGGCGACGACATAGCTATGATTTGCATAAGTACAATTTTATGAGTGTAATGCTTCGAATCGAGGCGCAGCCGCCTGGGACTTGCACTGAGTTTCTTTAATGTGCTCCATGGAGCTGTGCCTATGTATAGGAATTTCAATTAGCCGCTGTGTCTTCGTCGTCGCCGTCATCATCATCATCATCTTACATGGAAAATAGGTGTAGCCGGCACTGCACTCCTACTTTGTTGTTCAATATTTTATCTGCCGGATAAGGAGAAATGGATCTGGCCCAAAATTGACCCCCTCCTTGCAAGTTTGAACCAAAAACAGGAAGTCAATGTGTCGGGGAAGTCTTGGGGTTTCTCTTAATCCGCATACAACAAGAACGAGGGAGGGACAGGAGACCGAAAAAGGAGTGCAGTCATTCGGTCACGCATCCGAAACGAAACAATTGAAACAATCAGTCAAAACAACGTGGTATTGTGCGACTGCCCTAACCCTTAGCTATACGTGTATCATATTTCACTTTGTATTTTTATGGCATCCGTATACATACATATATAGTATATGGATGAATCGGCTGTTTTGAAAGGCATTTTTTATTCGCTGGGGTAACGCATATAACTTGAAATGTATTCCCTTGTTCTGGAGCGATTGTTCAATTGATGTACAGGCACAAATTAATTAAGATGGAGTTTCGCTTTGTCGGACGGGGATGTTGGTTTTAAATTGAGTTCCCACTCCGAATTGGCTTATAAATTTGTTGTTCACCATAGTGGCCATGGTTTATGTTCAATTTCTTCTTTCGATTGATTTGACAGTGGCAGTGTGTATTGTTGTCGTCCGCGGGGGTTTAAACGAAGCCACTTAAACTACTACAGCATGGACGACAGTAAGGCCCTTTAGGTCTTAATAAAACGCCTATACCTACCAACGTATATTAGCGCACGTTTTCCTTAAATTGTATATGCAAGCGCAGGAATATTATTTCGTGTAAATGTTGACCGCAACTACGCCTCAAGTGGTCCATCCGGAATGTCCAAATTTGGCATACTTTTTCCAACACATCGACTGGCATCTCACCAATAACACGAGTTATGTTGTCTTCCAAGGCGGCAATAGTTGCTGGCTTATCCGTATAGACGAGAGACTTCACATATCACCACAAAAAATAGTCCAGGGGCCTTAAATCGCACGATCTAGGCGGCCAATTCACATGTCCAAAACGTGAGATGAATTGCTCACCAAATTAGCCTCGCAATATGTCCATGGATTCGCGAGCTGTGTGGCATGACGCGCCGTCCCGTTGAAGGCACATGTCGACCAAACCCAGCTCTTTCATTTTGGGCAAAAAAAAAAGTCTGAAATCATCGACCGATAGTGACCACCATTGACCGTAACGTTGTTGTCATCATCATCTTTGAAGAAATACGGCCCGATGATGCCACAGGATGCATTGGCAGTCCTTGCATTGCAATTCTTCTGTTTGCTCAGCAGGCCATATATGACAATTTTGATCTTGAATAGCCTGCTCAGTAGTACGACCATAAAATGGACGAAGTGCTCTAAACACATTTTTTACAGAGCACGATTTTTAGTAATAAAATTCAATAATTTGCAAACATTTTTCAGGCGTAAGTCTATCCATAGTGAAATGGCAATGCTAACTGAGCATTTTTTACTTTGACACGTGTCACGAATAACACATTAACTGTCAAAAAACAGAAAAATCAACCTTTATATGGAGGCATTTTCTGATATCACACAATATTGCTCGAACTTCAATCCGGACTTATAACAATTTCAGGCCTGAGGTTGGTTTCCATTGCCACTGTGTTATAAAACGAGGGCCAAAAACACCCCGGCTTGATGTGCTTAAACCGAGCAACCTCCACACCTCTGCCTCTGTCGACCCTTGGTTCAGAAAAATGGCGCCCAACGCGGGTTCTGACATTACTGTATATCACACACACATCAAACAACCGAGGCAATTTAGCCATTGGGAAGGGAGGGTGCGGCATTTTAGTGTTTGCTCTGTTAAAGCTCGTCGAAAAGGGATTTTTTATATACCTTTTACCCAGTAGCCTTTGTGGCCCCACGTTGGGCGCCGTTTTTATAAGCTAGGTTCGATCCACAGAAGCAACGTCCGACGAGCTTTAGTCGAATATGGGATTTGTCAAAGCAGAAAGAAACCCCTTTCTTCGGACGCTATTCGTTCAATTTAAATCGATGAAGTTTGAAGAAGATTTAACGACGGACTTTACCAATAACAGTTGAGATGGCTAGGTCATGTGGAGCTTATGGATGAAAAAAAAACCAATCCAACAAGTTTTTGAATCTACTCCTGACAATCAACCAGAGGAAGACCTCATCTTCGAAGAGCACAGCAAAATTGACTCGTGATAGCATTCATAATGTTATCTTAAGTAGCTACAGAAAGTTAATTTCCTAGCAATTTAAAAAAGAACCCAAAAATCCTTTTTTCCCCGCTTCTACGAGCACACCTTTGCGAGATCTGCCTTAAATTTCTAAATTTATTAAAACCATGATTTTTCCCAAACTATAATGGAAGCTTTACAATTACGGTGGCCATATTCTTCGATGTCACCTAAACGACACAATATTAATGTCAACTTTGCGAAGGTCTTCAAGGCTATAAAAAAAAATTGTTGAGAGGAACGTTTAAGGGTAAAAGGCCTTTTTGCAAACGACTTTTGCAGAATCTGTATGAATGAAGAAGTGGGGGGAAATAGAAGGAAGCTTCACTTGAGTTGGGACCCTTAAATTACAACGACTTAGGTGATCTGCCAATCACAGAGATCACAAGCTTCTTAAGCTTGCTCAAAATGGTTCAACGAGTAGGGAAATCTCACACGATCCGTTTTTCGTGGTACCACAATGGACCTATGCGGTCTAAGTATGTTGCCGTTTCCCAGCTGGCAGCCACTTTCAACCAAATGGACATTTTGACTATACTCTGTCCAACAAAAATTGTCAGTACAGGCCTTATGGGGGAGCTTTTTTTCTAACAATGGTGCCTGTAGATACTCTCACGGCACTCAAACACAAGAATTGCCACTGAAATATAAACCAAACCACTGACATAAAAAGGAACTGTTGTTGTCATTTTCCTAGAATTCGCATGCAGCACACCACAACCAGTCTGCCACACCACACAACCGCGGGCAGAATGAGGCAATGAGCATGATCCATGATCGTTTTGTGTTCGCTTGCTATTGTTATTTTATTATCATCCACGAAAATAAGCAGTGTGTGTGTGTGAGAGAAACACATCAGCAGAGTGTTACCATGCATACAATGAAAACATATCATTAAGGGTGTTTCTATGGATTTTGTCAAAGAACTTTCGGTTTTGGTGCTTTTGAGAACAGATTATTATGTGGGGTGTTGCCATACAATTTTTACTGCTTTAATTTATTTGTATTTCTGAAGGATTCGTTAATATGAAGTTAAAGGTTGCAAAATAGAAAAGGTTTTTCGATTTTGTCATTTAGAAAAAAGGTTTATTCGTGAGGTATTTTAATGCATTCAATTCATTAAAGTACAACAAGTGATCGTAAGTGCGTTGTAGTGATATTGTTTTAAATTAATAGGGCAACCGGGTTCATGCCCGAGAAGGTTTTTTGGGAGGTCGTATTAAAAATTTGAATACACAGAAATATGTGTTTTGTACGTATTTTGATCCCTATTCGTTAGAACATATTTGCGCATATTTTGGTATAAATGTAGAGCATATTTTAGCATTTTTGTTATACACATATTTGCATATTTATCTTTTGTTCATCAAATAGTTTTTGTCACTCGTCCCCAGTAATGATAACGCCTTGAAAGGATTTTATGACCCTTTTTTTACTATTGTTTCCGCGAAGATCTGCACTGCCGGGTCATATTTTTTTAACAAATATGTAATCTAGGAATAGGTACCTATGAATATGTTCCTATATATAATTATATACCTATGTATGTTTCTATGGATGCTATGAGAGGTCCCACCCCATCGTGGTTACATAATTTTCTATTCTTATTGCCTGTTTTTGTTAGAAAAGAAGCTAAAAAGCAATTAGACCTACTGGGGATACTCTTAAAAAAAATGCTCCTATTATCTTACCGCTTGATGCTGAGGAAAAATTAAATGGAATTTATTTCGTTGCAATTTATTTCTTTCAACAATATTTTTGTTTTAAATTGGAAGCTGGTAACCCTAATGGTATTGCTCTCTGATTTATGCCGATTTATCATACAAACTTTGGCAACCCTATGAGAGCTTTAAAGAGGGGCCGATTTATGTAATTCATTGCAACCAGACTGAGAGACAAACATCCTATCTTCCCTGTACAAAAACCTTTTGTAGACCTTTTGAAACATAATTGATAAACGGTTGTTTCAATTCAGATTGTCATTTAACACTAAGTCCAAATTTCTAGCCACATGGACATATTTCTAGTTTAATTGGTGGTTGCATTAAATTTCTTGTTTTTTGCTTCTGTGGATTCAACGGCCCGCAGGGGGAGTCTTTTGGCACCGCTGCAGATACAATCTCATTTGACGCTGCCACCAGGGTTGCCACCCTACTCCTATAGCATTAGATCTACTGCGTGTTTTGGCCGAAACGAAAATCTACTGCGCAGCAAAACAAATCCACTCCTTTTTTAAGCACTTTGAACAAAGTTTATTTTCTTCACAACTTGGCGAATCTTGTATACAAAATTTTCTCTAAGCACAGATAGACTCTCTGAATGCACCCATGGAGAATTTCAATTCACATTCGCCTGGCTTTCGGCTCAAAAAAAACTGACGCTAGATACAGTGCAATTAGTTTGTGGAATTGTATTATCTTTCTTCTGACTTTGCTGAGCCTAGTTTTTTTTTGAAGTGGACAAATTGGTTACCATGTTTTCTGATTACTTTACTTTACTTTAGACGGTGCTCACAGTCCAGGATGGACCACGTCCTCAATCACCAAGTCCCTTCAGCGAGCTTGGTTCCTAGCTACCTGGCTTCAGTTACACACACTAAGTGGGTGAGGTTGTTCTTCAATTGTGCGCGCCACCTGAGGTTAAGTCTTCCTCTGCTTCGTTGTCCCTCAAGAGTGGACTCAAAGACTCGTCGGGCGGAGGCGTTATTGTCCATACGTTGAGCTGAGTTTTGAGCTAGCCGTAAAGTTCGTATATAGTTGAATCTCCTCCTCCACACTCCATCGATACAAACTGGACCGAAAATCAGTCGAAAATCTTTCTTTGATTAAGGTACATTTTTCTTCACCATATAGCAGAACCGGGATGATTAAGGTCTTTTACAATATCTCCTTAGTTCTGTGAAAGAGGGCTTTACTTCTTAGATGCCTTCTTAGTCCGAAGAAACAGCAAAAGAGTGATTCTTCGCTTGAATTCTGCGTCGGGTACATGTCATAACTTTTAAAAGTGTCATAGCGCTCGAGGGCCTTATGACACAAAAATGTGTGTCATAGCGCCCCAGGGCGTTATTGCGAACTTGCGTAGGTAGACAAAGTCTTTAATTACTTTGAAGTTATATCTGTCCATTGTTGGGAGTCCTTTTTCGATGACAGCATTTCGTTTTGCCCTCATTTACAGCCAGACCCATCATCGCCGCCTATGTTTCAATACTTGCAAACGCGCCACTGACAGCTTGCTGACTCCACCCGAGTCTTCCTCTCATCTAAATTCATTCGCATCCCTTTGTATCGGGTCGTTTTCAGTGTGAAAGCGTGAATGACACTGAGTCACAGCCCTATGCTTCAATAGCCGTTTTTTATTATCAGCGTGATCTGATCCGGATCAGATCATGAAAATAAAACAAACTGGATCATTGATAGAGTTGTGGCAACACACATATAAAATCCAATACCAATTATGACAAATTTCGTATTGCTACCAGCCATCTTGCAGCCACACGGTACAATGTGACGTCACAATGCGATGATTTCTCCATTGCACTTACTCAAATTGAGTTTGACATTTCGCTTGTTGTGTCGGGGTGTTACCATATGGATACAAATCTGCATACATTTAGCATTGAATATTTTTTTTGGGGAAACTATGTTCAAATGTTATGTTCAAATATGCATCATAATTAACCGTATTGTACTGCTAATATTTCCATTTATATTTCTGTGCTATATAGCGAAACAAAACATCTCGAAAGTCGGAGTAGTAACTTATTCGAATATGAAAAAATGCTAATTGATTTTTTGTGTTGTTAATTGTGGTTCACATTTTGGTCTGGCAACATTACTGTGTGGCTATAATTTACAGGGACACCAACCTTTAGTGAATGAAATAAACAACGCCACGAAACAACAACGAGAAATAGTTGAATTAATTTTCAGATCATATTTCGTGATCTCGATGAAAAGCAGGATCACATGTTGTTGTTGTAAGTGCATATAAATCGATGATCTATATGGATCATAGCTGATAATAAAAAACGGCTAATGACATCACAGATAAAGATCTCTATTTGAAAACTCCCCTCTGATAGTTCAAAAATATGCGTCAAAATTGTATATGTCAAAACTTTCAGATCACATTAGCATTCATTTATTCAGTTTGAAAAGTGCGTCAAAGTCCGAACCCACATGGAGATGGATTAAATGAAAGTTAAACGACACTTTCCCAAATGACAATTCAAGCGTAATGCCCCTTTAATTTTGTTTTTTATTTTTTTTTTATTGATCCACGCAATTCCAATAACCATCGACGCCACCGATGACGAACGTTTGGCGTGCTGGCTTTTTGCAGCCATCCATCCATCAGCAAATCCCTGCTGATGAATACCAATCGCATGCGAGCGTCTGAACGCCGCCGCGCGCCGCTTGCCATTGCCACATACAAATTCAACGAACCGCTTGTGCCTATCCTATCATTAGGCATTAATAGTGAACCGTATTGGGTTGGCTTGGCGCACAAAAATCCCAACCAACAAATTGACGATGACGACGACGACGCGACGATCGGCGTATATAATGACGTTTGGCGACGAAGTTACTCAGGCATATGATGCACAAGCACAATGCATCAACCTCAACTCTATACTCTCTAGAAACGCAAATTTACAACTTCGTTGAAGCGTATTGTGCTTGTGCCCTTTTTGCAAATGGGTAAGTTTTTTTTTTTTGACATAATTTACGACGCTAAACAAGTTAACTCTCAATAACTCGGTACCTAAGCCAAGGAAGCCTGACTTATTGTCACTGTCAGATTCGATTTTAAAAGATCTGTGATCGCCAACATGTTTAATAGTCTGTTAATGAAACGATTTTCCAAATGAATGTGGACTCAGGTCTTTGTTTTGGTCTTGTTGTTGTTGTTAATCAGAGAGATAGTTATACAACTCCAAAAGGTAATAAAAAGTCCAATTCGAGGAGAAACAAATAATTTAATGCTACTGTAGAGAAAGTAGTTTCAATCATTCGGTTAAGCTGGTCTATGGCAACCTCTGTCGGCAAATGGACAGAGGCTGTGGTTTTGGCTACAACTTTAAGTGTATGTTGTTAAGTTGGAGTGTTTATTTGCTCTGGGGTCTTAAGCTATTATTTCTTATTGATGTATCGTCCATATTGGATGCTGATGGTAGTAAACATAATGCTGCAGTTCTAACAACAAGTGGTGTTAAATTCACAATAACTAACAAGTGATAACTTAAATTGATATGAGTACTAGGCAATGACTACCAAGGGATACGACCTTTTAGTCAACAAGAACAGTGCATCTAGAGTCTAGAAGTAGATCATTTATGTGGTGAGTATCTAGACTGAAGAGCTCACCCATCACATTGTGACGAAGAATTTAGTCTTCAACTTCGAGGTCCGGATCGTTTCATCAGTTTCATCGTTTGATAGCAAAGTGAAGATATACCAGCTTTTTGGCCGTTTTCATAGATAGTTCCGAAAAAAACCCGACAAGCTGTGTTGCTAATCCCCGACATTATGGTTATGGAATATAGTTTTGGAGAATTATTTGAGGCAGAAATACTGGACCGCACGAAATGGGCCAATGGTGTTCCGACACTGGACCCTAAAAGTCTGGTCTGGTATGCTGACGGATCGAAAATGGAATCTGGAGTTGGTGCTGGTGTCTCTGGACCCAATACCAAAGTCTCGATACCTATGGGAATGTGTCCCACTGTTTTTCAGGCTGAAGTCCACGCCATTGAAGTCTGCGCCCTTTTAAACTCCAGTGAATTAAAGGCGCCACAATACAAATTTTTTCAGAAAGTCAAGCGGCATTATAACGAATCGGCAGATCAACTAGCTAGGGCTGGTTCTGAATCCGCGTTCTGTGGACCAGAACCTTATTGCAGAGTCAATTGGACTACTGCTCTGGGTATAATTAACAACTGGGAACATCAACTTCATCTGTGCCACTGGGAAAATGTTCCGGGTCTAAGACAATCCAAAAGTTTAGTTAAACCCTACTCCTATAAGGAAATCCTCAACCCAAATAAATAGTATCAGAAGGCTAGTGGGCTTTCTCACAGTCTATTGTAGCTTGAGATATCACCTTAACAAAATGAATCTGTGCCCGGAGACAGAATGCAGGTTCTGTCTTGAGGATGAAGAGTCCTCCGAACACATTCTTTGTGATTGCCCGGCACTTCATTGGTTAGGAAAACGTGTGTTCAAGCGGGAGACACGTACACTTAGGAACTCCCCTACTAAGAATATATTGGCCTTCGTTAAGGAGGTCACACGTCTCTTAGAATAATAGACGATACAATAGATCTTTTTAGGTCGCAGTGTCAGCCAAATGACAAAAAAATAGGCTGCAATCTTCAAAAACTTCAGTGGCTTCGCTGCCAGGTTCGATTGGCCTTGCTCCTGGTCCCCTGCCAAGTACCAATATGTTTTTGGGAAAGGAACTCTTTTTACTTAAGATCGGAAAATGTTTCAAAGACTCGTTTCCAAAACTCCATTTGCGTCAGGACAAGAAAACTTTGAGATTGATGAGAAGTTGTGAAACTTTTGGGTCGGACTGTCGCCTTTTTCATGTTTGGCTAATATTTCCAAGAAGATTACATAGGTACGCCTGAAGTCCTGACTTATCCAGTTTTTTTTTTATTTTCACCCCAATTAACGACCTTCTGAATTTTTTTCATAAGTTTGCTCATTACTTTCGAGTGTTTAAATAGGTAGATATGTCACCCGCCAACGAATTTAATAGGTACGTTCAAATGTAGCATTCGTTTGTGTGAGTTTCTATTTTTGGAACGGGACCTATAATTGAGAAGCTTTTCTAGGACAGACTGAACCAGATGCTACCTTCAAACTGGTAACCTTTTTTTGTAAAGAGTATTGTGATTGATGATCAGTATTCGCAGTTTATAAGGTTTACATTCTTTAAAAGCTAGTCTATCTTTCGTTATTTCAACTCATCAGCTCAGCCGATTTTGAAGGTCTGACCAGATTTTTGTTTTTTAGCACTTTAATGGCAGTATATTGATTTCGAACTTGTAGGGATTTGAATACTCGGATTGAAATCATAGGAAAATGCTTCTTAAAACAAATGAACCCTGGGAGGTTATTCCTAAATGCGCGGCGGATCGTATTGAAAGCCATATCTTAATTTCGACAATCTTCGCTTTTGGTTATTCTCAAATGCGAACTAGGGTGAAAATGATATTTCCAGTTTCTTTTCCATTCTGACCTCCAATTTTCTATTTCTTTTTCCAAAAGTTTGAGAGCTTCCCGTCTGTAACAGAAATTTAGTTTTCTTTTTATCCTCAAACAATCCGCTAGCAATCCGTCCCCGAAACAGATATCGCTTTTGAATAAATCAAATCGCTTTGGAAAATACAAAAATACAAATCTGCCATGAAAAGTGATCCGCCGCGCTTTTGGGAATAAGCCCACTGGTACTCATTTGAATTTTTTATTATGACAATTATGACAATTCTCGGAAAATTACTGACATTGTCATGACAATTTTTTATGAAACTAAAACTTGACCATAATTGCCGGTTATTTTCCGACAATTCTACAAAAATGTCTAATTATTTATAAAACAGAAATTTGACAATTGTCTAGTAGTCAGTTTACAAATTGTGACCTGTCACCTGACGCAATTGTCAATTTTTATGAAACACGGTCCAGGTCTGCAGTGATTTTGAAACGGAGCACACCTGTTCGTTCCTTTTTGGCCCTTGACTTGGAAGATCAATTCGAACATGCGTACCAAAGTTTATTCGCACCATGTTCGAGTGTCTACGGCCCGCTTAAGGGAGCTCATTTACTGGTGGTTTACTATTGTCTCACACCACCACGGACTGAACCCTACTTAATTTATAGTTCCCCAATCAGCCCTTCTGCTATGAGTGACCCCACAGACGACTACTGCCTCTGGACAGAATAGTCAGTTGAGTCATTGCGACTTAAGCCTGTCTACCAAGGCTCTACAAAATTGCAATAACATCAAGATCCCTATACATTCTGATGTTGTCGTGGGATCTTCCAACTACAGCAGTCCGCAGCTGGAAAAGGGCACACTGAGACCAAATTTGTCTCAGCTATCTCCGTGTATCTTACTTCGTTAGGAGGTCATAATGATTACTGACACGGTCAACTTAATTGGTTAAAAATGTTTGAATTTAGCATCTTCTGGTGGCGGGCGGTTTGTCTTCGGGCTTCGGGTAGGGACGGAGGGTGACAGTAGCAGTCTGCCTCCAGGGAGACTGGCCATGGCCAGAAATGGGTGGTTGAATCAATCCGTTCTTCTGTTTGACCAAAAGTCAGTGGCGGGATTGTCTACTGGAAAGGATGGAGGGTAACCCTTTATTTCCTTTGACAACCCGTCCACGAGACAAGGACTGGTGCTGGAGCTTGATTGAAGCAAACCATCCTATACTGCTTGTTACCGAAAAACGGTTACAGTTTGTCCTTCAGGGAGAGCAAAGACGAAGGGTGACCGAAACAGTCTAAGCCCCTCTTCTATTGCCTCCGACGAGATTTTCAAAGTGTCGAAATGAAGTTGACTGATGTAGTCAGCTCCTCCAGGTGGCTGTTAGTCTTCGGCGAGGGCGAAGAAGTGACCAAATCAGTCTAACCCCCCGTTGTAACCTCTTACAGTCCGTGAACAAGGAGGGTGGCTGTTACAGATCGACGTGTCAAGGTGAGGTTAATCGATGTATTCAGCTCCTCCTGGTGGCGTTATGTCGAAGGGTGACCGAAACAGTCTAACCCTCGCTTGGAACTTGTTCTGACAGCACGCTTGTAAGGCGTAGGACAGGTCTGTCCTACAAGTTGACCTCGAAAAGGGTTGACAATTTGTCTTCGGGAAAGACGGATTGGTATTTTTTTTTTTAATAGGTAATTGCG
The DNA here is from genome assembly GCA_955612985.1 of Cheilosia scutellata. Classification (NCBI taxonomy): domain Eukaryota; kingdom Metazoa; phylum Arthropoda; class Insecta; order Diptera; family Syrphidae; genus Cheilosia; species Cheilosia scutellata. The sequence goes on along the minus strand of OY015311.1, from coordinate 72,752,082 downwards.
TGTTGATGTTTCAGTGAAGCGAGTTGGACGTTTTAACGAACTGGCTGATGCAGCAAATATCGGTTCGAGTAAGGTAGCCCTACGCAAGGTGGCAAGAGCTGGTCAGGAGCAAAGAAGGTGAACGGTGGTTTCCTGTTGCTCCTCGTTAATGCAGCTCCTACAGAAATCATTGTAGGGTACTCTCTTTCTGCGGGCATACCTGCGTATATCAGACAGTGTCCTGTTAATGTTCCCAGCACAACGGAGATAATTTTCTTTCTATTTCAGCTCCTTAAAAGCTGTTAAATTGCCTCTGAGAAGAATTAAAGTTCAAAGAACCACATAAACCTGTGACTTACATTTCGATACAATTTTGGATTCAACAATCTGTAGTTTCGGAGCAGGTCGCATTTTCAAAAAACACATGTCAGTCCACTCAGCAGATTATTCAAAGCAGCTGGCTAGTCAGTCATCGTTCGAGAATGCTATCCTCCATTGATTTTCTGTTATTAAAAACAATTCCTTGCCATAAGGACGAAATAGAAAAATTTATTAACTCCTAGTATCATCAAAAGATAGCGCCTTCAACAAGCGCACAAACAACACCTTTGTATACCATCTACCGAGAAAATGAATTCATTGAGTAAGAAGATTTTTTTTTTATCACGGGTGTCCCTATACAGGAAAACATATTTTAAGGAATACTCTTGTCAGTTTTTTTCTTTCGTTTTTGTGACTCCTTCTCTTCCTATTATTAATAGAAAATTGATTTTTCATTTATGATGCAACGTCTATGGTATATAGAGTCATAAAACAGGAGAAAACCTTCCCAGCGATTGAGGAGGGTCTGTTTCTATTTTATAATTGCACCAAGGAACTTGATGCCCACTATAGAACAGGTAGCCCGGTTCGTCCTAATGGTACTTGGTCTGGTTATGGGAAATACCATATAAGCTATCGTGGGAAACGTCTACGGGCACAACTCTGTGCTCGCATTGATCTCTTCACATCATATAAAACAACTAATGAACGACAGTTAAGGATTTATGATGCTGCATCGCAATTTCTTCTTAATCCTGGAGGGTATACAGAGAAGCAATTTCATTCTACCATACCCTGAGACAAAGTTCGCAATGTGCCGCTGCCGGCCTGCATCAGCGCAGGATTTCTGTCACATCTCGCTCGTAATAATAATTATCTCCTCGCGGTTCGATTAAATTAAATCTTGTTTTTGGTTATACAGCTCTCTTGGATTTAATGATGAAGATGGTGGCGCGTGAGAGGAAAAAAAAAAAACGATACTGCGCAAAAACATGTATCTCGATTTCTGAATGAAGAAACTAGGCCGCATGCCTTTGAGAGATATTATTGCCTGGTTGCACTGATGCTGGGTGCTGCTGCTGCTGCAGTTGTTGCGTTTGCAGCTTAAATATCAGCAAAAGCTGGTTTTCTTTACGACTGAGCCGCATTTTGCGTTTGCGTTGGCTCATGTGTGGTGTACACATCGCGAATGGGTTTTCGAAATGTTTGTCTTGCTAGGTACCACCAGTCGAGTAGGTATATGTAATCTTCTTCCACTCTAGTTTGCAATGATATCTCATTGCGCACATGAACTTGAAATGAGCTCTCTGACTTGAAAGATTTTTATGGAAAGTCGTTGTCGTCGTCTTGGTTGTTGGTCGTTGGTCGTTGGCTGATGGTGCTGGTACTGGTGCAGTGTCTCTGGGTATCAGATGTCCGTGGATATATTTAAGTTGTAAGACGATGATTGTAGGTATATAGGTAGGTACCTTGAGCAGGATTGTTTTCGGTTCAACTGAATTGGTGGATCGTTCCCTTTCACGGGGGAAACATAAGATTACCTTATAGCTAAAGATAATTATTATACATACATATGAACACAAAAAAAAAAATAATCATATGCTTGGCTTTGTTAAGAGACATTCGAAGGATTTCTCCGCATCACTTAGGTACCTATAGCTTGTTAATCGTTCAGACTTGATAAATTCAAAAGGTTAAGCACGCAAATGGACCTTATCGACCTTCTGTTACAGTTCGTTGGGTGCATTTCAAAGAGTGGCACAACCGATTACCATAAATATGGAAACAAACAAATATACACTGCGACTCCTCTTCTTGCCGCTGACCCGCTCAATTTATTTGTTAAAATTTGTCAGTTTGTTGATTTCTCTATTTGGACCCGGTAAACTGTTTTTAGCGCCATTCACTTTCAGCGGGCGGAAACGCGAAATAAAAATTGTTCAATTTGTGGGTTACAAAAAATCCGATTTGCCGAGAGTCATCCGTCAATTGGAACAATTAGTCAGCCATTTTATTTAGGAAATTATTAGCTACGATTGTGGTAGAGAGAATTTTTGACATTTCGTGACATTTTCTAAAACAAATTCCAATGTAGCAATATTGGCACATTTGGAGCTGAGGTCATTAAGGATTTTCAATACTAGTCAGGGTGTTGAAATAGAGATGGTGGCGGAGGAGCCCTTAATGGGCCAACGGCAACTCTCAAATATCCGAAGCGGGTTACTGACTCCGGAATATCCGACCCCTTTTGTCCAAGGGATGAAACAAAGGGCCTGGCCCTCCAGGTTGGGGGTTGTGCGTCGGGGTAACTTCCCTACCATGGACAAAATGAGTAGTTCCGAAACGACTACAAGCCTCGGATATGGATGATCCAAATGTTGACGACCCCAGCAAACGAGATATGGACAAGGAACTTCGTATCTGCACGTGGAATGTCCGGATCTTAAACACACCGCGTGCAGCCGAACAACTTGTGGAGACCCTGGATAGGTACAAAGCCGACATTGAGGCCTTCCAGGAAGTGCGATGGGATGTAGAAGGCAAAAGAAGGATGAAAAACTGTGGCATTTACTACGGCGAGTACTGCAGAGAGCAGAGTCAGCGGTTATTTGGATGTGGATTTGTGATTAGAGGAAGACTTAGGCAAGAAGTCTTGGGATTTCGCAATGTTAGCGATCGCCTAGTTACAATCCGCATCAGGGCCAAATTTAAAAATATCACGCTGATCTATGCTCACGCCCCGACAGAGGAGAAAGACGACACAGCCAAAGAAGCATTCTACGATCTTCTTGAGAAGACGTATGATAAGTGCCCGAAGTACGACGTCAAGATACTTCTTGGCGACTTTAACGCCAAAATCGGAAAGGAGAACATATTTGGCTCTACAGTCGGAAAGCTCAGCCTGCACGACAACACCTCCAGAAACGGACTCAGGCTAATCGACTTTGCGGCGCGCGAGTCGAAATGTCATCATTGCCCAGCACACGATTCTCACCTCAAAATACACAAGGGGACTTGGCGGACTCCAGATCAACAAACCGTCAACCAAATTGATCATGTTGCGATCGACATAGACATAGACAGACATAGACTCGGACCATTACTTGGTAGTAGCCAAAGTACGGATACGGATACCCAATACTCCACAACACCAAGAGGATACTGTAAGAAGAGTCGACGTTGCAAGGTTACTATCACAAGAGACCGCCAAAACCTTTGCCGACCGCGTCTCCCTAAACCTTTCAGCAAGCCAATCCTCCGCTTCACCAGGATCAAGTACAGAGGACCAGTGGCAACATTGCCAGTGTGCCATCAGGAGTGCCGTTACCGAAGTGCTGGGTTTAAGTAGGCGACCACAACGAAACCCTTGGTTCGATGAGGACGATGTTCGCAAGTCCTACCAAAGGGTAAAACGATCCACCCAAGGATACAAGGCCCGAACAGAAGCCTGCAGAGATGAGCGTGGGTATACAGTAATAGATTCACAGTCAGTGCTGAGGATTTGGAAAGAACCCTTCTGCAGACTGTTAAACGGCGGAGACAGCCAACTACCCGCTCTCAGGCAGAATGATCTGTTCAGCTTGGACGATGATAGCCAAAACTTTCGTCCACCCGATCTACACGAAGTGAGAATAGCGATCCAAACTTAAGTCCAACAAAGCTGCTGGAGCAGACTCCAGACTCCTTTTTTAAGTGATTGTTTGAATAGTTTGAATTTATTATTATTATTATTATGTAATCTTTATTTTCATTTTCATTGAGGTTACAAATAATATTGTTTGAAATAAAGTTTGATTCACAGCTTGGCTTATCTGCCGTCTGCCGCTTTAACTTATGAACATTAAAATTATGAAAAGAGAGAATACAATTATTAGAAGTACATTTTTTTATCCCTATACTCGGAATATATATGTATTACACACATTACAAGTGAGTTAATTTTATATATAAGGGCTTTTCAACTATATCCAAAGTGAACAAAAATAACAATACAGTCGAGAACGGCTAAGTGGAAAACGGATAAGTGGAAAAATCGCCTAAGTGGAACGCGTTTCAATACCCCAAGACATTTCGCTCGATTTCTATACAAATTTGTTCGTATAAGTGCAAAACGGATAAGTGCAAATTTCTTATAAGTGCACAATTTTTCGAACCACGGAATGAAGTTTTATACTGTTTTTAAAACGGATAAGTGCAAATGTAAAATTTTTTTTTTTTTTACATTTTTACATACCTACAATCTACAAATTGCAGGTGACAACACTTATCGTTATTATATATCTATGAACATAATATATGCATCAATGGCATATCGCTCTTCCAGTCCGACTGACATTAATGACGTTTTCCACTGGATTCACTCGGTAATTCACTCATTCAAGAAAACTGTTTCTGGTCGAATCCACTCATGTATTGGTGAAATGGCAAAATTTCATCTATAACTGCGGTGCATAAATTGCAAGCGTACGTGCTACTTGAGTGAATTCTGACATGAAATCGAGAAGGGGATCATCCGAAGAGTATTCTTTGTGCCAATGGAACAGGAAAGGCCTGTTATGAGACTTATGTCGTTTTCCATTGGTTTCACTCGAGGATTCACTCATTATGATATCCAATGGAACAAGAAAACTGCTTCTGCTCGACTACACTCACGTATTGGTGAAACGTCAAAAATTACTGCATGGCTGCTGCCAACTGGCTTGTTAAAATAGCTACATAAAATGCATTTGCGTAAGTGCTTCTCGAGTGGATTCTGGGGCCAGATTATGTAAGCCGAAAACGATCGAACGCTTTCGTTTCGACCATAGCAGTCTCTGTCTATTGCCACAGATATGATAGAGACAGGTTTAGTGAAAACGAAAGCGATTTTCGTTTCGTTTTTTACAGAATCCCACCCCGGACTTCAAATCGAGAAGCGAAATTCTCTCCTCAGAATCAACAGAAGAGTATTTTTTGCGCCAATTTATTTCAGATGAGTTATTTGACAGTACATCAGCTGTGCAAATTGTTTTCGTTTGTCGATGGAAGCATACGAACTTCATATGGATAATCATACCGACGAAGAATCGAAATCCACAGACGACGAGGAGGAAAAATAAGTTGACGAAGATGACAGCAATTGCTCCCAAATTAAGACCATGTCCATTATTTACCTTTTCGTTCTGAATAATTGTTTTTCAAGAGGCGCTTAGTAATTGTGTTTTGAAAACGTCATTCTGAATGACGTATAAAACAGCTGTGCAGGTTTAATTGGTATTAGTGAGAATAGGTATGTGTAAATCTCGAAAAATATAGAGATCTGCAAAAAGTGATTCGGATCAAAACAAATATTGATTTTTTTCCCAAGGGAACATAAAAAGTGATCTAGATAAAAAAGTGTACTTTTTGTTCCAATGGAAAACCACATTAAATATGTAGTGACATGTGAGCTTGAAATTATGCACCTTATAAGTGCAAAAGTTGTGCATTTACGGGTAAGTGCAAAAATGTGCACTTACGGATAAGTGCAAAGACCGTATAAGTGCACACAAAGTTGAGGTCCGGACGTTGTGCACTTATCCGTTCTCGACTGTAATTGGAAGCAGAGAGTTGCAATTAGATAAAATATATTGAGATGGGACAAAAAGTTTTGTATTAAATAGTACATAGGCTTTTAGTTTAGCTAAAACAAAAATTAAAGAGCGAAACAAGAATCTTCACAGATTTGACAGGCTTTTAGTTTAGCTAAAACAAAAATTAAAAAGTAAAAACAGAATCTTAAAAAATTGACAGGCTTTTAGTTTAGCTAAAACAAAGTTAGGGGGAAGAACATTGAATAAGTCCGGGCTTTTAGTTTAGCTAAAACAAAGAAATTATTTACAGTGTCGCAAACGAATTTCGGTAATTCATTGCATGCACGACAAATCGGATAAGCGATCTCCATCCACTCCAATAGTTTGAATTCTGACAGTCAATTCTCCGTATATAATCTACTTGGGAAGACTTGCATTTCGATTTAGGAAATAGTTTGTTGGTTTACATTCGTTAATTGGAAAAAAGCAAAATCAGCAGAATTTGCTTAAAATTTGAAAAGCTAAATTTTGTAAAGCAGAATTTTGAAAAGTTGAAATTTTGTGTGAGCAGGCAGAATTTTGCAAAGTAGAATTTTGTCAAGCAGTATTTCGACCCGCTCCCATATGAAACACCATCAAAACTAGTTCTGCCGGCCCACTGGTTTTTATGAATTAGTTTTATTTCAAAAATAGTTTCAAGATTTCGTTTGCCCATTGAACTGGTATTAGAATCTAAATTAAAATCCATAGTTTCAGACGCTTTCTATTCAGACTCCGGCTATAAAATATTTTATTATGCCAAACTTTTGGGGTCGCAATTGTCAAATCGCCTCAAACCTTAGATACCGCATACCAAATACTAATTCAAAGTATGTTATGCTGCTCGCAAGTCGGCCTATACTACCCTTTTCTAAGGCTTTTCCGCACCCTTAGAAACACTTAATCTTCCAAAATAATAGTGATCTTTGATTTATTTTTCAAACAGTGTCCAGGTTAATCAGTATATATGTATGAGCATCTGTCATGGTCAACCACTGTGACCCCTATGGGTTTACTACGATATCTCGAAAACAAAAATCTCGAATTTAAAAAATCTCGAATTGATATTAAAAATGGTGTTAAAAAGTGAGATGCGTATGCAACCCCCCTGCTTGGGTTTACTGTCTGGCTATGGGATGGGTGAAAAAAAAAAATCTCGAATTTACTTTTTATTTTCGAGATTTTTTCGAGATATAGTCTTTCGAGATTTTTGCTTTCGAGATTAAAAAAAAAAACTTTTCGAGATTTTTAGCCTTCGAGATTTTTGTAATTCGAGATTACGTCATGATCCCGACCCCTTCCTGGCATGTTTTTTGAAAGACCCACAGAATGAAACGAAAATAAATTCTCCAAATATACTACCTCCAATATCAACTGACTTATGTGGCCCCTGGCAAGCAATTACCGACTTAATTTAATTTTATATCAGAAAATATTGCAAATCGCTATTTAAAATTCTTCGCAAGGTCATCCGTCAGATTTTTAATTGGAACAAGGACCGCAGGGTCAAGAGGTCGAAGGGGGATGGTAAACAAATACCTAATGTTGTTTCGAGAACGTCCGAATGAAGGTATTCTAGTTTCTGTACTTGCTTTGAATACCCACACACAATGCATTCCATAGCAGGGCAGTATTTTTAGCTTGCGCCTAAATATAGACTCGTTTTTACCTTACGGTTGTCTAAAACTCAGCTGGAAAGAGAAAGAGATAGTGTAGAGGTGCTGTGGGGATGGTTTATTTCTCCACGACTGCATCGTTCTAGTAACTAAGTTGAATTGTTATAGGTTTTAACAATCGCTTTCAACTCCCAGAATATTGTTCACAAAGTCTATTTGAACCCAAAGTGGCCCCCGATAGGTGGCTCCTATGGGTGGGATTTTCGGCACCAATTTGCCCGGCCATTCAATGGTTTGCTGCGAGGTGCACTTCACCATACGGATTCCGTGCTTCAGCTCACAATTCTCCGCTTGAATGCAAGCATGTGCTGCCGCCGCCAACTCCCATAGATGACTTTTGCATTGTTCGCACTCTGCATCCGTCATTTTCTGATCATCGCCGGCTTCCCCTATACATATCATCAGGGCAGAGACAGCAGTTTATTTGTACATATTAAACTTTCACCCTCATTTCCTCGGATACGTGTAATTTCTTAGTAGTGTTATTCGCCGCAGCCCAATTTCGACCACTTGTGCTGGCATCCTTGAGGGGCTCAACATTTGTGTTAACCAGCTTTTGGGCGCGGACAACTCTACTAGTTGCTGTTTTTTGTCAGAAAGGCGGGCAACCGATGCACATACGCCTTCTCTAGGACCACGCCTGTCGATGGCTCTGTCCGTTTCAGCAAGATTCTGTCCGACGGTGCAGGAAACTTTTGAAGTCTCCGCACCGGCTTCATCCAGATCTTGTGCACGGGCAGTTCCACCCGCAGGGGAGCTCCCACCAGAGGGGCGAGCATTAGCCGCACACGCACTTCCTGCATTAGGTGCCGAACACAGGGTCCGCCTCTTCCGTTTTGCCCTGTTTGAGTCGAAAGAACAGGAGGGAGCGTCGAGTCCAAGAAATTGGTCGGTTCCGGTTAGATTAGCTTCCGCCGACCTCATTATTTTCCCCTTCGCCACCGGAAGCGGACAAAACTCAACGCTTGCGCCTTCAGCTGATTGAGTCTCTTTGCGCAGCGCGAACGAAGCCTTCGGAGTGCGCGCCTTTCGGTGCTCGTTCAGCAGATCTTCCAGAATCAAACCATCAGCCGCAGCACTACGATCAACTGCCCGACTATGTTGGGAGAGATTAGGCGTAGTGGGTAAAACCCTTCCGCCACTTTCTCCCTCCTCCAGTCCATTTTCCCGAACTAGTCGGATAATGAACCTCAGGAATCTTCAGAAACGAGCACTGGGCCCGGACCTGTATCATCGCCTGAAGAGACGAAGCTCGTTTTTAGTATTTTTAGTGGGGCCTCCAGAATCCAATACGTCGGATGGATTTTCACGTTCGTGAGTAACACCTGGAAAGTAATATAATCCATAGATTCTCCCGACATACTTTGGTTGACAGGTTTTACGTCGAAGTCAAGACGTGGATTTTAGTCGCCTCTTACGACAGGCATGCCAACCTCAGATATACTCGTATTCTAACCCCTACCCGAAAGGTGTAAGGCCACATTCCATACAGCCAGAGAAATAATTAATTATTGCATAAGTCATTTCCTAATCGTGTAATCGGCCGTTTTTGCCATCAGAATTGGCAAATTAACATCATGGATTTTTTTCTTCGAGGTTTTTTTAAGTCTAATCCGTATACTCTATGAATCAATAAAACATTTAAGCTTTCTGATTAAAAATCTGTATTTGCTATCAAAATTACATTTTGCGTGAATTATGGGACACCCTTTACTTATTCTAAAAGGGAAATCAGTCGCCCGGTAATCATTGCTCGTTCCAAAGTGTAACAATTTTGGGCCACCCTCTATAGTCAGAGTCTGCTGACAATATGCACATTTAACAATAAGCTTCATTTTCGTCTTGAAGCAAAGCAAAAATTTCACTTTTTAAGCCCTTGGTTACACCAAAGTTACATCCCAGCATACCGCAGCCACCACCTCTGTCGTCGTGCATAGCATCATCAGCATCAGCATCCATCCATCCACATCATCACATAATATTCTGGGCGACCATGGCGAAGCATTCCAAACCATGCATACAAAGCGAGTTGAGTTTCGAGTCGTGATGGGAACAACAGGAGATCGCCGCGCTCTGGCATCTGGAGGGTTCCCACATCCTTCAAAGGGCAATTGTTTTACTTTTTTGTTGTTTTTTTTTATTGCTGTTCTTGTGCTGTGCGCTTTGTTTCGGTCGCTGAAATTGCATTGTTTGGCGCTAAAACAAACTTGAAACATGAACCAGATTGACGTGTCTCGTTTGGCTTTTAGGTTCACTCTGGGTCTGGCTGCATTGTATTCAGCGAACGAAAGGAATTTCAATGGAAATGCATTAAAAAGAAAATAAACCGACCGATTCCTCTCCCACTGATCGAAGGTTGTAATTTGGCGAGCTACGTGCTTTTGTGGCCAATAACATAATTGTTCGTGAGCCAATTCTTTGGGGAGGCTTATTTAGGAAATGAATACATGAGTCGTCGCGTCGTCGGTCGGCTCTTTGTGGATATGGGATTTCTTGGCGAACGTGTGAATACTGTTTTCTATAAGTCAGTCTGTCTGTGATGTGCTGACAAACGAGTGACCTTTTCGCAATCGAATAAATTTCTTAAATCCGTGTTCCCCAGAAGTATAACATCGGTCCCTCTGCCATCATGGACCACCTAATTAGCTTTGAGCCCGCCGACTACAAACAAAAAAACCGTTCATAAAACCAAAAGTCAACAGCCGAAACATGATTTGCATGTCAGCGAACGATTATGAGCCTCCTCCCGTGTCCCGTCTCCTTGTATATGACTGGCAGACTGGACCTGGGCCCCAAACACAATTGTTTTTTTTTCTCTTGTTTTATTTCATCACCCGATGACGTCTGGTGAATGGTCAAAAGCATGCATTAGCAATATTTGCTACTCATTTGCATTTTTGAAAATAAAGTGTATCTTTTCTATGCTCTCTGTTGACGAATATACGGATAAAAAGGAAACCAAAACTGAACACAGTGTGTTTGTGTTTTTTTTTTGTGGTGTTGAAAGCGGTCGGTTGCGGAGGAGAAAATTAAGAAAAACATTTCACGTAACTCCCTCAACGACAATAATTGGAACTCATTGAATTTAATTGCGGAAAAGCGTACGCGAACAAAAACTTAAAAAAATCGAAAGTATCTATACAATGGTTGTATGTGTATGTGTGGTTTATGATGCGGCGTAAGTGTTAGTTAAGAAGGAAGTTTCAAACCTCATTGTTTGAGGGCTTTGTGGGGTAATCGGAATCGCATTTGAAATGTTATAGATACATTTTGTAGATGCGGTTGTCCCAATGTATCGATTTTTTACGGAACCGGCATCCGCATACAAATTGGCTAAAGTCTCTAATTCAAGCGATTGTCCATATGACAAAAAGAGAATTAGAGTCAATAACAATTCCATCTGGACTGAACGTGAAATTAACAAAATCCGCTTTAGCGCACAGGTCGGGCCGAGAGAGTTGAAGTTCTTGGAGTAAGTCAACCGGACTTGCAAATTTTAGAACTGCACTTAAGTTAACTGATGGACTTTTAATTTTTACCTCCACAAAACTATTTCGGAGTTAGTCAAACCCGATGGAGTCAAATTTAGGGGTACGATAGACATAGAGTGTGAGTGTGAAGAGTCAATAGTTTATGTGTGGGCAAATGTGGATTCAAATTAACGTGAATGAAACTAATGTGAGAAGGCTAAACAACTTGGACGGTACATTTTTGTTCGTTTTTAAATTGTTCATCTCTGCAGTTGTTCTGCAGTCAAAGAGTGGTAATAAGAAGGCTGTGTGAGTGATATAGTATTGATATTAATGGAGACTTAGTGCCGGTTTTACAGTGCAATTTTAAACTCAGGTTTAGTTAAGTTAGCAAGCAAGTTTAAACCAAGTACTTAAACCGTGAGTGTATTACAGTGAAATTTGAACGAAACGTTTAGTTAAACTTTTCTCGTCTGTTTTGTACGCCATGCCACTGTAACCGTAGAACTTATGAGCTTTTGAAATTTCCATCAGTTATATTTATTGTGTCAGTTTCCTTCGCTAGCGGCAGGGACCTTGACGTGTGCGCAATCGTATAAGCGCCGGTGCGAAGGCTTAATGACTCAATGGGCTATGCTGTCGGAGGCGGTAGTCTTCTGAAGGGTCACAGACAGGCTGTTGAGGAGCAACTAACTAAGAACTGCCTATGGGGAGTGAACAGCATTATCAAATCTCGAATCCAAGGTGGAACAACATTTATATGCTGAGGGATGCGTGGCTAAGAGAGTGCTTAGTCGCTAATATGCGGACTCCGAATAGCAGGCGATCTTCGGTTTTAAATCAGCCTTCCTGTGCCGTACCGGGCTCCGGCATGGGTGATGTTTCTTTCCCGGATACTCGTGGGATCAATATTTGGAAACAAATAAATAAAAACTTACAGACTGATGCCTCTGTAATCGCATCAACCTCTGGTCTTGCTGTTGGGCAACCAGAAGAGCAAACAGATCGTGCAGCCACTGGGCTCTCGATGGCCAACAACCCTTGTGCTATAGAGCACACGACCACAACTTCTCGGTGTCATGTGGACCCCATGCAAACTTTAAAACCGTGTCAGAAAGGGAGACTTCCGACTCCGACTTTAAAAGTGCCTCGCAGAGCCAAAGTTTACTTTCTAAAAATGCAGAGTTCTCGTAGCGAAGCTGTCTGACCATTAAATCAAACTGTGGATCTAACGGGTCAATATTCTCAATATGGTGAACTATACACCCGAAGAAGCAACTTCCATTTGGAGGAATCAACTTCTCTTTAAGCATTAAAGATTTTAAAAGATTATTTGTATTTTCAGACACTGGGAAATTGGAAAATCAACAACATGAAAAATCAAAGCTATCAGCTAGGTTCCAGAAATCGAGTGAAATCGAAATTGCAAATCCAGTGAATTGGTTTTCATTGTTCTGCATTTCGAGCGATTCGGAAACTCCGACCTTTTTTCGAAATCACAATTTCACTATGTCTCAATTCCGAAAATTTTGAAATCGAAATCGAGTACAGTGAAATGTAGACCACAAAAATTCATTTCCGATTTCATTTCGAGTGAAAGTGAAATGTGGAACCTAGCAGTATATATAGGAGATTTAGAACTCCAAGTAATTTCAAGATTTACAATAAATGGGACCTCCACATACTATGTTCCTGATAAATACGGGTATTTGTAAGAACCTTAAATATTTACGTCTCTGTAATTATTCAATCAGCTTATTTACGGGCTTAGTTTCTCCATTTGCATTGGCGCTATTCTACGATACCCGAAGGCCCAAAGCTTAGCTTCAATGAGGGCCGAGGCCTGTGCTAATGCCTTACATACATACATACATACATACTTTACTGCCTTTTCGCAAATAATTCTTAACCAGTACCTACTTTAAATTAACTTAAAATACTTAAAGGAGCCAACGCTACCTTAAAAATTTTAAGCTATCAATTAGCTTTCGGCTTCATCCAGAAGTTCAGCTCCAGCCCAAAATCTGATACGATCAAATTAAACTAAATCGAAAAATATGATTATTCTTGACAGTGATTTTGCTTTTTTTAGGCGTCAAAAAATACCCCAAAATACCCGTCAGTGTTGTAGTATTTTGGCGCATATTTTGGGGCGTATTTGGGGAGTATTTTGAAGCGTATTTTGGCGCTCGCTTTTGCCCGTATTTTGACGAGTATTTTAACGCGTATTTTGACACCTATTCTTATGCGTTTTTTATCGCGTATTTCGGCGTGTATTTTAGCGCATATTTTGGGGCGTATTTGGGTGCGTAACTGACTAAAATAATTTCAAATTATTGTACTATTTCTGACTTTAATTTGCGTAAATACTCTTAAGCTCTGCGTCATGAATTACTTTGGAAATTAACTATGTAATGTATTTTAATTTGTAGGATTCGTTGGATCTTGCCTCGGATCACGTAACCTGCCCACCTGGTTTGCCTGAAATTATACCATGTAATTAAAATAATTAAAAACCTAATAGATAAGTTACAATTTCGCTGTCTCCTTCATCATTTTATTAATGAGAGGGATCTCCTCAGCACCAGCACATTCACAAAAGCCCCCCGCCTGCCCCACTCACTCGCTCAAAATCAGACCTCAAGAAGTGCAACTATTGCCCAATTATTTAAATTGCATCCTCTGCAAAATCGCGATGGTTATCTCATAGGAAATTAAATTAAGAACATATAATTTCGCGTGTGCATTAATGTTTACCTTCTGCGTTCAAGCCAACCTCCTTTTTGGACTGTAAATGTGTCGTGAATATACTAACCTATATATCTGTTGAATGTGGCACGCTGGCGCTCGCCTTCACTAGTAACACACGGCTATCATTACCATCGTCATCAAAAACAACAACAACTCATTTCGAATGGGTAAACGAGTTGAAATGTGGTCACATCGCATGTGTCGCGGTCGCCCCTTGGGCTCCCATCAGATGACCAGGAAACGGCACAAAGACGTAGAAGAGGAAGAGACACTCCCGCCTGCTCCATTAGCCGCGATCTTCCCATTTGAAAAGAGCTGCAACTTGTACAACTACTATTTGGATATATCTATGTATGTATATGTGGTCACAAGTTGTGGGCATCTGAGAATGAAGAACCTGCGCACCACGCATCGAAAGCATTGCGCGCTTTGTATACCTGTCACCTTAATCACGGGCTGATGAATGTTTGGAAATTCTTCATTCATCGCGTGGGGAAAAGAGCCGCCGCCGCCGCCCCATGAAAATTGGAGGTATTCCACTGACCACGTGCCGCAGCCGCATGCGTATAGTCAAATAGAAAACCGAACGCAACGTTTTCCAAGTCAATTAGCGCGTAGATAGAAGTGCCCAGGCCCACCTAAAGAAGACCGATTTAGTTGTCCCGCCGAAGAATGTTAGAACGCGCAGGTGAAAAAGTGAAAATGTCCGTCGATGGCGTTGTACATGTAAGCCCTTTGCGCACGGACATAAAATTACGGCTTTCACGCGAGTACGTAATAAATGCCTGTCTACACCTCGACCTCGGTGGGTATCAAGGTATTGCAAAGAGTTATAGCTTATAGGTGTTCAGACGCGGCGACTATTGTAAATAATACAAATGAGTGTACTGTCCCAGGGTGCGTGTGAGTAATTTGGCAATTGTTGAAGGTAGATCTTTGTTCATGTTAACACTTTCAACGAATATAGTGGGTTGACTAATGGCCAAGACGTACGAGTTGACATTAATAGTCGGGGAACAAAGCCCCAAGACAACTGGGGTCTACAATAGAAAGCTTGTTGGACAGCTGAGTTTATAAAGACCATTTGTAGAAAGAATTTGTATCTAAAGACTCGCCCTGACCCTGACTTGCAACCTGCTGAAATACTTTACTTTCTCTGAGGGTCTCCAAACAGGCATCTAAATTTTGTTGCTTGTTTTACTTCTCTGAACTTCAAGACCCCTGTAAAATGTTTAAATGGCTCTATTTTGAATTATTTGTATATTTATACTACAGTATCCTGCTCGCGCTAAATTGTATAGCTCGGATGGAAGGGACCTACAAATCTTAAGCCCAGTCCGAACGGCAGTCTATTTTAGATTGCGAAATAAAGGCTCTCCCAAACCGTCTCGACACATTCGCGGCGACAGCGATGACGACAATTTCGACAAAGAAATTTGCGAGTCTACCCACACCCAAGTGACAGCGACATATTCTTTTTCCTAAATACCATCCATCTTTTATTTGTCGCCATTAGTATTTTGTTCCCAATCATCAGTCTGAGATTACAGGGGGAATCATTACTGTACGGTGTCGGTCTGGTTTAGTTCAAGGGAGCACCCTTTTCATGTCATGTTTTCATTTCTAGAACCCAGCGTATTTTTACGTTGTGCTGCGTGCTAAGAACCCGCTCTTCGTGACAGCGACTTAAAAGCTTCGATTTTAACGGCAGAGATCGCTTTTATTGGCGCTTGACTGTCAACGAAATAGGTGAGGTATTGCCATCATTGCAACCTGTTTGACAGCTGTTGTCACTGCCAATACCTCAGCTTGGAATACGCTGCTGTAGTTAGGAAGTCTTATTGAACTGGATAGTACGAGACGTTCGGAGAGGAAACCCGCGCCAAACGCCTCCATTTTTGACCGCTTTTCTGCAGAAAACTTCCGTTTTACTTTTTCGAGAAACGTATACGTACTTACTTTTAACCAAATCTTACGTTGAATATATTTTTAACTATAGTTTTGGGCCATTTTTATTCTTTAAAAAACAAAGGTAAAGTTGAAATGACGTGCTCTGAATAAAATATAATAATGTTAATATAATTTGAGTTCATCAGAGAAGTCTAGGGACCACAGCGAACCAATCGTTGTCCATATGTCACATTTACGGGTCAGAATCTTAACCAATTCGACACACAATTACCTTACATAACCTAAAAATGGGTTGAATATTGTGTAAGAAACTAAATTGACGAAGAAGTATATACCTTCCGAGGTGCTTCCTTAAGTACAGAGCAATTGATTGACATTCACGGAGAAAATCCTCGGCGACATGTAGGTCCTCACAATACCTGCATGTACCCGTGTTCGTTAAACCTAATCTCTAAATTGTGCAGTATTTTGGAAGAAAAACCGGTATGCAGTTTTTGTGTCTAAAAGACAGTATAATACTGCGAAAAACAATAGATACGAGCGTTAGGCATATATACATACAACATACGTAAAGGGTGTCACATACCTAATAATTTGAATTTTGCTCAATTTACACAGTGATGCCAACGGAAAAAAAAAGATAACAATGTGACAGCTGACAGTTTGGGGTTAGTAAAAATGGAGCGCTATACGAAAGAACAGCTCATTTTCATTGTTGGACAATTTTTTTAAAATTATGTAGGTTTTTCAACTACAGTTCGAATTTTTCGTACAAAATATGACCGTCATAGTGATTTAAAACCATAAAATCTGAAGAGAATAATTGAAAAATTCAGGGAGTCTGATGAAGCTCATTTTCATCTTGTTGGTTTCGTTAATCGTCAAAATTGCCGAATTTGAAGTTCAAAAAACCACGAGTAATTGTTGAGAATCAAACGCATCCATATAACGCGTGACTCTTTCGTGCATATTTTGGGCTGTAGGCATTGTCGGACCATTCTTCTTTGAAAATGCGGCTGATCAGGCAGTAACAATTAATAGTGTTCGTTATCGTGATAACCCAGTTTTTAGTGCCAAAATTACAAGATATGGATGTGACCAACATGTGGTTGCAACAAGACGGTGCCACATGCCATACAGGCAGAGAAACAATTCAATGAATGCATGAGTCATTTCCTAATCGTGTAATCGGTCGTTTTTGCGATCAGAATTGGTAATCAAGGTCTTGCGATTTAACGCCATTGTACTTTTTTCTTTATGGGTTTGAAGTCTTTTGAAGTCAAAGATCTATCTATGCAAACAAGCCACCAAACCACCAACGCCTTGAAAGAGGAAGTTGGAAAGTGTATATTAATGAAATTCAGCCACATTTTGCAAAACGGTCGCGAAAAATGTCAATAAAAGAGTATGTACTTGTCAGCAAAGCCGTGCGGCCATTTATCCAATGTGCTATAACCCCATAATGTGCCATAACCCCAATCTATATACCTACTCTATGTATCTGTATTTTCTATCAAAATTACATTTTGCGTGAATGTACTTTACTTAGTACTATCAATCAATATATGACGCCCTCGATTATTTCCATGTGAGTGTTTTTTTTTTTTTTAATTTTTGAAGGCCTGTAAACGCCCCCTTGAAGTTGTTCATGATATAAGCTTTTTTAAGATTCCGTTCCCATAGGGACAAAACGGAACCGTATTGCTTTCGCTATGATGTCTATATATCAAGAACTAATTGACGTAGAAGGCTGAACCATCACACACCATCATGAACATTGACAGGTGACAATTCTACAAATTTGTCGCACTTGTCTGACAAATTCTCATTGGGAGCGGGTCGAAATTCTGCTTTGCGAAATTCTGACTTTTAACACAAAAATTCTGCTTTTCAAAATTCTGTTTTTTTCTGTTCTGTCTTACAAAATTCTGCTTTTCAAAATTCTGACAGGCAATATTTTAAACAAATACATTCTGCTAATTCTGTTTTTATACCCGGTACCACACTGTGGTGAGGGTATATTCACTTTGTCATTCCATTTGTAACGCCCATAAGGAGGCGTTGTAGGTATGACAAACTATATATATTATAGATCAGCATCACTTTCTTAGTCGATCTAGCGATGTCCGTCTGTCTGTCCGTCTGTCTGTCCGTCTGTCTGTCTGTCCGCACGATTACGGCCGTAATTTAAGAGCTATCGACTTGAAATTTGGTATGTAAGCTTTTATCCACCAAACTGAGGCTAAGTTCGAAGATGAGCAAGATCGGATGAAAACTACTACTACCTCCCATACAAAAATATCAGATTTATATAGCTTTTTATGTTAAAAATTAAATTTAAATAGCTACAGTAAAGATAGCAAGTTTAAACTTTGCACATATTGTTTTAATAATATTTAAACATTTTTGACAAAAAATGAGCTTGGTCGAATAAAAACTACCCATACCTCCCATACAAATTATATAATTTTTTAATACTAAAATATTTTTTTTTTTTACAATAATATAGTACCGGGTATTTGAGCTTCGGCATAGTCGAAGATAATTGTCTTACTGGTTTTTTTTTTTTTTCAATTTACGAATTTAAAGAAAACAAATATTTTTCAACTTTGTCAACAACTTACAATATATTTCATATAAAGAAGGTACACAGGTGGGTACCAGGAACACAAAAAAAAAAAAAAAACAGCCAAAAAATTACAAATTATTTCATAATTGCAATATAATAATAATACATATATCACAATAATACATATATCCATTCACGCTAGGGTTGCCAGAAATAATTTGAAGAAAGTAGTTATCGAGCATGAAAATCGCAAACTTTCCCGGACAAAATGGATCTAAAAAAAGAGTACAAAACTATGACCAAAATGCGCGTACTATTGCGGTAGCTACATCCATGTTTTAAGGCCATGTGTCAGTTGCGCTGAGTAATTATTATCGGCTGATTTTCTGGCACATGAAACTATTGAAAAAAGAAGTTGACTAAACTCAAATCTAAAAACAGAAGTATGTATTTCCTTAGTCAAATACTCCATATTTTTCCAACTTCTAATTCCAATTGGTAGGAAAGGGGAAGAGATAAATAAAATCAATTTCTGGGATTTTGGAAATTTTGCTTGGGACCCGAATTATTGGCGACAAAATATACTTCGTTACAATCATATTTTTCTGAATTCACTTGACACTTTCAAGCTCTGTTAATTTCGAATTTCCGAATTTCCTCATAAGGATGAAAAACCCGGACAATCTAGAAAAAACTATCTCGGAGTAGGTAGGTACAAGGTGGCGCAAAAATAACCTTCCGATATTTTTTGGCTGTAATTTAAAAAAAAATGAAAAACTTTGATTCTTCTTGTGGATTATTTTTATTTGGTCTTTTAATTATTTTTACATCAAGTCGAGAATATGATGTCATGTAAATGGCCGCCGCCACAGTTGATTGTCATTTGAGCCCTTTTTATGGCATTTTCCATCACTTTGGCCAAAACTTCCGGCGATAGGTCCTCACATTCTTGACGGATATTGTCTTTAAGAGCTGCAAGAGTCTGAGGCTTGTTGACATAAACCCGCGACTTCAAAAAGCCCCACAAAAAGAAGTCTGGAGCGGTCAAATCAGGCGATCTTGCTGGCCAGTGCAAATCGCAAAAACGGATCTCGTCGACTGATACCCATTTGCGTGGCACGTCGTCTGGTCGATGTCGACGGCGCTTCCATGACATCTTCGGCAGCAATATTCTCTACAGAACGGCTACTCCGGGGTCTGCCACGCCTGGCAGCATCTCGTGTTGTGCCAGTCTCTTCGAGGCGAGCGGCTAAACGTCGCAGTGTTTCACCAGTTGGACGGCTAGGAAATCTGCGACGAAATTCATGTTGTGCCAAAGTCACCGACCGATTATTGCTCAAATAAATAGTCACCAATATTCCGCGTTCTGGAGCAGTGTAGCGTAACATTGTTTATTAACGTGTATTTCGCATGTGTTTACTACACAAATGTCAAAACAGAACTGACATTAGGGGCCAATCGCAAAATTTATAGCATTTTCTGATAGGAGGATTACTTTTGCGCCACCTGTTAGAATGTTTTACAAATAATAAAAAAAAGTTTAGAAAATGTTAAAAAGCGCGCGCTTTTGGACATTTTCCAAACCTTTTTTTTATTATTTGCAGAATTTTGTAAAGCAGAATTTTGAAAAGCAGAATTTTGAAAAAAAAAATTCTGAAAAGCAGAATTTTGTAAAACAGAATTTTGACCTCGCCAGAATTTCGACCCCAACCCATTCTCATTTCATAAAATATTGAGAGGTGACTTAATTGTCAGTTAAATACAACTACAAATTTGTCATGACTATTTTGTCATTGTCATATTTTAACAAATTTGTCCTGAGAATTTTTTCAGAGTTATTGATATTTTGACAAATTTGTCGTCGGTCAATAGAGTGATTGCTTTTTGCGGTATTATCTAGATTTTTTTCAATTTTTTAACAAAATATATTTCGGTGCTGTTTTCCGAACATGCAGTTTTTTCTTAATTTTTTTCTTTAAAACCCCAGGGCCCAGGTATAACCCGTAGTTAAACGACAAATACCCATGATAGCGATAAATTGACTAGTTTTGTACATACATAATTAGTAATTTGGTGAAAAAACTGTTTTTGCACGCTCGAGCAAATCCCCATTTAGCATCGTGAGCTCCATTACTACAAGTGATTGACTGAGCTTAAGCCAATTTTCGTCCATTTTTGGCTCAATTATAGCGGCTTAGAAAATGTACCCGTATGGTGATTAAAAAGTGGATCCTTTTATAAGCATGGTGATATTTTTTGGCAAACGAAAGTAAAGACTACACTCGCAAAGGATTTAACTGCGTCCAATTGTCTATATTTAACTCTTAAAAATCGCAATTCGATTACAAATCTAACTACTTGCCAGCCTCAGCCCCATTGATCAACTCTTTCAATTGTTGAATAGCCTCGCAGTTGGGCAACTTGTGCGACAAATCTGCCGCTCGAGAAGAAGCGTTTTCGGCGGCTCACGCATTGTGTATACGGGTGTTATGCCTATTACTATATTCAAGCCAATTGCAAATTTAGTACGAAATTTAAATGGAAATAAGACTTTATATCACATAGAGATTAGTATGTCCTTAGTCAATAGATTTTTTTTAATGCAACATTTTTATGGATACTTACAATTTCTTCAAAATTGTTCGGTTCCTTCATACCATGACGTGGATTTCTGCAATGAAAGAGAAAATAAAATTATGAAAACATAACTTCAGGTATACAAGACAACAATTATAAATTTATTCTGAAATCTAGTACTCTTGTCTAATTGTATATGGTAGGTACTTCCTCTTTAGGAGAACTTCAATATTAACTATTCCATAACAACTTCTATTCGTGCACAAGTGCTCGTTTCGTTTGTATGTATATTGTATATATAGCATGCTTCCTGTTTCTGTCTACAAAACATACAACTCTTACATCTTATATATCTCTGGCATTTTGCTTGAGAATAATAGGAAGCCGAGGCAAAGAAAAAAGATACATATTCACGTGTTACTTCTTCATCAAGTGATCCACCTCTCTTGAGCATACCAGTAAATAGAGCATCACTTCCTGTATTGCGGTGCTTATACTTGATTATGAACAAGAAGATGGTGCTTGAGCTACCGCTATACCACACGGGTGTATATAGCTAGGTACACGTTGCATAGAACAGTGAAACAATTTACCAAACGAGGGAAAGAACGGCGATGATTATGCAGTTCGAAGATGATAAATTGCGATAAATTAACTAACATTCTGACACTGTATTCTGTATATACATACATACATATATGGAGAGTATCTATACGTGTTTCTTTTGCACCGGAAAAGGAATAGAGGTATACGCTGTTTTAAAATTGTGTATCCACCAGACAACCTAACAACAACAAATTGTTATACGTTTCTGAAGGAAAAAAATTCCTTTCAATATCCTGCTGTGCTGAAATTGGTTTCAGTTAACTGCCAACAATGCACTTAGCTCATGTTTTAGTACTTCTTTGGAAATATTAAAGAAATTGGGTCAGAAAGTAGACTGAATTCTTTAGATTCGCCATTTTTCGGAAGTGGAATTTAGGAATGATGTGACTCATTTGCGAACGGTCGTGTAAATTCATTTCGACTGGCGCACTTTCCGTCATCCGGTGACACGAAAAGTGTACATACTCTTTAAGGAACCGAGAAAGAACCTCAGAGCCCGTTTTAACGTCTTCTGTTTTTACAAACCTGATATTTTGATCAACAAACGAATGCGGTGTCAATTCCGACTACTAACTTACTTAGGCGGCACTACAGTCCGGGATGGACCTGGGCCTCAGCCAATACGCTTCTCCAGTTAGCTCGATCTTCGGCTAATTGCCTTCAGTTGCGCTAAGTTGTTGTTTGAGGTCCACTTCCACTTGTGCGCATGGTTTAATTATTCGAATTACTCGAAGAATTTTCCCCTCGAAGCAGCCAAGAATAGCCTCATCCACTTTTGATAGAGTCCATGCCTCTGCACCATAAAGTAGGACAGGGATGATTAGGGTCTTATAAAGGGTCACTTTAGTTGTTCGAGAGAGGGCTTTGCTACTCAATTGCTTTCTTAGCCCAAAGAAACAGCGATTGGCAAGAGTTATTCTTCGTTTAATCTCAGCGCTGGTGTCATTGTCTGAGTTCATAGCGGAGCCTAGGTAGACAAAGTCCTTTACCACTTCAAAGTTATATCTGTCTATAGTGACGTTCTGTCCAAGACGGCGGTGTTGGGTGTCCTTTCTTGATGACAGCATATACTTTGTCTTGCCCTCATTGACCGCCAAACCCATTTTCGCCGATTCCGTCTCAATGCCCACGAACGCGTGACATCACGCTGCGTTCTGCCGATTATGTCGATGTCGTCGGCGTAGGCGAGTAGGTGGACGGACTTTTGAAAGATAGTGCCTCTGGTGTTGGTGTTTGAGTTTTGCACTATTCTGTCAAGAACGATGTTGAAGAAGTCACATGACAGCGCATCGCCTTGTCTAAATCCTTTTTTGACATCGAAGGTCTCGGTGAGTTCTTTACCGACCTTGATGGAGCAGCGTGCATTCTCCATTGTCATCCTGCACAAACGGACGAGTTTGGCAGCGATGCCAAAACTAGACATTGCTCTGTATAGCTCGTCTCTATAAATGCTGTCATAGGCGGCCTTAAAATCGATGAAAAGGTGGTGGGTATCGATTTGGACTTCCTGGGTTTTCTCCAAGATCTGCCGCAGTGTGAATATTTGGTCGATGGTAGACTTTCCCGGCCTGAAGCCACACTGATAGGGACCAATCAGGTTGTTGGCGAAAGGCTTCAGGCGTTCACACAATACGGCAGATAAGATCTTGTAGGCGATGTTAAGAAGACTAATACCTCTGTAGCTGGCGCAGTTCAGAGGGTCTCCTTTCTTGAGGATCGGGCAGACAATGCTGAGGTTTCATTCATCGGGCATATTTTCTTCCGACCATATTTTACAGATGAGTTGGTGCATGCTCCTAACCAAGTCATCGCCTGCCGCTTTGAATAGCTCGGCGGTTAGGCCATCTGCTCCAGCGGCTTTGTTGGACTTAAGCTTAGATATAGCAATCTTCACTTCGTCCAGGTCGGGTGGGCGGAATTGTTGGTCTTCATTGTCCAGGTTGAATGGCTCATTCTGCCTGTCAGCAGGATTTAGTTCGTCGTCGCCGTTAAACAGTCTGCAGAAGTAGTTCTTCCATATCCTCAGCATCGACTGCGATTCTACTATGACGTTCCCTTGTTCGTCCTTGCAGGCTTCGGTTCGGGCTCTGTAGCCTTGGCAGCTTCTTTTTACCCTTTGGTAAAACTTCCGAACCTCATTCCTGCTGTAACATCTCTCTATTTCCTCGATCGCGCGCTTCTCGTGCTCTTTCTTTTTCCTCCTGAGAAGCCGGTGTTCGTCTCTTCTTTTCTGCGCGTAGAGCTCACGGGCAGCTCGGGACCTTCTTTGCAGCGCCGCTTTGTATGCCTCATAGATTAACAAATACCTACTAGAGGCAGAGAACTATATCAAACTATTAAAGAAGATGGCGCCAAATATCAGTCCACTGGAAAACCTACCTAATAGCTAACAGATAGGAATAAGACCCAGATCTTGTCGAATTCTTTATATCTAAAAATATATCTTCAAATAAAATAAAGAAGAAATGTCTGATCTTCAATCAGACCACTCCTCAATACTTCTTACACTTGACGATAAAATAATAATAAAAGAACAAAGTTAAAAACTAGTTAATAGAAGACTGATTGATTGGAACTACTTCAGACAGCAGTTGGAAGACAGTATCCAATTATCACCAGCTATTCAAACAGAAAACCAACTAGAAGACGCAGTGCAAATATTTACACTGAATATACAAAAAGCTACATGGGCTGCAACTGCCAAAACAACAAAGAAGATTAAACAAAACATTTATCCTCTCTAAGTCTGTTGAATTTCTGCAAAATAGATGAAAGCTAGAAAACACTGGCAACAGACAAGGGCGCCAAGCGACAAGACTACACTAAACAACTTAAATAATAAGCTCCAAACAATCTATAAGAGTGAGTCTTTGAAAACATATCTTACCAGTTTTACAAATGATGCTAGTATACCGACTACTCGCTCTGGAAGGCAACAAAGAAAATTAACAGGCCAGTAGCTCACATTCCGCCAGTAAAAACCAAAGAAGGTAACTGGACAAGAAGCCCACAAGATACTTTTGCAGAGTATCTTGATGACGCAGAGTATCGTGAAGGTTATCAAGGGATCGAAGTAAGGTGTGAAGAAGATAGACCTATTCATCCGGTAACAGCTAAACAACTTGCCAAAGAAGGCAAAGAAGGGTTAAATATAAAAAAAGGCCCCAGGGTTCGTTTTAATCACAGGTGAAGTTTTAAAACAATTTCCTCGGTTTAAAAAAAAACTAGCGCAGATTATAAATGCTGCATTTAAGTTGAGATATGTTCTAAGCATGTGGAAAGTCGTGGAGGTAATAATGATGCCAAAACCAGGCAAACCACCCAAGAGGTAACCTCATATCGCCCAATATATATACATACTACCAATGTTGGCGCAGGTATTCGAAAAAATGCTGATAAAACGTGTGCAAAAAATAATTGACGAAAAATAGCTAGTCCCAAATCACCAATTAGAAATAAGCACTATACAATTGATCAGGTGCATAGAAACACAGATAAAACCAAAGAAGCATTTGAAGAGAAAAATGTGTGCTCTACAATAATTCTTGATATAGCACAAGCTTTTGATAAAGTCTGGCCCAAGGGATTGATCCAGAAATTACAAAAGCTTCGACAATTCTGGTTATATAATATCAGATCGATTCTTCAGAATTAAACAAGAGACGGAGTACTCCACACTAAGACAAATTAAAGCTAGTGTACCACAAGGCAGTGTGCTAGGTCCAGTGCTATACCTTTTATTCACTAGCGATTTGCCAGAAAGTGGAGAAACCACTATAGCTACTTTTGCAGATGACACAGCTGTCCTTACTGTGGGAGCAACTGTTGAAATAGCAACAAAAAAGCTCCAAATTGCAATAAACAGTATCTCTGAATGGACAAAAAATGGAAGATTAAATTAATTAATTAGATTAATTAACCTAAAGTCAGTCCATATTCCAACAATTATGTGGAATTCTCAAATACAGCCAAATATCTAGGCATGACTTTAGAATTCTACATGCTAAACTGCATAAAAGAGATACGATATACGAATTGAAAATGTTCTAAACAAATTTAAAACTGAATGTTTGAGCGCCCACAAATTTATTGAATACGACAGAGAGGTTGACAACGTAATGCATTTTGTTGTAGCGCTTACAAAATCTATGGATGTCTCGAACCTTTTTCGCATTTTCTCTCTTCTTAATAATTATCAAAATCGATTCTCTGAATTCACCTTTTTTATATAACTTTAAGCCCTCTCTTGCATTTTGCAGAAATGCAGAAATGAAACACATTTAGTAAAAGTCAACTTTTTTACTATTGTGAATCATTTCACAATTGTTAGCTTAAAACGTCTGATATTTGTTTCCCCAAAATAATACAATCTTCGCTGCTTTAGATGGGAGATCATTTTTTGACAACTGAAAAATTCGTTTTCCACTGTCAGAAAATTAGCGAGGATTATAATTATTGAACACAATTGACACACGGCTTTGAAATCAAATTGAACTGCTTCTTTCTAAAAATTTAAAGTTAAAGTTGAATTTGTGGAGACCGCTGGCTGGTACTCTAGTGGAACTTTGACGTTTCCTCATTGACTGGCAGATTATTGCGGCTGTTAAAAACTGTCACTTTTTCTAATCCATCATAGACGGGTTTTATTTTTAATTGTGGTAAATGTGTTTTGCTACACAGAACTATCCCTATCAAAAGCTGATCCAGAAAGTTCCACACGACATTGGTCAATTCTGCTAGCACTCCTTCTGCTGCTGGATTTACCTCTCAGAAGCGGACTCTTTTATAAATGGAAGCGGACACCAAATTTCATAAATGAAGAAAATAAAACTGAAACACGGTTTTGTATAGTTTATTCCGCTTATGTTTTTTTTTATATTTTCAAGAAGCAACGAAAGTAATATTTACTACTGCCAAATGTCACCAAATCAATCTCAATTTTTGACTCACGAATGCAAATACGAATACGTTGGGATCACTGTCATTTTGACAATATGTGATTGTCAGATAACCGGCCACAGCGAACAATTCGATATATTTTCCATGTGAACAAATAAGAATTACGAACAATCCCAGTCTCGCTACAGGATTAAATTCGCATTTATATACCAGACAAATTGCTATACAACTGCTGTCAATTTGTCTACTCAACATACTGAAACAAAATTCTGTAAAAAATACGTAAAATATCATTCAGAAGAAAAATCCACAACAGTTTTACAACAGCTCCGATCTCTGAATGCACCCATTGGGCACATTCAAAAGTCTAGTCGACTAGAATTGGACTAGATTTTCCCTGAACGTAAAAACTAGATTGGTCTGGGAATGTCAACTAAGTCGAAAAAAGTTTGACTTGATTCTTTCTTTTAAAAAACTGTTCACGTGATCAATCTAGACAAATAAAAATTCAGACATATGTTGCGCGGCTGCCTGCTGTCAGACTTAGTAAACTTGAGTCTCAACCTCCCAATTAATAACCTCTCAATTTAGTACACCATTTTTAAACACACTATATTTTATAGTCGGGTTTTAAACGGCAGACCAACTGTCAAGTCTATTATTTCTGACGGCTACCAACCCACCAACCAACGCAAACGTCAATCATTGTCACTTGCATGGCAGCCTTACGGCAAAACCCTCTCTCTACTATTGACATAAATATTTAGCATCTAGATAAAAAACAAAAACGCATAACTACAATATTATTAACGCAATGATTTATATCATCAGACGCACCGACACCGATGAGAAACTGAACACGAATGGGTATAGGAGCACGCGTAGGTTGACTTAATCAACTGGGCTGTGCGTTATATTATTTTTTTTTATAGTGCGGTGTGCCATGTCAGATATGAGTCGAGTTTAAATTCAAAATTTCCATGGCTAATCTCAAATTCATAGGCTGAGGTTAGACATTCCTCCATCTCATTAGTGTCAAGTGAAACCAATACGCATTTCAACTGTCTCCCAGACAGTCGCAGTCTCAGCGTGTCTCTTGGATTCTCGACCGCACAAGCAACGGAAGTGAAAATGCAAATGACAGTCAATATTGCGTTTGACAAAGTGACAT
Organism: Cheilosia scutellata; assembly: GCA_955612985.1. Lineage (NCBI taxonomy): Eukaryota > Metazoa > Arthropoda > Insecta > Diptera > Syrphidae > Cheilosia > Cheilosia scutellata. The sequence goes on along the minus strand of OY015311.1, from coordinate 72,724,561 downwards.
AAAAGCCAGAACGAGAACGAAGAACAGATGACAGTGATTCTAATGCTCCTAATCAGAGGTGTAATGAGATTACCTTGATTTACCGGCTGTGCACTTCTGAAATAAGTTCGTCTCTCACCCATGAAATTACTTTCAACTGTTTCTTTTAGAACGTAAAACAGCAATAAAAGAGACGGATAATTGTCTTCCTTCGTTTTTTATTTCCCTCATTGTTCCTCATGTTCGCGTCGCGTCGTCGTTCTGCACTGCACCGCGTCGGTCGTACCATCGATTACATCCGGTGACATAAAAACAAACAGGAGTACCAAAAGTCGCAACACAAAGCAGCAAATAAAAATGAAAATTGCTATTTTCCGATAATAAAAAAAAAAACAGAAAAAGAAAAAAATGAATAAACGGCAACGATGGCGAATAAAATCAGGAAATTGGAATAGCCCTAGCGCCCAGCGAGCAATTCACCACAAAAACAGTTAGCAGAGTCAAACAATCGATAGGTAGTAGTAGTAGCAACATGGTTAACGGTAGCAATTTCATCTAGTAACATGGCGAATAGATCGGGAATAGACCACAGCGGCGGCAGTACACACAATATGACTGTTTTCTGAAAGCAATCGTCTGAGCTACAATGGGGGTGTAGCTGTTGGTAGTTGGTATTGGTTTTGGTACAACCCGACAAGCGGTAACCGCATTTAATTTTCTCGTCTGGCCATTCAAGTGGAAAATAGCAGGGGGAACGGAAAAGGTAAAGGAGTACTTATGTTATGTCGTCGTTGCTATATCGGTAGGTATGGCGGAAGGGTATTCCCAACATTTTCCATTTCCGTTGTCAAAAATACATTACGTAGCAGCTTTACTGGGCATATACATGTGGATTGACTGACAATGATGCGCACTTAGTTTTTAAAACCAAGAAAAGTTATAGTCAACAGGGGTTTGAGTTTTCTTATTTTTAATGACAGATCGAATAGGAAACTGTAGTTGAAGCCAGAGCTGACAGCTGTTGCTTTAATGAAACAGAATGACGACGCTTGTCAATTCTAGGGTCATTCATTTTGTGGTTTCAAGTTGGTAGCGCTGGCACTTTGACACCTGTCAAACTCAGCTGTCATTTGAAGTGTCATAATATTAGTTCAATGTTTGCCATTTACGATAGTGGATCGCTTAACAATCGCGTTTTAACAACGTTAGATTTTTTTTTCTGTGGGGCTACGAAAAAGACCATGTTTACGTGAATAGGAACCATGTTCAGAAGTTTTACCATAAGGTAAGAAGAACGTAGAGACGTACAAGGAAATATGGTAGTAGAGTCACAGTCGGTGCTGCGGACATGGAAAAACCATTTCTGCAGACTGTTAAATGGCGAAGACGACATAAATTCCACTGTCAGACAGAATGAACCATTCAACCTGGATGATGAAAGCCAAGACTTCCGTCCACCTGACCAAAACGAAGTGAGGATAGCAATATTCAAGCACAAGTCCAAGGAAGCTGCTGAACCGAACGGTTTAACTGCCGAGCTTTTCAAGGCAGCGGGAGATGGCTTGGCAGAGCGCATACACCAACTCGTCTCCAAGATTTGGTAAGAAGAAAGTATGCCTGGATGAATGGAACCTCAGCATTGTTTGCCCGATCCATAAGAAAGGAGACCTTCTAAACAGCGCCAACTATAGAGGCATAAGTCTCCTTAACATCGCTTACAAGATCCTATATGCCGCACTGTATGAACGCCTGAAACCATTTGTCATTTGTCAACGAACTGATTGGACCCTATCAGTGCGGTTTTAGGCTCGGCAAGTTCACAACCGACCAAATATTCACACTACGGCAGATCCTGGAGAAAACCCAAGAAGTCCAAATCGATACTCACCATCTATTTATCGATTTTAAAGCCGCATATGACAGCATTTATAGAGACGAGCTATACAGAGCCATGTCTAGTTTTGGCATCTCTGCCAAACTTGTCAGATTGTGCAGAATGACGACTGAGAATTTTCGAGACCTTCGATGTCAGAATAGGATTTAGACAAGGTGATGCGCTATAGTGTGACTTTTTCAACATCATACTTGAAAAAGTTGTGCGAAACTCGGAAGCCAACACCAGGGGCACAATTTTCCAAAAGCGTGTGCAACTACTTGCATACGCTGACGACATCGAAGTCATTGACAGAACACATCGAGCTGTTACTGGTGCGATTGCAATTATCAGTATAGATGCGGCAAGAACAGGCTTAGTGGTGAATGAGGGCAAAACAAAATATATGCTGTCATCAAGAAGGGACATACAACATCGACGAATCGGACAGAACTTCACGATAGACAGATATAACTTTGAGGTAGTTCGGGACTTTGTCTACCTCGGCTCCGCTATTATCTCTGAAAATAGCATCAGAAATCAAGCGAGGAATTACACTTGCCAACCGCTGTTTCTTTGGCCTAATTGATTAATAAGGCCTTGCCGAGAAACACCAAGAAGACTCTGTATAAGACCCTCATCATCCCAGTCCCAGGACGCTTGCAAGATCTCCTTTGTCGCTTCGAACGCAAAATTCTTCGAGTGATTTTCGGTCCCGTTTGCGGTGACGGGCTTTGGAGGAGGAGATTTAACAACGAACTCTACGAGATGTACAGCGACATCGACCTGGGCAGAAAAGTACGTATCAGTCGTTCAAGATGGTTATCGACATAATGCTTTTGTGTTAGAAGGACATGTTCTGGGATAGGAAACTTCCACAAAGTCTAGAGTAATTATTTCGGCTGAATTTCGATTCAAGCGTTGGCCTTTGTCCTTTTTCCTTGTGATGTGAGTGGGGTAAATTTGAGCTCCATCGTGGAACACAGCCACCAACCATAAAGTGAAGCGAATAATATTGAAGTTTCTCCACCACTATACGTGGTTTTGGTTTTTCAAGTGCTCCGGGGGTTTGAAATCCCCTTTTCAACAACAAAAAATATCAAAACTCGATAGCTAATAAGACTGGCTTCGACATAGTGATACTCCGCAACTATATCCGACTACAATTATAGTAACAATTAAAACCACCAACCAACTGATTGGCATGCAAGCAAAAACTAACCCTTTCGGCACATACCCATAGGGCCAGTTCCAATTAAGAATTTTCAATTCCAATCTGTACGCATAAACGATGCCATTCGAAAATATTAATTTTCACCAAACTGCAATCAATGTAAATGCAAACAAAAAAAAGGCGACAACTTCAAATATTTAAAATGAAAATTTCTGCATCATATTACACACTTTACACGTAAAACACACCACGACCACATGCGATCTACCGTCAATTTATCACATGTCCACGTGTTTGTGTCCCGTGTAGATAGAAATCGAAGCTCATGTTTATTTAATTAATATTGGTAAATACCAGAGTACCCGCTGTACCTATATCGGGAGCGCACTCAATTTTCCTTTTCCAACACAGAGAAGGATTTTATTTTTATTTAATTTTATTTATTGCTATTTGAAGGATGGTAAAGTGGTGTACAGGTTACCACAAAATCCTCGTTGCGGTTCGGTAGCCGCAACCGGAGTCTGATACGTGTTAATGCAATTATTGACATGAGTATAACGCTGTACATTTTACTTCCGTGTTCTCTCATAATCACCTTGTTTTGGGCGTGTATAGTATTGCGGGAGGAGGATTTATCAGAGTGCATCGTGGTGTTAAGTTATTGTCTTTTTGTTTTATTATAAGTAACGACTTTTCTTTAGATTATAGATAGATAAATATTTTATTACTCATGAATTCATTTTGAAATTGTGTATTGCATTTAAATTTAAGACATGGCTTAGAAGCGTTTGCCTTACTTACTTTAGGTGGCGCTACAGTCCGTCTCCAGCCAGTACGATCTTTAACCAGCTGTCTCCAGTTTGTTAAGGTCCCCTTCCAATTGTGTGCGCCACCTGAGTCGCGGTTGCAGTATCGCGGGGAATAGGGCTTAGTGGTTAAGAATCCCACACCGTAACTCAGTGCTAAGCTGAGTTTCGTCTTTCGAAGATTACCCCTCCACACGAAAAAAAAAAACCTGACTCGGGGTCTACCTCTATTGTACCGTCCCTCGGGTGTGCATTCCAAGATCTTCCGGGCCGGAGAATTTGCGTCCACTTCAGTCGTTAAACCTTCACTCTTCTGTCTAGGTCGATGTCGCTGTACAGCCCGTACAGTTCGTCGTTGTATCTCCTCCTCCATACACCGTCTATGCAGACGGGACCGAAAATTACTCGAAGAATTTTCCCCTCGAAGCAGCCGAGGGTAGCCTCATCCACTTTTAATAGAGTCCATGCCTCTGCACCATAAAGTAGGACTGTGATGATTAGGGTCTTATAAAGGTCCGCTTTAGTTGTTCCAGAGAGGGCTTTGCTACCCAGTTGCCTTCTTAGTCCAAAAAAACAGTCATTGGCTAGAGTTATTCTTCGTTTAATTTCAACGCTGGTGTCATTGCCTGAGTTCATAGCGGGTAGACAAAGTCCTTAACCACCTCAAAGTTATATCTGTCTATAGTGACATTCTGTCGGAGACGTCGGTGTTGGGTGTCCTTGCTTGATGACAGCATATACTTTGTCTTGCCCTCATTGACCGCCAAAACCACCTTCGCCGTTTCCGTCTCAATGCCCACGAACGCGCCAGTGACATCAAACTGCGTTCTGCCTATTATGTCGACGGACTTTTGAAAGATAGTGCCTCTGGTGTTAGCGTTTGAGTTTTGCACTATTCTTTCAAGAACGATGTTGAAGAAGTCACATGACAGCGCATCGCCTTGTCTAAATCCTTTTTTGACATCGAAGGTCTCGGTGAGTTCTTTACCGACCTTGATGGAGCAGCGTGCGTTCTCCATTGTCATCCTGCACAAACGGACGAGTTTGGCAGAGGTGCCAAAACTAGACATTGCTCTGTATAGCTCGTTTCTATAAATGCTGTCATAAGCGGTCGATGGTAGACTTTCCTGGCCTGAAGCCACACTGATAGGGACCAATCAGGTTGTTGACGAAAGGCTTCAGGCGTTCACACAACACGGCAGATAGGATCTTGTAGGCGATGTTAAGAAGACTAATCCCTTTGTAGTTGGCGCAGTTCAGAGGGTCTCCTTTCTTGAGGATCGGGCAAACAATGCTGAGGTTCCATTCATCGAGCATACTTTCCTCCGACCATATTTTACAGATGAGTTGGTGCATACTCCTAACCAAGTCATCGCCTGCCGCTTTGAATAGCTCGGCGGTTAGGCCATCTGCTCCAGCGGCTTTGTTGGACTTAAATTTAGATCACTTCATCATCATCATCATGACTTCATCCATGTCGGGTGGACGGAATTGTTGGTCTTCATCGTCCAGGTTGAATGGTTCATTCTGCCTGACAGCGGTATTTAGTTCGTGATCGCCGTTAAACAGTCTGCAGAAGTAGTTCTTCCATATCCTCAGCATCGACTGCGATTCTACTATAATGTTCCCTTGTTCGTCCTTGCAGGCTTCGTAGCCTTGGCAGGTTCTTTTTACCCTTTGGTAAAACTTCCAAACCTCATTCCTGCTGTAACATCTCTCTATTTCCTCGATCGCACGCTTCTCGTGCTCTTTCTTTTTCCTCCTGAGAAGCCGGTGTTCATCTCTTCTTTTCTGCGCGTATAGCTCACAGGCAGCTCTTTGCAGCGCCGCTTTGTATGCCTCTTGTTTCGCTGCATGTGCTTGCCGGCACTCGTCGTAGAACCAGGGGTTTAGTTGAGGCGGTCGAGTGAAACCAAGGATATTAGAGGCGGCGTCTTCAATACTTGATGCTGGCTGCAGAGAAACTCTTGAGAGATTGAGAGAGACTCGATCGGAGAAGGATCTGGTGATCTCCTGCGATTTTAGCCGTCCGACGTCAAACTTCTTCACAGTATTTACTTGTCTTGGCGGTGTTCGGGATATCCGAAGGCGTACCTTGGCTACGACAAGGTAGTGGTCCGAGTCAATGTTTGCCCCTCGGAACGTTCGGACATCCATAATACTGGAAAAGTGGCTTGCGTCGATCGCAATGTGGTCAATCTGGTTGGCGGTTGATTGATCGGGAGATCTCCATGTGCCTTTATGAATATCGAAATGCGGGAACCGCGTACTTGCTATGACAACATTTCGCCCGCGAAGTCAATCAGCCTAAATCGGAGGTAGTGTCGTGTAGGCTGTACATTCCGGCAGTGCTACCAAAGATACCCGCTCTTCCTAACTTTACATTAAAATCACCTAGGACGTTTTTAATGTCATAGTTAGGGCATTGCTCGTACGTCTTGTCTAAGAGCTTGTAGAACCTCTCTTTGGTGCCGTCGTCTTTCTCCTCCGTGGTTGCATGCGCGCATATTAGGCTAATGTTGGCGAATTTAGCCTTGATGTGGATTGTCGTATGAGGCGCTCGTTCACACAGCTGAAACTTAAGACTTCTTGCCTAAGTCTGCCGCCAACGACGAATCCATATCCAAATAAGCGCCGTTTTCATTCCCGATAGCAGTCGCCATAATATATGTCGCAGTTATTCATCCTCTTTTTGCCCGGTCCATCCCATCACACTTCTTGGATGGCGGTTAGGTCTGCTTTATAGCAGTTCAGGGCATCCGCTATCTGTTATTCGGCTTCACGCGGTCTGTTAAGGGAACTAAAATTCCACGTACATATCCGAAATTCGTAGTCCTTGTTTCGTTTGCCAGGTTCGTAAAACAGTAAAAACATCCGTATCGGAGGCTTGTTGTCGTGTCCGAACTAGTTTTCCGCAGTTCCCCAACTTGGAGGCCCAGGCCCTTTGTTGGACCCCTTGGATGAAAGCGGTCGGATCTTCCGGTGTCAGTAACCCACTTCGGGGATGTGAGAGCTTCCGTTGGCCCGTTCATCCGCCATCATCTCTGTTTCAGGACCCTGAAATCCTCACTAACCTCAGCTCCAAATATGTCGAAATAGCTTAAGTAAGGTATCTTGCCAAATTGACTGTTGACGACACAGTTGATTCAGTCTAGTGACTTCATCCGCCGTATCTACGTCCTTTTTCTGAGGTGGTCATGTAAGACTTCTGAGACTCGTTCAGTCGGTCTTTCCAACAGAGCATTATAGTGTTGCTATTTTCTTCGGCGTCAGCAATCGCGCTTAAGTTCAGCAAGTAAGAAGGCACACAGTATTCTTTTGGTTATAACAGTCACGAAACTAGGAGTTAATGTATACGCAGGAAAAAGAGCTGTTCCATTTGCTGGGGTATGGTGGCTCTACAGTTTCCTGAGTGTAGGCCCACGATGAGATGGATGGGCATATCCCTTCTACCCATGTGCATACCTCCTCTGATGATTTAGAATGACGGGAGGTCTAGAGTTATGGAAGGTCTACTCCCACTCTCTAAGTTATACTGAAAGTTACATCCCAAAATATTTAAGTAAAACATGTTTCTTCATTTTCCTACAAAGGAATTTCAGTTTCATTATCGTCTCCTCCGTTTAATTCAGGTTTACAGTGTGTACTCCAGATGATCCCCCTTTATCCCCTAAGATGCCGGCAACAAGTAAACTTTCACCTCTAACAATAATAAATTGACAAAGTTGGCAATTATCCTTCGAGGCTATTTAAAGGAAATTATTTTCAAAATTTGTGGGTGCCAGCGTAAATCGGATTACCATTGTGGTATCCTTCTTGTTTATCGCATCACGTCTACCCTCACCTATACAATCATCGCATGAGTGCTAATTTCCAAATCTCAGTTTGTCGGCAACTCCTCATGAATACACCATACTTATTCCCGCAATCATTGTGTTCCTCTCAACAAGTACTTAAAAAGTAGTTGAACCCATATAATTGGAAATTCTTTCACAAATAATAATATCCTATTCATATTCTCTTGTTCAAAATGTCCACAAAATTTTAATTAAGTGCACAAGTCCCAACTGAAAACAGGTCAATCCACACAAATTCATTTGCCATTGAGTGAAGGGGCCCAGAAGACGTCGACGTTGTTGTCGTCGGTCGGCATATTCCTTGATAAAGGATTTATGCAAATTTGAAATCTAAATACATAGCCGCGCACAAGGACATTTTCAAAATGGGAAATATTCTTTTCGGTAGTTCTGTCTGTATGTGTGTGTATGTGTGAGACCAGATCAGTGGAGATTTTCATCTTACTTTCGTAAAAAATATTTCTGTAGAGTGGTGGTGTCTTTTGCAATAATTGTCCTGGGACCTCCCGCATCAGAAAATGATAGACATTTTTTATTTCCGTCACATATATACATACAATTCGCATGATAATAATGCACAAGGATTGGCATTGCCGCTGGTTCATTTGGAATTTTTCTGTCGCCTTGGTAGCCCTCCACAGAGGAGAGTCATCGACGATTTCCTAAGAGACGATGTTATAGCAAATCCGATTATGTTTGGTTTCCTGGCTTTAGGATGGTCTTCGTCGCTAGTTCACGATTCTCTCCCTTTCTATGGCTTTTGGTCTCTCTATGGGACTGGGATCTGTGTTCCTGATGCGAATGGAGCTCATTGCAGCGCATCATGATGAGTGCGGGAAAACCCCAGATAAAGGAAGCGCATCAGAAAATTAAACCACCCATGGGACTTATAGCAACGTCTTCCAATCCCCCAAATGGCATAAAAATTTAAGGATATCCTCTCTGCCCCGAACAATGTAGTAGTCTACGGTTACTAAATCTCTAAAACCGAAGGCAGCCATAGTGAGGGTGGCATGCAGCACACATTTCGTGCTATTCATGCAACGTCACTACGTGAATGGAGCTGATATCAATTCGCTGGGATTTCACCACGAAACGCTTGCAATTAATCCGACCTGATTCTGGTCGGTGTTGGTCGTTACCGCCGCTGTTTGCTGCTGATTCCGCCAACGTGACGAGGTATTAAAATTACCCAGCCTCTGAAGAGCCAGGTAATGGTATACACTGTCTGTCTGGCTGTTTACTCTGTATATGCTGATGATTGACATTATGATTAGATGTGACATTTGATACCTTCCTGTATTCTGGATCTGGACCACCGCACAAGCATTTTAACAATGTGCCTTTACCAAAGTGGCCATTTTTATTCATCACTTTGAGTTATTCAAACGACAATTGATATGGCAACTTTGACGGGTATTTGTCTCGACTTTTGGGACAGAAGGACCCTTCATTCTTCGAGTTTCAGGTAAATATTTTTCTGAATAGCAAAATTAATGTGAAGCAGTGTGCATGAATAGTTGGAAAGTTTCTTGATTCACGAAAGTTGAAGGAATTGCCATGTTGTTCTGAGATTGCATTTTCAGTGAAATTTAATTTAAAGCGTTTTATTTTTGGTATTGTATTCGAAATACGTGGGTCTGTTGGAAATTCTTCAATATTTGTGTTTACACATCGGACAGATGAAGTAAATAGACGGAGGGTTTATTGAAACGTCAGTTCTTGTAAGCCTCAGATTTTTTTTTACTCTAACTGACTTCTGCAGTGGGAAGTCCGTCAATTCCGTAAAACTTTGTTCGTTCTTCCAAGAGACAAGATCGCAGACAGTTACAGTGACGATGGCATTTACTATATTCGCAGTGACAGCTGTCGTTGTAGTTGAGATTTTCAAAGGTATGTAGGGCATAAATAAGTGACGAGTATTTTGTGAAATGCTAAAGCTATGAGTACACGACATATGCATGCCACTCTGACGTCACGATAATTACTCGACATATTGTAGAATATGTCACGTTTTATATATTGTGGCATGTGCGAAAAGTATGGCGAGTACAGACGTCAGAGTGGCATGCGTATGTCGTGTTTGGCATGTCGTGTACTCATAGCTTAATATGTAAACTTAACTTGGGCCGCAAAAAGAGGTATCAACCAAAAGACTCCAGCAAATCAATACGTATAGTCATGGATCAGGGTTTAAGCTAACTTTGCTTGCAAGCTTATATTAGCCAATAAGACGGTCTGTGATGCGATTTGGCAAACGTATGCTAGCCACACTTGCGTATACGTTCATCTGACAATCGTTGTAAGCCTAAGGCCCATTTCACACATACCCGGGAGACGGCTAACCGGTACCGGCTACCCGGTCGTTGAGATACATTTTTATGCACGGTTTCGGTTTGCAGGTGTGAACGCGCCCATACCAATGTATTCCCAACGACCGGGTAGCCGGTACCGGTTAGCCAGCTGCCGGGTATGTGTGAAATGGGCCTAATTCGTCTTTTTGACATTTTAAATTGGTGAGTACTGAAAGCAAATTTAAGTTTCAAATATGTTTAGCATTTCAGCCGGTACTTTCGAAAATATTGGCTGTGACAACACTGCGAGGTCATGTCATTGCACGTTAAGAAAGATATCGATTATAGTGCAAAACTTACTTACTTACTTACTTAAGGTGGCGCTACAGTCCGGGGTGGACCTGGGCTTCAACCAACAAGCGTCTCCAGCCAGCACGATCTTTGGCCAGCTGTCTCCAGTTTCTCTACTGCGCCGTCTCTCGGGTGTGGATTCGAAGATCTTCCGGGCCGGAGCATTCACGTCCATTCGCTCTACGTGACCCTGCCACCGCAGTCGTTGGACCTTCACTCTTATGGCTAGGTCGATGTCGCTGTACAGCCCGTACAGTTCGTCGTTGTATCTCCTCCTCCATTCACCGTCTATGCAGACGGGACCAAAAATTACTAGAAGAATTTTCCTCTCGAAGCAACCAAAATTAGCCTCATCCGCTTTAGATAGAGTCCATATGCCTCTGCGCCATAAAGTAGGACTGGGATGATTAAGGTCTTATAAAGCGTCACTTTAGTTGTTCGAGAGAGGACTTTGCTACTCAATTGTTTTCTTAGCCCAAAAAAAACAGCGATTGGCAAGAGCTATTCTACGTTTAATCTCAGCGCTGGTGTCATTGTCTGAGTTCATAGCGGAGCCTAGGTAGACAAAGTCCTTTACCACCTCAAAGTTATATCTGTCTATAGTGACGTTCTGCCCAAGACGTCGGTGTTGGATGTCCTTTCTTGATGACAGCATATGCTTTGTCTTGCTCTCATTGACCGCCAAACCCATCTTCGCCGCTTCCGTCTCAATGCCCACGAACGCGCCAGTGACATCACGCTGCGTTCTGCCGATTATGTCGATGTCGTCGGCGTAGGCGAGTAGGTGGACAGACTTTTGAAAGATAGTGCCTCTGGTGTTAGTGCAAAACTTGGTCGGACAAAATGTTTTCTGCCGCAACCCTCAGCCAACTACTTTACTAACTTGCTCTAGTCTCGAGCAAGCAGCTTTCCATCCTCTGCGATGTCGGGCACGCTGATATCAGTTATCCATATCAAGCGCTTTTGCATCCGGGATGCCTTGGTCTTTGAAATAGAGGTTCGACCTTCCTCGTCGACTCAGGGCTGACTTCGAAGATTTTGAAAAAGTCGCAAAAAAAAGGGTATTATCATACAAAAAGGGGCAATACTAATTTGCCCACAAATGGCACAAAAAAAAACGCAAAACGAGTTAAATTCACTAAAGCTAAAATGGCTTACCCATATTCTCATCTCGTTCTACCTTATTGTGCCTTGAACATGGAAGTTAGGTATGGCTATATGGCTAAACTTATGACCAATAGGACAATAGCTGATAGAAAAAGGACGCATTCAGATCCCAATTATTTGTGAACTAGTTTCGTAAAGTATATATTATGTAACATTTCGTGTTTCACTCCATACAAAAAAAGTGTTGTTTTTTTCAAAATGGGAAATATTTTTTCAAAATACAAAAAAGGGCAAATACGGACAATTTTGGAAAAGTGGTCTCATTGGCGATAGAAAGAAAAAAAGGGGAAAAATGCAACTTTAGTCGCATAAAGTCAGCCCTGCGTCGTCGTCTCTAAAGTTGTAAAAAATCGCAATCTTTTGAGTATTGCGGTAAATTGATTAAATATTCAAATTTTGAAATCTTTAGACTTCACTTAAGTTATTTGACTTAAAAATGAAAATCCCAGTATTTTTTGAAGTCTTAAGTAATGCAATCACCTGAAGCAGTCAAAAGACTGCAATACCTTTTTACCATCAACAAGTTCCTAAATCTTGCTATTAATTGCTGCAGTTTGATCATCTCCAAGGCGTATAGATTTCATTTCTTTTGAATCCTAACAACAGATATAAAAGGATAGAAAGGCTCAAAAGGTCCACAACCATTTGTATAAGCAACAACAACTTAATGCACTATGGTTTGCAACCTCTCTGTTGTATTCAAAAATTGGCGGTCTAGCTAAATTGGCGCAAGTGACACGCGCTTGGTCAATGGAATAGAAACGCAGGTTCACTTCCTGACAGGGGAGAAAATGTGTGGACGAATATACGAAGAATTGACCGTCAGAATTCAACTGTCAATCAATCAATTAAAGGAATCTGATGCTGAATAAATGGTGTAATCTAAAACAGCAATGATCCCAACCGAAGTGCTTGTTAATGTAGTTTTTGTTCTCTCAAAAACAACTCAAAAGTTTGCTGTCAGCTAAATTCAAAGCTTTGGTGGAAAGATATTATTGACAAATTCGGATTTTATTTTAGTGAAATCCTCTACAGCCTTCAATTATGTCAAATAGATATGCCTAAACTACTGCAATGAACTGCTGGTGCACATTATAAAAGTGGGCCACCCCACCCTGTAATCCTCTGTAATAGTTTCTTAATGAGAGCGTTTCATATCCACATCCACAGCATTAATATTTTGCGTTTCTTTTTTTTTTCTAGGAATGCTATCATCATATGACATAAGTTCGGATTTGATGATGGCACAACCTTCCCCTTTCAACTAGCGAACACCTCCAACAACGCCGCAGACAACTCCAATATGCACAGTTCAAGATAAGCCCCTGTAAATTATTAATACTTGCACTACACTTGACGGGTAAAATATGGTTAAAATGAGTACATTCTACTCAAACTCCAAGGGCCTTACTAATAACCATTTTTAATTTTTTGACTTTCAATTTGAAAAATTCACAATAGCTAGATTTTCCATATTTTCCATATTTAATTTTAGGCTTTTTCAAACTAAAAATCGAGACTAAAAATAATTTGTTGTTAGTAAGGCGCCGACATGGATATAGCGATGGACCTTTATGGTGCCTAGCACAGACACATAAAGGAGCTAATATATATTGAGCATCTGTCATATCGAGCAAAAATAAGAAAAGGATGCATGCACATGAGTCATGGCGGACAATTGTGACCCTGTATATATATGGGAAATAATGCTTTTTTGGTAGATACGCAGAGCAAAACGAGATTCCTAGTGCCGTCTGAGACTTTAATCTCTCTTACCACTTTTCAACCTAACCTAGTCCCAAGACGCTTTGGATTGATCTTGGTGTCCACTATGAGTATAAATTTGTACAACCTATTCCCTACTGCAGTTTTTTCCGATAAGTTTCGATATTCTAGGCGGTAATATGGCAATAGACTGAGTCCGAATCGCAGCATCTGTGAATGAGATTCATTAAATTTTCCAGTCGCAATAATGAGGGCTCTCCGGTTGAACCCCCGAAAAACCATAAATTAGGCATTCTTCCACTATGCTACCTTTTGGGAACTTTTGACAAACATCCGAGATTATAACTATTCTGAAAAAGTCAGTCGTTCCAAAGACTACACTCACAGAAAAAAATTGTAAAATTTGCAATTTTCTGCGTAAAATTTACAAATTTTAATTGTATCTAACTATAGTCATTACAATTTATACAATTTAATAGTAAATTTCGCTTATGGCCGATGGATACGTCCTTCAACGCCCACTTGGTTGTATCCATTTTGTGAAGAATTTCAATATTTTAAACTGTATCCCGTAGCGGCGTTCTTGGAGTGACACAGGAGATGTTACAGATACCTAATCTTTTGGCGATATTTCCAATGATGTAGTGTCTGGTTATTACACCGACGAGCACTCGCATTTGGCTTCTATCAAAAGATGTTAGGATCTTTGACATTTTATTGTCAATTGCGGGCCACAAGCTGCGAGTTAATAGAACAACCGTACGTGTTGTTCTATCGTTCTTTAGCCAAGTTTAATGTGACATTGTCAATGGCGCTATTAATACTTGTCTGTCAGCTAATAGTATGTCCATTTCAGAGCCGTATCTGGCCAGTTTATCTGCTGCCTCGTTCCCTTCCACATCAACATGTCCAGGAACCCAGCACAGCTTTACTGTGTGATGGTTTAATGCTCTCAATGCCGAGAAGCACGGACTTACAGACTTGTAGTTTACCAGATTGGAGTTAATCGCTTTAAGTGCTGCTTTGCTGTCCACGCAGAAGGTAATTTCCATTGCTGGTAGTTCCCCCGCTAAGACAGTTTTTTCTCTGCCTGGAAAACGCTGCACTGGTCTGCCAGTCGGTATGAATGGCTGATACTTAGTTCTTCTGGGAAGACTCCTGCTTCCGTTCCATTCTCTGTCTTTTAACCATCTTTTATGACAGTATACTCGGGGAGAGTCAGTCCTGCCTGTCCGGTATTAAAGGAAAAAAAAAATAGTTGGCGCAACAGCTCATAGGAACCCTAGGCCTAGCTTCCCACAACCATTCGTTTGTGTGAGTTTTTATTTTTGGGACGAATGGAAGGGGACTACAATTTTATGCCGATTTTTAGTTGAGAAGCTTTTTCAGGACAGTTATACTCTCGGATGTTTGTCAGACGTTCCCGAGAGGTGTCCCGTATACAGGCTGTAAATTTATTGTCATAGTCATACCTCGGTTTCTTGTAGTCTATGAATGGCATGAGTCTGCTCTGATCAAAGATGTGAAGTATATGCGTGAGTGACCGAACGATTCGGGCTTCCAAACTTTGTTCTCTCGTAGTCTGAGAGCACCTTTGGCTGCCACGTTCTTAGTGTATAGCTCGATGGGTTGTAGTTATAGGTTCAGCAACGTTTCTAGGCCTAGTTGTGGTGTAGATTTTAGTGAACCCGTTATACCTATGAAAGCAATTTTTTGTACCTTTTTCAGAGTCTTGAGGTACTATTTAGTGTTAAAGATCCTCCCACCAAACAACCGAGCCATAGGTCAGAATTGGTCTTACAATCGCGGTTTAAATCCACTCCACTACGTTCGGTTCTAAGCTCGTCTTCTTCCCGAAAGGTTTGGTCCAGGCGTAAAAACAATTTAGTCCTTTCTTCATTCCTTCCTAGGCATTCCGTTTCCATGAATTTAGCTTCGGGTGAGAAATTAAGACGAATGCTTCTCAATTTTGGTAGTTTCCACTTTGGTATCTTATAGGATGAGTTCAGTCTTGTTAGGGTTAAACGATAAATCGTTGTTCTCCGTCCACTTTGATAGCTCAGATTCCATGACTTCACTAATAGTGGGAAGATATTTTCCTGTGAAACTCTGTTAATTCGAATAAAAACTACTGAGCCTTGGAAACCGCGCAAAATGTTACCAAAGATGAAATCTATCCCAACAAACGTCATCAGCTAGATTGCTTTGCTTAAGATAAGACAATACGAATACACTAAACGCGATAAGCACATTCGATAAATCTTAGCTGTGCTTGTGATTGTGAATGAGGGCATATTTACCCCCGTTTGCAAATAAAACGAAAACCGTTTAATTATTCATCTGACAGACGCTTGAGATTATGTAACGCGCCTTTTATACATTTCGCCACAAGAATAAGAATCTCATTGTGCGGTACTTTCGAAAGTTCCTCCTGGACGGCGCGCGCGGCGGGCTCTATCTATTTATGAAGCAGTAACTCTTCCTCTGGCAGCAGTCCCCTATAAAATAAAATTACTTTAATTCCCATCATCTAAACCGCATACTTCCTAAAACAATTTCCCTAATAACAATTCGAATTAACCATCGCAAGGAAGGAAGAAAACGAACTGCTGAAAAAGAGAGCGGAGAGATCTTGAAAATATCTCTACTATAGCATTTCTCCCGCATCCAATAAATCTTTTCGCCATATTGTAGCAAATAGTCCCGACGACGAGCGAGGTTTCTTTTGTTGATTATACCTCAATTAGTATGCTATTATGTTGTCAAAGTTTCACAGCTCTACACAAAATAACGAAAGGACAAATCCTCCCTTTGTCTCTGGCCCCACTCATCTAATGTACCCCCGCCTAACTGCCGCCGAAAAGAAGGGTTAGGAGGGTGTGGGGGGTTTTGAATTCACTTAAACCTCGACAGTCATGTACGAGTATCCCAGAGTTTTCTTCCAAACATAGACCTCGAAATACAGACAAGAAAAAAAAAGGTGCTACGGCCACTTAAGCCGTCATTATTGCTTCACATTGAGAAAATTGTGTGTTTTATTGGTCCGGCGAAGCCCGAAAATTGGGGAGCAATTCGAGGCAACTGCCTTTCGTCTTCGATCCCTTTGCCTTTGCCTTGCCATGGCGTCGGGTCGTTGTAGTCGCTTTGAAGACCAATCAAGTTTAATTCCTGAAACGGGATGATGGTTTGTGCTTTGTTCAATTTTCAAAGTATACGGGAATTAACCGCCACCCACTTACTTTCCGCTGCAGAAAGCGCAATATGGCTGATGTCGCCACAGACGTAGATACTTATGTACGGGAATACTATTTGGAGCGTGAATGACATTGCAGCTGCATACGTGAAATGCACATTCGAGTGGGTGAAGTAGATGATGAGATGATGATGATGACGATGGTTTTTCTTCTCCCCTGGTATACTGTACCTCAACTTGTGTACATCTGGGTGTGTCAAACCTTGACAGTGGTGTGAAGACTGGAGATGTCAGCTTTAAATCCCAGTTGAGGGAAGCCTTTTGTTAATAATTTGAGTGGAATTCCGTTTTTAGAATCCATAAGGTAATTGAGAGTGCCGTAGCTAATTTCACGTGAGAATGGACCTCAGGCCATGTAAAATAAGGAAAATAGTATAAGTGCCTAGAGAAGAAGTTCAAGGTGAATGCTACTAAAAGGTGTAGAAAGTATTTAATTATTTCCCTTAAGGGACTTGATGACTTTCCTTATGAATCCACATGTTCTTGGTAGATACCTTTGGGGAAGTGCTCCGTGTCTATGGGTAATAATTTGTCTTAGCAGATATTTGGTGACAAAAACACTAGTAAAAGCCGGCACAGTTTACATAGACCAATTCTTGTTTAGCTTAGGCTATGTGTCTTTTGCGTCAAATATTTATTACTTACTTAAGTGCGGCTACAGTCCGTAGATATGGGCCCCAACCAATACTCCTCTCCAGTTAGCGCGGTCTTTAGCTATAACTGCATTCAGTCGTATTCACTTCAAACAAAAAAGAGGGCCAAAGGGATCAAATTGCAGCTCCGAGGCGGCCAATTGACATCGCCAAGATGGCTGATAACACGATTTGGGAATTTGGTGCGTAAAAGATCGATTGTGGCATGAGCTGTGTGGCATGGCGCGCCATTCTGCATGAACCAGAGGTCGTCAAAATCCATGTCTTCAATAAAAAAAAATCGTTAAACATGGCTCTGTAACGCCCACCATTGACCGAAACGATGTTTCCAGCCTCATTTTCGAGAAAAATGGTCCAATGATGCCACCACTCCACAATCCGCACCAAACTGTCACTCTCTGTGGATGCATTGGCTTCTCGACAATAACGTCGACTAGCACACCAGTCTCACGAATTTTTTGTATATACTGATTTTCTGTCAAGATTTGGAGCTGTCAGTGTCAAAATAACCTATGATTTAAAAAGAAACCACTAGATGGCCCACCCTGATGTATAAGAACGGATTCAAGTTTGAAATAAAATTAGACGTTTTTCAGATTTGTGCAAAACGTTCCAGTAATTGTTGCATTATTTTAGTTATTTTGACTAAGAGAATTCTTGTGGTGACAGAAGTACCTACTCCATTTTGCCAATATTATGGCACAGCGGTTTAAGACTTTTGTCATAGGTCAGGTTAGGTCGAATAGGGTGTGAGTTAATCACAGAAGACTAGGCACCATTTTGGCTCATCGCCATCCCTGGGAAACCTTCACGGTCAAAGCCTAAACAAATTCGCCTAAGCACTTAATTTCCCTACAGAACCTAAAAATGGTTTCAATTTTGTTTGAGAGGGCAACATTCTCCAAATTGTAGAAGCTACTTCCCAAAGTGTTTCCTTCTACTCCGAGCAATAGCTTGACATCCGCAGATAAGATGAGTATTATTATGCTCTGCGACCTGTTGTAGGTCCTCAAAATAGCTGCACATGTCCGTATTTGCTAAACCTAATCTCCTACCGTGCTCCAGAGAGTATCCCTATCACCATTCGTAACTTTGATCTGCTGAGTTTTAATAAGTCTTTTCCGATCTAACTTAGGGCACAGACCCTTTGAGAATCTATGAACTATTATATCAAACCTTTGGTCTGCCCTATTTCTACCTTTCTCGAGAATAATTATCTTGGTCACGGCAATTGGTGATCTTATGTCCTTAACAGTTTCAATTTGTGGAAGCTCTGCCCCGTTTTTGGCCAGAATTTCAGCCCTTTCGTTATCGTCAATATTATACAGTGTCCAAGTACCCAACATAGTCTGACATGGTTCTGCTCTGAGCATTGTTCGGCAGCTCCTGACTAGTTCAGATTTGGTGGTCTGGCGCTCTCGCCTTTAGCTCAGCCTGACTATCAATGTAGATAGCGATATTCTTGTTGGATATTGATCCCATTTCAAGTAGATCCGCGGCTTTAAACACGGCCAGAATGGCAAGAACCTCTGCCTGGAATACACTGAATATGTCCGGAAGACGTAATGACACATGTATGCGGATTGTGGATCTATCTCTACCCACCTCAGTTTTAGAACCGTCCGTATAAATCGAAATTTCATTTTCTTTTGAAACCTCATTCTTTTGCCAGTCTTTCCTATTTAGGTATAGCACTTCGTACGGTGTGTCGAAGTCAAGAGCACCCATCTCCAGGGATGGTGGAGAAAAATTCCTTTAGTATGGAGCTGTATCCTACCTGCCCGGTTTTGAAGAACCCTGCGTTAGTTAGCCAAAGCGCACTATTGCCATCCGTTGGTATAAAAACATGAATTCCTTGTTGTCCTCTGTCTGGTATTGATGTTGACAGAATTGAGAATGTAGGTGGAATTGAAGTCACCAGTCAGAACGTAAAACAAAAATTAAATATTTGATATCACTCGTCGTTTTTTCCAAGTGCCTGACGACTCAGCAACTTTAATTGACTTATGTAGTCCAGCTGTCCAAGTTAGGTCAGATGAGAGAAAAGTATAGGATTTTGATGACATAGGGGTCCTTTGAAAGACGTTTTATAAGTCCATACCGGCTTCTTGCTTCTTGCCTGGCTGAGAATGTATTTCAAGTGGAGGTTACTCACACCGTAAGAACAAAATCTGACGTCGGCGGGTCAAAAAATGGCACGATTTTTGACATGAGTAATAGTAGCTTAATTTATCCAGCTGGGCCAAACGTGGTTTGATCCGTAGTTTTCTTAGCCTGTGCATTTGTAGAACCTTCCCTGTAAGTTAATCATTGGCTCACTATTTGGCAGTTACCAGTTGCATAACTATATCTGGCTCCCACTCCTACAGTCTTACCCCCAGTTTCACAGTGGAAGTTTAAACTACACTTTTGAGTTTAAACTTCAGTTCAAAAATTAATTCGGTTTCGCAGTTTCGTTTAAACCTTGAACAGAGTTCATTCTGTAGTTTAAGTTAAACGACAGTATTCTGCCGTTTAAACCTCAGATCAGCCGATTGTCAAAAACACAACTATTTGACGTTGTTTTGCGTGTTCTTTGAAAGGAAAAACAGGGAACGATTTTGGGAATGTCTGCCAAATTCTATTCATTAAATTTAGTTAACCTGATTTCATTTGAACTGAAGTTTAATTTAAACTCAAATGCAGGTTCAGTTGAGCTTTAATTTAAACTTCCACTGTGGAACTGGGGGTTAAAGGGATTTGATTGATATCCGCCCATTTTCAAAATGGCAGAGACGAAAGCTCATAAACGGGAATTGTATGATTTTCGGGTGGGTGGCTCACTTCCCTTGCGGCAAGGGCTTTCATTTCCAGAACATATACATAATTTTCGAAAGTCAACCTGTAGGATTGAAGCCGAACTTATTCCTAAAAATCTATTTTTGTCTTTCTGTGATTATTTATCGACATTTTAAAACAGGCCCGAAAAAAACTTTGAAAATGTTAATTTTCGGTCTTTTATAGGTATACGTATAGCTCATAGGGTATCTAAGGCCCTTCGACCATAATTTAACAATAAGATATACGTAAATTGTGGGACTACATTACAGCCTAGTAAGTGTACGTTAACGGACCAAAAAACGAACGAGTCGGCAGCCGACGAGACCACCTTATACTTATTCCATCTTGGTCGAATCTTTGTCTTGCCTATTCGTCTGCTTTCTTATTGCCTTCGTGTCCCGGAACCCAGCAGAGCGATACCTTGTGCTGTGTAATAAGAGCCTTGAGTTCTTCGCGACAGCACTTCACAAGCTTCGATTTTATTTTTGGTGCATGGTTATGGCCTTTATTACTATGGTCGGGGAGGCGTATCGAATTTGATATACCCAGCGATTAGGAGAAGACTACCCCAATGTCCATTTTAGAACCATCTGTAAATATTATGGTTTGCATGTTAGGTACGAGTCCATCTATCCATTCTTCCCTGCTGGGATAGGCGTTCGAGAAAGGTCTTGTAAACTCTAGGTAAGGCGTGATGTAGGCCGTAATTGAAGATGACCAAAACACGGGTAGTTTTGAGATCATTAGATCCTGCAGGACAGAAAATAGGCTACATCATGATTCATGACCCATGGGGAACTACTTAGATTTTACAGGAAAATAAGCTTTTCGATGGAAAGCTTTTAGGTTCTTCCTTTTGGATGTCATTGGTTCGCCAGCAATGAGCTCATTATGGTGCCTAGTGTTATATAGGTATGAAACCCTCATACCTTTCTTAACGTAACCTAAGTCGCGATTGGAATTAGATGACCACTTCGGCGTCCTTTTTAATTTTTAAATAATTATTCAAATGTTTTGACAAAATTTAGTTAGGTACTTGGTATTATGGTTAAATTAAAAAAAAAACTATTCTACAGGGTGGGCCAAAAGAAGTCATCCGATGTTATTTGGCTCTCATTTTTTTCTAAATGAAAAACTTCGATTCTGTTTTTTGATTATGTTTTGGCTCACCTTGTAGAAAAGCGACTAGTTTAACGCTACTTAGTCAGAGCCCCTGGTACTAATGCACTGCACATAGCTCCTTAAAGTAGTCCCTTGTGGCTCCCAAAAACTAACAAGTAGGTACAGCAATCAAAAAATCTAAAAGTGTTATACTTATTCGCATTCAAGAAGATTCTGTTGGCAATTTTTTGCAAGCTCTCATTTATCTGAGACGTTTAGATGGACGTATATAGAAAACTGTTTCTTCAAACCGTTTCCAAACTTTTTAAAAATTTTGCACAACGACGGTAATATTTTTCTCCAGTCTTCCAAATTAAACTGAGAAAAGTAATGAAACAAGTCTACAGCAACCTATTGCTGCAAATTATTTTTGGGCTTTATTTCCATCTTGTTGTTTATTGGGCGTCATTTCCAAATCGATTTGGGCGCTATTTCCTTGGGCGTTATTGCCTAGCGCCTACCTAACTAGTAGGTAGAGTCATCGTAGTGCAAATTCGTCTCCGTTCCGTACCAGCCACACACTTAGACTGTTTCGGTCACCCTTCGCCTTTTCGCTGAAGACAAATCGTTGCATATCTTTTCGGTACCAAGCAGTAGGACGGAGTCCTTCAATCAAGCTATTCTGGACTTTTGGTCAAGCAACAAAAGTTACTGGTTCAATCACCCACTTCTGGCACCCACCAGTCTCCCTAACTATAGTGATGGTCTGTAAAAGGCAATAGGCAGGGGGCAAACTGTTACGGTCATCCTCCACCCTGACCCGAAGACTAAGCCGCAACCAGGAGGTGCAGACTTATGTATATAAGGTTTGACTTTGACAGTCACCATCAAAACCTCTTAATGAGGTATTAGAAGCTTCAGCAAAGAAGTCTCTCAGCGAAGACCTAAAGCTCCCCATCATAAATGTATGCATACTGTTAGATATCTGCTTGATTATAACTTTAAGTGTCCACCTTCAATTTTAAGAACTCACATTTTCCAAAAATAATATCAATATTCTAACCTTCGGAAACTTTAAGGTCAAAATTTAATTTAATGTTCTTTACAGTCTAAAGACGATAGGTATAAGCGAGGGAATAGGAACATCCACATAACAATAACTTAACTATACGTCTTGCGATGTTTCAGATTAGTTAGGTATGTATACCACCATAATCCAGTTTTGAATGTCAGCTTTCGAGACCTAGTTAGCATACCTACCTCTTTAGCATAGATTAAACATTTTCAACTGCTTTGGCTGGAATTAAAGAATTCAATATTTTGGCCTTCATCTCGCACTTACATTACAAATAGCTGATCTCAAGTTACACAGCTTCCAGTTGAGTTCCGCTTTTACTGCCGGTCCACCAAGTAAGGTCCAAAATCCAAAATTTCTGTCAAAACCAGACAGAAAACCAATTTAATGGCTTCTACGCTGTGGAGCTGGACTAGTATTTTATACAGGTGACACTGGCCGTGGAAGTTTTGTCAGTGTGGTGAGATTCTTGTTTTCACTTCTTTTGTATTTCTTATTTTTTTCATGAATGAAAATTGCATCTAATTTCAATATTTTCTCTTTTTCGCGCTGTAGACAGATATTTCTGGTTTTCCTCTTCTTCTTTTTTTTTCTACCTTTTTCGGTGTAAACACAATTAACACAAATACATAATTACACTGATGTACACACATTCATAGGATGCACCTGTAACACCTATACACATTCATTTGCACTATGCGGCGATCACGCATACACTCTCTTTCACTATATACATAAAGCCGCCAAATCGCGGTAATAGAAAGAAGAAAAAAATAAATAAAAATAAAACCACACACAAAAATTTCCCAAAATAAACAAAAAACAAAGTTGCGGCGAGAATGGGATCGCAACTGTGGCCCGAGAGAAAGACGGAGATACGACGAAGCGAGGAAAAGAGAAGAATGCGAAAAACGATCAAGAAAGGTTTGGAATGTGAACGTGTACCTACGCTGCTGCCGCGCCGCAGCGATCGGGCAACAGTGGGGCAAAGCGCGACAGTGGTAAGAATTTCTTCTTAAAACCGGGTTTGGTTTGGACAGTGTAGTCACACAGCAAATTTAACTGAAAATAACTCCGCCGCAGTAGACACACCAACACACAGATCACCTGAGAAGCAGTGCATACCACTACCTCAGACAAGGGTAAACGAATTTTTTCAACACGACACGACGGCCAATAACACTTTTAGTGGCATAGCATTTTTTTTTTTCATCTGTACAACATTTGCACGCACTTGGTAGGTAGTTTGAAAAAAAGTAGTTGCATTCGATTCCAAAATGCAGTTTTCGAATTTTGAATTCGAATGGATTTGCTTATTTTTGATTACACGAATAATTAGCACTTGATTTGGGTAAATTTCTCCAGTGAGCAACCGCGCGACGACGTTGAGCTATAGAAGTCTGCAATGAACAACTCAGGTAGAAACCACTTGATCGCTCTTCTGGCTGGAGTACCACACGAATTTTTGTGTTGTTATTCTATCCACCTCTACCTGGCCAAATCCAACCAAAGCGGCGATAAGCGACCGTTGCGCTGAAAATCCCAATCAAAAGAGTGATGCGATTAAGAGTCGTGGACAGGCGTGGACTCTTTAGTCAGCATTTTTTTAATCGTGATCAGGAAGGAATATATGGTTAGCTTGCTCGGTTCGAACACATACCTATTCAATTCGGTTTTCGAACAATTTATTGTCTTTATCCATTTTTGGTTTTATGCAATGTTCTACTACTACTACTACACACATTTTTTGTGGCTATACTCAGTCGACTTTTGACATTTGACAGTTCGTCACACGAATGAGAAAGATCGTTTATTCAGCGCAGCTCTCTTCTGCAATCGTTTTATAGGGCAAGTTATGGCAGTTATTCTGTTTCGTTCCAGTTAAAGTTAAGCGGGAAATGACTACAGGGCGTTGGTGCGATGTGTTTGAAAAGTTACAAACAAGAACAGGTGTATAAATTAGACAGCCAAAGTTAACCAGTTGACTTGATTTTGGAGCTCTGAAAAGCTGGGAGATTATTCCCAAAAACGCGGCTCCATTCAAAGAGACAGCTGATTAGGTGACGGATTGCTGGCGATTTGTTTGCGGATTAAACTAAATTCTGGTGACGGAAAAAAATTTGTCGAACTTTTGGAAAAATAAATGGAAAATTGAAAGTCAGAATTGGCAAAAAAAACTGAGCGGTTTCCGATTTATTTAAATTTAAATTTAAATTTTTTCTTTTTAGGAAATGAAAAAAATTTTAATATACCTATATTTTTTTTTTTTAATTTTATTTGTTATATTTTTTTTTTACAAAAATCCTAACAATGAAATATGTTATTGTAAATATTTGCTCTCTAAAGTGTAATTCTTAGAATAAATCATTTTAAGTAAAAAAAAATATTTTAAAGAAGTAGGATTTTTTCTCGAACAGTCCTTAGGTATAAAATATTGGAAACCTCAGCCAAAACTGAAAAGCACTGGAAATATCAGTTCGCTTTTGGGAATAACCTAAGGCTACGGACAGAGTTAACGCGAGAAGCGAAGCGAAAGCTAAAGCTAAAGATTCTAATCTATAAGCAAAGCGAATGGTGTCCATAATGAACGCTAACATCAACGCTTCGGAAGTGCATCAAAATTAACAACATCCTTGAATTATGGAAATGGATTCGTTAGAAGAAGAGGACTTTCCATTGAATATTTTATTTTTCAGCCATTCATTGTTTGGAAAAAGACAGTCCGTTCAATATATAAAAAATTACGTAGGTAATAAATATAACGAATTTTATCAACTTTACAAAGATTTACGAAGACATCCGAAAACATCCCGACAAAAATTGCTGAATGCTTTTGAATGTCATTAAAAGTATTCGATTATATACCCAAATTTATTGACAGCTTCGTTTTAGCTTGAATTTCTTGCTAAAAAACTGAGCAGAAGAGTTTATTCGCTTTTAGCGCCAAGTTTCGCTTAACATGTATCTTAGCATCGAATCTACTATGGCCAGGTTAATTAAAATGTATGGGCGCAGTTTATTAGCTTTGACCTGTCAAACCTTAGCTTTAGCTTTCGCTTAGCTTTTCTCATGCACTCTGTCCGTAGCCTAAAGCGAAGACGGTCGAAATTGAGGTATCGCTTTCAATACGATCCGCCGCGCATTTTGGGAGTAGAAGTTTTCGAATTTCTGATATAAATTTAAAAAATTCCGTCGATTAAGAATTTCTTACGGACAGTTTCAAAGGTTCCGGATAAAGTTTCGGATTGTTAGCCGACACTTAGCGCTATCCAAAAGATAAAGGTTGCTGATATTTTGTTTTTGTTTCATCGAAGTCTCTGATGAACTGACTGGTGGAAAAATGTATCAGCCACTAATCGTTTGACCGAATGGCAATGCTGTTTTTTATCGTTTCGATACACAAGTCATTTGTTTTGTCTTTGTCTGTTTTGTTTCTAGTAAAGCCTAACCAGACGCAACCCCTTGTGTTGTTCTATTGTTGTTTTTAACATGGATAAAATTACAAAAAAATAGTGAGAATTCAAAGCAAGAAATAAATACTGTCACTTACAGAAGGAAAAAAACATCTAATTGAAAATAAAAAAGTAACGCTACAACTTGGCAAGACAGAAAAAGCCTGGAAGGATATTGAGAAGGTATTTAATAGGTCATCTGGTTCGATATTTTGCAACCACAAAAACCTTAAGCTTATGTATGAGGTAATAAAGAGTAGCATTAGGAAGAAAATTACTGCGATTCAAGCTAAGCCCTACAAAACTGGTGGCGGTACGACCACATCCGGTTTAAAATCTGCCAAAAAGTGAAGGAAATTATTCTTCTCTCTGTTGATGCTCAATTGATAATTTTATATCACTTTCTATTAATGTAAAGTGTAAGAATAGTTTTCGCAGCTGTTTTGGTAAGTCGGAATCAAATTCTAAAATCTTCATCGTCGAGTGTTTCAAAAGAATTTGTTCTTGTGCGAAATACTCTGTTCCTACGGGGCCCTGTCGATCACATTAATATTCTTCAAATTCGTCTCCTAAAAAATCAAATAAATTCCTGTTAGGACACTTGTAACTGCAATCTACGCTCGTCAACGAAAAAAATGCTCTGAAACAATATTTTGTTCACCCACTTCAAATAACTATTTTCTTTATCTTCCGGATAAAGGCTTTAAGTGCCACTTAAACCGGCTGATAGTCTATCCGAGACTTTATCTTTCGGATAAGTTACGGATAAGGTATCCGAGAAGATTACGGCTGCGCGAAATAAGACCCCAGGAAATAAGGCCCCAAAAGTAAAAATGAAATAAGGCCCCAAATTTGGAGTTTATTCAAAATCGTTGTTGTTGTTTCCTGTATAATTTTTTGGGGCCTTATTTCCTGGGGTCTTATTTCGCGGAGCGAAGATTACCTGTAAGTTTGAGCTCAATCTATTCGGTGGTTTTCGAGATATATGATTTGGAATGATTTTTTCGTATGGAAGGTGCCACACCCCTTTGTCCAATTTTGACCAAACTTCAAAGCACTTCAGAGCCAATATCTAAGAATATATGTAAGTTTGAGCTCAATCTATTCGGTGGTTTATGAGATATATGATTTTGAATGTTTTTTTTTGTATGGGAGGTGCCACGCCCCTTTGTCCAACTTTGACCAATCTTCACAGGAGCACTCCACGGCCAATAAGTAAGATTACCTGTAGGTTTGAGCTCAATCGATTTGGTGGTTTTCGAGATATATAAGATTTTGAATGTGCCACGCCCCTTTGTCCGATTTTGAATTTGTTTAGCCTATTGACCGATCACCGTCATTAACGACATTTTAAGAAAAAATCAACTAAATTGGTTGAGAAGCATAATCATTTCAAAAGTAGCGGTTCTCGAAAACGGTAAATTTTCGTAAGTTCCCACATGTTTTGGTCAGAAAGTTTTAAGAGTTTTATGCACAAAAATCACCCTTATTCCCGTTGGGGTTTGTCGTATTTCTATGACTCATGTCTCATGTGTCGTGTCGTTGTAAAAACGGTGTTCATATTTTTTTCGAACTATTGTTAACGATTTTGCTTCTTTTTATATGTGTTTACTATAAATAATCGTTTGTCCCAAAAAAGTTATAAACACTGACTTAAAACGAAAATGAAATATTAGGAGTTTACGAAAAACGCCAACGGGATTAGGGGTGAATCTGAATAGTTCTGTTTGACGTGGACGCTAGGGTGCACTAATGCGCACTAAGAAAACCCTAAAGCGTTTGAAACAGCATTGAGTAAAAAAAGCAACACTAAAAATCATATCCTGTGGTCCAGGTGACCTGATGCTAAGTTTTTAGCCAGGAAAAGAGTTCAGTGCTCGATTATGCTGTCCATTGTAATTGCCATTTGGGTGAACTCTTATTTCTCTGAACTTGGTGCACACGTAAATGTAACCAGAAAAGTATTTTGCAATATTTAAATTATTTATTCAATTAGTTTAGTTTAGTTTAGGTTTTAACAATTAACGCTTTTTGAATTTTATTAGGATCCTCAGAAATGTTGACAATTAAAGCTTTGTTGATAAGTTTCTGAATAGTTTGGTCCTCACAATCAAGAAAATAGCGATTGAATGATTTTTTCTTGTTTTTGTATTTCTCCTTGCTCTCAATACACTGTTCATCGAAAAATTTTATTCAGCTTACCAGACAAGTTCTCTAGCTTGATACATTTTTTTGCCACCTTCATAAGATTTTCGACTTGATTTAATTTACAAGCGGATTATTCCTAATGTCTTACCACTAATTATTAATTTTAATTTCATTGCAGGCTGACTGAGAGGAAACTTGTCCAAGAACGTGAACATATTTAAGCGATACCATTTTCTGCTTACCATTTTATTGTCACCATTTTTAAACTGTACATAGAAAAAAATACAAAAGCTAAAAAATAAATAAAAACGAAAAAAAAATATCTGTCTTGTTTTTTTATTATATATACATAGAAAAAAATACAAAAGCTAAAAAATAAATAAAAACGAAAAAAAATATCTGTCTTGTTTTTTTATTATATTGCGCCGGGGTGCTAATTTGTAGAGTCTATTTTAAATGTTATAAACTCACGATTTCGACTTGATATATTTAAGAGATGTACAAAACTAGGTAAGCTTACTAATACCTACCAAAGACCACTACGTCAAAATTTCCGAGCTGAGATCGCACTCATACCCAAAGCATCAAAAGTGGTCATTTTTTGACATGTCATGTATGTATGAAGATGGAGTCGGATGGAATCCGAGTCGTCAATACTTAACTGATGGAAACAGAAAAAAAGATCGCGAATAGACTCTCCCAACAGTTACGAAATCAGGACGGCAAGTACCTACTAGGACATGTATTTTAACAAAGCCTTGGGTCGCATTGGACTATAGTAAACAAGCAGTGCGCAAATATACACCTCCAGAGCCCAAAAATATTTTGACCAAAAATGAATCTTTATATTTTATGGCACTCAAGTAGGTAAAGCTTTAAATTGCATGGCGTAGCCTTTTTGGAATTATGACGTGTGAAGCCTAACAAACTATCGCTTGGGTATAGGAGTTATAAGCAATTTGCAGCTGGTATCCAGGTTCGAAGAGGATTACAGCAGGTAAGCTTACAAACTTTCCAAAAGATGCTATAGCTTGGTTCTATGGACTTATCGCTAGCCCCATCTTTAGTTCAGCTTGCTGCCAAATGCCGTTAGAGTGCATAGATCATGATGCAATTACAAGCAGCCAACAATAACTTCAATTCTTTGAATTCATTCAGGACTCACCGCCAGACTCAAATTGTCCAACTTGCTAGAGCAACCTTTAACAAAGATATGTGTGCTAAATTTCATAAAATTCCATAGATTCCTACTTGGCTGCAAGTAACCAACGATATCGGATTCAATGCCCCGAACCCCACTTCTTGAGCATCCCCTGCCCCTCTGATAAATTCCATTTTGTAGAGCAACCTCTAACCGGGCAAAGTTCCAAATTGCATTCGAATCCGTCAAGCCGTTTCGGAGTTATAAGTCAATTACTGAGTTGCTTTCGTAGAAAATTACCAGTTGCCTGCAATTTTTTCTGCTCGCCTGGTATTTTACGAGAAATTTTTATCGCGAACTTTTTGTGACGTCGCGACGTGCGTCGTGAAGTTTTATTGTGTTATAAAAAGTAGTATAGTTCCAAAACGGCTACACGGATTTTTATGAATTTTTGCAAAAGGCATAATTAAAGGTTGTTCTACATGATAGACCTTATGCCGTTGTATAATTTCAAGCATAAACTGGACTATGGAGGAGGCTTAAATAATTTGTTTAGGACTTCAAAGTGATTTTCTCAGTATTTTACTGTTAAACTCGAATGAATGGCGTGTAAGCCATGCTTCGATTGACTGCTGGCTGAGTCTGATTTAAATCAAGTGTCAAAATGGAGGAAGACGAGGCAAGACTTCTTCAGAGGAGAGTGATCTAATATTAATTCCCTATTTGAACTTTTTCTCGGAAGGCAATCTGGCACGTTTAATTTGGACCTTGTTAAATGTATGACAAATGGATTTTTCATTGCCAATTTGTGAACGAAAAACTCTGGTCCAAGTAGGTACACAAACGCTGCCCACAAATGTATGCAATTAATATTAGTGTTGTATAACCCTAAGGAACAACCAAATTGTCTTGGAAGTGATGACTGTTTGTTCATCATTGAGCCAACACTGACATATTTTGAGTAAGGAATGAGCGCTTGACAGAGGATTTTGATTGTTGTCACTTTGATATGAATATGATCCAAGAAATAGGTTCCACGTGTGAAATGCTTTGTGGAACAAATAATTCGCAATTCAGATATCAAATTTCAGGGCAGCACTTTGACAGCTGAAGCTACTATTTGCCACGCATACGATACACCTTAAGTATGTCCTTTCTAATTTATTTGAAATCAGATTGAATGCAAAGAAAATGGCTCTTATTGTGATTGTCGATCAGCGATCGTCACGACAATTGTCGATTGCGTCGACTAATTTTAGCTATTCGTACGCACAAAATTTGTGCACTTCCAAGAGAAAGCATCGACCAGGCATTTGTAATCGACTACAAGCGACTGTCAAATCGACAAATATCAATCGCAATCGACAATCACAGTTGTCTTTTGTCTATCGATCGACAGTTGTCGATCAACGATCGACTATCGACACTCACAATAGAAGCCAATGATTTTTTAATGGAGTTAAATTGTTTGGAACGACCAAAATGTTACTTGGAAAAATGTGTGGAAATCATATTATGCCTTAGCAAATTATTAGAGTCCTCATAGTGCAGCTCTTTTTCAAAGTTGGATCATGGCCTTGAGTTTATCTTGTAAAACAACATCCAATTATACATTGTTCCAATTTTCATAAAAATCCGTGTAGCCGTTTTGCAATTGTACTACTTTTTATAAAATATCTTGATCCCACATCGCGACCAACGACGCGACGTCACAAAAAGTTCGCGAGAAAAATTTCTCGTTAAATACCAGGCGAGCAGAAAAAATTGCAGGCAACTGGTAATTTTCTCTACGAAAGCAACTCAGTTAGTAATTGACTTGTAACTCCGAAACGGCTTGACGGATTCGAATGGAATTTGGAACTTTGCCCGTTTAGAGGTTGCTCTACAAAATGGAATTTATCCGAGGGGCGGGGGTGCTCAAGAAGTTGGGTTAGGGGCATTGAATGTGATATAGTTGGCCACTTACAATCGTACCATGAGTAATAATCTATGGACTTTTATGAAATTTGGCACAAATCTGTTTTAAAAGTTGCTCTACTAAGTTGGACAATGGGAGTCTAGCGATGATTTCTTAAAGTCAAGATATGGCATCGTTTGGAGCGTTTGTAAGCTTACCTGGGGGGTTATTCCCAAATGCGCGGCGGATAGTATTGAAAGCGATACTTCCATTTCGACCGTCTTCGCTTTTAGTTATTCTCAAATGCGAACGAGGGCGAAAATGATATTTGCAGTGCTTTCCAATTTTTACCATTGTGAGTTGCAATTTCCCATTTATTTTTCCAACACTTTGACAGCTTTTTCCCGCCACAGGAATTTAGTTTAGTTTTTATCCGCATACAATCCGTCGCCTATACAGCTTTTGATTGGATCAAATCGCTTTTGGAAATACAAAAATACAAATCCGCCATGAAAAGCGATCCGCCGTGCATTTGGGAATAAGCCCCCTGATGCAATTCTGTCAGAGATTGCATTCAGCAAAAGTTACTTACTCTTCCACTGCCCTTGTCCTATTTATACTTACTTCCAGCTTCGTACGGTACATGTGTTTTTTGGGCACGTGCAAAGTTTATTCGCATTCTGTCTGTCGTGTCATTACTCTTTATATTATTATCTACTGTACGACACATAAGTCGAGCCATTTTGTTCCTCGGGGATAGATCTTCATATCATATCCGCATAGGGAAAAGGGAACAATAAATGAAATGGAGCAGAGAATTGCGAGGATTGTTGGTCAATTTGATCAAAATATGGTCAGCATTTTAAAGGCTTCCTAGCGAGTTGTATACAATGAACTGGCGACAACTACCCGAAATATGAGACAGCGACGCGACGCGACGGGTTCCAAATTTCAAAATCTTCGTCTGCACTCAAAGTTGTCAAAAGTAGTATGGCATATCTCGGTCAATCTGTAAAGCAAGAAAGAAACACCTGTTGATTTAAAAACCACAAAAATACCTACACAGAGTATGCACTCTTGTGGTAAGCGTATTATGTTTTTTTTATTTATTTATTTATTTATTAATTAAAAATATGTCAAAAACATTGATCGGCAGCGTTCAGTAAACGAATCAGTTGCAGGTACATTGACCGACAGGATTTGCCACAGATTGGGAAATTGGAAGCCTCTTTGTATGCATCATAAAATGGCTGCCCCGCCTGTGAGCGCAATTGCATATTTGTTTTTGATACAGTAATCAGGAATTGCTTTACGTTACATTTATTATGAGTTGGCTTTGGGACACATACGTTGGTCCTGTGTCATGCATATTGATGTAGGCCAACGACGGAGTATCTACATTTCGCCCGTGAAGGAAGCAATGGATATCCAAATTAAGTGTGGATGCAGCTATTGGAGTTGATGTGTGAAATAGGTTTCCGAGTGGTGGCACTCATTAGCAAACTCTGTATAAATGAAGAACGTGCGATCTGGTATCTCTCTGGCTGATTGTAGGCAGAGGACTTTGAATTCAATCTGCTGGGATGTGATATCGAGGCTTTCTTCAGCTTCGATAGTTTTTCATTTATAAATGCTTCGGTTAGAGGGAGCCGCCCACCTTGCCTCTTGGATCTGAAAAGAGAATGAAAAATACATTTCTATAGATAATCCTTTGTAAATAATATTCAATTTATTAGAGGAAAGGTGGATACAAATTCACGACAAAATACTAAGCAGTAGCAATAGTTCCTACTGAATATATGAGTACATGTATGTATTCAAAGAGTTTTAAATGTAAATGGTATAAGGACATTCAATTTATGTATAAAGAGGTATCAAGAGGATACTTTCCGAGTATATTACTTCTCCCCATGGTGGCACTAGAGCACTCCAATACAAAAAATGTAATGAAAGAAGAAAATTGCAGTAACATCGATAGCGGCAAGGTTTATATAATATAGGATAATATTATAGAAAAGAGTATAAAGCATGTTCTGTGTACGTTGTTACTATTTAAGATTTATATGGGGCAGTGGCAAAGCATGGGATTCTTCACTTATAGAAATAAGAATCGTTGGAATATCAGGAATCTGACAAAAAAAAATTGTTAAACCAAATTTTTGTGAAATTTTAGAAAAACTAATTCAAAAATTTATAACAATTATCAACAGGAATAAATAGGTAGAGCTCATGTAAATAGTTTCTTAACAAAAAAATTCTAGTACAAAAACAATCACCAATATTAAGATCCAAATTGGTCAGGCACTGCCGCAAATCTTTAAATGAGATCTCGGATATGTGCTTAGCAAGTTAACGCTGTGCTGGGTCCCTGGTCATAGAGATATACCAGGTAACTGTAAAGCAGACGAACTAGCAAGGAACGGCACGAAAATGGAACTCTCTACTGGTAAAGGAGCCCCATGTGCCAATTGAAACGGTAAGGTACAAACACTCCACACTAGCACTGCAACAGGCTAATGAGAGATGGCGCGATCTTGACACCTGCAACCACGCAATACAGACCTGGCCACGAATAAACCGGAGCAGGACAAAGGTCCTGTTAAACGTCAGTAGAAAACATATCGGAACTCTTGTCGGAGTACTAACAGGCCACTGTGTACTAGGAAGACATGCCGTAAGGCTTGGAGTTACCGCTAATGACTTCTGTCGCAGTTGCATGGATGAGGAGGAGGAGGAAACTCTGTTCCACCTACTATGTAACTGCCCGGCGCTATCCTCGATTAGAAAGCAAACTCTAGGAGAGTAGTTCTTTGAGGAGCTTGCTGATATTGCCGAAACGGATATCAGTAAAATACGGAAATTTCTCCAAAATTCGAAATGGTTCCAAGAGTAGCGGAAATAACCGACTCTGCTTGTGGTATCACAATGGACCTTACTTGGTCTAAGTGAATTACTCCGTATTAACGGATAATTGCCACCTAACCTAACCTAACCTAACCTAATCGATTAAATCTTTGACCAAAGACTGGTATTAGGTTATGGTTCACAGTCACTTTGTGAATGTGATTCCATATAGTCTCGGTTTTTTTCTTTTTTGAAGCACCTAAACCATCCGTTTTTAAACCCAAAGCTTTGGTTTAAGGTTTCGGTTTATTTTAAGTACTAAATACTATTTTAAACCTACGAAATATCGCATTTGACAGTTCGGGCAAAGGTACAGTGCGGTTCACTTGTTTAGACGCACAAGAGTAACGTTTTATTTCTTCGATTTTTTCGAATTATATGGAACAAAGAGAGAAAAAAAACTTATTTGGCAGAAAGGTACATACATTCATACACTAAAAAACATAATTTGAAATTTGATGATAGACCCATAACTGTAGTTTTACTCTTTTTTTCCTATACAATGTAAAAACGTATGCATTTTTTGGTTCACTTAAATAGACGCACCGGTTAAATTGTTTAGTTAACAACATGTGCTCGGAAAAAGAGCAGTGAAAAGTTAATTTGCAAGTTAGACAACTATTTTATTTTTTATATTAATTTTAATTTTATTAATTTGCAGAAAACGCAAAAATTAAAGCTTACCTCTCGGAAATGTTTTCAATGCCTGAAATGGCTCATAAAATTCAATTGATATGAAACTTTGTAAAAAAAAAAATAGAGTATCTTATGGAAACAACTATAGAAAAAAACAAGCGGAAGATTCAAAGACTAGGGTCTTATGGCACTCAATTTACAAACTAAATCATTGAATTGGTTTCTTTGTTAGCAAATCCATTCGCGTTGTGTTATTGTCTATGATTTACACTCAAAATTTACCAAACTACCAAAAAAAACCACCGCCTAATCAAGCACGCAAGCAACCCATGCCTTGAAGGTCTCATATTGCATGGGATATGAACATTTAAGTGGTCTCTAGAAATTGGACCACAGCCGACTTATCGAACAGAAAGGACTTTAAACACAAACCAGTAAGAAATAGACCGTCGACTCCTCCCACATAACGGACTTTGCCTACAAGCTGTTGGTACCATAGGATTTATTTATGTGTTGGGCCTGTATAAATTAAAGGGAAGAAATTACGGCACACGCATACGTAGCAAAATCCTATGGTAGTTGCACCTGGCTGTGGTTTATGGCTGTTGGGCTGTGTTCTGCAGGTTTCTTCTTTTTTTTCGGTTACACTTCGTTCACATCACAGTTTAGTTTTAGGGAACGTTAAATTGTTTAAACTGTTCAATTATCAATTAAAATCGGCGATGTAAATGAATATTCACATGAGAATGAACGAACGAATTGATATTATGCGAACAAACCACTTTTGATGCATTTATATAAACAAATTGCTCATTTTACTATTGCAAGAGTACCTAAGTAGAATAATAAAACTGAACTTGAACTTAAACTCAAATCAGAGATTGTTAGGTAGTAGAAATTGATGTCTGAACTTCGTGAACTGTTACGACCAAGAAAAGTGTTCATGTGAATGGACTGCCAAAACCTGTGCATATTCCTTTAACTTTTACCAGGTTCCCACCAACGTGATTTAGCCAAATCCACTTGAATTAGCTAAATCATGTCATTAATTTCGTTAATTATTATACATTTTCATGATTGCTAATTACGTTATACATATCTACGCGTTTTATTTTTAATTGCGTCGCTCTTGTCGCAAAATAAAATGAAACATACCTTTTCAACTGCAGCTCTTTATTCAGCTGTTTATTTAGCAACAAAACTGTTTCGATGAGCTTATGATATTTATATTACATATATTCATATAAATAAAAACGGAGTTCTATTCATATTGTCAGGTAATATTTCCAAAACAAAAGCTGTTAGGACAGTGAACTCAAATTGATTTTGCACCACAAACTATTTTCTTGCTTGCACATGTATTTCCATCTCTTTTTATATATATATTAAATTCCTACATCTGCTACTTTTTTCTTTCTTTTTGCGCTTGTTCTGCGCCTTTTAATAAAATATCTTTTTTGGATCGTAAGTGTTTTATTTTGTCATCCCATCAGAAGCAAGAGAAACAATTGGTCCGAAAAAGACTTGCTCCTGGTACTTTGGAATGAAGAGCTTCAGGAATTGACGGCAATGTCAAAATAAAAAATGTAAATTCTGTGGAAACGCCTTTCGTGATTTATTAATAATTTTGTCTTAATCACGTGGTTATCCTTTACATATTAGTTATTTTTATTTTGTTATTGATGAACAAATGCTGAAAAAGTTAAAGTTTTTCGGAGACAAAGAACACAACCAACTCCCTGAAAAGAAGAAGGACGCGTGAGATTATTCGAAATGATTTGTAAGACAGAAAAAGCAGTATAATAGTTTATGGTGATGCCGTAAGGTGTTGTTGTCATGTTAAACTAAACAACAATTCCAACAGTTATCCTTTATTTGTTGGTAGCAATTTTGACAAATTTGCTCGAACGTAAAACAAAATGCCAGATTTTTTTTTTACATTTTACATTCACTAGGTGATTTGTTGTTGCGATAAAGAAAGTATTAGTTTTTGAATATGCGAACAAAATATTATTAACGATATAAATTATATTTTCGCTCAAATTGAATTTAAATCATTCCAAACAACCGTCTTATCTGAAATCCGTTTTATCTGAAATGTAAACAGTACCTAATTTTAGTTCCCCATAATTCCCACCGTTTCTTAACGCATCTCAACAAATGGCTGCTTACATGTTTTATTTACATTGCCGCCATTAATTTTGACATTTACACGTATTCACAGACAGGGTAATATTTCTCCGGGGAGAATCGGGTAGGTACACGGGAAGTAGACGGTCTAGTTCTCTGTGGTTTGTGACTTTAACTTAGGTGATCCTGCAACTATATCTATTACTTTTATTATCTCCGGAACGAAAATATGTTTTGAACCGTTATCATTCGAAGTTCGTGGAAGTTCTGGAATGGGATGCAATTTCATTCTTCGGCGCTTTTAAATTGGTAACCGTTTTCAATAAAATCACTACTATTTCTTGCAAAACTATTTTTGGAAGCAGCTTTTCCCGTAATAAAGGACCTTTGTGGACCTATCCCATGGATATTCCAGAAGGAGAAATTGCCTCTACACAATTCAAGCCTTGTTAAAGAATAGATTGCCAGTGAAAATATTGGAATATTGCACTGTCCGCCACATGCGCCTGATTTTAATATTATTGAAAATGTTGCCCCACCAATCAGTATCAACACAACCAAGAGCTGATTGCGGCGATTAAAGCTTCATGTGGGAATATATCTAAATTAGGTACCTTTAAAGTTCAAATGGCTCTTTGAAGAATAGAATTTTTGAGATTATATCCCATGGTACTGCCTCACACATTATAAAAATAACAGAAAATTGATTAAAATAATTAAAAAAATAAATAAAATATCGCACACAAATTTGGTGCATGGTATAGGAAAAAATGAGTAAAACTACCGTTATGGGTTTATCATCAAGTTTGACCTTTTTTTGTTTTATAGTGTATAAATGTACTTTTTTTTCCCATTTGTAATACGAAAAAAGATCAAGATCTTAAACGTAACACTGGTGCGCCTAAACAAGTGAACCGCACTGTATGTTGTTATTATTCAAATGTGCTGCTGTGTGATTTGTGAAGAATTTAAAATGGTTCTGAAGCGTTTCAATTTTTTTTTTTTAATTTTGTAGGTATTTCAAATTTTGGGGACTAATAAAAAAAAATGCCAGAAAAGTAATGCCATAGATGATGCCGCCTTTGTTTAACCGGTCTTGCTCTGTTTATAGGAACAATGGTGCTTAAATGAAGTAAAAACGCGTCGCACACCTATGCCTACTTAATAAAATAATCTTGAAAACAAACATTTTCCATTGTTCCCGAAGATATTTTGGAAAAATTCCTTCTGGGATTTCAAGGACCTTTTGGTCAAAATAAAAATTTTCAGGACGTCTGAGAAAAACTTCCTCAAACTTTTTTAGGATATTTTACAAAGATTTATACCCTTTCAAGGACCTTGTCAGAAAATACATCCAATTATCCAACGAGTTTTTGCGAACATTTCGTAGTACATGAATTCGGTGGAAAACGTTAGCTTATGTGAAAAGAAAACAACGCTTAACAAATTCGGATACTTTTAGATATGCTTTTCGTAACCGTCACATTATCAAACAAAATATTACAAAACTCTGTTTAAAATGCAATCAATTAAATACATACCATGTTCTTGGAATAAAAAAAAAATCAAAATACATATTACAGAAAAAATCAACTAATACACGATAATACACGCGGTCATTCACTGATAACGCTAACTGCTTTCACTCTATTCGCTCACTTACTGTCAACAAAAGAGAATGAGATAATGCAATAATTTGCGTCATATTTATGTTCCGAAGTAGTTTGGGTATTGGCCTATTCAAATAAGTCATAATATTCTAGTTTCAACTGGTTCACCCAACTCGAGTTTTGTTCTATGGGGGAACCACTGTGAAGAGGTTTAAAAACTGACGTTTAAAAGGTTTAACTCGAGTAAATAATACGGAATTACAAAATTTGAATGGTTTAAAAAGATTTAAACCACATTGTAAACCGTAGGTCTGTTTTTTTGATAAACAATTTCGCGGTCTTAGTTCTTTCTCCATAAAAGCTTGGCAGCACTTATATCATAAAAATTTGTCAAATGTTAGTCACAAAAAAAAAACACCAGCAAAAAAAAATTCTGGGAAGTCACGAACTAAAACAAATCCAAAAACACGAGATATCTTCGCAAATAAAATTTATTTATAAACGCCGTAAATGTAGATGAAAATAAAAATTAGTAATTTGTAGGTATATTTCTGGCGAAATGTTTTGATTTAATTTTTTTTATGAATTTCGTGATTTATGACACAATTGATCGCACTTTTCGATAACTTTTAAAGCAATGCTAGTTTGATAGGATAGTTTTTATCGAAGCTTGTCACTTGTCGATTTGAAATTGACAAATGACTTATTTTTACAATAACTGACAAAGAAACTACAATGCAAGTGGAAATAGCTGAATTGTCAAACAAAGTGTCACTTTGTGGAAACCCACCTTAAGGCATACCTAATCCCCGGACCAACGAATCTTATACAGGATTGGGTTCATATGGAGTTATTTTGCTAAGCCCATAAACTATAGCAAACAAAAAAAAAAAAAAACACGCCTACTATACAATACTGTTTATTTATTGCACTATTTCCGTTTTGTAAAGTTCTGAACGAGAAATAATCTCAGTTTGGTATCACTGGGCACGATAAAGCGTCATCTACTGGGAAATATCCTAGCTGTCAAGTTGCCTTTTCAGGGTTACCGTGTTACAACCATTGAAAAGGGCGATGGTTAAATTAAAAAATCAGCGAAGCAGAACATTTTAATTCACTTTGTAAATTGTGGTGGAAATACGACAAAATGGCGTGACTCCTAAAATATGAATGATGCAGTTAAAACACATCTTGGAACTAATAGCAGCAATCGTTGTTTAATTTGGTACATCAATGCATATTGTATATATAGAAAACAGCCTGCAATATGTGGAAAGAATAGTAGAATGAGGCGTGACACCTCCCAACAATAAAGACATTCAAAACGCTATACATATCTTGGTACATATAATAACACTTATGACAGATCAAATTTTAAAGTTTTGGTAAATTGATGCCTATTATCTGTACAGGACATTTCGCAAAATGTGGGCGGGATTGAATACATAGCGTGCCACCTTTCATAGAGTAAAAACAGTTCAAAAGGAAAAACAAGTGGTAAACAAATTTCTTAGTCCTTGAATTAATTACGTTCCATTATGAATCAAGGAGCAAGCGGTGACGACGTGGATCACAGAGTGAGTGTAGGTATAGGTACTCGTTAACGATGCATTCTGAATTGAAGGACAATTTTAAAGTGAGAACGAGCCTGAGAGAATCGGAAACTATCATCAGAGGTGTCAGAAATTATTCTTGAAAGGATTGTAGTATACGATATTCACATACACATATATTAAAACAACACCGCGGGCGCGAAATATGGGCTTAACTGAAGGATTCTCTCTAACCCCATTATTTGTAAGAACTGCGCTCAAGGAAGGGCATCAACTCAGCGCAAAATTGAGCACATACATCAATGAAACTTCCTTCCATTGATTCACTTATTCAAATTAATTTAATCCTAAGCCCACCGATGAGACTTCTTCTTACTCCATGACTAAGTAATTTCCCCCTGTTCATATCAGACGGGAAATAAATAAAATCCGGAAGAAAGCACTGTTTTTATATAGCGCCTCCATATCTTAGAGGAGGGGTATACTCGTTGCCCGTCCTCTATAAAATAATAACCCAGCAGCATCAGCATCACCGTCATGCTGAAAATTATAATCGAATGGCAAGAAGAATACCAGGATAATGCTAATGGCTACCATACATCACAGTATCGGGTTCGGGTATCCGTCGTCCGTTTGTCCTTATTCATTCCCTAAGAAAGATCTGCACAATAAGAAACTGCTGCA
Organism: Cheilosia scutellata; assembly: GCA_955612985.1. Classification (NCBI taxonomy): domain Eukaryota; kingdom Metazoa; phylum Arthropoda; class Insecta; order Diptera; family Syrphidae; genus Cheilosia; species Cheilosia scutellata. The sequence goes on along the minus strand of OY015311.1, from coordinate 72,684,278 downwards.
TTACCAAGGAAATCAGTTTATCCTTCTAAATCGCTTCTGAAGATTCTGTAAGCTGTATGAACTTGTCTTTCAATTTCATCTTTGGTTGTGTACCTTTGGCTTCTCTCTACATGTACGTACATGCACATCTATATGTGTGTACATAGTTCCCTTAGTAGTGTGCTGTGTATGCCAGTTCCCTGTTGTATATCTATTTGCTGGAAAAAGAAAATTGAACGTAATTTCCCTTCAAATGAAAAAAGGGAAAAAAACTGCTAAGAAGGATACAACCGGTGGAAATTGTATTTTGTGGGTGGACAGTGGAATTGAAATTTTAAATATACTCTTTTGCGTTAAATAAGTTATTTCCCTTGTTTCTTGGTTATTTTTCTTTTGCATTTTTAATTTCAAAGGAAATGTATGAGAAGAAGAATGACGTGACAATCAGTTTCCGAAGGTTAGAAAATTTTTCAACCGTGAAAGGAAATTGGCTATTTGGCCGCTTTCCCTTGACCGATAGACATTCATACTACGAGTATATAAAATGCAACGTCCGTCTGTTCGTCCTTCCATAACTCGAGAACCACTCGTCCGATTTTAGTGATTTTTTGTCTGATTTATAGATGTTTGAATCGTTGAGGAGTAAAGGACAGTAAGGGGGGTCTCACGAACCCTTAAGCATATGAACTTGAAAGTTTGTATGTTGATAGATAAGTCAACATTATTACATGCCTCATTCATCGTTTTTCAAAATTTGTCTTGGAAGGGTTGAAAAAAGGGAGTGCAAACTTTTCTATTTCGACCTTACTACGCTCAACTTATATTACACTCGTAAATCTATGTAGGTATGCCAATTAAAGAAATGCTTTTTATTGTTATGCAATAGGTACTGGGACAGGCGGTAGACACCCAAGGCCTAGCTTCTCGCAACCATTCGTTTTGTGTGAGTTTATATTTTTTGGAACGAATGGAAGGGACCTACAATTTTATGCCGAGTCCGAACGGCTGAATTGAGAAGCTTTTTCAGGACAGTCATACTCTCGGATGTTTGTCAGACGTTCGCGAGAGGTGGCGCAGTAGAAAAAACCTTAAGATGTAATTTGTGTTTTTCCGGGGATCGAACCTGGGATCCCTCGCACAGTAGTCCAGCACACTAAACACTGCGCTACTGCGCCCACCAACAATTCTAATAGTAACCGCAAAAAATAAATGTTTTCAAAAATCTCGTCGCTAATATTTTTTTATGGTTTTTTGAAAGGGATGATCTCAGAAAAATTTTGTAGGAAAAGGAGAAAAAAGTTTACAATCCAGCATAACACCTAGATTTTTTTATCAAAGAAACACGAGGAATAGCACCACAAAACAAACTTTTGAAGATCAGCATTCAAACGATGAAAACTGAACGAATCACTGCATGAGGAGAAGATTTTAAAAACATCGGCAAACATCAGTTTATTACAATGAGGAACAAATTTGACAATATCGTTGACGAATAAAATAAATAAAAGTGGACCAAGGTGGCTTCCTTGTGGAACACCCGATGATACCACGATTTCTTGCGATATGTAACCTCGAAACTTTACAAATTAGTATCTGCTTGTTAAATAGGATGATCTAAAGAAGTCTGTAGGATACCATATATAGGGTCCGCCATCTAACGTTTTTTTTTTTTTTTTTTTTCAACTAGTGCTTATTTCGCGAATGGTAACACTTAGCTCATGTCTGATTTGACAGATAATTAGCTTTATCCTTCCGCTGAACGAATATGGTTGTGTATACGCTTGAACAACGCTGGGAAATATTGCGACATTACTTTGAAAATCATGGTAATGTTGCAGAATGTGTGCGAAAATTGCGTACGGATTTTGGAAGAAGAGAAGCACCGTCAGATCCGTATGTTCGTTATCTTGTGAAAAAAGTGAAAGAAACTGGCATCCTCATCGATAAACCAAAGCGTGAAAAGCCAAAAACAGTGCGTACACCCGAGAAAATTGCTGCTGTGGCAGAAAGTGTGCGTGAAGCGCCATCAACATCAATTCACCGTCGTTCTCAACAATTGAACATTTCGGAGACATCATTGAGACGAATTTTGCATAAAGACCTTGGTATGACGCCATACAAAGTCCAATTGGTTCAGGAGTTGAAGCCAACTGACCATCCAATGCGTTTTCGCTTCGCTAAGTGGGCCTGCGATCGACTTAGAGAAGATGCCAATTTTGCCATAAAAATCATCTTTTCAGATGAAGCTCATTTTGATCTTGGCGGGTATGTAAACAAGCAAAATTGTCGCATTTGGGGCACAGAAAACCCGCACGCATACATTGAAAAGCCGATATACCCAAAACGAGTCACTGTTTGGTGCGGATTTTGGTCCAGAGGCATAATTGGGCCACTTTTCTTCGAAAATAAGCAAGGAGTGGCCGTTACAGTCAATGGCGATCGTTATCGGGCCATGTTGAACGAATTTTTGTTCACAAAAATTGAAGAGGAGGATATTGGCAACATTTGGTTTCAACAGGACGGCGCTACGTGCCACACAGCCGAAGCTACACTCGATGTTTTGCGCCCTGTTTTTGAAGATCGCATTATCAGCCGCAGAGCTGATGTCGTTTGGCCACCGCGGAGCTGCGATTTGACACCGTTGGACTATTATTTGTGGGGTGCCGTAAAAGATAAGTGTTACGCCGACATGCCAGGACAATATTCGTGAAGCCATTGGTGAAATACAGCTGCACACAATCGATAATGTGCTTAAAAATTGGACCGATCGTGTAGGCTACTGCATGGCCAGCCGAGGCAGCCATTTGAATGAAATTATTTTCCATTATTAACCGGAAGGATTGTACTTTCAAATAAAAAAAGAAATTTGAGAAAATATTCAGTAGTTTTTTTTTATAGCATTTTCAAAAAAAAAAAAGTTATTTGGCGGACCCTTTACGTTCAAGTTTGTAAAGAAGAATCTTGTGGTCTACTCTGTCAAATGCTTTGCTGAAATCAGTATAAAAGGCATCGACTTGATTACCCTTAGATATTTCAGTAATATCGAAGTTGGTAAATAAAAGAAGGTTTGTAACAGTGGATCTGTTTTTTGCAAAACCATGTTGAATATAAAGATTGAAAAAGTGCAGCAGATATTGCGTGCTTCATCAATTAACTGACCTTCATAGCAGAAAGAAGCTGGTCGCTATTTTTTTGAGAAATGATAAAATTCCAAAAAAATTTCAGCGATGATTTAATTTTTGATTCAATATCATTAATATAGGTTGAGTAGGCAAGGTTTATAGAAGTTTTGAACTCAGTTCTGAGTTGGCGATATAAAGTATAGTCATCCTTCAACATAATTGAGCGCCACTTCTTATAGGCTCTGTTTTTAAGAATTTTAAGTCTACGCGTTACATCATTTTTAAGATTATTAATTTGAACAACAGGGACAAAATCAAAAATTAAATTGTTTAAAATGCGATAAAGTACCGAGCAGAGTTCATTAATTTCTAAAGTTAAGAATGTACTCCAGTCAAAATTGCAAATCTCATTACAAATGACCTCATAGTTTGCATTTTTAAAATCAAATTTGAAGGAAGTAGACATTTTTAAAACATTAAAATCCAAATGACAAAACAAAAATATAACGAGGGATGTAGATATCTTCAGCAACAAGAGGAGTTGGACTTCTAGTAACATAGCTTTCGTCGTTGTTATATTAGAAAATACAAGATCCAACGAACGATTTTGGTGGTTCTTAATTGGGTTCAGTTGAAGAAGTCCAATGTATTGAAAGGAATCGATGATTTCGGCACCAATAGGTGATAAGGATTTGGCGAGGGTAAGATAAGTACAATCAATATCTCCAGCAATCCATTCAATTTCGGTCTGGTTAAAGTCACCAAAGTCATAAAGTCTATCTACAGCAGATATGAGACTCTCCATATAACGAATAGCATCCAAGTATCTAATCACAACAGGAAGCTGAGATCTAGGTGGTATATAGACACACACGATGTAGACTTTTGATGAGGCCAGGTCAAATTTACTGCCGCAGATTTCAATATCTGAGAACTCGTCAAGATTCAGATCCTTTGGATTTAATTAAACACCACCAAATCGTTCAAACGAGCTATTAGCAGGCGATCGATCACCTCGGTTTAATGAAAAGTAGTCTGGGAAAATAAGGGAATTCGAAAAGTTTTCATCCAATCCGGTCTGTGTGATGACGATGATATCAGATGATGAGCTGTAGACATTTAACAAGAAGTTTGTGCATTTAGTCCGGAGCCCTCTCACATTTTGATAGAAGAAGGCGAGCTCGCTATACGCTTTTTGGGGTCTTGTTAGAGTTGCTAGGGCGATGTGTAAACTCCTTAACAATCATGTTTTTGGGCCAAAAGTTATGGTTAACTAAAGTTTTTCCAATTTCTGATGGCAGATATTCGGCCCGGTAGGTTTATCAGCAGTAAGGCTATCGGATCCAATGCCATTGATTTGTATATATGTAATTTAAAATGTCTTCAGGTTTAGTACCATATTGTAACGGTGCTAAAAATACGGCAAAAGGTGGAGGCACAACTCTTCGTGTTCGTGTTATTGTAAAACGATGTTCAGTTTTTTTTTTTTTAACTTATGTTTACCAATTTTATTTCCTTTTCTATGTGTTCACCGTCATTTGAATAGGGTGAATGTCTGATAGGTAAGCACGCAACAAGACTTGGTGTTCCCTCAAATGGTTTTTGTAGACGCTGTAGTGATGAGGGGGAGGAGGAGAAAACTGTCACCAACCTTCTCTGCTCCTGCCCTGCTCTTTCTCGGAATAGGAAAATCCACTTAGATCTTCTTTAACGCCCTGAAGACCTCATTACTAATGATATTAGGAGTTTATTACGCCTCATTAAAACTCAAAATACGGTACAATTAGGCGTAGAGTAATATATGATACGGACCCAATATTAGTCTAAGTGTGCTGGCGTACACTCAACGAAAAACATGTGTAAAATTTACCTAAATCGAGTGCTAAGTTGCATAAGTCCTAAGGCCGTTTTGAGCTTACTTAGTTTTAATGCAAGTTGCGTTAAATTGCTTAGGCAAATACGCTGTCACATTATCAGTGTAGAATTACCTTAGATATAGCTTGAATTATCCATGTTTGCCTAAGGCAATATTTCCTAAGACTAAGGTGATTTTTGCCAATTTCTTTAGCCAACAACTGTGTTGAATTGCCTTAACTACTAGGGTAATAACAAAATGTTTTTGCCTTAGAAATTGCCTAATTTTTGCAAGTTTGTTTATTTGCTAGCCTAAAGTGGATTAAATTATAGATGGCTTTTAGCCATAATCCTAATTGAAAGTCAAATTATTTATTTTATTATAGTATTATATTTTATTTATATACCGGACAGTTTCACTTTTTTTTTTTGTTTTTTAAGGCTTGCATCATTATTTTTGTTGTTCATATTTCTGCTTATTCGAATGGCTTCCATCAACTGTTTTATTGAAATATCCCAGTAGTCACCATTTCATCATAAGAATCTATAATAAAAAAAAAACATTTTTTTAAACATAAATTTCTTTGTCCTCGATTTTATTAAACAAAACTTACCTTCTTCATTACATTCCTCGACAACATTTGTGTTCAGCTTAATTTTTTCTAGGACTTGAATGTCCATATTTGGGGACATTTTGGACATTTTTCCTAGAAATAAAAAGTTGTTGATAATGAACGGAGGATGTTGTTTTTCATCAGCAGTTATAGTCCATAATGGAAACTATTGAAACTATTTATAAAACTCACCTTCATATTGTAATAGAAGCCAGCACGCAGTTTTAATTTTGTAATTTTGTAATCAAGTATTACCGCTGTTTTGCTTAAAAATGTAACCACACAAAAAAAAATGTTGCCTTACGGAATACTTCTTTTTACCGGTTTTGCAAATAGAATGATTAATTTTTGGACGCGAATTCAACTTCCGAAAGTTACCCCAGGCGTAAGGCAAAATTACATTAGGCTTAAGGTAACGTTACATAGTTTAAGACAATTAAAGATGTCTGCTTAGATCTAAGGCAAAACGCCTTTAGGCCTAAGGTGAAGTTAAACAGCTCCCGAAATGATTAAGATAAGTTACCTAAGTCTAAGGCAAAATTACTTAGTTTACCTGACAATAAAAAGCAAAGATAATAAAAAAAAACATAATATTTCTTGGTTAAAGCAACTAAGCATTTTAAGGCAATTCAGCCTATTTTTCATTAGTTAGGTCGTACATAAATGTGCTTATTTTTAAGGAGAAATATGCTTGACTAATAATATCCATACAAAAAACTTTACCTAATGCGGTTAAGGCAATATTACACAGGATTTTTCTCTGAGTGTATGCTGGCAACCACTTCAACCTAACCTATGCACCACAGGATCTAGCATTCTGCCAAATTTCACTATTCTAGGATGGTCGGAAGTGCTTTATAATTTTAATGATCATCATCTATGTAAGTCATTCAGTCAGTTACGGTTTTTGTGATTTTTGAAGTCCCTTTATGTTGAGAACCACTAATGCTACAGAGAGATGGAATTTGGTGAGATGGACCTTTTTAATGAGCTTGCTATAAGTTCGAAGATTTTGTTCCTGTAAAAAGGGTGTGTGCTGTTACTAGAGAATTTGGCTGGGGCACTACCGTGTCCTTTGATTATTAGTACCACGCAATATGTATTTGAGAATCTCGAAGTAGAAGAAGCGCCCTTGGACTATAGGTAGTCTTTCTTTCCAACCCAAAAGTGCGCAAATAATTTTTCAATAATTCCCCAATTCACAATTACAATAAGCTGTCGAAAATAAATAGAAATAGTACACTCAATTTTTTTACTAGGAGCCGTGTCTATTAATAAGACCCGCGACTAGTGATAAGAACCCGCTCGCGAACAACGTGAACAGCATTATTTGATAGTGCGTCATTTCACAATTTGAGCGAATCATTCGTCACATTTAAACACGCACACAAAGTTTTAGTTAAATATTTGTATTTATATTTGTATTTGTTTTCTGAGTAAGTTTTCTTATGCTAATAGTATTTTTTAAATTAACTTATTTCTATATAGACAATTCGAGATCACAGATATTTGCTAATTAAGTAATTTAATATTTTGCGAGATAATTTATTCACGTTTAACCGCCAAGTTCATTGTGTTGTTGATCCAATTGACGAACGAAGACACCTTTACGAACACGGAGGGTGCATTTGCCTGACCGCAGGGCATCTTGCCCCACGACACGATGCCAATGATGGTGGACTGACCAAAGTACATGCTTCTCTGAACTAGGGGTCCTCCCGAGTCGGCTGTACAAATGCTGTTGCCTCCGTCCAGTGGCCCTGTACAGAGGTTGGTCTCGTGCAATGACAGTCCGAGTTGGCCGAGTACTCCTTCGCAGAGGTCGAGGTCCAGAATCGGCATATCCGTGGCCTGCAGCTGGTTCGGGAATGACGGCACTGCTGTTGTTGATGTATTGCCCCAGCCGTAGAGCGTTGCTTCTCCATGGGGCAGATCGTCCTGTTTGGGCAGCTCAATAGGCTGCACGAAGTTCGTGAATTTAAACGGCGTTTTGGTGTAAATCAGAGCGATGTCGTAGGGATTCACGCCACCCAAATACAGTTCGTGAGTGACAAAATGATCGATGCTGCGACGCTGGATGTTTCCACCCTCCTCCTTGGAGTGAATGTCATGGCAACCGGCAACCAAAACTGAATTCTCAAGTGCTTCCTTTGACTCCAGGCAGTGGGCTGCTGTCAGTATCCAGTTTTCGTTGATGATCGTTCCCGCGCAGTAGTGTAGCGATCTGCCGCCCGGTGACATGTACTGAATGGATACAATGTACGGCGCTGAATGTGGTCGAGCCTCTCGTTTGTCCAAGGACTCGATGGGCCAACTGCGGCGTTGTTGTGATTTTTGTAGGTACTCCAACCGGGTTGGGTGCGGGTGTAACTTGCCCGAGACGTTCGACCCCACGACTACCATCAAAGTGATTAGTATACAGAAAACAATTAAATTTAGAACGGTAATCTTCGGGCCTGATAACATTTCAAATAGCGCGAGCTCCACGGTTTCGGATAACGTATTGTCTCCTTTGTAACTTGAAATCGTACGTCCACACTGAATAACGTCTTGTGTGACTATGCGGTTTCTATGGGGACTGTGGGAGCTTTTATAGTTTTCTCCCCAGTGAACAGTGAGTAAGCGATGTTTTATCTGCGCGACGCGAGCGTAATTCAATGAGTTATGCTGGAGGTATGGATGGACACATATTTTTTATTTTTTTTTTATTCACTTTTGATTTCGATAAATTAAAAAGTAATTCGAATTATATTCTTGGAATATCGTCAGCCGGTGGTGTAAATTCCATTGGAGTGAGCCAGAGGCACGAATGATCACCCATAGGGTGCTTCCCGGTTGAGTGTATGTATGTTCTAGGGAAATTACGTTCGTTTGCTTATCACCACGTTGCGGGTGATTGAAAAGAGGCACGCGCTGATAAGATGGTTTTTGTTTTAATTGAAAACGAGTTTCGCCTTGCGAAATCATCAAGTATAGATATGGTAAGTGTTGTTATCGGTATGGGTGTACGCATATACCTAAAAGATGTTCCAAAGGTCGCATGGAAGTTCACATGAAGAACCTAATGTCGCACATCCATCATGGATTAATCAAATGCGTGACAAATTGTGTGTCGCCGAAAAAGTTTGATAACGCAAAGCAAATAGATACAGTACAGCATATATATTCTGCTTGGTAGTGCAATGGACCGGAATGGGGGATGATTTTTTAGGACTAATCAGGGCGCTGAAAAAGAGATGGACCCTTACGGGCAGCTCTCACATCTCCGAAGTCGCTTACTGACACGGGAAGTTGAGGGTTGTACGTAGGGTTAACTACCGAATTAGATAAAAAAAACAGTTGTCAAGCAACCAAGAGGCCCGGGAAAACCGAAGAAGTGCAAATCGATACCCACCATCTGTTGATCTTGAGGCCGCATCTGGTAGCATTTATATAGAGACGAGTTATATAGAGACATGTCAAGTTCCCTTTCAAATTCGTCAGGTTGTGAAGAATGACGATAGAAAACACACTGCTCCATTACAGTCGAAAATAATTTAACCGAGCCCTTTGGTGTTAGAAAAGACAGGTGACAGGTGATACGCTGTCATGTGACTTCTTTTCATCATACATTCCATTCATACTTAAAATAATTGTCCGAAACTCACAGGCCAACATACAAAGCACGATCTTCAAAAGTCCGTCCAATTACTTGTATACGCCGATGACATTGACATCGTTGGCAGAACTCAGCAAGCTGTCACTGGCGCGTTTGCAAGTATTGGGACAGAAGCGACAAAATTTCGTAGACTGATGAAATTCGACAAAATTTTACAACAGAAATTGTCAGGGGCAAACCAACTAGCGAGAATCTTTGTAACTCCTCGCGTCTTCACTCAAAAATGGGTTTAGTTGTGAACGAGGGCAAAACCAAATATAACCTGTCAACAAGAATTGTCACACAACATCGCCGAATGGAACGGAACGTCACAATAGGGCAACTATAACTTTGAGGTAATTTGGCGCAACAGGTCCGTATAGGCACCATAGGCCTGTAGCTTCTCACAACCATTCGTTTGTGTGAGTTTTTTTTTTTATTTTTTGGGACGAATGAAACAATTTTATACCGATTCCGAACGGCTTAATTGATAAGCTTTTCCATGACATTTATACTCTCGGATGACGTTCGAAAGATGTAATTTGTGTGTTTCCGGGGATCGAACCTGGGACCCCTCACACAGTAGTGAAGCACACTAACCAATGAGTCACTGCGCTCAGCGAAACTTTGAAAATGACATCACCTCAAAAATCAAGCGAAGAATTACGCTTGTCAATCACTGTTTCTTTGGCCTAAGAAGGTGATGTAAGTCCTTGTCAAGAAGCTCTAAATCGTTATATAATTCTTCTGTCCGTGTTTGTTACCGTACTCCTCCTAAACGGCTGGACCGATGTTAATGAAACTTTGTGTGTGTTTGAATGGGTCTTGGGATGGTTTATATTCACAATTGGACCCGATAGGTGGCGCTGTGATGCGATTCCACAAAAGTTCAAATAGTAACCACTCAACAATCAATAAAAAAATTAAAAAGCAAAAAGTTCATGAATAAAATTACAAATAATAAACACTCAACAAAAAAAAATCATGAATAAAATTTCAAATAATAAACACTCAACAAATAAAAAAATAAAAAGCAAAAAGCTCATAAATTTCTCGACTCCCGTGGGAGTTATAGTTGTAAAATTGTAGACATTGATGTGCATTGTCCAAACAAACAACCGCGCGAAGTATGGGCGGGATTCTTGGGCACACGTCTAAGGAAATAATGGTCGAAGCACACGGAGTACAGAATCAATCTGGACACATCGCTTAAATAAAACGGCCGCAGAAGAATTGACGGACAATGAAAATGTACCTACGAGCTGGCAAAACAACGTTTGCCGAGTCCGCTAGTCTATTATATAAAAATGAAGGTTCCGACTCACTGATCATCAACGCCCAGCCCAAACCCTTGGCTCTAAAAAGCTGAAATTTGGCACAGAGGTTCCCTTTATGATGTATACAAGGATTAAGGAAGGATATTTCGAAATTCAACCCCTAAAGGGGTAAATGGGGGGGGGTCAAAGTTTGTATGGGAAGATTTTAATTTTTCATCCGATCGGCTCCAAACTCAGTTTTTGTAAACTAATTTCTCCGATTTTGGAAATTCAATCCTTAAAGGGGTAAAAGGGGGGGTCAACGTTTGTATGGGAAGATTTTAATTTTTCATCCGATCGACTTCAAACTCGGTTTGTGTACTCTATTATAAGAAATAAAGGTAATCATTTTTTTCGATTTTGGAAATTTTGCTTGGGGCCCGAGTTATTGGCGATCACCCCTTTTAAGGGGGCCATTTCTTAACTCACGAACCGTTCGTCGTATCGATTTGAAACTTTGTAATGCGTCCAAACCTCATCGCTGTTAAATATGCTGATCGCTTCATCTAACTCCATCGAACCTACTCCAAAGATATTCAAGCGGAATTCTTTAAGAATTCCTCACGATCTTTCCGGTTGCATATGTTGAACAGTATAGGAAGATCTCGGAAGTGTGGAATATAACAAAGGATTGGCTAACTAAGAAATATATTGTGTCCCGCATAGATAGTGGCTCAGTCTGATATAGTATGATCTTTGTTGAGATTCCTGTGCTTCACAAACAAATTGATCATATCTATATTTTTGAACTGTTTTCACCCCTATTAGTGAAAACAGTTCAAAAGACATATTTTCCAGAGATACTAACTGCTCTTTAGGTACTTTCTTAGGTACCTATGTCCCCTGCGTGATATATAAACATAAAAGAGGGAACTAACTGACTGTGAAGGAATCTCTGTGCACCAAATCCTGAGGACCGCGCACGAAGCCGCGGACAAAAGCTAGTAAACCATATAAATCATCATCACTAGTCCTGCTATTTGGCGCATCAGCATGCACATTAGTAAAGGCGGATGTAAGAATATATCATTGGTCGTTTGGAACTCCAGATTCTTCGAGTCTTTTAGGCCCTTTTTGCGTTGACGGATGTTGGGAAAGGACATTTTACACCAAACTTTACAAGCTGTATAGCGACATAGGCCAAAAATTGAGAATCTGTCGTCTAAGACGGCTAGGACATGTAGAACGAATGGACATTAGCAATCCAACCCGTAGTTTCTTCGACTCCAACCCAGAGAGAGAACACAGTAGAGGATGACCTCGCCTTAGGTGTCGCGTACAAGTGGAAGGGGAGCTCAACCAACTTGAAGTGCGCAACTAAATGAAGTTAACCAAAGACCGAACTAACTGGAGAGGCGTAGAATTCGACGATCTTTGAGACAAATTGGCTGGGGTTTTCACACGGGATTCAAAAAAACCCATGTGGACGGAATTTTTAATGAAAAAATAAAGTGGCGGATTTTGACAAAATATTTGGGAACCAAGGGCGAGAGGATTACAAGTTGGAATTGGGGTCTACGGTCTAAGCATACCTAGGCTCTGGCACTCACAAATGTATTTTTTTTAATAATAAAATTCATAAAATTTCTCTCAAACTTCAAATTGACTTCAGTATACACGATTACTTATAATTTTTGTAAAACTCTTTTGCATAAGTTGCTCGCATGCTATATAGTTGCCTGCTGCTTAAATGGTCGACTAGATTTAGAACTGCAAACGATATCTATTCAAATATTTACCACGTTATAGTTATGCTGCAGCACGACAAGCTTATTCAAGTTTAAATTTTAATCAGTTATAATACACGGCAAGTGCATATATAACTGTCACGAGACATATTTTATTTTAATCGTAGTCTGTGATTGTGATAGATTATCTTTATACTACCTACATACTTTCATAATCTAAGGAAATGACAACTACACACATACATATCAACAGTTTTCTTGTGATAAGCTATCAAAAATACCTAAATACCTGAACTTCCTTATCAGGACTGTAAATGGGGCGGACAAGATCTCGAGTTCTTAACACGTTTCAATAATGCTCATATTGAGAGGCCGATGCCTTCGTTGACATTGACCAAGACCTAGCAGCAGCTGTTTACTCAGAAAACTTATCAGTTATTGATTTCAGTTCGATTCATTTATTTCGATCGTTACATTGGCAAAGTAAAGTCGGAGTGATGTCGCTACTAGACATCAAATTTCGTATTATGAACTCGAGACAATACGAGTAGAACCCAAGAAAGCTATTAATTCAATGAAATTATTCTCTGCTGATTATAAACTGAAAGCTTCGTCCGGCTCTCTTTATCAGTTCGCTTTAAAAAAATTGACAATGGCGAATTATAGCGAAAGCTGGCATACAGTGGTCCAAAGAACAAAAAAATTTGCCTATGAAACTTGTTTATTAGAAACATTTTAAATCGGGGGCCTAATTCAAGTTCATATTTGTATAGTTCACGATGGCCCTACTTCGACAGCGGAATTTTAAGTGCATTTATTAGCATTATATTATTTCGATGTAGCACTTGATACATCATCTAATTAATGCAAAAGGTCCTTGTAAAGGGTGTTTTTTTAGAGGTTTCGTTTTTAAACTGAAACTGAACTGATCTCTCCTGAGAAGAGATCTCCATATAATACCACTTTACTCTAGATGGCGCTTACAGTCTGTGGTAGACCACGGCCTGAACTAACAAGCCCCTCAAGCCAGCTGGATTTCTAGCTATCTGCCTCCAGTTACACACACCAAGTTGGTTGATTTCGCTTTCCAGACGCCACCTGCGGTGGTGTTTTCACCGGATTCCAACTCTTCAGTATATCTTCCCAACTCTTCAGTATATCGAGTTAGAGTCTACCACCGTCTTCGCATGATAATCTTTGCGGGCTTTTGGTCGGTTCTTGTGTTGTGTATCCCTGGAAACATCGTTTTACCCTGTGGTAGATCTTCCTAGCACCTCTCCCTCAATAAATTCGATCGCCCACTTTTCGTGTTCGGTCTTTTTCATTCTGAGTAATCGATGTTCCCCTTCCTTGTTTGTCTGTAGTAACAACTCTGGTTTTGCTCTGCATCATCGATTGATAGGCTTCATGTGCCTGCCGGCGCTCCTCATCGAACCAGGGGTTTCGCTGTTGTCGACCAGTAAAACGCAGCACATAGGTGATGGCACGTTAATATAGTTGCCACTGATCCTATGTACTTAATCCTGATTATGTGTAGCTTGCTTAGGAGGTATGGCCGTCTCTTGCGACAGTAGCCTTTCGACATTAAATATCTTTACAGCCTCCGGATGTTATGCGTGTTAGATTTCCGCATCCGTTCTTTGGCGAGTCTATGTTAGCCGCTCGGTACGTTTGGACAACGCAATGTGATCAGTTTTATAGAACGTTATAAGACTGCCATGTCCCCTTGCGTAGGTATATGAGGTGTGGGAATCGTGTACTGGCAGTGACTAGGTCCAAATATTCCCTTCTTTCCGATTCTGGCGTTAAAGTCGCCAAGAACAATCTTAACGTCGTACTTCGAGCACTTTTGGTTCGGCTTTGAGAGAGAAGAGAAGAAGAGAAGTTCGAGAAGATCTTAGAACACTTCCTTGGCCGTGTCATCCCTCTCCTGTATCGGGGCGTGGGCTGATCTGTAATGGTTTTGACGGTAATACCGCCAGTTTTTATGGTTCTTAATATTTTTTTTTGGTATCTTTACAATAACTCCGGCCTTCTAGTCCTTGGTTCGGGGTATGTTTCATTTATCGCAATGAGTGTTATTAATATAAAAGCAGTCATTGCGGTATCTACTTTCAAGAACTCTGCTAATATGACTTCAATTAAAGTTGTTTTGTTTCCGCCAGAAAACGCCCAAAAAAACGCCCCAAACAACGACTCTATAAAGCTTCAAAAATGCTTCAAAAACGCCACAAAAATGTCTCTAAAAACGCTTCAAAAAACGTCACAACAAACGCGGTGGAAAACACCTAAAAAAAGGCACCTAAAAACGCTTCTAAAAATCCCCCATAAACGCATCTTAAATGCATCTAAAAACTGCTCAAAAAACTCCCCAAAAACCACGACAAAGAAAATCCCAAAAAAAAAACGCTGCTTGTGGTCACTGTTGGATTTGGACGGTGCCGTGACATAAGGCCATGCGACATAGGATCATATTTCGAAATATGGCCCTATAACGCTTTCGGAAAGCGACATAAAGCCATATTCGTTTAAGGCCATAATGGCCTAAAAGATCTACGCATGTGGAGAAACTGGGAGTTCATTGATGTCCTAGCGCAATCTGAATTTTAAATGATTACTTGTCAATTTTGTTAGAATTTCTTCGCACATTTGTTGAAGTATGTCTGTTTTTAGCAAGTGACATTTTTGACAATTTTAATGGAGCTCCACAACCTCACCCATGGTCAAGGATATTGCTAATTGTTGTGAATTGAAGGAAACAATAAATCACCTACGAAAAGCTGGGAACCGGTGCCATTTCAGCTCAGCTATCCATTTCTCGTCAGGACGCCGTCACACGTCTGATTCCTCGTTGGCACTTTGAGTAGCTCTCAATATTCTCTTCCTCCATTCGCGTTTTAGCTTTCACCAGGACTCAATCATGTATTTACCATCATGTGGATCCCAACTCTGTTTATACTTTCAGATATTGTAATGTTTGTTTTGTGGTTTTCTTCAATTCTCTGTTATACATTCAATTGATGCGAAATTAAATTTCCAAATATGCAGACAAATTCAATGACTGGCATAAAAAATATTGCCAAAAAATACACCACTAAGGACAGATGAAACGCTCGCTCCTCCAAAATGATCACAAGGTATTTTTTTATTTAATTTCACCCCAGACACTCCAATAAATTCCACAATGGATGCCATTGAAATTCTTTAATTACTTTAGTCGAGTATAAGGTTTTTGGCCTTTTAGATGAAATGCCATCAGCAGCAAACTCATAATAATAACCCTTCCAGTTCCTCCACCATACAGTAAGAGGGGAGGAGGGAGGGATAGGTTTTATTTATGTCTGTGATGCCTTTGGTGTGTTTTTGGGGAACTCCACCAAGTACACCAGTGCCGCGCGATGACGACAACATAGTCAAGTGCTGGCTGTTTTAATTAAAATCAGTTAAGAGGAAGAGAGAGCAGATTTACGACACTATATTTGAAAGGATTGAACATCTTTACACATGAATAGAGGGTTTTAGTACGTTTTAATTATGTCAGCCCCTGTCTTTATTCAGATCAAAAGTTTTGTATATAGAATGAGCAAACGGATGAAGTGTGTTTTGATTTAGTGATAACAGTGAAATATGTTAATAAAGACTTGACTTAGACCGTGGTTTGGGGAATTTCCTCTGCCATCGTAAAAGTAACACCTTATTTGTAAATTGTAAATAAATTTGTAAACTCCAAAGGGTACCATTTTGTTGTGAGGTTTAGCGCCATCTAAACGTGGGTGCGCTGATCAAGTGCATTCTTGTGTTAAGAGCCTAACAAGTCCGAAGATAATTCGCATGCGAGTTGATTTTAATCGCCTTCTGCTGAGAATATCGCAGCTTTGGCTGAAGATGTCGCAAAAGACTCCGTAGTATCAACCAAACGACTAGCAACGCAATTGGGCATCAATCAGCGGAGAATTTTGCTGACATTTACATTACAACCAAAGAACATCAGGTGACAACTTTTGGGCCACCGCTAAACATAAGTCGGAGCTTATTTTCCAGGAAATAGCACACATCAATGATTACTATACCCAATGGGTATTCTGATAACGTTAGCTTTCCAATTTAGCAAATAGTATTTTTTTTCCATTAAACGTGTTAAAAAAACGCGGGAAAATCCCTCAAAAATGACTAAAAACGCGCCTAAAAACCCGTCAAAAAACGTCCCAAAACGCCTCATACCTAAGGTTATATATTGCAGGCCACACTTCAGCGAAAGACGACATTTTAATTTTAATTATGTTTTTTTTTTTTATTTTAGTTTATGAGAAATTCTTATCTCCCTATTATGTAAGACAACTACAACTAAAGTTGAGTTGTCACTTGGTTTTATTTAATTCAAAATTCAGTATTGTCCGTATTGTAATACACAACCTTGATAGAAAGATGGTAGTGGTTGCCTATAAGTTGTTAGTTAGTTTATGTTGTGTGAAAGTTGAGTTGAATTGAAGACAACTCAACTCAACTAAGTTGAGTTGTCTTGCATAATAGGGGCATTAGATTGTCCAAAATATTGGCCTCAGTTTTTAATAAGTTGTAGATAAGGATGGGCTGAAGAAAAAGGTACAAGAAACTTAAAGAAACTCTAGGTCAACAAGCTGAAGTAACGGTGAAATTTAGGGAGAGTGCTGCCACCAAAAAAAAGAAAAGTGAATCCGGTAAAATCTGACCGAATGACCGGATTTTTATTTTCTAAATCCAGTCAACTGTCAACAGTTAAAATGTGTATTTTTGAAATGAAACCCGGTCAAAAATAGAAAATACCTATACCTAACCTATACAATTTACGAATTTTTATGTTCACCTGCATTATCGATGTTTAGAAAATGTTTTTATAATATGTGAATATTGAGTTTGTGAATTTGTTTTTTATTTCATTTGTTTAAAATTTACTAAAACTAATTTTTCATTTTATATGACATGTTTTAAGTTCTGAAATACACTTTTAGTGCATGGCCATACACGCTTTCCAATGAACGTCGTGTCACACAGGTGCGACACAGGTAGATTTTGAGTGAGTAAAGGAGAAAGGTAGATAGCATAGAAAATGCACAGAAAATCCACTTTCAGAAATAATTCTGGCACGTTATTTTTGTACCATTGTGCTTTCGATACAAATCTTCATTTGATATTCGCGTTGATAGAGTGAGGACGTCAAAAACGGGCGTCCGCTTCGGCTTAACTATAGAATTTCTTTGTGTTTTCAATTTCACTATTCTTTTACCTGTCAAATTTTATTTCACTACAATGACGCCTGAGTGTAGCCAAATCAATAATGGATGTACTAAGGCCGTGTGCCAATTGGGCTAAATAATTATTCTTGGATAATTTTCTGACACTTGAAAGGAGTAGTTCACCAAACTCCAATCTGAGATTTATCGAATTTCAAACTTTAATTAGTTGAAATTCATTGTTTAATTTCCTCTTCAACATTCTAGCAAAAGAAAACGTCAAAAAATTAGCCAATAAGATAATTTATTATCCTGCTCCCGGAGCAGAATTCCATGCGTAATATTGTAGGCCCATTATTCGCATTAAATTGGTTTTTGTTTGAACTTGGGAGCATGTTCGTAATGTATGGCAAAGTTTTATTAAAATTATAGAAATCTATCTCTATTTATAGTCAGTAGGGCATTTTTATTTTTCCAGTCAAAAAAGAGTTTTCCGGGTAAAAACATTTTTGGTTCCGGTCAAAAAACGGTTAGGCCGGATTTCAAAATTTTCTCCGGCCAGAGAGATTTCGGTCAGATATGGCTTAATTTTTTTTTATGAACTAACTTTATAATTCAAAAGCAACATTTTAATGGCAAGATTGAGTTTAACGATTAAGTTTAAGTGCTCCAAAAAACGCACAATTATAATTTTTTTTTTTTTTTTTTTTTTTTCAGTTCCACTTTACTGACAGCTATAACCGACACATAAGTAAAAATTGAATTAGTGATTTACAGATTAAACAGCAGGGGAAATGTTTCGGATGTTTGGAATTTGGACATATGCCTAAGGACTGCAAAATCACTAACAGAACAAAGTTGTATATAAGATAGCAAAGAAAAGCGGCAAGGAACCCAATTGCATGATACATTAAGATTCAAGGAATCATATCGCAAGGAGCCATCGATGTCCGGAATACTAAAGAGCGGTGGATAAGAACCGATTATGAAACTTATCCAAATAAACCTCAACCACTGAAAACAGTCTTAGGATATGTACTGAGAAAATCTGCCAAAGAACAGACAGCCCAAGTAGTCGTAATATCAGAACCATTCCAGAAAACACAATGTTGTAGGCATTAGATTGAAGCTAAGAATATGCAAGTAAAGTCTACGGTTTTGTGTGGGTAAACGTTAAAGACGTATATAATGTACTTTGTACCTGCTTAGATAGGTTCTTGTTTATCAGGACAATGCATATCAATGATTTACGATCGCGCCCATATTTTATTAAATTGTTTTAACAAGCAATAAACGTCTACATATTAACCAAATTTCTAGGCTTAAGCTCATATAAATAATGTCAAAATATAGTTTAACTTTGTAATTTTGGATATTGAGCGCCAGGTGCCAGGTGCCCATTTCTTAAATTTCGACCAAACTTTAAAAGACAAAAGCTTTCTGGGCCTGCCGCAGCATGTATGGTAGAACCTGGGGGATCTCTCCAAAAATCACACACTGGATCTACACAGTCATAGTCAGACCCATTATAACATACGCCTCGATAGTATGGTGGAACAAAGCCACACAAAAAACAGCCATAAAAAAGCTTAATAAGGTACAATGGCTCGCGTGTCTGGGCGCTTCCGGAGCCATGCGTACCTGTCCCACTGCGGCTATAGAAGCCTTAATAGGACTAGCACCCCTCCACATTCACATCAAAAAAGTGGCAATAAACAGCTCTGCAAGTCTGATGCAAGCGAAAGAGTTAAATATTAACGAACATCCAGAACTTATGGAACTACTTTCCGAAATTCCAGAACTTGACATGATCTGTGCGGTTACAGACCGCCTACCTAAGACACTATGCTTCAACAAACTTTTCTCCACAGAAATCTCAAATAGGGAAGCATGGGTTAGCAATAACCCACCAAATTGCCAAAACGGCCTAAAGTGGTATACGGATAGTTCCAAAATGGACTCGGGGGTAGGAGCTGGTATTTACGGACCAAATCGAAATGTCTCAATACCAATGGGAAAAAGTCCCAGTGTATTTCAGGCAGAGCTCCATGCCATCAAAGAATGCGCAAACCTCATACAAAACTCAGGTATAAAAGGCGCAAACATCCATATATTCACGGACAGTCAATCAGCTATAAAAGACTATTGACTCCAAATCAGTACTACACTGCTTCAATTCCCTCCAAACACTTAGTACCAGGAACAAAACCAGTTTATGGTGGGTCCCCGGCCATAAGGGGATTGAAGGAAACGAAAAAGCTGATGAACTAGCCAGAAAAGGCTCGGAAACCCCTTTTGTAGGACCTGAACCCTTCTGTACAATCCCCAAACAGCTACAAACTCTGCTATAAGCAGCTGGGAACGTAACAAAAACATTTCCTATTGGGAGAACATACCAGGTCTTAGACAGGCCAAAAAAGCTATACAGCCTTTCAAAAACGATGCCAAAAAGTTGCTAAATCTAAGCAGGCACGATATCAAAAATCTAGTAGGTTACCTAACAGGTCACCACGGTCTGCGATATCACCTAAACAAATTGCACTTGGTCGACTCACCGGAGTGCCGACTATGTCTCGAGGAAGACGAAACAGCTACATCATCAGCTACATTAGGAAGGTAGAGGCGCTACTACCTAAACATAAACCTGACAATTTTTAAGCACAATAGATCTTTTAGGTCAACGTGCATCACATCGGTCTGGCGAGTCAGTTAAAAAAAAAAAAAAAAAAAAAAAAAAAAACTTTAAAAGAACACTCCCGGGTCAATACCTTAGTTTTGTCAGAAAATTTAAACTCAATCGGTTCGGCGGTTTTCAATATACAGTGAGCGTCAAAAGTGAGTGAACATTAATGCGGTTTTCGTTTATAAAATAATTCTTGCGGTCGACATGAAATAACCTTAATTATTGTTATTTCGTTATCAAAATGTTTACATATTGTTGGCTTTTTAGACCTGTTTCCAGACCCTAAAGAAAACTCAAAAGAACATCGGTGTTTACTCACTTTTGACGCTCTCTGTATGTATAAGGTTTTGAGAATTTTCAAAGATACCTCTATAAATCATTTGCGCGAATAGGGAGCTCGAAAGGACGAACATTACGACCGTAAATTATACGTAAGCATTAAGTTGGATTAGCTTATAAAGGTGTGTGCGATAGAAGACTACTTATAACGTCCGTTTGGAGACCTAAAAGGGCCATTGTGAGGCCCATTTTAACCATGCCCCATGAGCGCTAGATGATTAGCGGCATGTCAAATCTATATGTATATAAATGGTGGCAAAAATGTATAGTATGTAATTCATCAATTGAGAACGGGTGGACCGATTTGGCTTACATTTTTTTTCAGTTGTTCGTAATCGCCAGGAGAAGGTTCTTCCGAAAGAAATTTTTGGGAAAATGTTCCGAAAAAGTCGGGAAATTGGAAAAATCAAAAATTGATTTTTTGTATGGAATTTTGTGTGCAATTGTTCCGGAATAGATTTTCAAATGGAAAATAGAAAATTCTTAGTGGAAAACTCGGAAAATTTTGGGGAAAACGCGAAGCCAGAAACTCCACCGTATAATTTACAGCTGAAGCTGGGATCGATCATAATCATGTTGCGGAATCTGAATCATCCGAAATTGTGCAACCGTACGCGGTTGTCCGTCGAGAAACTGATGAACAATGTGATTTAAACGATTCATCAAGGGCAAAGAGGAAGTCCTTATCCCACGAATTCCGATTATTCCAACTGATCTTCCATTCCAATTCAAGCGGGTTCAGTTCACCGTTCGATTGACTTTTGCGATGGAAGTCTGTGGGATTAATCTCGAATTTCCCTGTTTTTCGCACGGTCAGCTGTACCTGTACGTTGCCTGTTCGCGTGTTGGCAAACCGTCTTCGTTGTTTGTTTTTGCGCCGGAAAACAAATCGAAAAACATTGTTTATCACATCGCTCTCTACTGATTTCGATTCCATTCAAATAAATCACATTGAAACTTGAACTATCTGTGTTTTATTATATCACTCTGGAGTTTATCTAAAGGCGTTAAATTGGGGCGAGACGAAGTTCGCCGGGTCCGCTAGTTCCATATAAAAAACCAGTCATATCCATTTCAGGGAAATTGTTCAATCTAACGCAAAATTAACTGCTCGATTGAAAAAAATATAAAGATCTGCCAAAACCAATGTATCATACGTATTTAATTAATATAATGCAAAACAAGCAAAAGTGGAAGTGCAGCAGTCAAATTGGCAATAAAATATGTAAAATAAAAATTCTGACTTCCATTTTTTTTTGCAAACTAATCACAAAACAATCAAAATTAAATGTCACTTTGCCGCTGATGGCGCTAGAGATCTTACGGCAGTGTTGTGTCAAGAATTTTGTTGTATTTTGACAGTCCAAATCCAATCAATTTAGGCTCTCAAAATCGCTTGACAATAGCATCAAGGATGAAGTCGCAATAACCTTTAGCTTTCGCTAAAAGTCGTCAATAATAAAAAGTTACAATTTCAATTTAAAATTGTTGGGCCGCCCTGTACACATCAAATATGATAATAGATAGCCCGGCCGTCCTCCCCATTTCGAGACAACCCATTCATCAAGCCAAGTCAAGATTATTTACTTGCGTTGCCCAATCGTTAAGTGGTTTTGCAGACATGGGTTCCGGAAGAGTACCGTATATAATATTATGAGACCATTAAAAAGAAAAAGCTTTTATGTCGCACTTCAACTCCTGCGATATAACTTTTGTTTCCTTCATTTAATTAGCTCGATAAGATAACACAAGAATAACAGTAAACATTTCTAAGAATTACTCTCTTTATCTATCCCCAGTATGTGTATGCCCAAGAAGCTCCAATTATAAGTCAGCTCCAGTAGCAATTATAAGTCAATCAGGTAAACAGCGCCACGCTGAAATACCAACCTTTTAATTTAGAAATCTTGTCACAAATCTTTATGATAGGCTTTAAATAGAATCAAAAAACACCGTCGACGCCGCCGCCTTCGTTATCGTTTAAATTTAATATCTTCATGTGCGACATAGGCATTCAGATTCGGAATGGCGAATAAGGTAAAGTACACGTGGGTCCTGCTAGTGCTGCTCATCTATAATTCGCCGAGTTCAACTGGCGTTGCAGCACAAGCGCGTATTGCTGGCGGTAAGGATGCACATGCAAATAGTGCACCCTTCGTAGTTTCGCTGCAACAAGTTACGAGCAAGGGCAACATTCACTATTGTGGCGGTACCATCATCAGCGCCAATTGGGTCGTGACGGCCGCCCATTGCCTCTCGTCCAGCAGTATAGTGTATAACTCAGTGATAATAGCTGGTAGTATCCTTGTTAGTGGAGCGGCGAGTACAGCACAGAAACGCAATATCGACTTTTACGTGGTGCACGACCTTTACGTAGGAGGCACGGCTCCATATGACATCGGCTTGGTTTACACGAATACGGCCTTTAAATGGACATCAGCTGTTAAAGCTGCTTCCTTGCCCAAGGCTAACGCTATTCCAACCGGAACTGCATCACTTTACGGATGGGGAAGTACATCGACGACATCAGTTGCCAAATATCCTTCCACTTTGCAGGTAAAATATTTCCATATCTATACCGTATATATCTGTCTAAAAAGAAGTGACAAGTAAATTTAATTTTCAGACTGTCAGTTCGGTACCAATTGTGACGTTGTCGGAGTGCGAAAAAGCTCTAGGGACGTTGGCCGTCAATTTGCACGACACAAACATGTGCACCGGTCCCATGAACGGAGGGGTTAGCATTTGTACATCTGACTCCGGAGGGCCACTTATGCAGTCAAACACACTAATTGGCATCATTTCATGGGGAAAAATACCTTGTGGACAGGCAAACTCTCCGTCCGTTTATGTACGCGTTTCGGCATTTAACACATGGATTGCAACCCATCAAGTGGCTCCCAAATGAAAGCTCTACGGATTTGGTCAGTAACATTTTCTGTATAATGTGTTCTTTTAATATACGATGGAAGGAATGTATGTTGCATATGATTGATTTTGAGATGGTATAAATGAACTGGGTGAAGTGGCAAGATAGAGTAAGTATGGGTGACAATCAAGAGACTAAGATACCAAGCACAAATTCTTTCGATGAACGAAAATGATTCTCGCGATAAACTGCGACATACACAAGTCAGAACGATCAGGCTACCGTAGTCTAACTCTAACACAATAAAGGATTACATGAGATTATCCAGCTATTATGGTCGGAATATTGTCAAGGCACTGTCTTCTTAGAAAGAATGTCAAGAGGGCTCGTCGCAGTCACCATAAAAGGATTGGTGACAAATTTTATACATTTCACTGTTTACTTAAGTGAATTTCTCTTTTTTGACACCAGCTTAAGCCAATGGAATCCTTTTGCGATTAAAACCTTCAATTGTAGAAAAATATTAAGATTTCCCATTTCTGTTGCTAATGTGCCAACCATAGCCGTATTTACAGACGGATCCAAAATGGACACTGGGGTAGGGTCAGGTGTCTTCTCTGAATCGCTGGGTATATCAAAATCGATACGCCTCCCCGACTATAGTAGCGTTTTCCAAGCAGAGGTCCTGGCAGTGACAACAGCAGCCCGTGAGTCTGTGGTAAGGGCAATACCACCTGAAGGTATTACCTTCTTTATCGACAGCCAGGCAGCAATAAAAGCCATAACTGCGCCAGAAATAAAATCGAAGCTTGTGAAGTCCTGTCGCGAAGAACTCAAGGTTCTTGGTACACAGCACAAGGTATCGCTCTGCTGGGTTCCGGGACATGAGGCAATGAGAAAGCAGACGAATTAGCAAGACAAGGTTCGACAGCTGTTTCAGGACAAGCTGATCCCTCTGTGAACATCCCGCCTTGCACACTCAAGCTTGAAGCAGGGAGAAAAGCCACAAGAGAGGCGAACGCAAGATGGGCCACCTTAAACACTTGTAACACTACAAGAATGCTATGGCCGTCCTTCAACGAATCAAGAACCGAAAAGATAATGCGGAAGGATAGGAAATCCCTGTCCACCCTCGTAGGTATCATAACGGGTCACAACACTCTGCGGTACCATATGAAGAAAATGGGCTTAACGGAAGAAGAGCTTTGCAGAGGCTGCGGTGATGAGGGAGCTCTTGAGGACACAACCCACTTCCTATGTCACTGATGCCCAGGTCTCCAACACACCAGGTATAAATTCCTAGGGAGTCACTTCTTCACCGACCTAGACGAGCTTTCCAGCACATCAATAGACCAGATAATGAACTTCGTCAAATCTACAAGATGGTTTGTATGTAGCAGCACAGTAAGTAATTTGAATATAGGGTTATAATGGGTAAGGGACGACCTCTTTCCCCCACGGGCATCACAATGTGTCAGTATTGACCTGAGTGTGGCACGGAGAAATCCTCGCCAGCCCACAAACCTAACCTAACCTACTAATGTGCCTTTAGAACTTTATTTGGCAATAACGATTCTCTGTCAGACTTGAAATTTGTAGTAACTCACACCCAAAAATAACTCATTTTCTATTAAGGCAGCTGTCTAGGCACGTTTAGACCATAGATTAGTCATGAATACCAGGGCAGGAAATATAGCTCTGAAGGGCTTATAGTCTAAGGTCAGAGTAGGAATCCACAATAGTGTACATAACGACGGCGACGTAGTATCACAATCCATCCCAGATGGCTTAAAAATTGGGATATATGTAGGTTTTTACTCGGCGGCTTTTAGTTTTTTTTTTGTTTTTTTCTAAATAGTGCTTCTCTTGAAAAACTTTCAACAGTGTCTCGAGATACTTGCAGATAGGTGTTAATTCTGTGCTTAAATTCTTATAATGGAAATATGTAATGGAGAGAGTTCCAAAGTTTACTTGTTCTGTAGCCAAAATAATTTTTAAATGTGATACTAGCGGTCCTCCTGAAATCGATTAAATCTTACCCATTCAAATCAAAGGCAGTTAGGAAATGTCGCACTGATTGGGCCCCATTCTTTCATATCTGCTGGGTTACCGGAAATATAAGGTAACGAAAAGGCGGATGCTTTGACAATACCAATAATGGAAGGGAAGACGTTGAGGCCGAAGATAGACAACAAGAAAACAAAAACCCTTCTGCTATGCTACTAAATAGATCCTCTTTTATAGAAGAATCATAACTGGTGTAATCACAAACAAGAAAAATATACAAGGGTTTTCATCTGTTCTATCTTTCAGTCTCACTCTTAACAGGGGATTCACATTCACATTTTCACAATAGACCCCGAGTCTCCCTTCATAATCTAACTTTACCTCTCTAACCAAATATGAACCTGTTACAGAAGGCTGTTACTCGTGCCCTAAAACCCATCAGTTTTATGTACACAATTGCTGACAGTTCGCTACAAATATTTGACTCAGGCCCAGATCAACATTGGACTGAAGTTATAAATGGAGTGAACGATCTGTTGGTTACTTACTTACTTAAGGTGGCGCTACAGTCCGGGGTGGACCTGGGCCTCAACCAACAAGCGTCTCCAGCCAGCACGATCTTTGGCCAGCTGTCTCCAGTTTCGCACGCTAAGTTGGTTGAGGTCCCCTTCCACTTGCGTGCGCCACCTGTGTCGCGGTCTTCCTCTACTGCGCCGTCCCTCGGGTGTGGATTCGAAGATCTTCCGGGCCGGGGCATTCACGTCCATTCGCTCTACATGACCCAGCCACCGCAGTCGTTGGACCTTCACTCTTCTGGCTAGGTCGATGTCGCTGTACAGCCCGTACAGTTCGTCGTTGTATCTCCTCCTCCATACACCGTCTATGCAGACGGGACCGAAAATTACTCGAAGAATTTTCCCCTCGAAGCAGCCGAGGGTAGCCTCATCCACTTTTAATAGAGTCCATGCCTCTGCACCATAAAGTAGGACTGTGATGATTAGGGTCTTATAAAGGTTCGCTTTAGTTGTTCCAGAGAGGGCTTTGCTACCCAGTTGCCTTCTTAGTCCAAAAAAACAGTCATTGGCTAGAGTTATTCTTCGTTTAATTTCAGCGCTGGTGTCATTGCCTGAGTTCATAGCGGGTAGACAAAGTCCTTAACCACCTCAACGTTATATCTGTCTATAGTGACATTCTGTCCGAGACGTCGGTGTTGGGTGTCCTTTCTTGATGCATATACTTTGTCTTGCCCTCATTGACCACCAAACCGATTTTCGCCGCTTCCGTCTCAATGCCCACGAACGCGCCAGTAACATCACGCTGCGTTCTGCCGAGTATGTCGATGTCGTCGTCGGCGTAGACGAGTAGGTGGACGGACTTTTGAAAGATAGTGCCTCTGGTGTTAGCGTTTGAGTTTTGCACTATTCTTTCAAGAACGATGTTGAAGAAGTCACATGACAGCGCATCGCCTTGTCTAAATCCTTTTTTGACATCGAAGGTCTCCATTGTCATCCTGCACAAACGGACGAGTTTGGCAGGGATGCCAAAACTAGACATTTCTCTGTATAGCTCGTCTCTATAAATGCTATAAACGCAGTGTGAATATTTGGTCGATGGTAGACTTTCCTGGCCTGAAGCCACACTGATAGGGACCAATCAGGTTGTTGACGAAAGGCTTCAGGCGTTCACACAACACGGCAGATAAGATTTTGTAGGCGATGTTAAGAAGACTAATACCTCTGTAGTTGGCGCAGTTCAGAGGGTCTCCTTTCTTGAGGATCGGGCAGACAACGCTGAGGTTCCATTCATCGGGCATACTTTCCTCCGACCATATTTTACGGATGAGTTGGTGCATGCTCCTAACCAAGTCATTGCATGCCGCTTTGAATAGCTCGGCGGTTAGGCCATCTGCTCCAGCGGCTTTGTTGGACTTAAGCTTAGATATAGCAATCTTCACTTCGTCCAGGTCGGGTGGGCGGAATTGTTGGTCTTCATCGTCCAGGTTGAATGGTTCATTCTGCCTGACAGCGGTATTTAGTTCGTCATCGCCGTTAAACAGTCTGCAGAAGTAGTTCTTCCATATCCTCAGCATCGACTGCGATTCTACTATGACGTTCCCTTGTTCGTCCTTGCAGGCTTCGGTTCGGGCTCTGTAGCCTTGGCAGCTTCTTTTTACCCTTTGGTAAAACTTCCAAACCTCATTCCTGCTGTAACATCTCTCTATTTCCTCGATCGCGCGCTTCTCGTGCTCTTTCTTTTTTCTCCTGAGAAGCCGGTGTTCGTCTCTTCTTTTCTGCGCGTAGAGCTCACGGGCAGCTTGGGTCCTTCTTTGCAGCGCCGTTTTGTATGCCTCTTGTTTCGCTGCATGTGCTTGCCGGCACTCGTCGTCGAACCAGGGGTTTCGTTGTGGTGGTCGAGTGAAACCAAGCACATCAGAGGCGGCGTCTCTGATGGCTTTTTGGCAATGTTGCCACTGGTCTTCAATACTTGATGCTGGCTGCATAGAACCTCTTGAAAGATTGAGAGAGACTCGATCGGAGAAGGATCTGGTGATCTCTTGTGATTTTAGCCGTCCGACGTCAAACTTCCTCACAGTATTTACTTGTCTTGGCGGTGTTCGGGATATCCGAAGGCGTACCTTGGCTACAACAAGGATCTGTTGGTTATACTTATTAAAAATGCTATAAAAAATATTGTTCAATATTTTGCAACTACTAATTTGTTGTTACTATATTGAAATGAAAATACCTTCGGATTAATTATGGAATATCATTTCATTATGAACTCCTCAGCTGGCTTGGCAGTAGGCCATCCTGTCAACCCAATTTTCAATAATCATTTTCAACTTACAAACTCGATGCCTTTTCACAAATAGCTTGACCAATATGGTTCTTGTCTCGTAATTGTTCACATAGCATCGATCTTTAATCACACCGCACAAAAACAGTTTAATGGCATCAAATTGAGGCTACGTGGCACCAAAACGACTGCTTATATGATAATTGACCGACCATAGCCGTCCCTCACACTGAGGCAATAATCAATAAGCAACTGGCAATAGGAAACGTGCAATATTATCGCTCAGGATTATTTTACTTTGAATTAAATTAGAGGTCTCACATCAAAGCAACTAAATATCGCTCGAACGAAAAATGTTGCTGATTGCGACAATATTTATCGCTAGCGATACATAGCGAATGTTGAAAGCAACATATTGCTTCCTAGTAGCAATATTTGTCATTAGTGATACGTCGCTAGATAATTTTTTGAAAAATATGTCGGGTGATCCAGTTTTTAACACAAAGTTCGTAGAAATAGTGGAAAAAACATTAGATAGCTAAAAATTGCAGGCAATACTGTTGCTTCAATGTGAGAATATTTTGAAATGAAAAGTTGCGTTTTGCTTTATTGACAACTGCTAGTTGCTTAGTTTCTTATTGCTTGTTTCGTCAATGTGGAGCCGCCTCAGTGTGAGAGCCGGCTTAGTATCCTGTTTTTGTTGAAAATTCGCAATGATTAGCAACACAAAATCCATTGTCTTGAAAGCAACTTTGCAATATTTCTCAACGTTTTTAAAGCGTTAATCGATCCATGGATCAGTAGACGAACGTACTGTTATCAGACGAATCAGCGTATATACAGACGACCATCAGGATCTGGAAAACAGTATGCTCTTCCGCACTGATCCATCGTCCATTCAGCATATTCTCGAGCAAACTGAAGTCTGGCTCTACAGTCTACGGTGTTGTGGGAGTAGTGCTGTGCAAAATGGTATTAGATTTCTCCCTACCAGTCTTGTGCTTACTGTTCGATCACTAACTGCAACATAACTCACTTCCAAAAGACGAGTGCGAGCTTTTTAGCTGTACAAAAACGATCCCTCAGCACATTATTGACAACAAAGCTGTTGTTTCGAGCGGAAGTGCACCGATGTCTACCTTGACCTGGCCTCCTATTGTAAGAACCAGTCTCCCGAAATCGTCTGATGGCATCCCTTATAGTGGTTCGAGGAACACCAAGCGTCCGACGACGTTTGCAATCCGACGTTGGCTGTAGCCAGCATCTGCTAGCCCTAGCTGCTCCACTCGCGTCTAATGACATTTTTCTTTCTGATTTGTAATACCCAGAGAGTCACAAAGTCTAATTAAACACTTTCTAATATTCAGAAATAAAGAAAACAGGGATTTAAGATCATAGTAATGAAATCGCTAAGAATGTCAAATTAGGGATGAATTACAAAAGTGTATTTAATACACAAATAAGACATTGACAAAACACACACACATTCATTTTGATAACCGTTACTTCACGTAAACAAAGCTGGTGGCACTAAAGATAGGTGGGCGGTTAATTGGGCCGGTGTATAATAAATTTGTATTATGTAAATATGTATTTTAAGCGCATAAGAGCTGTCACTGTCAAAATAACATATGATTCGAAAAGAAAACAACAGATAGCCCACCCTTTATAATTTATACCTGCAAAGGAACTTGTCCTGAGTGACGTAGTCATGAAACTTTGACGGCTTATCAACTAGCCGAATAACTTATAGGCCGATTGTATAAGTTTGTACGATTGTAGATTACCGATTGATAAACAATTTTTATCAAGAGTTGATCATCGATTTTTGGATTGTAGTATTGTGAGTTTCGTTCAAAATCGACACTTGTCGATAAGCAATCGTTCGTTGACATTTGCATTTTTCTGATCAATGAGCAATAAATACAAATTGTTGTTTACAAACAAAATTTTAAGAATAAAGTGTAAATACATGTTAACAAGGTGTTAAAAGGTTAAAAATAATTGCTAAATTGAAAAAGAAATATACAGATGATAAACAAAGTAATGCTACTGACGTTTGTGTCAACTCGTCGATAACAATTCCAAACCAAAAATCAATTGACAATTATCGAGTTGTTTGCCAATCAATAATCGCAATAAGGTCCATAAATAAGACGATAACTCGAAATAGATATAGGTAGTCGTGCAGCAGGTCCATTCAGAAGCCTAGCTCTAGCTTCTCACAACCCTTCGTTTATAAAGGGAAGGTTAGGGTGGCAGGCCGCAACAAGTGCAGTCTCACTTAGGCCAGAGGAGGTCCATTGCGATACCACAGAATCTAATGATCTCACAACTACAGCAATAGCTAAGAATAAAGCGTTGGAGGCAACTTATGCTTGCATTAGCGAGTTTGCCGAGGTATTGGGAAAGGGATTTACAATTTTATTCCGTTTTTATGTTTGTGAGACGTTTGTGGAATATGGCGCAGGCGCAGTGGAAAAAACCTCATGCATTGACATATAGGACTGACAGTCGGTAACTTCGCGTTGGTTCCAATTCCAATATTACCGCTAGTACTCCGGGTTCAGAGCGGGACAATTGGGAAGCTTTCACTTTTTTGCAATGACATCTATTGTTAACAATGACGCAACAATTTGAATTTCAACGTTTTACTTTGCAAATTCACTCACGACCAATTGGTGTCTCTAGCAATCCAAGATGGTTGTCATTTTGTTTCACTTATTTTTCTCTTGGAACCACGAGCGTTTAGTTACGTTGACGTTATTTTCTGGGCTGAGATTGTATGGAAATGACATTTCACTGGCAGGTCATATAGAAGAGTATGTCAATGACCTTAGGGCTTATGGATAGTTATCGGCACTATGCCAGAAAACGCAGTTATCGCGGTATTAATGCTTAGACCACAACTAACGAGACATGTGAATCAAGGGAAGAAAATAGAAGTGTAGTTGTAACATACAGTTTTTGCCTTTAAAGCTTTCTGTGTGACAAAACCAATAACTGATTGAAAGCTAACAATATCAAATAACTTTCGTTTTTCCTAAAAAATACACACATCGTCCCTTCAATGTGAATAATGTGTACATTTTCTAATGAGTCCACATCTTGTTTCGCTATATGATCCTTGTGCAGTGAATAAGGCACATCCTTTAGATGGAAATCTTACTCTCTCTAGAGAATGCCAATACTTGAAAAAAAAACCGACATTGATTTCCATCCCCATACTGCATTAAACAAATGATTTTCGAAATTGATCACAGATACGTTTCTCAACGTAGTCTATGTGTGGCGGAACCTCTAAGCCGACAGAGATTATGTGTCAGGATATAGCTCACAAGATGGCTTTGTGATTACCTAGAGGTAGCATTTCAAAGGGAAATTAAACTCGATGCTGGATGTGTGGGATAATGCCAATCATTGCAGTGTGAAATTAAAAATACGGAATTAGCTACTGTCAGTCTGTCAGCCGTATCCAGATGGGTGTTATAAGAGGCATATCCCAACGAATTATTTTTTTTTATACTCGACGATGTAGTACTCCCAGATCTCAAAGCATACCAACCTCGGGCTCAAAGATAAGTGGACCGAGATGACTTCTTAGAGGAACCCCTACGTTGGCAACACTGGGGGCAGACGCTACTCTTCAAATTGTTGATAACGAAAAAAAAAACAAACAAAATGCAAAGCAACAGGTTTTCTGATTTCACATTTTGTTTTTATTTCGAAGAAGCAATTACACCCGGCAAGTGCATGCCAATCAGCCCTTGCCGGAAATCTCATTATAACGATACATCATTTTGGTTTTCAATCAGGTAGTCAAGTTCTAAGATAAATTTCCATTATCTACAGCCTTAGCAGTTAAATAGCTGTTACTCAGTGAGGCGCGGCGCCATTAGGTATATCGAACTTGTTTCACACAAGATGGCGCGTAGTATTCGTTTGGTGGCATTCGCTGTCATTTTACTTCTGCTCAAAGTGTCATTTTCGAGTTCAAGGATTCAACCGCGCATTGTCGGTGGATCGGCGGCTGCAGCGGGTTGTGCGCCTTTCATTGTGTCCCTGCAACAAGTAACAAGCTCTGGAAATGTCCATTACTGCGGCGGAACCATCCTCAACTCCAATTGGGTGGTGACAGCAGCCCATTGTTTGTCCTCCAGCAGCGTGGTGTACAATTCTGTGATACTAGCTGGGAGTATTCTTGTAAATGGTGGATCTAGTACAGCTCAGACCCTCCCTATTAGCTATTATGTGGTAAACGATTTGTACGTGGGAGGAGCGGCACCCTACGATATTGGACTGGTGTACACTGCGACCGCGTTCGTTTGGAGCTCGGCTGTGCAACCGGCTTCATTGCCAACAGCTGGTGCGATTCCAACCGGGACAGCTTCGTTGTTCGGGTGGGGCAGCACTTCGACAACGTCCTCGCCTGTGTACCCGGCAACGCTGCAAGTAGCCAATTCAGTGCCAATCATAACCCTAGCGACTTGTGAGAGCGCCCTAGGAAGTGACTTGGCACTGAACTTGCACAACACGAATCTGTGCACGGGACCCCTAACCGGGGGACTCAGTATTTGCACCTCGGACTCTGGCGGCCCACTTGTGCAGGGCAATACCCTGATTGGAATCGTTTCGTGGGGAAAGGTGCCCTGTGGACAGGCCAATTCACCGTCGGTATATGTGCTTGTTTCAGCATTTAACTCGTGGATTGCAGACAAGCAAGTAGTGCCGAGCTAAGTGGTTCTCCATTTGTTCTCCATTTGATGATTGTGAAGAAAATAAAATCGTTTTCTTTTATTTCTAATTGTTTGTATTTCTGCATCAACGACAATGAATAGGTATATAAAAGTTGGGAACCCCCGGCGGGATTGTGTGTGAGAAAGAAACTTTTGTGTAGGTACATATTGTGAATCGCCGTTGAAGAGGCCCCTTAAGTTCAAGCACAAGCGCAAATTATCTTCCTTTGAAACGAGACACACGCTCATCTGAGAGCTGTGCCGTGACAATTGCAGATAATAGAACTGAGGGAGAGTGGTTTCGCCTGCTGCTGCGTATGCATGTAAATTAAAATTTACTCTGACTGGCCGTATATCCTTCTTACTCGTATAATCTAATTTTCATTTGTCTCTACATGTGCACGGTGTTCATTGTTTAGCCTGTGTTAACATAAACTGAAAGAGCAAAGGTAGCCCCATTCCGACCGACGGTTTTTTTATCTTTTATGGCATCAAAGAGTGTAAGAGCGGTGTCCTCGCATGGGTAGTAATCAAGTAGGTCATGACTCTTGACTCGTGAGTCA
Organism: Cheilosia scutellata; assembly: GCA_955612985.1. Taxonomy (NCBI): domain Eukaryota; kingdom Metazoa; phylum Arthropoda; class Insecta; order Diptera; family Syrphidae; genus Cheilosia; species Cheilosia scutellata. Next base: position 72,650,865 of record OY015311.1, on the reverse strand, counting down.
CTTTTTAAAAGTGTTTATTAGGTAGGTAAGCATAAATGCAGGTTTCGACTAATGATTACCGCAGTGGCAAACTGGCAACGATACCTAATTATCTTCCAAAGTAACTACTCGTATACGCACCTATTGTAGAGAAGGGGCAAGGCTTAATTTAAGCACTTAAAATGTTTGACGCGCAGGTAGGTTAAAAACCTTTAAAGAAAAAGCACAGTCGCCGGTTGGTTTCTATTCAGAGCGCTTGGTCTGGATAAGTGGAAGACCTGCCGTATCTCAGACTGTCAAGTACGGAGACATGCTATCAGGCTGGGCTTCCTTCCCCTCCCCTTCCAACAATTTCTGTAGAAACTGCATGGACGAGGAGGAGAGAGAGAATATTCTTCACCTCCCATGCACGCCGTGCACAGCCCTCTCAGTTTGTAGAAAACTACATCTCGAAGAATATTTCTTCGACAATCTCGGCGAACTCGCTAATGCAAGCATAAGTTGCCTCCAACGCTTCATTCTCCGCTCCTGCTGGTTCAACGGGTAGTTGTGAGGTTATTAGATCCTGTGGTATCGCAATGGGCCTCCTCTGGCCTAAGTGAGGCTGCACTTGTTGCGGCCTGCCACCCTAACCTCTAGTTCAAAATCGAATCAGGAAACTTTCGAGATGATCGTCTTTAAAATGATTCATCTAAAAAAAAACTGAAATATGACAAAATTTGTAGGTCATCGAAGTTAAATCGAAACATACCTTTTTTGGTCTCTAAAGTTGGAACCGAATTTGTCACCACAGCGTACTTATCTTGCCCATCCGGGCTCGACTTGCTAAACTTAAAAACGCGAGTGTTGAGCACGAAGGAAATAACAATGTTCTGTCGAAATGATTGACTGAACGAGTCTTAGACGTCTCAGAACATGAGCCTCTCAGAAAAAGGACGTACGGCGAATGAATTCACTATAGATCGAATCAAGGGTATCGTAAGCCGTTAATATGACAGATACCTTACTTCAGCTACTTCAACATAATTGAAGCTGAGGTAAGTGGGCATTTTTCTAGTCGGAGATGGTGGGGGATGAAACCCTTTATGGGTCACGTAACCCATAGCCAATAGATGGGGAAAACCAAAAAAAACTGAAAAAACCTTTGTGATCTACCACCGCAACAGCAGCATGGAGAAAGGTCATTGTCCGTTTGAATATGGATTTGTGATTGAAGGAAAACCTAGGCAAGACGTTTTAGTTTTCCCTAGTATAAGCAGTTGATTACAATTTTCAACTGAAATTGGCGATTTCCAGATAAAATTAGATCAATCAAAATTATCACATGGCCATCGACAAGAAGCATTCGAACGTTCCGAGCGGTAAACATAGACTCAAACCACTCTCTGGTAGTAGGCAACATACATATGCAGATATCCATCATGCAATAACACCCAAAGAAGGCTGAACAAATATTTTACGTCGCAAGAGACTGCCAGAACTTTCTCCGAAAGCGTCTCCCTAAGACTCTCAGCAAACACATCACCAGTGACAACACTGCCAACGGGTCATCAAAACTACCGCCAAGAACATAGTCTATCAATCAACGCTGCAGACCGAAACCACAACTCTACCCTCTAAAGGCAAAAAAGAAGGGAGGAACATCAACTTCTCAGAAGGTGAAAGAAAGAGCACGACCAGCAGGCGGTTCAATAATTATATTAGTATAGGGAAGCTAATGCAGAGGCAATGTTCGGAAATTTTTTAGAGGGTAAACAGATTTTCCCAAGGATACAAGGCCCGATCAGATATTAACATTCACCTGGCATTACGGCCACAGTTTTAGAGCTACAGAAACCGGCAAACGTTCACGCAGAGAGCTTGAGAATACAGTGGTAGATCCACTAAGACTGCGGACTGTTAAACGACGGAAACAGCCAACAACACGCTGTCAGGCAGTACTATTAGTCAAAATTGCCGTCCATCCGACCGAAGCGGGTGCAGATAGCAGATGGCCGAGCTTCAGAGAAATAAGTCTCCTCAATGTCACAACAATTAAAGTGCGGAAGTAACACCTACGAAGAAGGGTGTCCCATATAATTCACGCCAAATGTAATTTTGGCTGAATTTCATTAATACACCTCCGAATTTCCTCTTTCAAGGCGTTGGTGGTCGTGGGCTTGTTTGCATAGACCTTTGACTTCAAAAAACCCCAAAGATAAGAGTGCATTGCCGTTAAATCGCAAGATCTTGATGGCCAATTCGGATCGCAAAAACGGCCGATTACACGATTAGGAAATGACTCATGCAGTAATTGAATTGTTCCTCTGGCTATATGGCATGTGGCACCGTCTTGTTGAAACCACATGTTGGTCACATCCGTATCTTGTAATGTAGGCACTAAAAATGGTGCAGGGAAATAAGTCCCCGGGAACTAAGTCCACTGAGGGACTTCGTTCCCACCTAGAGGGAAATAAAACCACTTTCGTGAAGTAGACTTAGTTCCCATGTAAGGTGGGAAATAAATTCCGAAAACTCTGAGTGGTTTTATTTCCCTTTCAATACACAAAATATCGCACATACTGGAAATCTGACAGTATCTAAACCCAAGCAGGGGGGTTGCAGGGGGGCAGCATGCCCCCATTCGTATTAAACTGTTGAATATGTACTAAGTTCCTATAAGAAAGTGGTGCCCACCTAACATGGGAACTAAGTCCACTTCACGAAAGTGGTTTTATTTCCCACTAGGTGGGAACTAATTCCCTCAATGGACTTAGTTCCCGGGGACTTATTTCCCTGCACCCTAAAAATTGGGCTATAATGTCACGATAACGAACACTCACTGTTAATCCCTGATCAGCCGCATTTTCGAAGAAGAATGGTCCGATAATGCATCCAGCCCAAAACCCGCACCAAACAGTCACGCGTTGTGGATGCATTTGTTTACTCAAGGGTTTTCTGAATTCCAAATGCGTCAATTTTGACGATTAACGAAGCCATCAAGATGAAAATGAGCTTCATCACTGAAGATTATTTTGTTCGAAAAATCAGCATCCACTTGTTGTTGTTCCAAAAGCCATTCAACGATCTTTCTTCGCGCTTCATGGTCAGTAGTCTTCAGTTCTTGAGTCAATTGAACTTTGTAAGCACGAAATTTCAAGTCTTTCGTGAGAATTCGCTGTAGAGAGCTTCTCGAAATGCCCGATTCTTGACTACGGTGCCATATTGATGTTCCTGGACTGTCAGCAGTACTATCGGGAACTGCTTCGATGTTTTCTATTGAACGACTTGTGACAGGACACCCAGAGTGTTTAAGATGACTAATTGATCCAGTCTACCTGAATTTTTCAATTATTCTCTTCACAGTTGATGAGTTTTAATCACTATGGCGGCCATATTTTGTTCGAAAATTGTGGACTGTAGCTGACAAACCTTCATTATTTTTCAACATATTGCTTAACAATGAAAATGCGTTGTTCCTTCGTATAGCACTCCATTTTTACTAACCCCGAACTGTCAGCTGTCACATTGTTATCTTTTTGTTTTCGTTCGCATCACTGTAGGTACTATTAAATGGCGCAAAATTCAAATTTTGCGTGAATCATGTGGGTTCACGAAGTAGAAGAAGAAAGAAAAAAACGCTACAGCCAATCTTTGCGCGGACGCAAATGAGAGTGAATTATTTCGTTTTTTACGATGACAGTGATGACAACAAAATTAATATGCCAGAATTATGTAGACCAAATTTTGCAAATTTGAGCAATGAAATGTGTTTGCTAAAATTAACATCATCGTTCTTAATTTAAGTATATTATGAAAATAGCAATACATACATATTTAGATAATTACATCGCTGTTTACGCGCAAAAAGGACTATTTGGGATATAACCATTTTTGCTAAGAACTATATTTGCTTTCAGTGGACCTATTTATATAATAATAAATCGCAATCGCATTAAAACTGACGCAGTGCTGTTCCTTTGGAGTACTAATGTCAGGATAAAAGAATAAATTGGTACCCATTTTCAGATTGAATAAAATCAAAAGAATTTTCTGAAATCAATAATATAGATAACAACAATTGAATTCATAAATTTTATTTCTTTTTGATTTTCTATTTTCGTTTGACATAGATTATAGGGTTACATTTGAAGGCAAGGGTTATAGTTAAAATTTTGCAAATGACAGATGCCATTGTCTCCCGCTGTATATCAATTTTATTTTATTTTTTCTTATATGTCAGAAATTTCCTTTCCACAAGATGATTGTGAACAATATCCGAGCACATGTATGCTGTAGAGTACATCTCTTGCGTTTTTCTTGTCAATTCGGTCGGAAAAAGTTTGCAGCCTATAAAACAATGAATCGAGTTAGATAACGTAACCTAACCCTCTGACAGTTCAATATGTGGAACGTTGGCTTCCTGTGGTAGCATGCTGCGAGGCCAAATAAAGAAAATGACGACGAAGTTTCATTATACCATAAATGTCGTACAACATTGCATGGCGGCTTGTATTCATATAGTATGTATTTTTGCATTCATCAAGGACATAAAGTTATGATTGGTTTGGTTAGTGGAGTTGCAGTTTTTATGGACTGTGAACAGTAAAGTAGTCAACATGTAGCCATGTGGCTCAGAGGCTACTTTTTCAAAATGGTAGGCTCCAACAGAGAGGAATTGTTATGTGAACCCCAGCCCCAACTTCCAAAAGAAGGACAAGTTTAAAATGTACATCTGTGAAATTCATATATGTACAATTGTACATTCATATTCGCAAAATGGCTTCCATGAAGTTAACATGGGAAACAACCAAAGAGAAAAACATTGATTAGTTTCTGATCTCTACAGAAAACCAAAGAAGTTAGCAAGGGTGTCGTAACATTTTGTTTTATTTTTCTCGGCTGAATGTCTCTTTGACAAACGTCACTTTTTTTACATAAAACACTATCACTAGATGTCACGAAAACTCACAAATACACCTAATGCCCGACCAAATCGCAGCAAAACCAATGAAAGTAGCTAACATTAAAGACCAATCCAGTTTTTGTGTTCCAAGGGAAATCTAGTCCAGACGGTTGGAATATCTAAAGCTCTATTTACACGAGAGTGACCAATTCTACCTATGATTGAACAAATATTCGCGAGTTTTGACAGTCCGTTCACATGAACACTTTGCATGATACCAAATTTCAGCCATCAGTTTCTACCAGCAATTTATAATTTGAGGTTAAGTTCGAACGAACGTTTTATTCGCTAGTTTGTGGAACGCGGTTTAATGACGTGGATTGCGAATAAACTTTGACAATTCGGGCCGAGGGTGTTTTCGTTTTCAGCAAAGAGTTTGGAATTAGATATTTCGTTGTTTAAAGAAACTGTTTTTAAGCTGGTTTTCTTAATACATTTTGATGGGATAATTAATCATCCTGCTCTTGGAATAGTAAAATTTGCTGAAATGGGCTGAAGCCAGTCCTGAACGCTAGGAAAGTCGACTCTGAATTTTCACAACAGCCGAAGTTCCGGTGTCATTGCATCAGACGGCATATCCATAGAACCAGAGTCGTAGGATAAGTGTCGCGAAAGATCATCGAAACTCCAGTGTGGATTGTACCAAAAACCACCCCGCCTGAGACGGTAAATTGCTTTAATTTAATTTTAATTTAATTTAATTTTGGTGGGGGCATAATGCCCCCATTTATTAGGCTTAGTACAAGCTAGAAACAACAAACTTACAATACTAGAACTAAAAACTAGGACTTATAACTTGGACTTAAAGCTAGGGTTTAGAGTTACGGAGGCGGAGCTTAATGGAGGGAGTGCTGTGGTTAAAATCAAAAATGGAAATGTTTGAGTTTACCTTCCGTAGCATACGGGAAATTGGTTCGTTGGAGCCGTAGGACGTGCGGTGGGTTGGAAGATAGAAGAGGCGGGGGTATCTTAAATTACGAGGGTTTGTATTGAAGGAGATGGAGTTGTAAAGAGACGGGCAATCGATAGAGCCTGATAGGAGTCGATGAATGAAGAGAATGTCAGCAGCATCCCTGCGATCCTCAAGGCTATTCAAGTCAATAAGTTTGAGCCGGTCTTGATAGGGAGGAAGAATAAGGGGATCATTCCAAGAAAGACCGCGGAGTGCGAATCGAAGAAAACGTCTTTGTATGTTTTCGATTCTGCTTATGTGAATTTGCTGAAAGGGTGACCATGTTTGGCTAGCGTATTCGAGGAGTGGGCGGACAAAAGTGGTGTAGAGAGATCTGGTCACGTAGGGGTCGGTGAATTCTTTTGACCATCGTTTGATAAATCCAAGGCATGAATTGGCTTTACGTATTATCTCTTCGATATGCGAGCGGAAATTAAGCTCGCGGTCGTACAATATGCCGAGGTCACGAAGAGACTGAACGGTGGATATAGGTTGATCATTAAGTAGGTATATACGGGGTGGGGACTTATTGTGCTTACGTGATAAGGTGATAGATTGGCATTTGGAAATATTGAGCTCTAGGCAGTTTTTCAGACACCAGGTAGAAAAACTATCTAGATCTAATTGCAGCAAACAGGGGTCTTGTGATGAAGAAATGTGTTTGAAAAATTTGGTATCGTCGGCGTAGAGAGAGATAGAGGAGTGTTTAATAACCCTTTCAAGGTCGTTTATAGTTAGGATAAAGAGAAGGGGGCCTAGGTGACTGCCTTGTGGTTTGATAGTAACACCCATGATAAAGGTATCAAGGGGAGTTAGATCAAGCAGAGCATCTAGAGCAGAGCCCGGCGTACTCGGGAAAGCACCCGTGCAGCCAAGACAAACCGTTCTTTGGAGTTTTTTGCAGAAGGCAGTCACATATTTTCGCGAAATCCCTCTCCACCAAACAACCGACGCATATGCTAGAAAAGGCCTTCTCACAGCCGTATAGATCCAAAGGACCTTTTTAGGAGATAAGCAGCACGTCTTACCGAAAACACCCTTACACTGCCAGAAAACTGAGAGCGCCTTGGATGTCTTCGACTTGACATGCTTTGCCCATTGAAGTTTCTTATCCATGATCACTCCCAGATATTTCACTTCATCGGAGATCTGGATAGTGACGCCTTTTAGCATTGGCTGAGTCAGACCGGTTAAAATCCTCCGCGAAACAACCCCAGTTTTCAACGGATTGACCGAAAGCATAATGCACCATTCCTCGACCATATCTAGAGCCATCTGCACGTTATAGGGCCCATACACGACACAGACACGTCGCTGCAGACCTTAAGTCTGTGCAAACATGCCTTCGCCACACACGGTGCAGACAATCTGCACAGACATTAGTTTGTATCGTTTCGTCGTGGTCGTCGGGTCGGAAAAATGGCGAATACTGCCTGCCGACTTTTTTAAATTTTGTCGAATAGATGAATGAAATTTAATGAAGCTGCTACAAAAAATATGTCCATTAATAAATAAACAAAAAACTTAAACGAGGGAACCGATTTCTTCAAGCGAGAGGCTTTCAATTATGTTTACGCCGTGAATTTTCTCGCTCGTCTGTGCAAAATTCACCATACACGACACAGACATGTCGTTGCAGACCAAGAAAAATTCAAAAAATTTTGAATTCACGCAGACCGTCGCTGCAAACAGTCGACATGGATACACACGACACAGACGATCTGCGCAAACATTTGCACAACAACAAAATATATTGGTCTGCAGCGACGTGTCTGTGTCGTGTATGGGCCCTATTAGCACAGACAGTCTGCAAACATGACACGGCAGAAAGAATGGTAACATCATCCGCGTATGCCTGACTGAGCGTAGACGTTTGAAACGGTTAGGGTATGCAACAGAGAGTCAACTACCATGCACCATAACAGGGGAGACAGAGCACCACCTTGTGGGCCTTTGTTTACCCCTGTCCTAACATGACGTCCACAGTCCGCATCTACCACCAAAGTTCTATTCATTCTAGCAGTGCAGTGAAAAGTCGCATTGTAGAAAGCGCCCTCTATGTTGATGAAATACCTATAGCGTATTCTTACCTATCAAGCGCGCATGTTGCGTCTCAGATAGAGGGTGCATGCTCTGTGCAGACCTGCGCACGTGCATCTCGACCAATCTCTCCAAGCTTTTCACCAAGAAGGAAGACAGACTTATAGGTCTGAAACTCTTAGCGAGGGAGTGGTCATCTTTTACAATTTTTGGTATAACAACCACTCGAACCGTACGCCAAGGTATAGGAATATATTCCAGCGCCAGAAATGCAATAAAGATTTTCTTCAGAGTTGGCAGCAACTGGTTTATACCCTGTTAAAACAGAGCTGGGACACTCCTAATAAAGGGCAAGAGATCTGAAATCATGTGTCTCCTCCGAAATATTCCAATCGTGCACCTAATCTCGATCTAGAGTAACAAAGGTGTTGACACGGAATGCACTAGCTTCAGCAGATCCGTTCAGCTACTGTGGTATACGGACGATATTGACAACATCGACTGCACCAGTTCAAACCTATGACATTCAATGACGATTAAAAAATAGGTGACATTTTGTAGGTTAAGGACTTCATCTATATACCTCGGTAAACATCAACTACACGTATAACACCCCAGTGCAAACTTGGGACACCTTTGGACACACTTACTCACTTTTATAGAGGTCTGCAAAAGCCAAAATAAAGACACTAACTACTAACTCAAATTTCAAAGAAGAAGTAAACTTATATACAAACAACTCATCCAACTACCGTCCAATCAACTACATATACCATAAACTTTATGAAATGTTTACAAAGAATGCTGTTAACTTGAAATTTACGACAACAATTATTATCTACATCAAAGCTCAACAGCACCAACTTACGCACCTAATTTGTCCTTATCCATTATTCTAATACGCTTATGAGCCGAATAATAAAAAATGTCTGAGCTCTGATTTATGTAGGATTAAAGATGGGATCCTCTTAAAAAAAAAGGAAAAATCAGCAAACAAATCTCAAAATGAAATCATAAAATCCTCAAACGGACGTGCCCCAGCACCAGCTCCGAGTACCGAGACCGAGACGGACATCATCAGCGAGGGTGTGATTTAATGTTCCCTAAAATCATTTTAATTTAAACCGCATTCAGCATTAAACTACTCAGCGATTCCCATCACACAGAGGACGTGTTGGTTGGTGTTACTGAGCTGACACACACAAACACACCAAGTCCAGTGAGATGCTGATGACGACATTTGCCTACATTAAGTAGAGAATATTCCAGTGCGTGATATGCGAGATCCCATAACCATAACCATGATGGTTCACGGTTCATAAATCGATAAAAATATTGTAAAGAATATCATCACTTGAATTACACTCATTAGATTTTTCTGCTGACTGCTGTGGGGATGTCGGTCGTCTTTGTAACCTGTAGAAGTTTTTGTTGACCTTCCACAAAATCGACATTGCTTACGTTTTTTATCGGTCCCAATCAGAGACAAAGCAGTCTTACTGACTGTTATGAGATACCTTTATAAACTTTTTATTCGTAATCGGACCCATGTGGCATTGGCATCATCACAGCATAGCGAACAAGGAGCTGCGGGAATGTCCTTCGGTTTTGTTGGAATTTTGCCTTATTGAAAATATCCCTGCAGGGATGGAGTTTTTATACATTAAAGGGTTCCGTTCCGATATGCTGCAAATCTCAGTGGGTTCAAAAACTTATGCTATGGTCAGCAATAAAGTTCATTAAAAATCCACAACGGTTAAGGAGTATATATGGAAATACAAAATGGGAAGGATGTAGACGTAAAGGGTGAAATGCTGATTTCAAAATTAAAATCAATATTAATTTTGATTGATTAATTGTGGGGCAATTTGTAAGTTAAGTATAGAAGAGAAGGCAGAGCAGACTGTCTGTCATCTAGCACCACATGAATAAAGATTGCCCGCGTTCCATTAACCCGCTAGATGACAAGCGGCATGCCAAACTCCATACAAAAAAAAACTGACATTTCACAATATGTGCTAGAGTTCTAGCGCAAATGTTGAAATGTCAGTTTTTTTATATGGAGTTTGGCATGCCGCTAGTCATCTAGCGGTCAATGGAACGCGGGCATTCTCACACGATAATTGCGGTTTGATACGTCGCAATCACCGTTGTCCGTCTCTTCCAACCAAGAATTCATCATCTGTAATTTAAATTACCAAACAATACTCAAAAAGTGTATGAGAGGCTTTTATGATTAAATTTGCTGTGTCAGACTTAAGTTGGATTCAGGCAAATTGATGACCCGAGGCAGTATTGACGAAGTCAATCATTGTAGTCATTGTAGGTATGAATATTTTAAGACCCATTTTCCTGTTAACTTATTCAATAACTTACAGAGCTCATATCCGAGATATTTTGACATTCCAGCGTTGAAAACAGAACTAAAGTTGATTTTCGATGACGAGAATTTTACGTCAAAAACTGATCTTAAAGAAATATTAAGATTTTTAATCAGTAGTGATTCGGATAAAAGTTTCAATGAATACTTTAAGCTTTGTAAACTATTGGTGACTTTCCCCGTGACAACCGCATGTCGAGAGATCATTTTCGTGAATAAAAAGAAAAAAAATTACTTACGAAATAAACGTGAACAAGAAAGGTTGTCAAATTTAGCTTTTATTTCGATTGAAAAACCATTGTTAAAAGAAATACAAGTCAAAGGGAAATTTTATGACCAAATAATAGGTAATTTTGCTTCAAAATAAAAAAGAAGAATTAATTTAAAGTACAAGACTTAATCATCTTTTAAATTATTTATATTATTACTAGCTACCCTTTTTCAAAAACTATTAACAGAAATAACTTGATTTAAAAATAATATGAAAGAACAGATTCCCGGCTTTCAAAAATTATTATTATTATGTCGATTTCCATTGGGGAAAAAAAAGCACTTTTTTTAAGATTCAGAGCAGTTTTTCTTCTCTAGAAATCACCTGTCTGTCAAAATCATGTTCCATTGGGAAAAAAAAGCACTTTTTTTAAGATTCAGATCACTTTTGCGAATCTCGATTCGAGGGAGAGATTCGCACATACTTTCACCAATAACAAAACAAGTGACATTTTTCAAACTTTGAGGTTAGTTATTGTTAGGGGAGATTGGGGCACATTTGAACGTGAGGCTTATTTGAATCTATAAATTTTATAGTGAGCTTTTCTTTTTGTGTAAAATATATTTTTAAGGCGCAACTTCATTTGAAAACGTATAAAGGTACGTTTTTTGACAAATATGAAAAATATAAATATTTGAGCACATTTTTATGTCGCTTGACTTATTGGGGCAGGTTTGAACAAAACAGTCGCGGCACATTTGAACAAGGGGTCTGTAAGTGGCATTGAACTAAAAGCTAAGCTACCACCACCAATTAACGCTCCGGTGATAATTTTTGTCTTAATTTTTTCAAAATTTTTGTTCGGTTAATAAAATAACTCATTTTTGTTTTTATAAAGTTTCTTCAGTCATTCGTAAAATATTTCAATAATTTCAAAATTTCAGTTTGCTTTTGTTAAGTCGTTTTTATTTTCTTTATTAAAATAATAAATTATAATTTATTTTATTAAAAAAATACAAACCTTGTACCTAGTAACTTATTAGCTTCTAAAAGCAATTACAAATAAGGTACTGCCGTTCAAAAGTGCCCATCCTAGTTCAAAACTGCCCACATGGGGGGTACCTTTGAACATAAGGACCTATTTCGTTTTTAAATAAATTATACGCCCTTACTAAATTTACGTAGTTATATGTCCAAATTTAAGTTTATTTGCATTTCTTAAAGTGAGAATACTTTACAGTCTAATAAATTAAACAAATAGGATTTTATGAAACCTCAAAGCAAAAAGTGTTCAATGTGCCCCAGTCTCTCCTACCTATTGTGGAATAAATTTGAAAATTGAAAATGGATATTAATGGACCGTCGTAGAAAATGCCAATGGGGTTGTTTTCATGGGGAAGGACGAAGTTCTAATTCAAAACAAAACAAATAAGTAGTTATTGTACAAGTTCAAGTAAAAAACTAGCAAATAACAATTCAATTTTATAAACACAAATTGGAATCTAAAAACAGCTGACTGTCAAATCACACACCAACACAAATGCAAAAAAAATTGATCTCATTTCATGTTCTATTGGGCAGGAAAAATCTGAGATCTGAGAGCAAAACGGTAAAAGCCCAATGGAAATCGACATTAGTCTTTTATTACAAGTGTTGCCATTTTTTTTTTTTTTTTTTTAAAGTATGTAGGTACATATGTCTAAAACGAAGGGAGATAGAATTCCCCCTCCTATAGTAAAAAATGCTTATATTTAACCCCTCTACCTTTATACATTTTTGGCGCCTAAGTTATCGTACTTTCCCCAGTAGTTCTTATGTGATAGTGGAACAAACAACAAACATTTCAAAATTTACAATTTTATTATATGTACACGTAGAGATTTATTTAAATGAATTCTATAGATATTTTTTTTATATGTGCAATTAATACGAAACGATCTCGAGCCAATGGATTATTATGACTAGATCATAGATAATTTTGCTTTAAAAAAAAAGTTGTATTTAATGCTTAATAATATATCTATTATATTTTTTTTTATTATTTTGTTTTTAATGAATTTTAAAAGAATTTTTTTTATATATACAATTTTGGCCTTAAATAATTTTAATAAAGCTATATTTTCTTGAATAAAGGACTTTTAATTTTAAGTTTAAAGTTGAGTGCTTGAGCTTCCCAAAAAGTCACGCTTCGTGCCTGCTTCGAGAAATTTTCCAAAAAGAAAACATGCAAAATAACCACAAAAACGGTGACACTTCCAAACAAATAAACCTATTCGAAGAATCCGATGATGACGACGACAGTTCACTTTTCATTGGTACAGTTTCCGAAAGTGATAACCTTCTGAGGGTTAAATGTGTTACCCAAATGTGTCATCCAAAATACAAATTTTAAAGTCAAACCAAGTGAGGTAAAGCACGCCTTATCTCATTTAGCAACCATCGAATGAGAGTAATAGGCGAAGCACTTGTACCATGTTCAATTGCTGGACGACAGTGCAAAATATTCTTCAATGTAGTAGAAGAAAACATCAAACCAATTCTCGGAGCCAAATATGCTTGTGAAATATTTGGACTAATTACCAGAGTTTACCAGGTAAAAGTTGATGACAGCATATTTGAAGGCCTAGGTTGTCTCAAAGGCTACGAATATGACATCGACCTAAATTCGTAATAACGCCTCCTCGACGAATAACACACAAAATTCGCGACGACGCGTTAGTTTAGTTTAGTTTAGTTAAAGTGGCTCTCGATGAGAGAAACACTTAGGCCGTTATTCGGCCCATTGTGCATACCACTGGGATTTGGGCAGCTGTTTCTTTGCTGGATACTCATGTAAACCATTTGCTGTCGGTTATAAAGCTAAGAATGTTAGCGGCGCTGGTGTTACTTAGATCACTGAGATCGTCGAGAAAATAGTTTCCTAAGTGGGCTTTTCTTAGATTGGCCAGGGCAGGGCAACTGCAAAGAAAGTGAGTGACGGACTCGTCCTCCTCTTCGTCTCTACAGCTTCTGCAGAAGTCATTGTAAGGCAGACCGAGCCTTTTCGCGTGTCTGCCTAATATGCAGTGCCCAGAGATCACATTAACGACTTTCGAGATGATGGATCTTTTAAGTCGAAGAAGCTCCTTGGATCGCTTTGCGTCCAGAGCTGGCCAGGTGAGCTTGGCAGTATTGCAGTATCCTAAATGTTTCCATCTGAACCCTGCTCTGCTTGCTGCGTTTGTGTGAATTATTTGTTTAGCGTGGGAAAGTGGTGCATACACGTCGTGCAGACTTATACTGTCCACGCCAGAGGAGCTTCGCCTTGCTAGTTCGTCCGCTGCACAGTTCCCTGGGATGTCACAGTTGTCAATAAAAATATAATGCGTCGTCACCATCCTATGCAAACAATTGAAGAGATTTCTGTTTAGCTTAAGTGAAGGGTTTCGAAAAACCACAACAGAAGTCATCAACATCCTGAGTTAAAGCTAAAAAAAAAAAAACAAAATGCGTGTCCGAGCACCGGAAGGTCTAATACCTAGGACACATCTTAAGCGAGAACGGAGTAACAGCTGACCCAGACAAAACGGAGGCGATTCAACCAAAAAAACAGAAAAGAACTTCAGAGTTTTTGAGAAATTTACTTATCTGAGTAAGTTTATCCCAATTTGTTCAGCCCTAACAACACCATTACGCGCACTCTTAGAAAAGTCAAACCCATGGGAATGGAATACCTATCAAGAGGAAGCCTACACGAAATTAAAAACCGCCATAAGTAAAACTCCCGTATTAAAGCTATATGATGTCAACGATGACGTCAAGTTACAAGTCGATGCCAGTTCAAACGCACTAGGTGCAGTTCTGCTGCAAAAAGAGCAACCGGTCACGTACGCATCAAAAGCCCTAACGAATTGCCAGAAGAAATATTCCCAATTGGAAAAAGAGGCTCTGGCGATTAAATTCGGCTGAGAAAAGTTCCACCAGTATGTCTTGTCTGGGGAAAGAAATTGGTCATCGAATCTGACCACAAACCGCTGGAAACAATCTGCCGGAAACCGCTTCACGCGTCATTAGCCCCCCTTCAATTAATTCGTCTAAGTCTCTTAACTTATGATCTCGAAGTCGTGCACAAAGAAGGTAAGCAAAGCTAACTAAATCTGATAAAATCTGCAAACAACAAAACAAAAACAAAATATTTAACGGGTGGCCAAGAGATATTGATTCTCTACCCAAAGAATTGAAATGCTATTGGAATTTCAGAGAAGAACTCTCGATCAACAAACACATCATATACAAAGTTCATAAGACCCTCATACCATCGGCAATGAGAGCAGATGTTTTAAAGTATATTCACCATGGACACTTTACATACGCCAAGTTTGTCCGACGAGCAAAAAATGTTGTGCTCTGGCCGCAAATGAATTGAGATATTAAAGATTATGTGCAAAAGTGTCCCGCCTGTCAAGTCTTTCAACGAATCCACGATCATACATCCTCAGAGACAGCAACGGAAACAAATATTGTTGATACTTCAGTAACATCAAACCAATAGAAGCTCACATACAGATTCCATCAAAATGCCTTGCGAGCTTTAACCACCAAGAGCCGACTCAATCACAACTAACTCTTCCAAGCACTACAAACAATTCTTTAAACCAAACTCCATCTACCCAAAATGTATCCACAAACTGAACTTAATCTTCCAATGTCTTAGCAGGTAAAACATCATTCTCACCAGTGCCACCAATAGCAATCGTCACTACGAGATTCGGAAGAATTGTCAAACCACCAGAACGACTCGTGTACTAACATCTTGAGATCCGATGCTCCAAGAAGGGAGATGCAATGTGGCCTGGCCATCAGGGGTCTAATGCACCTACTCGTGAAACTACGAATCACTCTATCTGTCTTCCACCGAGTGATTATGACATCTACCCACATGCGCACTTGTTAACCTCACTTGCTAAACATTATAAACATTCCTTGAATATTGAATTAAAATCTTCATAGAAGATTCCGAAGAAGGATCTAAGTGAAACATGCACTGCTTACGAAAATGCAGGAGGAGCGGACAAGGAGAAATTAAAAGAATTTCGAGAATAGAAAAACAGTACTCACCAGTACCAGACAAGTAAAATTGTCTGAAATAAAAGTCCTCTGAGTATAACGGGAATCGCCAAGCTCCCTTTTCTTCAAAACATCTGATGAGCAGAATGAATTCAAAGAGGGGACTATCATTAAAAAGAATAAAAGAAGCGACAAAATTGTTTTGACGCGAGCTTTCACTTCAAAGTCTCCTGAGAACTAAAAACTAAAGAAAACTAAAAGAAAAATCTTCTGGAGTTGGTTAAAAAAAAAAACGCATTCAAAAATTCTACAATGCATTCTTTAAGAATTTGTAGTGAATTTTAATTTAACTCTTATTTTGAGCATAACTACTATGAATTTTAAGACTGATCTAAAAATGTGATTTATTTGTTTTTGTTTAAAAAGTGATGACCAAATAAAAATATTTAGGGCCAGTTTCAAGACTAGCTGATAATGTCTCGGATAGACTATCCGGAACTTATCTGTGGGCTAAACTTCAACTTTTGGTTTCAAAGGTTTCGGATAGTGATATCTGACAGATATAGTCTCGGATAGAGTATCAGCCGGTTCAAGCGGCTGTTAAATCCTATATCCGGAAGATAAACAAAATATTTATTTGAAGTGGCTGGAAAAAATATAGTGTCAGAGCATTTTTTCTTTGACGAATGTAGATTGCCCCGTAGGAACAGACTATTTCGCCCAAGGCCCAAAGCGAATTTAAAGGGAAAATTGTAGATATTCACTTTTCTCCTAAACCTTCTTAGCACGAAGGGGCAGTCACTTTGCCGTTGCGTCCTTTTCTGAACGTTGATGGTGTGGAGGTGGCTATCGACAGCTTTAGTCGCTAGTAGGGTCACCCATGACAGACAGCCTGTTTTGATGAACAACGAACTAAGAACTACTCAAAAACTCTTAGTTAGAGTGCTCGATAAGACTCTTCTCCTACATCTATCCACAAATAATCATTCCCTCTATTTTTTATCCTAACTTATACCCCTTTTCCCTCGGCTGGACGAAGGTGTCATACGACCCGTGCTGATAATCAGCCTGGTTGAATGAATAGCTCAGCCACAAACAGAGTATCCGGATACCTGCTCCAGCTCCTCTGTTACATTTTTTTTTTTTTTTTTTCATTTTTGGTGCTTCAATTTTTTCTTCGGTTAATTTTTCAAAGGTATTTTTTCTTTTGAATTACCTAAAACAACAAAAAATATTAGAAAACACGAAAAAAAAGAAAAAAAATACAAAACAAATGACAGGTGTATCGAAACAAGCTAGCTGATAGATTTTTTCGCAAGTTAGTTTATCAGGGACTTTGACCATTGACTTATTATATATGGACTGCTAGTGAAATGTCAGTTCATACAAATTTTGCCCAGAAAATGACGCCAACATAAACTAGCGCTCTTGGTTCGGAGCGAAAAATAAGTGAAACAAAATGACGAACCATCTTGGATTTCTCCATAGAATGCTAGAGGCACCTATTGGGCGTGAGAGAATTAATGAGGTAAATTCAAATTGTTGCGTCTCTGTTTAAAGTAGATGGCATTGGAAAACGAAGCCAATGATCACAACCATCTTTGATTTCTCCATAGAATGCTAGAGACACCTATAGGGCGTTAGTGGATTTGGCAAGTAAAACGGTTGAAATTTAAATTGTTGCGTCATTGTTAACAATAGATGCCACTACAAAAAAGTGTGAATTTCCAAATTATTCCGCTCCGAACCAAGAGGGCTAGTGGTTATGTTGGAACCAACGCGAAGACGTCTACTAGCAGTCCATATATAATAAGTCAATGACTTTGACGATGAAACAGAAAAAAAATATCAGCAGCTTTTATCCCCTAAAAATTTTATTTTTTCAAATGTGAGAAATCGAAACACAATGCGAAAAACAAATAAGTTCAGAATAATAGTGTCTTTTTTTTTAATTTCAATAACGTCACAACAACAAATCCAATTTTCACTACAAGAACGTCAACTTTAGATCATACCTTAATTTCATAAACAAGCAGTTTTTATTTGGTACTTATTAAACACCCCTAAAAATAACTATGACAATTTTAAACTTAAAAAACCTATCCGGAAAATTTTATTTTTTTTTTTAGTTATGGTTTTATGGTATTGTAGCGAAATATATTCAAGGTACAAGAATGCAAAAAATACATAACTTTACTGTACAACTTGCTTCTTACTGTAATTACCTTTTCCTGGCGCTATAGATCCGGGTGACCCGGGGCCACAACCGACATGAAACCCTAGTCAGCTCGATCCACAGTAACTACGATTGTGTCGTTTCGTAATCGTGGACGAAGCATAGCGACACGACAACACACCAGAGACCAAGGAATAGGCGAGACAATGGACTTCTCCTGGCGAATCGAAACGGAAGAAGGCCAAAGTCTATCTGCGGCCAACGACGTCATGTCATGGCGACCTTTTTTAGGATGAGCGCGTCATTCACATGAAAACAATAACAACCACATTTTGGCGAGAAAATAGTTCTCTTTCAATAGGACAATGCACCGGCCGGCGCACATGTCCCCAGACGCATTAACAAATTTTGTTGAATTAGGTTACGAATTGCTCACTCATTTAGCATATTCTGCTAAATTTTCCACAGGATGGATCTAAACCCCCTTTCGACAAAATTACAACAACTAGGTCAAATGAGTTTGTGGTAACAAAACGGCACTTAGTGCTACATGGGTTTTTCTCAACCGCCACACCTACCTACATGTTTACCTACCTAGAGTGTTCCTTATTTTAATTTTTCAGCGACTTATTGACGCACCCTCGTAAATATGTACGCAAAATTGGTTGATGTAGCACTGACGCACGCCACAAAAGATAAGGTCTTCCTCTCTCGTCAATTTTCAAATACCTTTCGGTCTGGAGTTTTGGTGTTTATCCACTATGTATGACCACGGATGCATGTATGTTTAACCAAGCCGTTATGGCTGTACACCAAAGTGATTTATTGAAACTTCTCCTCCACGAATAACTTTAATAACTTTTCATTCGACAATGCCTCTGAACTATTTTTTTTTAAGTTTTTAAGGTTATTCCAAATGCCAATCCTGGTCCATTGTAATACCAAGCAAAAACCCACCATACGGAAGGATAGCTAATATAAGGGGGATCTCATTACAAAGATTTGCACTCGCTACAGCCGCTTCAATTTTGGGCACGTCTGGCGTTCGCAATAATTGGTAATCTTACAGATGAAGACATTCTGTGAAAATCACAACAAATCAAAGTTTGTATAGATCGAATGTATTCTACGATGGCAAGTATTGAATTTGAGTGAAACGTCCACGATAGGGGTGGATACCTGACAGCTGGATTCGAATTACGATATCCGTAAACGGATACGTCACGACATTTTGTGGATTTTACACAACAAATGCCATCAAGGAGTACGGTAGGAATTATATTCGGCCAGATATTTGTAGAATTTCTGCGTTTCTACAATCGCGTTCCATCCACGTCTTTGCATACTCCGGGTTTGGAAGCAAAGCCTTAGATTGCCCTTTTAATTTCGAATCACTTCACTGTCTTAGCATCTTTTCAATCTCGCTTTTCTCACTTCACAACCGAACATCCAAAACGTTGAAAGAGAGTTTTTAGTCGATTGAAAATTTGTCAAATTTCGTAGGCAGTGGTTTTCAAGTTTTCCCACCACAAAATCAATAAGCCAGAATAAGTTTTCTGAGGTGGTCTCGTGATATGTCTCCCAAACAGTCCTATCATGCATTTCCATTTGCAAAACAATCTTGCAGCCATATTTTGGGATTGATATGCACGATGAAAAAGTTTGGATCTCTAGCCGGTTATTTGTTGGCACTGTTTGTACACAACTTTCTTAAAAAGAAACTCAAGTGAAGCCAAGGTTCATTGTTAGTTCACATTTCGCCTATATAGGAGGACTACATATAGGTGGCGATACGTTTTCGCCTCCAAAATAGAGCTCAGGTTAGCTTAGGCCTAATAATTAGAAATTGTGAAAGAGATTCGAAAAGTTGTTTGTACAGAGAACAGTTGTCTTATTACGTTGATTGGTAAGTTTTCTGATCCTAATTGCTGAAGACATTTTATGTATGACTTTGTCTTGATTGGAACTCATTTCTTGCTGCTCTTATTGCGGATTGCAGTGTTTGTAAACTTGATAAATGGTTACCAAAAGCGGTCTCAGGGGTCATTCGTGGGAATCTAATGTCGTTTTCGATTGGTAATCCAGAACCGTCCGGAAGCAATCCGAACGCTTCTGAAAGCGTTCGATTGGCACTAAACTGTCAGTAAACTGAAAAGAAGAGAAATTTGCTTCTGGATTTGAATTCAGAATCGCGGAGAGTTCTTCCGGACGCTTCTGGATTACCAATCGAAAACGACATAATTCTTCAATTAACTTACTGCTGACAAATCGGTTCGACGTACGGCTTCAGAGCCCGTGGAAGTTGAACTCTCCCGCTAAATAGTTTAATAGGATTTTGACAGTTAAGTCCCTGACTAAGATTTTGTTAATAATAATCATTAACGACTAAAAATCAGTATCCCTGGTCGAAACGTCTGTCGCATAATAAATGCAGCAACTTGCACTATATCTAGCATCGCAAAGAAGAAGAAGAATCGATAATAAGGCAAGAAAGAAGGTTGACACCAGCGACTACTTAGTTAAAAAGTCTGTGAATAAATTACTCAATGGTAGTGCTTTCAGATAGATAACCAAATGAATTTAGTTGGTTTACAGAACTACACGTGCATTTAGACCACAGTAGGTCCACTTGCAAGGCAAAGTTACATATCAAATTAAATAAAATCAATCAAAACAATCATAATTTCGCTGTGGGCGTACACTTTAACCCTGTTGTCTTTGGAATTCTCTCAAATAACAAATCTCACAGTTCAAGGCTAAGATTAAATAAGCGAAAAGGAAACAAAGCAAAGTTCGAGCAAGGAATAGGCATATAAAAATTTAGCTAACAATAAATTATAAACTCACCCCAAAAGTACGGTAATACGCATACACTACGGAACACACTCAGCAACCAGGAGAGTTAAGGTATTCATACCTGAAACCATTTTCAAATGAGTAACTTTCCAATGTAAACATTGCAATGCAAAATACCTTTAAAACTGCATTCATTCGCCATCAAACTTCGCCTATACTCAAAACCTCCCCATCGGATAGATTGTGATCATCCGTCCTTTTGCTCGATTGAGGAGACACGGACGGACTCACTGTTCCATCATTTTCTGTATTTAGATTCAAAGAACTTATCGTCGTAGATGTAGACGATCTAGACCCACTACGAGTAGGTGGGAATTTATTTCTGTTCTTCACGCTTCGAAACCCGGAACTGCTACTGCTGCTGCTGGCGCTATTTGAAGTGTGTGAGGATACAGAACTGATATAATCGTGGACTCTCGTAGTGCTCAATAATTCAGATCTCCTTATGCCACCTCCTTTGGTAATTGACTTTCTCGTATTACCATCGCTTCTGCCTTTGAGCGCCAACGAATCAAGGAAAATCTTCACAGCACGCTTAATTTCCGCATCCGTAGGATATTTATGTCTGTCATCCTTTATCTTGTCATCGGCTGGCATTGCGTCGTGAGCTGCACTTGACTTAATCTTGTTGATAGTTTGCACAAACAATGGATTTTGCTGCAATAGCATGAACTTTCGGCCCTCATCACCCCCTGCCGGTGACTGTACATTAAGAGTAGAACGGGCTGTAGGTGGCATTTCAGAAGGAGCATGGCTACAACATTGAACGGGTGATAAACGTGGCTCAAACTCAGCGTTTGATGTATCATTAATTCTTGACACTTGAATCTGATGCCTCTCCGCCGGTTCTTGATGTTGCTGTGGTAACGAATGACTTTCTGCTTCCTGGAGGGTAGCATTCCGGTTCTTGAATGCTTGCAGCGCATTAGGCACATCGTTACGTATTCGATCGAACATCTTGCTGATGAAGTCATCTTCGATAAAATTGTCATTTGTAGTGACAGGCGGTGGTGGGTGGGTGGGCTTATCGGTGATTGTTATTAGTGGGGATGATAGGGGACTGGTTGCCTTATTATCAGTTGGTGGTGGCCTTGTCGCCTCAGTATTTGTATAGTCTGTCTGCACGTAGACTTCGCGTAGATGGGGTGGACTTGGAGGAGCAATTGTTGCGTCAGTACTCGTATGGGCTGTTTGCACGTATACCTCTCGTCGAGTGGGATATTTTTTAAAGGATTTCTTGGTTGCCGGTTGCGGACGATTTGATGAGGTCAATATATTTTCAATCAGACTGTCCACATCATTATCTGATGTGGGACTACTAGACTGTTGGACTTTGGAGGCAGATAAGGACAACGACACGCGCGATTGTCTTCTCGAGCTCAATGCGGAAGTTGACCATGAAATCTCGCTTGAATTCGACGAGTGCTGAAAGGAATTACACATTAGAGACTATAACAATATAAAGTACTTTGTGGCTTACCTCTGGAAATTCAGTCATTCGTAGGGCCTTGAAATATTTATTCTCTTCCCTTGGTGAAGCTGCAACAACTTGTCTCAGTGGTGTGTGAATTTCAGGTTCGTTGTGCGGACTGTGAATGCATTCTCTGCTGGGCGACGAGTCGTTCTCTTCCTGTTTCTTTTCCTCATGCATGAACTCAACATACTTCACATTCTCCCCAGGATTATGAATGCGATTGTCTCCACAAATGGAAATGTTTGCCACCCGCTGCACTTGATACTCGGGTCGGATGTACATGACGGGAAAACTTTGAAGATTACACTTCGATTGCTTCAAAAGTCGTTCAGTTTCCTTCTCTATCTTAAACAGGCCATTACCTGGAGTAGAAATGATATCAAGCACTTTCTGTTCACTGACTTTAGGCGCAGGAATGGCTTTCTTACTTCCCACGTCTGCTGCATTCACTTTTAATCGCAAAATCTGCGGTTTTTTTGTTGTTCGGTTATTTGCCAGTACCTCGTTCCAAGTTTCTGGATTCTCTTTAGCAGACGCATGCTGTAAAGACGGTGGCTTAATTTCTGCTGTAACTAAGTTTATAGATTCTTTTTCTATTGAACTTGAATCAGTTTCTCTACGAAAACGTCTGGGGAACATCGTAGTTTGATTGGAGAACGAGTCCAGCTGCAAATCGGGATGTTCCTTCGAAAAGTCAATACTTCCCTTTGTTGACGTTCCAGCAAATCTTTGTAAAGGAAATCGATGCACCGCTGTTGTACTTATCGAAGGTATGATTGAAGATTTACGATATTCAAGATGATTCATACTTGGTTCTAAACGTCCACTTTTCGTTGGTAATATTTTGCTTTTAGCGGTTTTACCAGAAGAATGGGTCGTCGTAGGTGCCTTTGACTGTGATTCTTTTGACACAAACGCCATCCTCTCGGTACTTATTATAGATTTTGTGCTTCTTGCCTTCTCCGTTTTTTGATTTCCCACCCGTTTCGATGACTTCTCAATCTCAGTTTTAACTTCCACTTCCACCGGCTTTTCATTCAAATTTAAATTATCCAATAGGTACTCTGCAACCACATTTTTTATATAAGGACTAGACACAGTGTTGTTCCAAGTTGGAGTGCATTTTTCTGCCACAAACGACGAACCAACAATGGCTTGCCTACTGAGCTCTTGTCGCATTTTATTTTGTACCTGTTTAGAAGTTTTCAACAATTCACTGATTTTCATGTTTAACAAATCACCAGTTTGGTCCATTTTTTGTTAATAAATAAACACAAATGAAACCTGCACACAAACGTAAACAAAATTATTTTTTTTTTCTGTCAAATATGACGTTTAACTTTTTCCTTTCAACTGTTCTCAGCGACATCTGAATGGCGGTTCATTTTTAGCACTTGTAAATAATCTTTGGCTGTTGGTTTATGTATTTGATAAATGTGGGAATATCGTAGATACGAGCTAAAAACTGTTTATCTAATCTTTGAACACTTTTACGCGCAGCGTATCAACAGCTGATAACGGATTTAATTATTTTTATGTAGGTACTTTATTCGCTTTTCAAGAGATATCATATATCATCCTTTTAACAAAGAAAGTCATAGCACGTAATTTTTCTTATCGTGCGCTATCTACATTTCCTGGTACCCAAATTGTAGCTGTAGGAATTATATAGCTTTGTATAATTAAGTTTCACATGTATGGCAATCAAATTTCACGAATACTGTTAATATGCCATCGTCACGGCAGAAAATCAGCTGTTTGGCAGTTGCGCTCAAATGTGTAATAAAAATCGGTAAAAATCGTGTTTTTGTAAAATCATTTCAAATTCGTTATCGTTATCCGTAATTCCATTTTTTCCGGAACCAGATGTAGATAGGTATTACATTCATACCAAATTAAAAAAAAAAAAACTTAGACAACGCTGCTGGATTGTTGGTTTATCGGAATTATGTAGGTATAGTTAATTTGATTCAAACGTCCGTTTTTTTTGCGCTGTCGGTAGAACCAGAACGTAAATTTTGAATGAATGTAAATTTTGTTATACGAATTTTGACGTGAGATTACCGTGCGCTTACTATACTAGTTAGTTATCTAGCGGTTAACCGAACGCGGGCATTTTGCTAGACGTCTAGCGTGCAGAAGATCGCGGCCATTCTAACAATTTGCGCAAATATTTTGCTCCAATTTTTACCTATTTCTACGATTTGCGCATTTTCTAAATTTTTATTTTTACGAGGACTGCGTTCGGTTTCTTAAACATAGTCAGAATCATAGAGGAAGGCTCTATTCGTAAAATGATAACAAGTTATTTTGGAAATAAAGCCTTCTTTTATGATTCTGTTAGTCACTATTCAGGTATTTCAATCCAGTATTTGTTACTTCCTATTTTCCAATGCCTGTCCTCTATAGGAGTTTGGGGCTCTTTTACGAAAACCGTTTTGGTGTTCCGAGAGGCCTCCGGCTGTTTCAATTGATGACAGGTGACAGGTAAAGGAGCCTATATTATAAATTTATTATTCCCCTTTTATTTCGACAGTCCAACAAGTCTTTGCTGTCTTTGCTATCATGAAGACGCGCGTTAAATATTTCAGCAAATATAAAGCGGATCGTGTTTTTATTGTGATTTTTGGGGGCTTAATTTAGAATGCCAACCAGTCTATCGCGTACCTTCTAACATGCTTTGAATAATTCTTCGTATGTCATGATTGATAAAAATGTGATCTCATAAATGCACAAGCTCTTGAAACCAGTAAGAATAGACCGCCGACTTCCCGTGCACCTACCCGATTCCCCCCGGAAGAAATTACCCTGTCTGTGAATACGTGTAAATGTCAAAATTAATGGCGGCAATGATTTTCCATGCTATACCATGGGCCTAGGATTTTTCAAGTATGCGTGCGTTAATGGCGCTCCTTTGATTTTGTACAGCACCAATACATGAAAAATCCTGGGCCCGCCGGCAGCTTGTAGGCAAAGTCCGTTATGTGGGAGGAGTCGACGGTCTATTCTTACTGGTTTGTGCACGGAGCCCCATTTAGACGATTATTTCAGTTTCAGTTGAGCTATCAGTTAAGCTTTCAGTTAAACTGATGTCTAAATGCAAAAATTGAAGCGTCTAACTGAAACTGAAACTGAGACTGAAACTGAAACTGATGGAATTCCCATACGTTTTCTGTTCAGTTGTCAGTTTTAGTAGATATATCTTCGAACCTTCGGCTACTCACGAGTAAATTGAAAGCTCAACTGAACACCGGACTGACGTCTAAATGTACTGCCAATTTCATTCGCAAATTCAAGTATGTGATTATAGATATTTGTGAAAAATGTTGCCCCTATAGTGCTGGCTTGTAAGTTTCTCAGAATTTTTTCAACTATGATATTAAAGAAGGCACACGACAGCACATCACATTTTATAAACTAGACAATAGACATGGCTCTATTAGCTCGTTCCTAAAAATGCTTACGATGCCGCCCTAAAATGAAGGTGTACGCTCTCGTTCTAGTCATCCCGCTTGCCTCAAATAGTTCGACAGACAGATGCGCTTGAGTTGAGATATTGCTAGATGTATCTTCACTTAAATTTGGTCGAGTGAACGGAAGTCTTGCCTTTTATCGTCCATATTGAATATTTCATTCAGCCTTACAGCGGCATTTCGTTCCTCTTCGCTATTTAACTGTCTGTCGAAGCGGTTTTTCGATAACTGCAAAAGGGAAAAATTCGTCGTAAACTGTGCGGTCCCATTTGCATTGACAGGCTTTAAAGCACGAGATTCAACAACGAACAATGTAAGCTGTACAGCTACATCGACCTAGTCTAAAAATTGCGCATCAGTCGTCTAAGAAGGCTAGGACATATAGAGCGAATGGACCCTAGTGCTCCTGCCTGAAGATTCTTCGACTCCAACAACCAGGGACAACACAGTCGAGCAAGAAGACCTAGCCCTAAATGACGCACACAAGTGGAAAGAGGCCTCAACAAACTTAGAGTGAGCAACTGGAGGCAGTTGGCCAAAGACCGAGCTAACTGCTCTTAGAAAAGCCTACAACATCACCAAACTCAACAATGTCCTAATAATAGCATGCATCATGCAAAGTCAACGCCGTCAGACGCCCTCACAGTCCTTCTGCATCTTTTACCTTTAGACCTTCACATGACAAACATCACAGCATATATAGCGCGATCAGAGAACAGAGAGTCGGGGTACTGGTCTGCGAGTAGAATGGAAGTAGAATTCCCTTCAAGATCAGATCGGCAAGAGGAGTGAACAGGGACTCGATCTTAGCAAACTGCACGGACGACGTTTCAAAAATGGACTTTGGGGTAGGTATGCGGGAGTATTTTCTGAGTCTCTGAACATCTCAAAATCATTTAGGCTTCCGGATACGGCCTATGTCGCCATCCACGAGTCCTGCCACAAAATCAAACTACACACGAACATAGTTTAGAGCCAAAAGATAGACATATTCATTGACAGTCAAGATGCCATCAAGACTATCGCCTCTAAATTAGTATGTATTAAAATTTCGAGACGAACTGACCTCGCTTGATCGGTACATGGTTACCCTGATTTGGGTTCCAGGTCATAGCAACGTTTATGGAAACGAACAAGCCCATGAGCTTGCCAGACCAGATTCACCTCTCCACCGTTCACTTGCGGAATCAGTTCACATTTCGCTCGGAGCAGTAAAAGCTAAAAAATCTACTCAGAATTCTTATCGAAGGCCAACCATAGATGGGGGTGACTACAGGACTTTAACATATCCAGAAGAACTTACACTTCGGAAAAAAACAGCCTACCTTCGAAGTAAAACACGAAAAGATATCTCCAGTATAACAGCAATCACCACAGCCCACTGGCCTATAGGGGACCATGCGGTTAGATTAGGCATCTTGCATAGTACACACTGTATCAGTCGCAGCTGTAATGATGCAGCCAAAAAAGAAACTCTAACTCACTACCTATGCATCTGTCCGCCACGAACAGACAGCGATCTCTGGGAAAACCATTCTTCGACTCCCTTGAGGAGGTTTCGAAGAGTATCTAGCCTTAAAGAACTGATAACCTTTTTGAATTCCACAGACTGGATCTAAACCCCTCTTCGACAAACTTACAACAACCAGGTCAAATGAGGTTGTGGTAACAAAACGGCACATAGTGCTACTTGGGTTTATCTCAACCGTCACACCTACCTACCCTACCTACCTAGGCCATTCGATTATTGGAGAAATATATAACTACCTACTATATATGACTGACTCGAAGTATTTAAATGCCATTTTGACAATTCTGTTCATCGGTGGGTTTTTTTTTTTTGACATTAATGAGTCGTATTATGCCGTTTTCGATTGGTCGTCCAGAACCATCCGGAAGCAATCCGAAAGCTTCTGAAAGCGTTCGATTGGCACTCAACTGACAGTTCTTCTCCCGAAAAGAAGAGAATTTTGCTTCTGGATTTGAATTCAGAATCGCCGAGAGTTCTTCTGGACGGTTCTGGACGAACAGCCCAAAACGACATTAGAAACAAGGGAGCTGAAAATGCGTGCGGCATTCTAGAAAAACCTAGGTTGTGATTTCGTGTCTCCGAACGCAAACCACGCATTGTGCAATTAATGCAGTCGTCCTCGAAAGAGGGAAAAAAGCAACAGTGACGCAACATGTTCACGTATGGCAAGTACCCTAGGTCTAGCTTCCCGGAAGTCTTTACAAATTTCATCAGAATCGGTAGATTTGCAAGATAACACAAATACACAAGATTTTGCTAAACAAAGTCACACTAAAATATTTAAATTTTTTTTTCAAGCTGAATAACAAAGAACCTATTACTTCCAGATTATCATAATATGTATTGGGGAGATAACTCCAATACAATAGTACAAGATAAGATCCTCTAACGATCCCTTTCTACATAATACCTATAGATGTTGTGATAAATGCCGCGATTATTATTCTTTTTTTTACTGAAAAGCTCTTTAAGTAAAACAAATTTACAGATAGTATCTTAAATAATAAAATTGGTTTTCATTAACAATATGTAGTTGCCGGTCTTGTGTATAAGTAGACAATGTCACGCAAATAAGAAAAATAAATAAATCGTTCGTTTTTAGAGAAAGCCTTATCAGTGTTGGGCACGTAGTATGAAATTTCTAGACAAAATTTCACGCTTTAGCGATAAGCCAAATAGAGAGGGAGTAAGTCGTCTTATCGGACGACTCATTTTTAAGTATATACGTACTGCAACGAAAATAAAGTTAGCTTGAAACACCAGGCGATAGCGAAGAAATTTATGACTGATAAGACGGAGGCGAATGCATTAAATATTTAAACGTATTCCGAAATGATAAGGTCTTTCGTGAAATTCCCAGTATAGAAGCTGTGGCAATGATGTCAAAAGCTTGTGCGGCTTTAATCATAAGCCGACTTCGTTCGTCGAAAATAAAATGATGTCAAATTGGTTATTATGATAACGATATAGAGATTTAAGTTTGCACTTCCCCAATGTATAGAAACGTGTCAACGCACGATAACCAAAGCAACATTGAAAGTAATGGCAAACGGTCTTCGGTGGAACATTATGTCTGCAGAAGTTTGTTTTTTATCGGTTATTCTATTCTTGGCCTATTTATGCGGAGCCCAAATGGGTCTGTATACAATCGCAACTATTACACATTGGCCGCGTTCCATTGACCGCTAGATGACTAGCGGCATGCCAAACTCCATATAAAAAAACTGACATTTCAGCATTTGCGCTAGATCTCTAGCACATTTTGTGAAATATCCTTTTCTGGGAAATTTTTCAATCTAGCGCAAAATGAACTGCTAGATTGAAAAAAATAACGAACTGTCAAAATAAAAGTGAAAGTGCAGAAGTCAAATATTTCCAACTTGGTGTAAAATGGGAATTCCAATTTCTGTGTAATTAATTATGCATTGTATTTGTTTATTTAATTTATAGTGAATTAATAAACATGCGGTATGATGGCACAAAATACATTTTTCACTCTCATGAACATGAAATAATACAAATTTGAGTTGTTCTAATGTCACTTTGCCGCTGCCGCTAGATCTCTAGCGCCAGCGTTCCTCCGTCAGGGATATTATTTGCTAGACGACTAGCGGACAATGGAACGTGGCCATTGCCCGAACAGAAGAGCTTCAAGAGATAAATCCAATCCTTTGGAGTTAACAGAGTGAGTCGTTGTAAGTAGAAATTAAATCGCGTTGCAATATAGTTTACATATATGTATTAGATTTTACCAGTACTATACAGGGTCAACAAACCAATGTTCAAATATTTGCCGGATTTTCTCTCGTACAATCTCTCAACAGTCAAAAAGCTTTTCGCTACCAATCCCATAATCGAGCTGGGTTCTGGCAGAGCTCTGGTTCTTTGCAGAAGGAGTTGGAAAGGATAATGAGATTGGATTAGCACAAATATGGAATAGCCTTTATACTTTATTTATTAAACAAATTCGTTTTATAAAAACAAATAATAAATTAGTGAATAAATGCATTTACATATTGAATTAATGTATGTACCTACATACAAAGTTATAATTAATAAACCTCATTAATTGAAGTTTTTCCTCTTCTATTTGTATCTGCCGCTCCTATGCACCAATCCAATAGGTATGCCACTTCTATTTCCTCGTTTCAAATGAACCGAATTGAAAAAAAAGCAACTGACTTTAAATTTGTTCCTATAGAAACTGCTTGCGTTTTAAATTTCCACCTGCAAATTTACCAAAATTTACCAATTTATTCCGGGGGAAACTTTTTCCCTTTTTCGAAATTCATTGCCGATACCTATTTTTGAGAAATGGGAAATATTTCGGGGGGAATTTTGTTCAAGATAGCCCTGAGAAAAACACCTAAAGTTGACTTCTCTGTTGGCACAAATGTGTCCGGAGAACTCAGTTTTGACATTTCTATTCGGTCATCGGATAGCATGGGAGACCGCAGTTTGACATTTCGATTGCCCTGACATGTAAAGCACCAATCCGAAATTCAGAGCCCAGAAAAAAAAATACTGTTGTTAATAACTGTTTTTCCGCCAATTCAAGTAAGTTTTCGGGTTCAGGTAAATTTGAGTCCAGAAAATTCAAGTCCACTTTCGATGACTAGATTCGTGAAAAATGTGTCAGTTATTTTTATATGGAGTTTGACATGCCGCAAGTCGCCAACATAAATAAAAAATAAAACATGTAGAGTGAATAGTTGCACGAAAGCATTCTGAAATTGATCCAGGAATTAGAGACGTGACGCAGTCTGAGGAATGTTGAATGCGCAGAGTACATCCAGCCCAAAGAAGCCCTGTTGCAAAAGGTTGCCGACGCGATTCACATGACATTTAACGAGTTTAAGGGCAAATGGACCAATCTGTGCCCCACATTCAAAACAGCAAACCTGACAAATATAGAATAGCAATTTCGAGTAGAATCCCTCCTTCTGACGATCGATGGACCACCCAATTCTTCGTCCAAACACTACGTCGGTTTTGTGGCAATTCATCATTCTAACATTCTTCCAACACGTTAGACATTTAAAATAGTCGCAAGTGTAATATTCTGTTCCATTATCCGTATATACTGCAAAAAGCAACGAACAAAACTTTTTATTTGACGCAATGTCTGATACGCAATGGCCGCGTTCCATTGACCGCTAGATGACTAGCGGCATGCCAAATCCATATAAAAAAAACTGACATTTCAGCATTTGCGCTAGACATCTAGCACATTTTGTGAAATATCCTTTTCTGGGAAATTTTTCAATCTAGCGCAAAATGAACTGCTAGATTGAAAAAAAATAACGAACTGTCAAAATAAAAGTGAAAGTGCAGAAGTCAAATATTTCCAATTTGGTGTAACATGGGAATTCAAACTTCTATGTAACTAATATACATTGTATTTGCTTATTTAAATTATTGTGTACTAATAAATATGCGGCATGATGGCACAAAATACGTTTTTGACTCTCATGAGGATGAAATCATACGAATTCAAATTGGTTCTCATGTCACTTTGCCGCTGCCGCTAGATCTCTAGCGCCAGCGTTCCTCCCTCAGGGATATTATGTCCTAGATGACTAGCGGTCAAAGGAACGCGGCCAATGTCAATCAATTTCTCATCTTCAAATATTTGCCAACCGTGTGATCACAACATTTTCAACATGACAGAGTTGTCAGAAAATTTAGTGTCAGTCCATTGTCAGACCTCCATCTGACAATGAAAAGTCAGCCTTTTGGACAAAATCATACAACCGGGTGAGCGGACAATTTTGCATTATAAGGTAGTTGGCTATTGTTGGCCATTGTCAGATCATTGACAGATCTGACAATATTATGCGTATTGTCTCCTATTGTAAGCACAAATAAAAATACGTCTAATTTTAAGGCCGTGTGTCAATTAAACTCAACAATTTCCGTGCGCTAGTTGTCAAAACGATCGTATAGTAAGTAAACTGACAAAAACTTATCCCAGTTTGCGAGTATGTTGACGTTTTCTTTTTTTTTTTCTCATGTCAATACTGACCTATTGTGATGCCAGTCGGGGGAAAGAGGTTGTTGTTGTCACTTACTCAATATAATTCTGTCTATAAAAGCTGTTATTAGTAATTTACTTCGCTAAGCTGTTACATCCCAATATGTAGGATGTAAGTTTGGCGAACAATGGTGCAAAAAATACAAAGGGATCTATATAATATAGGTAGATGTCACATGATGTGGTTGGGTGTGTATGAATCGGGTAGGCGCTGACTGGCATCAACTTGGCGGTGCCCAGCTGTTGTAACTTTTTCATACACATCAATTGTGCTTATTTTACCTCCGCGTGGTAACCACCGGGTACTGGCCTCGCCCTTCCGGGCTTGGCTTGCTATACTTATAAGCGCGAGTGTTGAACACGAAGAAAATAGCAACACTATAATGCTCTGTCGGAAAGACTGTCTGAACGAGTCTCAGAAGTCTTACATGAGCTCCTCAGAAAGAGGACGTACGGCGGATGAATTCACTAGACTGAATCAACGGTGTCGTCAACAATCAAGATGACAGTTACCTTACTTGAGCTACTTTGACGTATTTGGAGATGAGGTCAGTGAGGATTTTTCATGACTAGTCAGGGTCCTGAAATAGAGATGGTGGCGGATGAACCCTTTATGGGCCAACGGCAGCTCTCACATCCCTGAAGTGGGTTACTGACACCGGATGAATCCGGCCCCTTTCGTCCAAGGGGTCCAACAAAGGGCCTGGCCCTCCAGGTTGGAGGTTGTACGCCGGGGTAACTGCCCGACTACGGAAAACCTACCTAATTACGAAGCAACAACAAGCCTCGGATACGGATGATTTTACTGTTGACGAACCTGGCAAACGAATAAAGGACAACGAATTTCGGATCTGCACGTGGAATGTTAGGTCCCTTAACAGACCGCGTGCAGCCGAACAGCTAGCGGAGGCCCTGAACTGCTATAAAGCAGACTTAACCGCCATCCAAGAAGTGCGATGGGATGGACCGGGCAAGAAGAAAATGAAAAACTGCGACATTTACTATGGCGACTGCTATCGGCAACAAAAGCAGCGCTTATTTGGATGTGGATTCGTCGTTGGAGGCAGACTTAGGCAAGAAGTCTTAAGTTTCAGCTGCGTGAACGAGCGCCTCACGACAATTCGCATCAAGGCTAAATTCGCCAACATTAGCCTAATATGCGCCCATGCCCCCACGGAGGAGAAAGACGACGACACCAAAGAGAGGTTCTACGAGCTCTTGGACAATACATACGAGCAGTGCCCTAACTATGACATTAAAATTGTCCTAGGTGATTTTAATGCAAAGATAGGAAGAGAGGGCATCTTTGGTAGTACTGTCGGAAGGTACAGCCTACACGACACCACCTCCGATAACGGATTTAGGCTGATCGACTTCGCGGCGGGGCGAAATGGTGTCATAGCAAGTACGCGGTTCCCGCATCTCGATATTCATAAAGGCACATGGAGATCTCCCGATCAATCAACCGTCAACCAGATTGACCACATTGCGATCGACGCAAGGCACTCCTCCAGTATTATGGATGTCCGAACGTTCCGAGGGGCCAACATTGACTCGGTCCACTACCTTGTTGTAGCCAAGGTACGCCTTCGGATATCCCGAACACCGCCAAGACAAGTAAATACTGTGAGGAAGTTTGACGTCGGACGGCTAAAATCGCAAGAGATCACCAGATCCTTCTCCGATCGAGTCTCTCTCAATCTCTCAAGAGGTTCTATGCAGCCAGCATCAAGTATTGAAGACCAGTGGCAACATTGCCAAAAAGCCATCAGAGACGCCGCCTCTGATGTGCTTGGTTTCACTCGACCACCACAACGAAACCCCTGGTTCGACGATGAATGTCGGCAAGCACATGCAGCGAAACAAGAGGCATACAAAGCGGCGCTGCAAAGAAGGACCCGAGCTGCCCGTGAGCTCTACGCGCAGAAAAGAAGAGACGAACACCGGCTTCTCAGGAGGAAAAAGAAAGAGCACGAGAAGCGCGCGATCGAGGAAATAGAGAGATGTTACAGCAGGAATGAGGTTCGGAAGTTTTACCAAAGGGTAAAAAGAAGCTGCCAAGGCTACAGAGCCCGAACCGAATCCTGCAAGGACGAACAAGGGAACATCATAGTAGAATCGCAGTCGAATCAGTGAAAATCAGCTAGTAAAAGGTGCGGTGGAACGACGAAGTATAACATTAAGAATAACGCCAGGGCCGACGCACGTAGAGCCAGGGGAAAATCTGAGTTTCAGGGACAGCTATATAGCTACCTTCAGGCAAGCACGACGCGATCTTTGAAAGGTCATCAAAAAGAGCAAACCAAGATGCTTTAAACAACTCTGCGGACAGAACAGACATATAGGCTAGAACCCTGGGGAATGGCAAATCCAGAGTGGTTACCTCAATACTTCTATACGCTGTACCATTGAAGCCTGAACAAACAACAAGGGCACGGTGGCGCACCTTTCTCTCCCGAGTGGCCACATGAAAATGAAGATACGGAAACGGAGCACGCAATGAACTTACTAAGCCCTTAGCTTCTAATAAACCATTATGTATATATGTTGAGGTCAGAAGACGATTGGAGATAATGTTCCTTTATAACGATCGTGCAGAAAGAGCTGTCTAAGCTTAAAAGACAAAGATACAGCCAAACTGGCAGAGCAAGAGGACTTAGGACCCAATCACTCGAAGTAATACCTAACGTCAGTCCCACGGGGAGAGTGGTAGAACTGCACAAAAGTGTGGTAGTAGTTTAGTACGTAACGTAGACGTGTGGCACCGAGAAACATGTCTCTAAAAACAAGGGTGTTGCTATTCAGCCGTTGTTCGGGACACGACTACGTAACGAAATGTCAAAGTTTATATTGCGTCAAGTTGGAGTATGTGGCTCGCTACGCTCGCGGCAAAGGCTTTAAACTCCAGTATAATATTTTTCGGACATTATGCTGTACGTTTAGGATCCAACTTTTATCTTTATAAAGAGTTTTTTAATGAAAATATGATTACATACGTTACGTTGATTACGTAGTCGTGTCCCGCACATAGGTAAACGCCAGTCAGTACAAAATCTGTCAAAACCAACGGCCAAAAAACATAGGGGAAAGGTCGGAACAGTGAGACACTTTTTTTTCAAACGGTTATATCTCCGAAAACTTTAGAGCTATCAAAATAATTTTTTTATGGTATCTTACGACATATTTCCGCTGTATTTTGCCATACAAAGTTTAGCGAATAATTCAAAGACTACTTCACCATGAGTTGCATTGTTGAAGAAGGTCAAACTGTCTCACTGTTTGACAGGGGTCCGAAGAGTGAGACAACGTAGGGCGAACAGTGAGACAGTACAATAATTCCAATAAAATCTCGTCTTAAACTTTTTTTTATCAAAAAAATACATGAGTTTTATTCATTAAACATATATTATTTATTTATTAATAAGAACAAAAACAACAACAAATATATTTAGGTATGCAAAAAAAAAAAAAATTAAAAAAACTTAAATCACATTTAAGTGTTCATATTATTTTTTAAAAAAGGCTTTTAATAAACCAATTCAATTCAATTTGTTGAAAATTAATAGCAATACAATTAAAAATAAATAAAAACATTTTCATGTTGAATAAAACAAAAAAATAAGTATTTGAGGTTTCTTCCATAGCTTTAACATGTCTCACTGTTCGTCCATTGAATCTGTCTCACTGTTTGATTTTCATCATTTCAAAGAAAAAAATATTTACGTAAAAAACTGACAAGGCTATCGTAAATTTTTGTTTGTACAATTAAAAAACATAATAATAACAAGAAAATAAAAAAAATATTGGTTCACTTATCTGAATATTTGACGTTTCTACACAAAATTTAGGAACATATAAAAAAATACTTCTGACCTTTTTTTTAGGTCCTTACATACCGAAAGCACAGGCGCAGTTGGTTGTTGTTAGGAATAGAAAGAATAGGTGCAGAATGAAAAATAATCGGTATTGTATTAATCGACATGTCTGTGCGTGTTTCAGGGAAGCAAAAAAATGGAATGTCTCACTGTTCGGACTGTCTCAGTGTTCCGACCTTTCCCCTACTTCTTTTCCAGTCAACCATACAATACCTAAATTCAAATGAGACACCTTAATAAATTAATAAGATCAAACAGACTATTGGTCCAGCTTCTTGGATCCATTTTTGTTTCCTATATTCCCAAATTTTTCTTGTTGTAGCACACAGGTTGCTGTTATAAGTAAATAGAAAATAGTTGAATGTGTAGATGTAGACCTGCCTCTAATGAGCAGGTCCCTAACGATGTAGGCTACTTGCTAAGTCCGAATATGTTTCAAATTTTTGGACAGAAGAAATTGTAAGCTCTCATAACGAATTGGCTACTACTCACTCTGCATAGCAAATGACGTAAACAGAGAAGTCCCTCTACAGCCATGCCAATTCCCCCCAAACTTTAGATGCTGCGAAGAAATTGTTCTTCGTATAGAGAAGAGAACAGTCTTGCTGTGTAAGGAATTTGAATGAGTTCTCCCCCAAACGAAATCCTTTTGACGTTTCTACGCGAAAGATGATGTCCTTTTTATTGCCCTCGCACATACCACCAGGTCTGCATCCTCCTCTCCTAATGTCGACTTCTCGTGGATCTGCCAATAAAAAAGAGCTTAAAATGATACATGTGACCCCCCATATTCCGTCCTGCCCTGTGCTGTGCATTACCCCCATCATACGGCGAACTCTATTCACAGGACACACATTATCAAATGGAAAGATATTCGTTTTGTGTGCTTCTACACTTTGGCCAATTCTAGTCACGAATCCAATCGAAATGTGTACGGATGTCCTTCAAAATGTTGGTCACGTCTGCACCGACGACCAAAGCAAGGGTTAATTTGTATGCACGCCACATGCTCAATCCTGCGTTGTATCTAGTATACCTACTCTTGATGGTGGTAGTGTTGTTGCTGCTACGTCCGTTTCTTCTGTTTCCATTACGAACGGGGGAGTAGCGTTAGCGTACGAAAAACTGGAGTTGGCGTGGTGAAAATTGGTAGAAGGGAAGCCATATTCCTCACGGGATGGAGATGGTAGTGACATGATTAGTATTCGCACCGGATACGCGCCCAAGGTATTCTTTCAATATTCTTATGGCATTCATCCTTCTACTGTTGCTGCTTTTATGTACAATTTTTTTTTCTGTCGTCCGTTTGTCTTGTTTTTGGTTTACTTTAGCTCTAGCGGGGGTGAATCCTTTTTGAATGGCTTCATAAATCGTCCAATAAGTTTCGTGCCCATATCAAAGCTACCAAAGTGATCTGCATTTAGAGGAGTCGAATTTGTACCCTCTGCGGAATCTATAAAATCCTGCTTCTCCATTTTGATGATTGTGCTTTTGGAAATAAATATCTACACAACCCTCGGATATACGGTTTGAACGTGAACGGGCCGGGCGGTGTTGTGTGCGGTTCAAATTGGAAGTCGGTGGCCATCTCCGGGAGTGATGTGATGAGAAATTTGAAATATGAATGTTTTTCAAAAGATTAATTAGTTGTACAGGAACGTGGGGGCAAAAATAATATGCTACGTGCCTAATTGGGGATATAGACCTAGATAACGATGTTATATGCGAATGTGGCTATAAATAATCCACTTGGGGAGACAAGGGTAATTATTGTTCTTGGGCAAACTGTCAGGTCTGTTTCCGTCCAACATTTTAGTCAAATTTGAAAAAAATCCGTTCCCGTTCCCGTACGCAGAAAGGAGTAGCAAAAAAAAAAACAAAGCAACACATTTCAAATTTTAGCCCACCAAGACATTTGACTTGCAACAATTGTCAGATAGCTGTCAAATCTTTATGTTTGATTGGGCAGCAGAAATCTGAAATCTTAGATCAACATCTGAAATACCCAATCGAAAACGAATAATAGTTTCAAAAACTAAAAACAGGCAGTAAACTCACCACTCTCCGGGGTACCTACCTACTAATAATCATTTTTAGTGTCATGTTGAATTTTACGAACTTAAGGAAACTTTTCATTGAAATGTTTCCAAAAAGCATTTTGTTTTTTTTTTTTTTGTGCGAGAGGTCTCAGAGTCGATCCCCGGAAAAACACTGATTAGGTAGGTACATCTTAAGGTATTATCCACTGGGCTACATCTGACAAACATCCGAGAGTATAGTTGTCATTGAAAAGCTTCTCCATTCAGTCGTTTGGAGTCGTCATAAAATTGAAGGTCCCTTCCATTCGTTCCTCCCACAAACGAATGGTTGTGAGAAGCTAAGCCTTTGGTGCCTAAACTATCCTATTTCGTTTTTAGGCGCGCTTTTTGGGCCTTTTTTGGACATTTGTTGACGCATTTTGTAGTCGTTTTTTGGAGCATTTTAGGCGCCTTTTCTAGGGCGTTTTTAGGCACATATTTTGGGCGTTCTTAAGAAGTTTTTTCGCGCCTGTCATCGAATAACATTTCGTCTTTACTCTTTTTATTACTTTAAGTAACCGTATTGCTGAAAGAATATAAAAGAATATAAAATCAGCCGAGTAGACACACAGGTAGGGCCTATCTACGAATTGGTAAAATGCGATCCAACCATCTTTTGATGTAGGTACTTAAAACCAGATAACTTCACATTTTACCTATTATTCCAAGAGTAGGATAATAAATTAATCCCTCAAAATGTATTAAGAAATACTTAAGTTTTTTAAGTGTTTAAATAGCGAAATTTGAAACTTGAAACTATTTGTTTGGGAACAAAAACACCATTGCCGCGAATTGTTCAAGTTTATTCATAATTGGCGCAGTGCGGCTCAGTGTTTAGTGTGCTGGACTACTGTGTTAGGGGTTTAATGCCTAGTTGGCCAGTAACCACCTAAGTATCGACTCTCCCTCAAATTCTACTCAAGCGTCGATTTCTGTTTCATACGTCATATTAAATTATAAAACTTAAATGCCCAATATTGGACACTTAAGTTTCACCTTTTCTTAACTCTGACAGGTGGCAAGATATTCAACTGTCAAGGAGTTGACGTTTATGTATATTGAATTTATTGGAAAATAAAATATATCCATTTCCTGTTTGTTGGTTTGGTTTGTTGTTAGATTTTGGAAGTAACTGTAAATAATGACGAATTCTTTAGTGGTGTAGTGTAGTTTTACGTCGTTTTCACAAATTATGACATTTTTTAAGTGCTGCCAAGTTTTTTGTACCATTTGACGTGAGTATTTTGAAATGACTGTGAAACGCAAAATATACATGAGTGACACTTATCTGGTCGTCCCCACAACTTAAACTGGACATTAACGCATATACCTACTGTGCGAATGCAATAGGCGTTTTTCTTTTTTAGTTCGTAGCTTGAGCATTTTAAGCGTGCTCTGAACCGTGCGTGCTCAGATCGTTCTGATTTGTTCATGACACTTGAGCACATAGCTTTCATATGGTTATTTACTAATTTGGTTTACCTACTGTGCCAGAACAATAAGGCTCGTCCGCCATTTCAACTATGTATTTTGTTTATGCTGTTTTTTTTCTGTCAAATGTGACGTAAGTGCGTAATCAGCTTTTTACTCAGCCTGTTCAGGTAATTTATTCTGAGCTCAAAAAGCGCGCTCTGATCATTCTCTGAATAAAAAATGAACACAAATTCTGAATATGAGCTAAAAAAGAAACACGAACTTTTTTTTGACAGTTCAGGTTCTACTCTAAGCTAAACAAGAAAAACGCCTAATATATTGCAGTCGAAGAAATTTTCTATAAATCTACTTCTCCCAGCATTTAGAGTAGATAGACTAAATGCAAACGGCTATACTTGGTTTTTCAAGGCGAAGTGTTAAGGTTTTTTCCATTCCATATAGGGATCGCGACCTAACCTAAGGAGATGTTCACCTTTTAGCACAAGATTAAGACAGGACGCAACTCGAAAACAATGCAAATTCCCTATGCAAATTATGTACCTGTTTACTGCATATAGATGTATACTGCTGCCACATATAGATTTCTCAACAAAACACATAATATTACTATAAAAGAGAATACAATAAAGTGTAGTTACCTATATTTGTTTATGTTATTGCAGCTCCTCTTACGAATAGTCGTCTTCGCTTCCTGGCGATGACACTTCTTTGACCTTCCTGATAGCTTTCTCCTCCAATGTTGTGTTTTGGAATGTCGTCTAGTCTACATACATCATGATTCGTTCCCTGATTCATCTGTTTTACATATTTGAGATAAACTTTGACCACTATCATTTCAGTGTACTGTATTTCTATTACATACCTACAAGGAGATAGTGATTGGCAACAATCTGCATCTTTCTTGTGAGATTATCACTATTTTGATGATTCACATTGTGTTACAACGAAGAGGGGTGTCATTTAAATTAACCTATTGAATGCATAACAATATTTTCATTGGAATAAATACAATTATGAGTTATGACAGAAACTTTGTTTCAAACATTTTTATTTTATTTTTATTTATTTTTCTACCTACCCATGGGGTTTTTCTCCCGTAAGCTAGAAATATTCAACAGATGGTCGCATATGGCGTGCTAAGGTCCAACTACGCGTGACCTTGCCACTTCCAATGAATACCTACGCATTTTTGCAAAAAGGGAGCTCTCGAGTTTTCGACGTCAAGTCCCAAGTTATAATTTCTTGATACTTTAAATAGAATTTTCATAATCTCACGCTCTCTTCATAGAGATTTACCGTCTACCGTTTTACACTCTACGTCTACATATAGCAATAGCAACGTTGACGTAAGCGATCAATTGAACAAACTATTCCGCTGTCTGTTTATTTACATTAATATGTAAACAAAGCATAAATATCATAGGCCGCAGTCATACTAAATAACGTACAGAAAATATTATCGGATTTAGTAACGCATTAGTACACGAGTGTGTGCGTTCGTTTGAGAACCAGACCCGACTTCTGTATACAAAGGTATTTTGGAAATTAATTTATTTTTGATTGATGAAATCAATTTAGAAATAGATTTTAGCAGCCCATATACAACTCGCAACGATTATTTTATTACAATCACTTGCTACTTACTTATGTATATAGGTATATATGAAGCTTTTCAGCCCAAATTGGCATTACCGTCGTAATGGGCTTTACTCAGTTTTATTATTCACATTATATTTAATGAAGCCTCATAGTGGAGAGTTTGGTAGGGACATAATGGAAAATGTTATTTTGAGTTTGAACAATTTTAAGTAGCCGTTAAAAATGATTAGGAGTAGTAATATAGCGCGTAGCATTTGAACGCCAATACACAATAATACTAGGCGATGACCCCCGTTGAAAACGGCAGTCTAAATATAAATACGAAAGTAAGTGCATTTTATTGCTTATGCAAACATTTTGTTAATAATCTTTATACTGCAGGTAAATACTTGACAAAGCTGTAAAAAAAAAGATTTTGTCCAGTGATTCTGACGGCTGGCTGACGCGAAAAGTTTCTACATTTGTGTCTAAATTGATAACGTGACCCAGTTTCCCAGTTGACATGTGCCTCTCTGTAACTGTCAAATTTAGTCATTCACATTCAAATGCCAAAACCAGATGATTTGTCTCTGGGCATTTTTAACCTTAAAGCTTTAACGACAAGGGAACAAAGAGTAGATATGGCCCTAATTAGCGATTCCTTTCGGCTAGCAAGACGGGATCTCGAAAAGGTCATTAAGGACAGCAAGACGAAATGTTTTATGGAACTCTGCGACGGAACAGTCCTAGATCCCTGGGGGATGGCTTACTGGATTGTGATAGAAAATTTGAAGGCCAGTAACTCCCAACAAATATCTTGCCCGACAATGCTGAGGACAATAGTACTACAACGTTACCGCCGGAGTACCACAAGGCTCTGTTCTTGGACCTCTCCTGTGGAATATAATTTATGACGGAGTCCTGCGACTAACGCTGCCTCAAGGAGTTAAGGTGATCGGGTTTGCTGAGGTTATCGCTATAGTAACTTTGGCCAAACACATCCACGAGATAGAGTCCGCTACGGATGAATTTGCAAATTTCCGGGTTGGAGATCAAACCATTAGGTCTAAGGAGTCTCTGATATACCTAGGAGTAATGCTCGACAACAGGCTAAACTTTAAAACGCACATCCAGTACGCCGGCAGGGAGGCCCCACAGATGCAAGCAGGTCTTTCCCGAATGCTGCAAAACATCGGTGGACCTGGATATACCAGGAGGATTCTGCTATACAGAGTGGTCAGTTCAATACTTCTATACGCTGCACCGGTTTGGGCGGGGGCTCTAAAAACAAACGAATCAAGGAGAGGGCTCTCGTCAACATACATGCTCTGCGCAATACGAACAATAAGGGGATTTCGCACATGGGATCCCATGATCATTATATAGGGAATGATCCCCATAGGCATTCTTGCCAGCGATATGCAAAGGATCTACCTTAGGCAAACAGCCAACCAGCAAGAGGTCCCTAATAGAAGGGTCAATGTAGAAGAGAGGGAAACATCGATGGCACTATGGCAAGTCAGGTGGGATAACACGGCGAAAGGCAGATGGACTCACAAACTGATCCCCACCATCGAGGTCTGGATAAAAAGACCAAACGGGGACCGCAATTACCACCTTACGCAGTTCTCATCGGGGCACGGCGGCTATCTGAAATACCTTCACAGATTTGGTCACAATAGCTCGCCTTTCTGCCCTGAATGCCCAGACGAAGAAGAAGATACAGAGGTCGCTTTGCATGGAGGTATGCTCCTTTATACCGAGTGTACACGAAGAATAATGGAGACTTGAAGTTGCTAACCAGCCCCGCGAAGTAATACATAACGGAACGACTGTCGCGCGCTGTGGTAGAATGAAATAGGATGTGGATTAGTACGTTCGGGCACACTCCTGGCATCGATTATTCGGGTTTGTGAATTGTGCTTGTTGTTAGCACGGGCTTCCGCATGTTTAGAAGATTACCACGTCCATTGGCGCAACCAACAAAAAAAAAAGGCGAAAAATCAAATTTTCGTTTCATACTGTACTGCATGTATCTGTCAAGATTTAACGCACATTTTCTCAAGGTAAATTTTGACAGATTGCATTGTTTTTTTTTTATATTGCGTTTTTGTGTTGGGGAAAAGTCAATAAGGATAAGTTTTTTCTAGGAATACCTCGACGAAGAATCCCTTGAAAGTAGCGATCCCGCAATATGATAATTTGACAATCGATTTTTTTTTTAATATTTCCACATGATGGAATGAAATATGTGGGACCAAAAGTGCGATAAAATTAATGAGTAGGTACCTATGGCGCTTTTGTCAGCAATATTGCTCGTCTTTCTATATTTTGGCAATAGATTTCGTGAAAGACACATTTTGACACATTTTTTAAAAATTTCCGAATTTTAAGAAATTTGTCGCTTTAAGTTAAAATTGACATGGCCTCGTGCAGTTATCTCAGCATTGGCCGCATTCCATTGACCGATAGATGACTAGCGGCATGCCAAACTCCGTATAAAAAGAATTTCAGCTCTAGCTTGAGCTCTAGCGCAAATGCTGAAATGTCAGATTTTTTTTATATGGAGTTTGGCATGCTGCTAGTCATCTAGCGGTCAATGGAATGCAGCCATTTTATCAAACTTTGGAAGAAATTTATTGTTGGAAAAAACTTTTCAATATTGCAAGGATTTATTTAAAGAAATAAAGTACCTTAAATCATAAAGCAGTTTGTTTCAGAATATCTGAAAAATGTGTGAGTAAGCCTTCCGCACATGGCTCGTATCGTCATCGAAGCGTATGCGATGCGATGTACGAGAGAACTGCAAACGACTCTTCCGCTATGCGTAATCGTCACAGTATGCATGCTACATGACGACTATCGTCAAGCAGTGTGCAGTCGCTTATCGTCGGTCGTGTGACGATTAGATGCTTGGAGTTTTTTTTTTACATTTTTCAATGTGATTATACGAATTTTATACGAAATAATTCTCTAAAGCTTTACCAACAAAAAAAAACACAATTATCGGGGCTTAGCTCTTTCTTTATAAAAGCTTGGCAGCACTCACATCACAGAAATGAAAATCACTCACAAAAAAACATCAGCAAAAGAAAAAATTCTGAAAAGTCATATCTATAAAGAAAAACGAATCCACAAATACTATATACGCGAATCAAAATGGAAAATGCAGGGAAAAATAAAAATTCGGTAATTTATATGCATATTTTTGACAAAATGCTTAGATTTATTTTTTGTTTAAATGAATTTTGTGATTGTCAGATGTCATTTATGAGAGTTATGATAGTTTGGTTGCACAAACTA
Organism: Cheilosia scutellata; assembly: GCA_955612985.1. NCBI lineage: Eukaryota > Metazoa > Arthropoda > Insecta > Diptera > Syrphidae > Cheilosia > Cheilosia scutellata. Next base: position 72,607,000 of record OY015311.1, on the reverse strand, counting down.
AGGAATAACCCCCGATATAATTATCCGGGCTAACGAAAGCCAAAAAAATCATACGTAATTACTGAAAGAGCTTGGAATGGAATAGCTCACCAGATGAATTGCTCAGGTATGGTGACGATTAAAAATTGCGCGGTGTGCGGTTCAAAAACTGTAGATGCCGTTATCATAGCTGCACGGCAAGTTCATGACGTGACGATGACGAAACGAGCCGTGTGCAGATTCGAAACGATACGTTTGCCCGTAAAACCTTAGCCCGTATTTACAGAAGCCCGTAAATGCAAACACAGCATTTCAAAGTTGACCATAAAATAAAAGCCTGCAATATACAGAAGACCGAAAATTAACATTTTCAAAAATACCGATGGGCTTTTTCATCTTTAAGAGGAAATTTTTGTAAACAATTAAAAAATTATAAATTTTTTTGGCGAAAAGTCGCTTTGCGTATACTCAACCTCGCACTCATTCCAAATCCTACAGTGACCACAGGCAGGAGGGTTTTACGGGCTTCTTTTCGGTCATTGGATTTACGGGCTTTTGGAAACCGGGCTTTTGGATTGCAGGGAAACCCAACCCGTGCATAGATTGCCTAAGTTATTGTCCTACTAGTGCACGAAAAAATATATAGACACTAGTATAAAATACAGTCTTGCAAAATCATGGCTGTACATTTTAAACCCAAAACTGCAGCTTTTTCTTTCGATTCATATTCAAAAATGCACTTTGCTTCCTTGTCATCTTTTTCTTTTTTCCCCGATTTTTTTTCTGGCGATTTCTATTCACTTAAAGCCGCTGACTGATTCCCAATAGTGCTTCCCATTTGGCCGTCAATTTGTTACCTCTCCAATCGTCCATTGACAGATAATAGGGTTTCATCTTCCTATGACTTCCTGTTTGAAAACATTTGAAATAGAAAGAACTTTACCTACCGTGAGTCTCAGCTGTCAGTTCTGATGTCAAACAGTCCTAATTTTTTCATTTGAAAACCAATTATGATTGAGTTGTGTGAATGTGAAAGCGTATAGATCATCGGATTTGTTATTTTTGCCATGTCATAATAGAAGTCATTATTCCTTAAATTATCGTGTAAATTTCACTTTAGGTTTAAGGACCTCCTACCGCAATGGAGAAATTTCTATGATTTATTTTGACAAACTGATCTGCATACAATTGCATAAATGAGAACCCTTTTGTCAATAATAATTGTCAATAATTATTTTAAAATGGATATCCTCCCATAAAGAAAAAAATATTTAAAATTGAGTCTATGCGCGTTTGGCTGTACGGAAGATTGCGAAAACGTGATACCGCCAGAAGCACCATTTCCATTTCTCACAAATAATTCCACATTTTGCTTTATGGTTTAGTAAGCAATTTTTTTTCCAAATGTAAGCACACATATTCACATGATGTCAAAAACCTTTTGGAATCGCCTGAAGGACGTTACGAGAACTCCGAACGCCAAAGAATTCACAATGGATAAACAAAGTTATCGGCTAGTGAATGAGTGATTCGTATTCAGAATACGTCAGACGTTATGTGTGTGGCTTCGCAAATGACAGCTTTGAAATTTGGCAACAATGAGTTTTAAATAATTAAAGCACGTACAACGGTGATGCTCTACGAATGCTTAGCGAAAACAAATCGAGACTTGTCAAAAGTGGGTGGTGGTGATGGTAGGAGCGGCAGCGCGGCAGTGCTCTTAGCCAGAACGAGTGGTGGTGACCAAAATCGAGTTTGACAACTCTACACGCAACGCACATCACACGGTAAACAAGTACACAACCTGCCCGGGCCCGATACACAACATGTCATTCGTGCGGAATCGTCATGTGAGGCGAATGCAAAGGCGGCTTTTTTTACGTGATGTTGTGTCTTTTTGCCGCTTCTCCTCTCCTGCTACTAGTTCTCCCTGGGAATCTTTAGACTATCCACTATCGTTTCGTTACCCCCATGGACTTAACACTAAAGTAATTACTGACTATGTGGTTGGCTCGTTGCGATGCGACCGGCGGCGAGGCGAGCGGGACCAAGGAAAGACGTGTGTGCCTTAGCGTGACTGTGAGCGGAGGTCTTCTTGTACGTGCTGCATGCGATGGTAAGTTTATATGCTCGTACAGCAGTTTGAAATTCGAATATGTCCACGGGGTTATGGACGTAGAAGTCATATGGCGAGTATGTGAGCATATATGCGTCAAACAGTTCATTATAATAACAAATTGCACACTGTTTCCCTTGTTTAGGTATAGGTACTATCCCTATGGCGATTGGTCAAGTTAAAGTGTGAAATAAACGGACTGCCAACGAGTTCCATTTGATCTTTTAATCGGACGGGGACGATACGTTATGAATTCTTTCCCCTATAGTCCAATTTTGTAGTATTCGATTACACATTTCCGCGCATAATGCCAATAGCGGTTGGTTTGGTACTGCTTCATGGTAGTGACTAACCATAGCCAAACGTCTTCAGTGTCCTCCGTACAACATGACAATGCTTCTTTGCCTCTGCCACTTATTGTCTGCCACTTGCAGAGAATGTTCGTGTACTTCATACTAAATACTAAGCAAAAGACATTGTTCGTGACAATTCAATATAATTAATTCCGTTTCAGTATTCGATTGGGACTATCGGACGTGCTGTGTAAATTTTTGTGTTTTTTCTTCTATTTTTTTTAAATTGTTTTTGAAACCCGGTTGCACGATACGGTATAGGTAGGTGGTACACAGTGTTGTATTGCGTTTAAGTAAATTGTATATAATTTGTCCATATAAGTGCGGAATAGATATTAACTCATTTTAACTTTTTAATACAGAATTTGTATTAAAATCCCTTAATTGTTAGTCGGTATCTGATTATGCCCAAAACACATGTGCAGAAATTCTGAATGCTTCACTGCATGCAGTACTGCAGATGAAACAGATGTGCAGAATTTAATTTGCACTTGCAGCGGTTGCTGTCAATCAGTGTAGCCAACATTTGAAATTTGTTCCCCCTAAAAGTGATGTCAAAACCCCCTAAAATTAAGGCAAAACCCCCTAAATTGACATTTATAAAATTTGTAGTATTTTTAAGTGTAGATTCTGTAATTTTAAATAAATTAAAATACTTTCATTAAAAACTTAAATAAACTTTGATTTATTTACTTCATTTGGAAAATTATTATGGATTTGGCGATATCCAATCTGTAAACGATATACATAGGTACTTCCTTACAAAATAATTTAATAAAAATGTAAGACAAACCTTTCAATAAAACATCGCACTCCCATATATTGGTGGATTTTTGACAATATTTTTTTCTTTTTCTTTCGGCATATTTTCTGGTTTCTGAACAAATTAATTTATGAGATGAACAGCTGATTAGCTGTCAAATATTCTGGTGTTGCAGTAAGCACACTACTCACCCCCAGATGTTGTTACTATCATTAAATTTAGGTCAGGTACACACTAAGCAGATCTGTTGGTGTTCAATTAAAAAAAAAAAATTATTATACCCCTAAAAAATCCCCTAAACTATTTTACCCCCTAAAAAACCCCCCATACACTTTTTTTCACCCTAAATTTAGGGGGAAAACCCCTAAGTTGGCTACACTGCTGTCAATGCGGGGGAAAATACGTGAGTGAAACACAGACGACGAATAATTCCCGTCTCTCTTTTCCTCGTATGCATCAGTAGCTGAACTTACAAAATCGATGCTGCCAAGTCTATTTAATTTAATTCACTGCGTTGCTATGCACTGGATTTAGAAATAGAGACATGTTGCAGTGCTGCGGTGGCTGCAGAATTTACATTTGTATCACCACATAAGAACATGTGTATTCTAGTCCTACTGCGCAGTGAATTCTGCACGTGTGTTTTAGGCATTAAGTTATCGGCTCGATTGCATATATGCCAATCAGTGTTGCCAGCACGGGCTATTTATCGCCAATTAGGCTACTCGGATTTTTCACTGGCTCCATGAAATTGCGATTTGGGATTTATCCAAATTTGGGCTATTTCATTTTAAAATTGGGCTATTTTCGGCTCCTTAGAATTTTTTTAAAAAAAGTCATACATCATTATATTTTTTTTTCATTGCGAACTCGTAGAACTGAAACTTTTTAAAAATGTAATTGTGAATGAGTCAACTCCAGTTTCGATATTGTGGTTACAGTTACACTCTCACTTCTGAGTAGTAAAATCAGCTCACAAGACTTATGCATGAATATGAAAACTCATTATTTGCCAAAGTATATGTCACCTTCCAGCAAAAAGTTTTTTTTTGTACATTGTTAGATTTATTTAATGTAAACATTTATGCAAATTTGACTTCAGAAACAACCGAAGAATCAGCCTCCAAATTGGATGAAATTTTGGAGGAAACTTGCGATTTTTTAATTGAGTTTATTAACTGATTACTTTCACCAAATGTTCATCTTAAATATTTGTAAATTATTTTTCTTTTAATATCTACCAATGAATTAATGTAAAATAAAAAAACTAATATTTTTCTTATGAATACCTATAGTTTTATTATTTATTATTTTAGTCTGCTCTACTCTTTTATTTAAAACGTTAGGTTGTTGTTGTTTCTGTGTTTCTAATCAAACCTTAATGCGCAATTTTCACGAACAGACTGATATTTTAATTGTTTTTTTTTTTGTATTTTTATTGGAATTATTTTATGTTTTGTTAACATAACACATAAATATATATATTCTGTTTATATTACTTTACTTTCCAATTACTAGTTCGTATATAAATGGAATGAAGAAGCTAAAAGTTATTTTTTGTTAATTTTGAATTCAATCAATTTAATCAAAATAAATGTGCGTAAACAATTAAACAAATAGGTGCGCATTTTTATTCCTCATATTCGTGTTGGGCTATTTTTGGCTACAAGACTTTTAAAGTTGGGCTTCATACCCCTTAGAAAAGCTGGCAACACTGATGCCAATACGAATACGGAATAGCCCATATGGACCTTCCATTAAAATCTTTCATTTCTAATTTCGATGTATTTTCGACAAAGTTGTCTTTTTTTGACAGCTGTCAAGTTAGATATATGAATAAAATGGAAACAAATGCAACTTTTATTGAAATTTTTAAAGTTCCAACTTTCGTAAAGAACTTAAGTAAGCGAACGTTTTCGAAAACGACTAAAAATAAGTCAAACGATTTCTAACAGATACATAGATACATAATAGGGGTATTCATGCAAAGTCGTAAACTCGTCGTAAACGTCGTAAACGTCGTAAGTTTACGACGTGGTAAATGAACTGTCAAAATTTGTATGGAAAATCATTTACGACGAGATGGTAAACTTACTACGCGAATTTGTGTGGAAAACCGAGATGGTAAACTTACGACGAGGTTATTGTGACATTTCACATTTGAAATAAAGGCGCCAAATCAGAAAAAAATTACTTTGCATGCATTTATAATACTTTTGATGCATTTATAAATAGAAATTGCGAATTTTACTATTCCAATTGTAGGATAATTAGTTAGTCCATCAAATTGTATTAAGAAAACAAGTTTTAAAAGAGATTAAATATCGAAATTTTCATTTCCAAACAAAGGTAGTTTTCGTTCGCGGCAAAAAGATTGGAATTGTAAATTTCGTTATTTAAACCCTTTTAAAACTTGTTTTCTTAATACAATTTGATGGACTAACTAATTATCCTACAATTGGAATAGTAAAATGTGCAATTTTCTCTTTATAATTGCATCAAAAGTGGTTTGTTCGCATTTTATCAATTCGTTCGTTCCTTCTCATGTGTAACAGCTGATTGGTTTACCACCATTTACCACAAACAGCAAATTGGGGCGTTCATGAAACGTTTGTCGTAAACTTACAATTTTACGCAAATGGTAAACTTACGACGTTGCATGAATACCCTTAATGTAAAGTTTTGCGCTTTAATTCACTATACACAAACAATTTTGTTATAAATTTAAACTTATGTAGGAAATAAAATAATTTAACAGATTTCTTTTAAAATTAAGTGGGCATAACTTAAGCACATTTTTAAATTCTTAAGCCCAGTATCCTGCTCGCGCTAAATTTTAGCGACATCACTTCTCTCCACAGCACAGATAAATGCTCGCTAAATTTGTTGTCCAGGATATAGATGGGACACGCACCCATATGTTATTGCCACATGTATTTTGATTTTTGTTATTTTTTCACTTTTTTCCTACTCACTTACATCGATTATCAAGTATTCCACGAAATATTCAATTCAAAATTTGCTTTGTTTCGGAAATGTCAAAATTTATCGCCGATTTAATGCACCACACAATTCTTTCGCGAGCTAAATCAGTGGAGACATTTTCTTGGCCGAGTATAACAAAATTGTACGTAGTACGTATAACACACAATATTGTTATACTCGACTGACAATTAGTGTGCCCCATCTATATGAAAGTAAGAATTTAGCGTGCGGAACAGGATACTGCTTTGCTAAACTGGCTCGCTAAATTTTATCTCTGTAGACATTTTTGTATGGGAGATAAAATTTAGCGCGAGCAGGATACTGGGCTTTAATTAATAAAAAAACATATTTTGTGGTACATAGTTATAACCCTGAATTATTACAGCACACCGTTGCGTAGAGAGAGTTTAAGATGTTTTGCAATAATATTCGTGAGGATTTTACTCTAAGCTTTATAAGTTAGTTTCAGTGTCTTGTCTAAGGTGAGTGTCGATAATTGATCTTTCAACGACAACTGTCAATCGTCGATTGAACATTTTAGTATTGTGATTGTCGATTGCGATTAATATTTGTCGATTTGTCAAGTCTCTTGTAATCGATTACAAATGACTGGTCGATACTTTCTCTTGGAAGTGAAAAAATGTTGTGCGTACAAAATATAAGCGAATTTAATAAGAATAATGTATTTATGTTAAAAAAGGCATTATATGAATTCAAATGCAGGATGAAGCAGGTTACAAACAAAAAGAGCTTCTGGTTTCATTTATGGCAATAAATCCAGATATCACGAAGGGAGTTTGAGTAAAAACGCAAGCAAGGCGATGGGAAAAGATAATCACACAGCTAAATGGCTATGGAATGGACCTCACGTGCGTTCATGGAAGAAATGACTGAAAGTAAACAAGTAAAAAAATGTACCCGACTGGGTCGCACGAAATTTTCTCGTTTATTGCGAATCTCACTGAATCTCAGAACTGACACTTGACGGAGGCAAGTAGGCGATGAATTTCGAAATATATTGCCACTGAAGTTTTGGGCTTTGCAAAAATATACCGGGTGTGAATACATCGGGATTTGGGTAGTCGTTTTTGAGAAATATTCAGAAAACGGCTATATTCGAGTTTTCTGAGAAAACCTAAGTATGTGATCATGTTTAGAATGGTTATGCTGTCTTAAATATGTACATTGATCAAAATTGTTAGAGCGGTTTTTTGTAAAATTATACAGACAAATGTTACAACTTTGGATTCAAAAAGCAATGTTAATAAACTTTTTAGCCGAAAACTGAGTACGCTGTATTCTTCAGGATATAAACATTACCTAGCAGTTACATTTGCATCCAATTCGAAATAGGCGTTTTCGAGATATGAACAGTTTTTAAAGTAGGTACTATTTTTAGGAATTTGGGTCAAAGGACGCAGTCTTTTTAGAGAAAAACTGAGTTTGCTATCAAGTTAGGAATAACAATAGTATCTTAAAATAAGTTTTTGTTAAAATCGTTTGTACCGTTTTCGGGAAAAATTCAACTTTTTAAAGTGCCATTGCTGGACTTTTTAGCGAAAAACTGTGTATGCAGTCATGTTAACCATGCCTACATTACTAAACTATCAATTTTGGTTCAAATCGTTCGAGCTGTTTTCGAAAAAATCTTAATTGTTTAATATTTCGTAAAATTTGTATGGGAAGTACCGTTAATATTAGGGCTAGCATAAAAAAAAAGCCTCCTAGCGGGAAGCCCACAAACTCTAAATACGAAATTTGAAACAAATCCGTCCAAGCGTTTAGATTTCTCAGCTATGGGACAGACAGCTAGACATACGGACGGAGAGAATTGCGCGACCCACTTTTTTAAGTTCCTCTATCATCGTAATATCAGAATTGATCAAAATCTCGAGTTCGAAATTTTGTACGAAAACATTAAAACAATATCTACCTATCTTTCTTATACTACGAGAAAGTTAAAAATGAATGATTAAATTTGATCCATTTAGGACAAATGTAAGTTTCCAGCACTTACATTATATCTGTAAGCACTAAAGGCACCGCTGCGTTGGTGGCGCCGCCAGTCCAATAGAATGCTCGTTACCCACACTGGTTTAATAAGACCAGTGGGCGCAAAATCTCAAAGCGATAGCAAATTTTTTAGGCACAAGGAATACTTTTCTAGACAAATTATAGCCACACTTTTTCTTCCAATTCCAAAGGGTTAGACGGATCTCTTAATTGTTTTCCTTTTCTAGCTAGTTTTAGAAATTTACCACCAGTTTTTACCAGTTTATGAGTCTTTTACGCGTTTTACTAGTTTCTCCCCGCGGCTTCGCTCGCGCAGCCCTCAAGATTTTAAATATCACGAAGGAAACCTTCCTATGAAAGTACCTACCTGAGAGCAGTTAGTAAATCAGTTATCTAAATACGTAGCGAAGTATTGCCTAAAATGGTTTACATTTTTTTAGTAGATATTGATTTAGATTTATGACTACATATTTTTTACATCTTTGCTAAACACTCTGCTCGAGCTAAACTAAATTTTAGGTGCTCTCCAATTTTTCTCTCCAAACATTAGCTAGAATCCCAGCTAAATTTTGACAAATATTGCGCTGTGGACTATAAGTGTCACAAAAAACAACTGTTCGTTGAAAATAACTTCCTTCAAAAATGCATAGACGTGAAAAAGTGTTATATTTTCGTTGTACTTTCTTGTTTTCTTGTATTCTATTCCTTGATCTCAAATTTATCACTTTCCAAGGTTTTCTCATCAAGGTATTCTCAGTCTGAAATTAATTTTCGCTTAATTTAGCTCAGCAAAATTTTGGGGAGAATTTTGTATGGGAGTTAAAATTTAGCTTGAGCAGCGTACTTTATCAATGTACAAAATTTCAAATTGATACGACGAATGTTTCGTGAGACGTCATTGGGATCATTGGCAATAACTCGGCGCAAAGCAAAATTTCCAAAATTTAAAGGGAACCTCTGTGCAAATTTTCAGCGTTCTAGGGCAAAGGGTTTGGGCTTATTTCACAATTTCCTTGTCAAGCGTCAGTTTCATTGAACGTTTGAACCATGAATAAAATTTAAATATATAAAAAGTAGGCGGTGGGAATTTGAATAATGAGTAAACTCAAATTTTGAAAATTTTAAAATTTATTCAAATACCCACCGCTTACTTTTATTTAATATAAGAAAAATATATGAAAAGTAAGAGCGTTATACAGAGTCAGTAAGGGTAAATATAATATATGATTGAAATGAAATGAGGGAAAATTCACATATTTTGACATTTGATCAAATGACAATTGCAAATTTTATTTAGAAGTTAAAGGTCCCAACCTATAGAATGCGTCACATCCGTTACATCGAAATATACGTCAACTTTCACGTACCATCGCGTAATACGGAATATTTTTCGTTAATTTTCGGCAAGACAAAAAAATAATTCTATTCATCTGTCAGTTGAAGACATTAACGTAACGGATGTGAGGAAACAAATGTCCTTTTATAACCAAAGTGAGCATTTAGAACTAGAAGCAATTTGGGGAAATTGGTACTCCAAAAGGATGCAAAGCGGGATCAAAGTTTGTATGACAAAATTCATATCTTTCATCCGACCGACTTCAAACTCGGTTTGTATACTCTGTATAAGAAATAAATAAAATTGATTTCCCTGATTTTGGAAATTTTGTTTGGGGCCCGAGTTATTAACGACGGGAAATGGGGATTCAGTTTGTATGGGGAACATTTTTTGTTCATCCTTTTATCGAGCGCGTAGCAAAGCGAAGCCGCGTATAAATGCTAGTTAGATAAGACTTCCTCAAGGAAGTCATCAGAGAAAGTGTTATAGCAAAACCCTGTTGCAAAACCCAACTCTCTGAATCTGATATCTATGTATCTATGTAGTTTGTTATGTGAATGCTGGAAGCAGGGGCGCACTAAGAGGCAGTGGCACCCGGGGCGGTAAAGCAAGCTTACGCCCCTTACAAAATTTAAGAAAAAGCACGAACAAAGATTTTATTTAAAGGTGCTTTCGAACTTTTATTGCACTGAATGTTTCGATTAAATCATTAAAATCTATATTTTCTATATCGATTGAAAGTAACGGGTGGGCCAAACACAAGTTTCTTTTTAAAAATGCAATAAAATGAACAAAATTAATTTTTTTCCATGTACCTATGTAGTATGGCTTTATTAGTAAGAGCAAACATTCCCATTAATTATGGAGCACAACGGCGTTGAAGTGGCTGCCACGGCTGGCTTTGCAGTAGCGCACTCTGTCACTCCAATTTTCCAAGACCTTGTTGATGGTTTCGGTCTGTAGCTCACGGATTCCTTGGATGATATTGGCCTTAAGTGCTTGAATCATTTCCGACTTGGTGGCATAACATCGGTCCTTCACGGTTCCCCACAAAAAAAGGGGACAAATCGCAGCTCCGAGGTGGCCAATTGAAATCGCCAAGACGGCTGATAACATGATTTGGGAATTAAGCGTGCAAAAGATCGATTGTGGCATGGGCTGTGCATGGCGCGCCATCCTGCATAAGCTATCAGAGGTCGTCCAAATGCATGTCTTCAATTTCAGTAAAAAAAAATTCGGTTAACATGGCTTTGTAACGCCCCCCGTTGACCGAAACGTTGTTCCCAGCCAAAATGGTCCAATGACGTGCGGGTTTTCCGAGCCCCAGATGGGCAATTTTGTTTGTTAACGTAGCCGCCGAGATGAAAATGCGCCTCGTCATAAAAGACGATATTTCGCCCAAAATAGTTGTCCAATTCAAGCTGCTGCCCAAACTGCGAAGCGATAACAAAGCGGATAGTCGTGCGCCTTCAATTGATGAGTCAATTGGACCTTATAAGTGAGTAATCCGAAATCTTTGTGTCGACTTCTCCTCAGGCTAGTGCGTGAAACGACGGGGACCATGAGTGTTGTCCACTAGCATACCAGTCTCACGAACTTTTAGCGCAAACTTACGTACAGAAGGCGTTTTCGGCCAAAACAAAAAATGCACTGTTTGGGCTACCCAGTACTCGCTTTGGAAAAAAGTTTTTAATATTTTTTCCGAACGTTGTTCAAGCAAACGTAAAGCGAATCATTTCGCGAAGGTATGATACTGACATTCTGTCAAGATTTCGAGCGGGAAACAGCTGTCAGTGTGAAAATAACCTATGATTATTCAACCTATTTTGGCTCTTTGTTGATCTTAGATAAGTCTTAATTAATTTTAATTTTGAAAAGCTTTGTCCACACGATGCCACTGAGACGTAAATTGTTAAATAAATTCTCATCGCCAATGACAGACTCGATAACGAGTCTGAAAATTCCCAATTAACAATGAAGCTTAAAAATTCAAAGGCTGTCCAAATTTCTGCATCTTTTAAATTTATTTTTGCAGCTACATGTGATGCCGTATTCGCCCGATTTCCAATATGATACTGTTGCCTGTTAGTTCTGTAAATGTCCAGGTAAGCATTGGAACAACCGCACTCAGTTCTTCTTCCGTCCGTTCCATACAGCAATATTTTCGGTTGAAGAGCTGAGAAAACTGAGGCAATGCCTTCCATGTTTTATTTGTGTTTTTATTTTGGGTAATGTGCAAAATATTTATTTTGCTGTTACTGATGGCACCCTCTATTAGTCTGCCACCCGGGGCATTTGCATTTCTGGCTTTATAGGTATCAAATAAATCATATTGACTTCAACGTTCTCTTACCAATTTTACAGCATACCATTAATGTGTAGGGTAGGGGTAGGGTCAGTGATGGGACTTCTACCACTTAAGTGGTATTTCTACCACTTTTTACTCAACCCAAAGTTCTACCACCCACAAATCCAAATCTACCACTTTTTTCAGATGGGGACAAAATGGAACAATAATGCATATAAACAAATACCCACGCACTATAAGACTTATTTTCCATCATCCACATAATAGAAACCGAGGCTTGAATAATTTTAAACGGATTTGAATCATTTTCAATTGATATCGAAATTATTGTAATAAAAATATGTATTCTTTTTTTCTATACTATATACCTACACCAGGGGTTCCCTAACGTGCGTCGCGACGCCCTGGGTCAATCCAATAGGCAAAAATTAAGCGCGTTTGTTTTTCCCGCATTTCCAGTAAGACTTGCTTCATGGCTGGCACTCGTATATTTGCCTGGCACTCAAAAATAAATAAGGGTTTTTCAAATAGCACGGGTCTTTGCCAGCCAGATTCGTCGGGAGCATTTGGTCCATGAGAATGTCAATTCATCCACGTGCATAAGAAATCAGCCTTTCGCAGATTGCAACTTGGCGAATTTTGCATCGGGACTTGGGCTTACGCCCGTACAAGATCCAACTAATCCAGGAGCTTAAACTCAATGAACGTAGACAAAGCCTTTTGTTCGCTGACTTGGCTTCGGAGCGTTTGGAAGAGGACCTCCATTTTGGCCAAAAAATCATCTTTGGCGACGAGGCGCATTTTTAGATGAATGTGGGTATGTGAACAAGCAAAATTGAGAATATAAATAGGTATGAGACGACGATATTTCAACGTCGAACCGTCCTTATTGAAGAGCCCTTTAGTGAATCTTCAGTAAGATCAGCTTCACATATATCTATCTGTGCTTTTAGAAGGGCGTCGCAAAAATATTTCAACCTCTCTAGGAAGTCGCAGTAAGAAAAAGATTGGGAACCCATGACCTACACTATACAGTAAGAACTGAAGGTTTAAAAAATGTTGTATTGCGATGCACTTTTTGGTTTCCCAATATAGTACCACCTTTTGTCTACCGTCAAGTCCCAACACTGGGTAGGGTATTTCTACTTATTTAAATAGATTGGTTAACCATTCTTTATCCAGTCATAACTTTTCCCTTTAAAATCAACACACGTACAAAGGATATCAAATAAAACCACATGTTTGCACTTTCCTGACGAAAAATTGGCTGTCACACAATTTTGCAATGGGCTTAAAAGTTAAAACATTCGAGGAGCAAAAACCATAAAAAATGTGTCTAAATAAAAAAAAAAATGCACCTCCCCGATTTTACTATCCATCCCCAAGCAAAGCATAGCAAAGTGGATTGCTGAATACATACCTAAAACATTGAAAAGGAAAAAAGCTCTGACACAACCAGAACAGACATTTTCAAGCTGCGATTTCATAACCGAGCCTCCATTGATATGGACAATGCCATATACCTATACATATTTGTATATGTACAATATATAAAAACACAGTACTTTGAAGTACACTGAACCGTGAAGAAAAGGAGGCTGACGTAATATGTATCCCAAACGAATATCCATCCAATGTCGACAGCTTTCTATTTTTCCTCAAGCTTTGTCGATGTGTTTGGGTTTGGGCTGGGTAAGACGAGAAATCGATAACCTTACTACCAACGCAATAGTTGGCTGCCATCAATGGATTTGTCTGCTACTGCTTCCAAGTCAAAGCTTTATAAAAATGCTAGGGCTCGCATTTATGTGTGCATAATCGGTGTACAAAGTTCATAATATTGATTTAATTTAGCCAGACTAAGGAAAATGGTCCAAAAGCTAAAAGCTCTCGACTATGGCAGCGTTGTCTTGTCCCAGACCATGGCCAACTTTTCCGCGCAATTTCATTGATTTTTTTCGCTTTTCATCCAGGCCAGCCCGACGCTACGCATACAGTCACAGTTGCAAGCAAAGCAAACGATAGGATAATGACAGTACCATACCAGTGTGTTTCTCACATTTCGTGAATTGTCAAAGCTTTTCCCTTTTCCTCGAGTTGAAGCGATTTGCTTTGCACCCTTTGAACGGGAGTGCTGCATATCCTGGACAGGGTGTGTTCCCTCTATACTCTATACGTTACGTAGATTATAATCGATAACCCCATGCCTCATACTCTACTCAGCTATCACTCACACAACTGCAAGTGAAAAATGATTTTCGTGTTGGATGTATGTAGTTGCAAAGTATGCGGTGGATGGTTCTAGATTGGCATGGCACAGATATTGTGCGAGGCACGGATACGTGTATGTTGAACTTGCCGTCGTTTCGTTGCATGGGGCTTTTCTATTTTTTTTTTATTAATTTCCCGCTGCCCTGACAACTGTTTATGCGCGTTTTCTATATCCCTGTTTAGGCCGTGTCGTGTGTGTCCTTCACCCTGAAGACAAGAACTCTGCGACGTAATATCTGTCGTCCTGCCTACTGCCCACAGCCACAATAGTATACATTATGTAGTAATTTTGTTTATGTTTGCCAAAGTAATATATGAATAAGCCGTTTGTATGTGTATTCAGTTAAGCTCCTTTCCGCACTTTGATATGGAACAGGACAAATTACTAGGCAATGACAGCTCTTAAAAGGGATGATTGCAAATACTTGCTAGTGCAACCGCGCCGATTGCTTCATAATTACCAAGAAGTCAAGTTGGTAGGTAAGTTACTGCGAACGTGATTATTAAATTAGCAAGCTTAAAGCTATAGCAGGTACGCGGCTAGAGCGAAACTAAATTTTACCTGATATCCAATTTTTCTCTCCAAACCCAGCTAAATTTTGACATGGTTGTAGATATAAATGTCATAGGTTTAGCTGTTTGTTGAAAATACCTTCCGTCAAAAATGCATCTACACGAGTTTGTTTTTCGTAGCGCTTTCTTTTTTCTTTGTCTGCTATTCTTTGATATCAAATTTTTCATTTTCAAGGGATTCTTTGCCGAGGTAGATAGGTACCTACTCATTGAAAAAAACCATCCTTAGGTATTTACTTTTCCGCAACACAAAAACACACCAGAAAAAAGTAACACGAACTGTCAAAATTTAGCTTGAGAAAATGTGCCGAACTATTAATGGGCTCGCTTGACAGATATGTACATGCAGTTTGAAAAGAAAAGAAAAGAGAAATGTCAAAATTAGAAAGGATTGAATGGAGTCGGTGTTGTGATTCAGGCATAAAAGCACACTTTTGAAATATTTCTGTAAAGTCTTCTTACATACCGACGACCGATGACGGTAAAAACGCAAAAACTCGGGACCGCAAGAAATAACAAAACGTCAAAATGATTTATCTCAAGCATCTATCTTCTGCTAAAGCCTAGGATTTAAGGGCTAATTCCGCTCCAACAAATATTATAAAAATCTATCCGCTGTGTTAAAATTATTAAATGGAAGCAGTTGTGTCAAATTTTTGATGTCTGGCTAGCTAACTAACAAGAGTGGACATTTATTTATTATGAAACATGAAAAGACGTTTCGCTTTTGACGTGCGTTAAGTGGGATGTAGGACAGAGACAGAGCTGGTTTTGTGCATATTATTATATATTCTGGGTTGCTCAGAAAGAAATTCAATCGCTTAGCCCTTTTAAGTCGTTTCATTGGTTCTAGATTATGTCTAAATTCATTTGTGCAGATCTCGATTCATTTCGAGTTAAACTGTTTAACACTACGTAGCGTAGCATGTAGGTACTTCGAAATTGTACATTTCACAAAATATTAAACGACGAAGACGACACAAATTCCGATGTCAGGCAGAATGAATCATTCAACCTGGGCGATGAAAGCCAAGACTTCCGTCCACTTGACTAAAATGAAGTAAGGATAGCAATATCCAAGCTGAAGTCCAACAAGGCTGCTGGACCGGACGGATCCACAAGAAAGGAGCGCCAAGTATAGAGGCATAACATCGCTTACAAGATCCTGTCTGCCGTACTCTGTGAACGCCTGAAACCATTTGTCACCGAACTACGCTGTCACGTGACTTTTTCAACATCATTCTTGAAAAAATTGTGGGAAACTCGCAAGCCAACACCAGGGGTACAATTTTCCAAAAGTCTGTGCAAAAACTTGCATACGCTGACGACATCGCGACATCATTGGCAGAACACAGCGAGCTGTCACTGGTGCGTTTGCAAGTATCACTATAGAGGCGGCAAAAATGGGTTCAGTGGTGAATGAGGTTAAAACAAAATACATGCTGTCAACAAGAAGAGACACACAACATCGACGAATCGGACAGAACGACACAATAGACAGCTAAAACTTTGAGGTAGTTCGGGAGTTTGTCTACCTCGGCTCCGCTATTACCTCTGAAAATGACATCACATCAGAAATCAAGCGAAGAATTACACTTGCCAACCGCTGTTACTTTGGCCTAAGAAGGCAATTGATTAGTAAGGCCTTGTCGAAAAACACCAAGGAGATTCTATATAAGACCTTATCATCCCAGTCCGGCTTTATGGCGCAGAATCATGGACGTTATCAAAGGCGGATGAAGATCTCCTTGATCGCTTCGAACGCAAAATTCTTCGAGTGATTTTCGGTCCCGTTTGCGTTGACGGGCTTAAAAGGATGAGATTTAACAGCGAACTCTAGGAGCTGTACAGCGACATCGACCTGGTCAGCTAGGACATGTAGAGCGAATGGACACCAACGCTCCGGCCCGAAGAGTCTTCGATTCCAACCCGGAAGGACAACGCAGTAGAGGAAGACCTCGCCTTAGGTGACGCGCACAGGTGGAACGGAAGGGGACCTCAACCAACTTGGAGTACGCAACTGGATGTGGATAGCCAAAGATCGGGCTAACTGGAGAGGCGTGTTGGTTAAGGCCCAGGTCCACCACGGACTGTAGCGCCATCTAAGTAAGTAAGTAAGATCTCGATTCATTTCGAGTTTAACTGTTTAACGTATAATGTAGCGTAGCATGTAGGTACTTCGTATTTGTAGATTTAACAAAATAGGCCTGTTCCTTTACTTTTAAGTCTTGCTCAATATATTGCACAATATTATTGGCTGGGCGTCTCAGACGGTGCAATATTTTTCCCAATATTTTAGTTGACTGCTGATATTTGTGTAGACAATATGTTTATACCCGGTACCACACTGTGGTCAGGGTATATTCACTTTGTCATTCCATTTGTAACGCCCATAAGGAGGCGTTGTAGGTATGACAAACTATATATATTATTGATCAGCATCACTTTCTTAGTCGATCTAGTCTGTCCGTCTGTCCGTCTGTCCGTCTGTCCGCACGATTACGGCCGTAATTTAAGAGCTATCGACTTGAAATTTGGTATGTAAGCTTTTATCCACCAAACTGAGGCTAAGTTCGAAGATGAGCAAGATCGGATGAAAACTACTACTACCTCCCATAAATTTTAATAATATTTAAAAATTTTTGACAAAAAATGAGCTTGGTCGAATAAAAAGTACCCATACCTCCCATACAAATATATAATTTTTTAATACTAAAATATTTTTTTTTTATTTTACAATAATATAGTACCGGGTATTTGAGCTTCGGCATAGTCGAAGATAATTGTCTTACTGGTTTTATTTTACAATAATATAGTACCGGGTATTTGAGCTTCGGCATACTTACGCTGACCATCCGTCCTTTATTTAAAAGGACAGTCCTTTCTTTTTTGCCTCTGTCCTGTATTTTTTTATTTTCAATAAAGGACGGATTTGTCCTTTATTTTTGAAACTGTCCTTTAAACACTGACAAAAAATTGTATGCATAGCATAGAGAATTAATTTTTGGGCAATGGAACTCTACGAAGTAACGAAACATATACTTTAATGTTATGAAACTCATGTCAACAATACATTTGCGAATAGAATTCTATATTTTTGGACGTAGAAGTCCTTGAAAGGGTCTTATTTCGTGAAACACCGGATTGGCCAAGTATTGAGAAAATCTACCAATTATTTCTCAGAAAAAAACAGGCTTTTAAATGTACAACTTTTCGATGAAATATCATATATTTGTCCTGACTTATTGGTGATCAACGCCTAACCCAAACGGTAAGAACTAGGAAGCAAATATTTTGAAACAATTTCCTGTATGGCCAAAGTAAGCACTAGAAGCGATTTGGAGAAATTCGAACTCCAAAAAGGAAAAGATTGTATTGGAAAATTCATATTTTTTATGCGATTGACTTCGGTTTGTGTTCCTATACTATGTATATAAGAAATACCTATATAAAATATTTTTCCTGATTTTGAAAGTTTTGCCTAGGGCCGAGTTCTTCGTGACTGGAAAAGAAGGATTCAGTCTGCATAAGGAACATTTTTGTTCATCCTATCAAGCGAGTATTATATTATTATTATTTAGATTTCGAGAGATATTCGAATCAGACCTCCATTGTCGAGTCTCTTTTCGTCTCTCTACCACTATAAACCTTACCCAGAGAGACTCTCTGGACTTCTCCAGACTTCTTCCCTGTGTTCGATTCCTAGTGTTAATGTTAACGCTAGCAACTGTTTATGTTAAATCTGTTTAATCTAATGGGTCTCTACCCAATGTTATGTCCCAAGATCCTTATTCTTTTGTCAGCCAAAGCTGTGCCGCTGTCTCAGATTCCTCTAGGCATAGCTTACAAGTATCATCCTCTCTAAGTCACATCTTCCTTAAATTATACCCTAAATTACCATGACCTGTAGTTAATCCCACCACCCATTTCAATGTTCCTCGACTCATGCTTAGAACCCTTCTTTGAGTGGAGCAGGTCGGCCATTTTTATTGCCATTTTAGATTGTCTATACATTGTTCCACAGTTGACCACCTTCTTAAGTGTTTTGCCGTGATCTACTTGTGAATCAAGAGAATGGTTCTGGTCCCAGCAACTTTTCAGTTGACCCCTGTTCGTATTGCTTATTGACAGTTCCTAATTGGTTAGTTGCTAATATATATGGCTATATAAGTGAATGTCAATCCAATATTTTTTTTATAGAACTATGTACTATGTTCATGTTTTTTGTTATCTTATTATTATGTATTATAATTTTTTTTTTCTCAATAAATACCAACAGTTTGTAAGTAGAAAAATGATTGTCCTTTATTTTCCTTTGACAAATATGGTCACCGTAGGCATAGTCGAAGATAATTGTCTTACTGGTTTTTCAGACATTTTCACTCGCGGAGATGTTTCTTTATCGACACTTGAAACATAAATGAAGAAATATGGTGCAATATTACCCACAGACGATACAATTTTTCTAAATTGCGCAATAAATATCAAAATCATTTTGATTTTCTACAATATATTGCACAACCTTGCAATATTGTCTACATACGAACTATAATTTTGTGCAATATCAAATATTGCACAATAATATTGAGCGTCTAGGGGCCGCTTTAGGTACGAACTTTTACTAATTCTTACGAATTTTCAATGTCGTTTCTTGAAAAATTCGTAAAAGAGATCGGCTTTGAGAGAGCACGATATTACTCCTCCACTGAGAATCTTACTTATTTTTAGTCAACAAATTTCTTTGAGTAATGCTGGGTTTCTACTTGTCGATTTAAAATTGACAATTGACGTATTCGTATGCCAAATAAAAAATTGGCAAGTGGAAATAGCGAACAATTTATTGTCAATGAAATGACAAAAAGCGTTTGCCAATAACAGACAAAGAATTTGATTGACAAGTAGAAATAGCTGAATTGTCAAACAAATTGTCACTTTGTCTATAATTGACAGTGAAAATTAATTGAAATCAAGTTCATAAGTTTGTCAATCAACTGACAAACGACTTTTTGCCAATAATTGACATAAGTGTAAATGAACTGACGGTGGTGCCGTTCAATGACATAAACGCGAGAGCTGCTGTCAAACTTCGTCAGTCAACCGACATATTGTATAAGTCCACCTTAAGAATTGATACAACTGTCAGGTGAGTCGCTTGAAAATTGACAGATGATTTGAAATTTGGAGTGCGCGTGTAACGACCGTTTGCATTTGTGTTTTGATTTCTTGGGATGTGAGAAACATATTGGTATAAAAATGGTATTAAAAGTCGGGAAAATAAAGTAGCTTTTTTTTCTCTTCTCAAATGCGTGTCTTCAGTCATTGCAAACTCTTCCACATACTTGGATTCATACTCACACGCAATTTATGGAAAAACAAAATGCATCTGTCATTTTTTATTTATTGCTACATATAACAAAATCGTTCCCTATTTTTCGTAAAATGTTCTCTTTGGGAGAGAATTAATCTCCACCTATGCAATTTTGACAGTCTTTTTTCATATTTACTACAAAAGTAAAGAAACACAAACAGCCCTACTAGTTTAACGTCATTCGCAAAAGAGCATCTCGTGCACAGCTGATGGAGCATTCAAATAGCGAACTTTTACAATAACAGATTAATTTCGTTTTATATATTTGATGTGGCATGAAAAATAGAGGATCTAAAGTGCCCAATGGAAAACCAAACTACATTCGTGTTACAAAATGTGACAACCAAGCAAATAAATCTTTTATCACACATTTTTTTGAGTGATTAAATGATCGATGGAGAACTTTTGAGGCGGCGGCGCGCGCTGATAACTCTACTTATCTAATCAGCTGTCTTTAACCGACCTTTCTTATCTAAAACGGCGCTGCGTGACATATACGAGTGGTATACGGTATACACCTCCTCTAGTGTATCCCCTTTCTCGCGCAACTTTTTGTTATCACTGTTTTGCTCTATTTACTCTCCATCTGGTGTTATCTGCATTTGTTTGAGTGTGCTTACTCAAGTCTATTCTATCTTATCAAAACAAGCTTATCTCAATTAAAAAAAAACATACACCTACCTATATATGAACATACGAGATATCGTATGTCTATTTATTTATATTTTATCGATAGGGCGCAATGGTGGTGGAGCGATATAATTGCGAAGTAAACATTTGCCTAATCTTAACACACCGACAGGAAGTTATTCTACAGTGATAACGATAAGATTATGGTAACGCACAGTGGGCAGTTATTTCGAAGAGCTGTCAAAATTCCTATATGAAAGTGGGATATCTATGGAATTTTTATAAATTTACATATATGAAAACATTGATCAGTTTATTTTTTTTATGTAAGTGAAAATTTCTATTCACTAAAGCTTGCCTCAGCTGAAATCCAACCTCTTAGGTACCTTACGTCAAATTTGTATTACGCTATTTTGACGTTTTTTATCTTATTTTTGCAAATGAATTTAACACTATAGTTATTTTATTAATAAATGATAATAGTAATTCAACTTGGCATAGAAATGTCGCTTTCCGACATTTTGAACATTGTTCTTTTTTTTTTAATCTTGCACCACTGTGGATCTACATACTTTGCGACGACGTTAAATGTCCTTCTAAAAATCTAAAGTGATTCTAATTTTAAGCAAATGGGGCCAGATAAAGAGTTCAAAACAGAAATCACCGAACGAGCGATAAGCAATTGTGCTTTCTAATTAATCATAGCTGATAGCTGGGCAATGCAAACGCCAAAGATGTGTACTAAAGTTGTTGATAATGAGTACCCAGAAATAACAATTTTAAAAACTTTATCACAAATGACGTAAGAATTTGTATTATGTGGAAATATGGTGCCTGGCGATAGCAGATGTAAATTTTGCGCGTTTGGGTCTGCCTCTTATCTGGATGGATGACCATCACCGCACAATGCATGCATATTATTTTATTATTCACACAAGAAAACGTCATGCGAAAAATTAGACCGAGAAAGAATTTTGATTACTTGATATGGCTCAATGCTTAATATTCTTTATGCATTCAATTTGCATCCTTAAATAAAAAAAAAATAAATAGGTGGCGCAACAGGCGGTAGACACCCTAGGCCTAGGTCCTCGCAACCATTCGTTTGTGTGAGTTTCTATTTTTGGGACGAATGGAAGGGACCTACAATTTTATGCCGAGTCCGAACGGCTTAATTGAGAAGCTTTTTCAGGACAGTCATACTCTCGGATGTTTGTCAGACGTTCGCGAGAGGTGGCGCAGTAGAAAAATCCTTAAGATGTAATTTGTGTTTTTCCGGGGATCGAACCTGAGATCGAACCTGGGATCCCTCGCACAGTAGCCCAGCACACTAACCACTGCGCTACTGCATTCTATTTATGCTATTCTTATATTGAGAAAAATGGACAAATTGAAAAATTTAGGTAGGTAGCCTTTCCACCTACTTTCCTTCTCGTTTTTTCTCTGGATTTTTCCCACATCTGGATTTCTGTTTGCTGGTAATGTTAACTTGTTTGTTCTCGTACTGTCTTAAGTTGTGAACTTCTACGAAATTTGAGGAATAAAGGTCTGTTCAAACCAATGTGAAAGCGGAAGCGAATTTCGCGCGAGGACCGGGTGGGACATACCGCCATTGCCATGTACCTATGTATTTATTTCCCGCTCCTACTATCACGTTAGTTTGAGCAGACCTTAATGGTAAACCGCGGTACTAATAATCATTTTTAGTGTCCAGGCTAACTTTTACGAAGTCACAATGGCGAAAATTTCCCTATAAAATTATCCACTGTGACCGTCAAAATATTTAAGCTGAAGATTAAAAACGATTATTGGTAAGGCCCAAAATCTTGTTAGGTACATCAATAGTTTTTCATAGAAGAGATAGATCACGAGAGAGCAAGATATTTTCCATACCTGCAAATTTTAGTGCACCCAATTGTAACTGACCCTTTTGGAGGAGATTTCTTTTGGACTAGATTTCTTCACGGACACTATTTATTTTTTTTTCACATATGTTTCTGATTCGAACGTTTAAAAGCATTTTCCCAAAAGGCAGCCATTCCCACCGACAAAAACAGAGAGAAACATGTCAATCGCGACATGCACCTACAACACTGTAGAAAATCGTGCAGTGTCACACAATGGACACGTTGTCAACATGTGACAAGCTGTCAAAAAAGTGGGTTATTAATGTCGTTTTCGATTGGTCGTCCAGTACCGTCCGGAAGCAATCCGAACGCTTCCGAAAGCATTCGATTGCCACTCACCTGACAGTTCTTCTACTGAAAAGAAGAGAAATTTGCTCTGGATTTAAATTCAGAATCGCGGAGATTTCTTCCGGATGGTTCTGGACGACCAATCGAAAACGACGTAAGAGTAGGATTGGATAAAAATTGTCCCATAGATACCTACCTATCTATGCACTTTTACTTAAATAAATAAACAACAACCCCTTGCTTAAGCACAAACTTCGGGAAGATCTGGAAGTTCCTTTGAAAAGTTGTCTGCATTTTGCCCAGAGGTTAGTGTGCAAGACTAGGTAGGGTAATTGTAAACTTTCGCGGTCACGAAAATGTACAATAATTACCCAGTCGACGAGGAGTTTCAGGTTCAACCTCCGGAAAAAGACAAACTACAAAAATCCACGATTTTTCCCATTCTCTTCGTCAAAAATAAATAAAAAAAAAACAAAAACAGGATTGAGAGAAGAAAGGAATAGGGTCCTGTATATACGTGCTGGGTCCACTATTTTTATTTATAGATACCTAGCTATCTATGCATCCATGAAATAAATATAGGCACTGTTCTATTTCTATACCCTGAACTTCAGACCATGAACACGACGTCATTGTAACATTTGATCTCTTCGCAAAGAGTAATTATATCCATTAGGTTTGTAGGTAGGTACCTAGGTAGATATGTAACTACCCGCAAGTTAATTTTAAACTTTGCACCACCTAATTTATGTAGGACCTGGAAAGTTATAAACCTAAAAAAAGATGCGTACCTACATAGCATTTTCCCAAAGATGTATTTATCTTTTTAAGGGTAAAATACACGTAACAATTTAAATGTATGTATTAGATAACTATGATGTCTGTTCATACCACTCAACAGGCGTCTGTGATATTCTACCTGCTTTATAAACCATAAATTTCAGATTTTCAATTTCCAAATCATCTGCAAATGACAACAAAAATCCCTAATGAACTAGCCTCGCATCATCACCGCCATGTCCATGACACACAATCAGTGACTTGTGTTTACATACAAAATACCTACTCGTATTATCTACTCTGTTGGTGGCAGCGAAACTCACCCCTAAATACCTACTTTTCATCAACATACCACACGGGCCAAAACCAACCATAATCTAACTACATAAATGGAATCAATTATTGTAAAATGCCCAACTGATTAAACAAAGAATTTTTGAAAATCTATTCGCATCCCACGACGATGCTATGAAAATATTTCTTTTCCTCAGGAGACTGTTCATCTACAGGGCAGTGGCAATAGCAACACCAACAGCAAGCACAAGCAATTTAGTCAATTTGCTGCATGCTGTATCTACCTACATCGAGGAGAATCAGGAGAAATACACCAATAGCCATAGCACATAAGGCGAACAAGCACACACATGCACATGAGAAATTAGTTCGTGTAAACCGCGAGACAGAGGGGTCTTTTCCTCTCTTTTGCTTAGTTCCCAGCGAGCATATACAGTTTGACTTGTGCTCTGAGACAGCACACAGCAGCAGAACGAGTATTTTTAACGAGCACCATGTGGACGCACCCAGCAATAGAATTGTTGCTTGCAGAAGTTCGAAAAAGGAAAAGTCTCTATGACCAGCAGCACGTTGAGTATCTAAACCGAGAAAAACGCCGAGCATGCCTTGAGAGCATTTGTAAAGTATTGCTCGACAAGGAGGAATTGGAAGTGAGCGTGGATGATGTCAAGGCCAAAATTCAAGTCCTTCGCAGCCAGCTGAATAAGGAGCTGCGATATATGGCGCGATCAAAGAAATACAAACCCAAATTGTGGTGCTTCAAGAAAATGGAGTTCCTGAAGCCTCACTGCGGCGTAAGAACACATACGCCATACCCTACGACTTCGACTGCTGTGAGTACCTACATTCATTTATACTCAAACTCATATATAATTTTTGAAAGATAAATTTAATTAAAATATAATTTTACAGAGCGCTAATACTACCTCCAATGGCCAACAGAAACAGACCAAGACTCGGACCCCTAAAAATTCAGTCGATCAGATTGAAAGTGTGTCGAGAAGCACTTTTGAAGCTGATGTTCCTTCGTCCTCGAACAATTTGACGTCAAAGGTAGGTACACTTCCCTCATTAGTGAAATACTCGGCGAACTCTTCGCGAGTGGCTTCTGCACTCTCATTATACTGGGGCGGGTCAGCGAGAGTGATTACTTCTGGTCCCTCCGAAGGGTCCTCTTCGTTCAGTCCGACTGCATACAGATCTGGGTTATGCTCCATAAGGAAGTTGTGCAGGACACAGCAAGCTCGGATCGCATCATCAATATGGTGTTGTAAGAGATACAAGGGCGTCATGAGAATTTTGAATCGCTCCACGAGTATTCTGAATGTCTGATCGGCGACTTGCGAAGACGCTTTAAGGCGGGTATTGAATACTCGCCGGCTGGATGTATCTGTATGGATGAATGGAGTCATTATATGCTCGTCCAGGTCGAATCCATCTTGCGCTATAAAAACATACGGCAGCAGCCGGTTGTTGCCGATGCTCTGCGCTGGTGGAACATTCTCGTGAGTCAGATAGACGCCGTCTGCTTTTTCAATGTCGACATGCATAAATTTGTTATTGGCGTCAACTAGGGCCAGAACACTGGCCGATCTGGGCGTTTTGAACTTGAAGTGACGTCTTGTTAGTGTTCCCATGCATAGAGGAAATTGCCAGCGACTGTCGAATTCCTCTGCTTTACTCGCCCATTCCCCTTCGGAGGAAGGTAGCTAAAAGGTAATAATGTATTTTTTATTTTTTTTTAGGAAACGGAAACGGAATTTGAATCAGTTAACAACTATCTGGATATAAATCACGACACGACTTGTGATGCAAATCAAGAGTTCTACGACACTATCGCTCTTACGCAACAGATCGTTCAAAGCCGACTCGCAGCCAAGTTTCACAAAGCCGAAGCGTCCGCTTCTGACGCACACAAGCAGCAATCAAGCTGGGAAGGAGAACTAGTAAAAAGTCAACTTGATCTCATTACTGACGAAACGATTCGAAGTGACACAATGTGGGAGATACAATGCGTCCTCAGGAGAGGTATCGAACAAGATCGAGTACTTCCGAGACGCCGTAGACGAAACCGCAAGTCATCGCTAGCCGCGTCGGAAATATCAGCCGTTGGCAGTTGCATCAGTTTAGATTCTGCCGAAAGCGTGTGCAAGGACGCTCCGGCTTAGGGCCCCAAACGAGAACAAATTCGTAGTCGTATAACTAGCTAGTACGTAATGTATAAGGTGTATAAATAAAATTGATGGTGTAGTTACCTTAAGGTATTGGTCTTTTAAGTTGTTCCACAGTGCTTTGCAGAGTAGCGGTATGTTGACACACAAGAAGGCCCTCGATAATTTAACGGCATTTTCCATGGATATGTATGACTCTCCAGTTGAGAGAAATCGAAGGACGATAGCCAACCGTTGCTCCGAAGCCACCGTCATCCGCATGCAGGTGTTTTGGCGATCGATGTCTTTGCGAATTAAGGAGAGAAGCAAATTGAATGTAGTTATATCCATTTTCAGGCTGTCCAAGAATATGCTCATGTAGTCGGTTATTTTCGGCTCCACGCAGAACATGTCAAGAGGATCACCGGATTTTAGCCGAAGAAGGGTGCGTCTTCGCTCTTCTTCGAATTTGGACCATTGTCGTTTTCGTTTCCTTCCAGACGGAGTGGGATCTTCTGTAGATTGCTCTGCGGTCTCGTTATTGGTTTCCTGAACTATTGCAGGAGCTGGAGTATCTACCAATAGTTCAACCGGGGAGTAGTATTCAATTTTCAAATCATTTATAGGATCACCAGAGCTTGTGCATTCATCGAGTTTCTTCTCGGTTGATGTATTCACTGCCTCGTGCCGTACTTCGAAGCAGGGACTTGTACTTTGTACTTTTTCTCCTGAAGATGACCTTCTTGAACGGTTGTCTTGTTCGTCGTCGATAAATCGTGGGCGTATAACAGGCTTCGGCGGTTTACGTTTTAGCAGATGCAAGGCAACAGCTGATGTTACCAAACTTAATGCCAGTAATTCGTCTTCGCTATCAGACCCCTCCTGTAGCAGAGAAATAGCCGACTTTGCCAATTCCAATGGAGCTAAATGGCTGTTAGCCATTTTTGGTTTGGTTATTCGATGGATTTACACTATGATTCCGTGTGAACGCCGTCTCCTTGCTTAAATAAATGGACACTAATGAAAACGTACGAGACTTCTCCTAAACTCGATCGTGTTTGTGAATACGAATACATACACCCGAACCGAACCCGTTGGCCTCAATCATTTCTCTTTGCTATTCATACATTTTATATACACTTCTATATAACTATAATATGTATTCCTATAATCACAAACACATGCCCCTAAACGACATCACAATTTCACAGTAGTGGTGCCGTCGTCGTCGTTATTTTGCCATCGCTTCGCCATCATTCACCGCAAAATGGTTTGAGAAAAAAAAGAAATAAAATGAAAACGAACTGCACGTGTGTAAGCGAATTTGCAAAGGAAAACAAGGGGAAAAATAAACACATAGCATAAGTAAAAAGCCGATGAAAAGAATTGACTTGTGTAGGGAACGGAAAGGGAATAAAAACACAGGGCAATCAAGAGTAAACATATGTATGTATATACAGGTACAGCTGTTGTGAGACGCGGCGCGGAGTACAGCCAAGACCCAACGCCAAGAGCAAGAGCCACAGTCACGCAACAAAAGATGCATGAATGGGTTCATGTTGTTTAATGTTTCATGTGAAAAGTTTGCGTTGTTGCCAAGTTATACCTACCCTACATATAGGGAGTTCATAATTTTAACAGAGCAAGTTTGAACATTATTTTTTTTTGTTTTAAAATAATTCCGGCATATTAGGTACCTACACTCAGCGCCTGATAAGTTGCATTTAGGATTATTTAGATGATCCTTGAATCGCTCTGTGTCCAGAGCTGGACAGGTGAGCCTAGAAGTATAGCAGTATCGCAGTATCCTAGATGTTTCCTTCTGAACCCTGCTCTGCGTGAATTATTTGTTTAGCGTAGGAAAGTGGTGTATGCACGTTGTGCAGACTTATAGGTACTATCCACGCCAGAGGAGCTTCGCCTTGCTAGTTCGTCTGCTGCACAGTTCCCTGGTGTCACAGTGACCAGGAACCCAGCAGAGGGTGAGGTTGTACTGTCCAGCTATCTCGTTCAGAGATACGCGGCAATCTTTCACCGCTTTAGATCGTATTTCGCTGACGATATCCCTTTACTGCAGTGTTTCGGAAGACAGAAGGAAAGACCAAGATTCAATTCTTCTGAAAAGACGGCGGCGCCCACTCCGTCCAGTGTCTTAGAACCGTTTGTGAATATTGACAGTGATTTGTGTAGGATATTTTGTGAATTTCATTGGTGCCTGTCTGGTGTTTCATAGATGAAGCCTTTATCGAAGTTGATTTCCGTAGGCAGATAATCGGTATTACCCAGTGGGCAGGGGGGATCGTCTGTAGAAGGATTCTGGCGTGCCCAGACGGTTGCCCGACTGTGTTCCCCTTCCCTTAATCTGAAAGCCACGTTTGTGGCATATTCTTTACTGACGATGTCTAGTAGAAGTAAGTTAAGCATGGTTTGCAGAGCGGCGATTGGAGTGTCCTCAGTGCGCCCGTGATGTACAGGCAAAGAAGGGGCCTAGTTTACCTACCTACATAGAACAAGTTCTTTAAGACGGGTACGTCATTAGAGAAATGAATATCAAATCTCCAGTTCAATGTCTTCGCTCAACCGCAATCAAATTGTGAGAGCGCAATCGAAAAAGTTGGCCCAAACACGGCGCTAACTGGAGAAGCGTAGGTATTGGTTGAGGTCAAGGTCACTCCTGGACTTTAGCGCTACTTAAGTAAGTGTAGCCAGCCTACCTAACTAAATTACGGTTCTCAGGACTAGGTAGGTATATTCTATAATTTCGAATATTTAGGCAAGATCGGCTGATAGGTAAAGCTCGATGTTAAAGTCCCGTTTTCGTACAGCTGCTATCTATTATAATGGGAAATGTTGTACTTGAAAATCCATAGGTAGAAATCCATAATCTCCATCAGATACCTATTGCTGAGCTGAGCATATCGACGAATACTCAGCCGACAAGTATTCGGGTGGGCTAGAAGGCAACAATTCACTAGAAGGCAACTTCCAGCCCATTTAAGTTTCAAATCCAAAAACAAGGACATTGAAAATATTGATCATCATGGACCGATATATAAAAGTTAGTTCGTGAATTGTAGCAATGGCTATAAGTGTATTCCAATGTGGAAAATGGGAAACAGTTTCGGAAAGTAGGTAACTGCAGTGTTACCTACTGTCTATGATTACCGAATTACTAAAGTACCAAACGATTACAACTTCAGTTCTATGTTGACAACTATTTCACTACTATTCAGCAACTAACTCACCAAAGAATAAGGTTAGAATATGAAGGGACACTTCGTCAAAAGGGTGTTGTTATTCGGACGTTGTTCGGGACACGGGTATGTAACGAAATGTCAAAGTTTATATTACGTCAAATTGGGGTATGTGGCTCTCCTACGCTCGCGGCAAAGACTCTAGACTCATTTCTCTATAATCATTTTCGGACATTATGCCGTACGTTTAGGATCCAACTTTCATCTTTATAAAGAGTTTTTAATGAAAATAGGATTACGTTACGTTGATTACGTAGCCCGTGCCCGAACATAGGTAAACGTCAGACAGTACAAAATCTGTCAAAATGAACGTCCGAATGGACACTCCGTCGTCAAAATGTATTGCCCAAAAATATAGAAAACACTACGACGCTAATGGGTTTACCTAAAACATAGCAACATGGTATACAATATATGCTACGGTAACCCTAGTATTTTGCACGCTGAGCAAACCAAACCAGTTTCCAAATCAAATTTTCTGCGGAAACTCTGCTATCTTTTATCGATGTGGACAAACGACAGGGGCAGCGACAGGACAGACGACAGAGACCATTGGAATTTACTTATCTTTTAAATTTCTTGAGACTAGCGTAGCGTAGCGATAGCGAGCCAACGTACTCGTTCATGATGTTGCCGTTGCACACCAACACTCTGATATAATTATATCACTTTGACTTCTGCTTACAGCATAGCATAACTGTAGTGTAGATATATACTCGATGTCGATTGCGACTATACCGTTTCGATATCCACACATATGTATATCTATAGGTATATAAATAAAGCGATAAATATGTCATCACGATGTTTCTGCTCTTTCTGTAGATTATTGTTATGTATCTATACGGTTGGTTCGCTTTACGTGTTTTCATTCCTTTTTGGCTTCAATCCATATCCAACACTATCATAAACACATACACAGAAGGTGTGTATAAATTAAAGAAAGAAAAACACGTATCTAGATAGAAGTAAAAACGTAGCTACCTAAAACAAAAACATCAAAACGAAGCAAAACGATAAAATTCTCCTTTACCCGACACGACGACACGACACACGCCATTGCAAACATACGGCTATTCGAAGAAGCGAGATAGAACGGTATTAGACCGGTGTCATGTCAATGGGGTAGGTAGGGTAGTACGGCGCTCGTCTTCGTCGTCGCCATTGTCGGCCACATTCAAAATTAAAATTACACTCTTCTCTGTGTGTATCTAATGAATAAGAAATTTTCCCATAAAACGAAAAAGCTTTTATCGGCGGATATTTTATGATTTCCTTTATACACCAATTTTTATATGGATCCTGAATATAGGTATGTATTCATATACCTACATATATTCTAAATTTATCAACGCAGCGTTGCCAAGTTTCGCGATCTTATTTACCTTTCACAAATCACAACAGAAACAGTTCCTTGCCTAAATGGCGTTTCGTCGTGTCGTTTTGTCTGTATGCAATCTTTTCCACTTCACTCTACCGTCTCTTCGTTTTTCATTCTGTTTTGGTTAAATCGATCGCTGTCGTCGACGTTTTCGTCGTCACAAAATAAAATTGCTTTTGGCACGTATCCAAATCTACATCTCGTATCTGTGTGCATGACTCGATATGAATTTCAGCAAAAGGCCAAACAAATAAAAATATATGTATACGAATGAAAATATGTATGCAACGGATGAGACAGAGCAGAGTGTGAGTTGATATCGATTTTTTTTGTTCAGCCCTACAAGGATTTGAATATGTGTGCGTGGGTATCACATACTATCACATTCTGTGACGCAGAACTTGTCTGCTCGGTAGGTATACGTACGTACTTTTTTGTGCATACTTTATAAAATAGGGTATTGCACAGTAGTTTTTTATTTTAAGTAACTTTAAGAATTTCTAGTTGTTGAGTAAATTGAGCTAGATTCGACGGAATCATCTGGTTTGACTCTAGCAAACAATAAAAACGTCTAAAAAGGCTACATATAAGATAATTTATTAAGGCAATTCACTTACATACGTAAAAGCTTCATAAACTGTGCAAACTGGAGAAATTTACCACCTCATAAATCAACTGTCAGATTTTGTATGGAGAATAATTTATGCAGACCTCATAATTTTCCGCGACGATTTTAGACTCGGAAATCAACCACGGAAAGTTACCTACGCAAATCACAAATATCAAACTTTGTCATTGAGCTGCATAAATTTATCAGATTAAGGGCCGATTTTTCGATTAGTCAGATAGCCAATCAGATAGGGGTTAACTGTCAGATAAGACGTAAACCCATTCTTCATTAGTCGAATAGCAGCTATTCGAAGAATATAACATCTAACTGTCTCATAAAGTTATCTGCCCGTTTCTGAGGCGGATAAATATAACTCTCTAGTTAAAGTAGGAGAACTGTCAAATTTTAAGATTGTCAAGTTTTTACAAAGTTTTGTTTTGGGAATCTAAAAAAAAAACATATTGTACAAATCGATCTATTCGATTGTATCCACGATTTTATTATTGAGAAAGAATAATTAGGAAATAATTACTTCAACCCAACAAGGAAACAAAGAGTAGTGAGAAAGAAACCTAGCCTTTATGTACAATGAATGGGAGAATGCAGATTTCGAACTAAGATAAACGTCAAGCTATAGGCATTGACTATCTTATATCCTTACGCACAACAAACTGTCAATCAATCTGTCTCTCTCACACCCACTTAACCGTCGAATAGTTATCTAGCTCTTATTTTATGATTGAAAAATTTAAAACTGTTATCTAGCAGATAAAGAGTGAAATAAATTTAATCGTTAGCCATCAGCCGATTTATTGTATTAAAAAATCGGCCCTAAGTGATTACCCTTATTATCTAACTCCTGGAGCTGGATACTTTTTTGACAGCTGCTGATACCACGTTAGTGTTAGAAAGATTGTTTCTTAGCGCATTTGACGACCTTAAAGGACCATTCGCATGAGAGCCAACGAACGAATTGATGAGATGCGAACAAACCACTTTTTATGCATTTATGTATAAACAGAAAATTGCACATTTTATTATTGCAAAAGGAGGATAATTCATTATCCCATCAAAATGTATTAAGAAAACAAGCTTATAAGCAGATTAAATAACGAAATTTGGAATTCCAAACTTTTTGCCGCAAACCAGTAGACCCTTGGAGGGAATTGTCAAAGTTTATTCGCAATCCACAAACTAACGAATAAAAAATTCATTCGAACTTAACCTGAAACTAGAAATTGCGGCTAGAAAAGGATGGCTGAAATTCGCAAACTGCCGCAATCTAGAAAAGTTATCATGTGAACATGTCAAAACAAGGCCGTAGTTGTCAACTAGAGTTGACAAGTCGAGTTGAAACGTTTGTAAACCTAGCCCAGACAAATCTAGTTGGCATTCAACATAAACTAAGTATCCGAATCAATCCACAACACATAGGGTACTATACATTTCACAGACAACTATTGCACTACCACTATTCTGCCTTTACACATCGCAGCCATCCCATAGGCATTGCAAACACACACACATTCCTCTCCGGTTGGGTCGGGTGGGTATGTATAGGTGTAGTCGCCCATTTTGGTTTTTCAAAGTCTAGTGTATGCGCGTTGCTTGATTCACTGTTTCGTTCGGTGACTTCAAGAATGTTATTTGACCGCAGACAATTTTCTGAGTTCGGAAGGAAGGAGTCTATACGTTTTGCGCGCTACACGCCCAGATAGAGAAAAACCTGAGGCAAATCCAAATATACAGAGGAGGAAACACATCGCACAAGGAAAAAGCTAATTTTTTCCAGTTGGATATTGGATAACCTGGCAAAAAATTTTTCCTGCCAATTTTTGGATATTCATTGTTTTTGGATTATTTAATTTCGCGCGCGACTTTCAAAATATTTGATTTATTTCACCTGAGGTGAAATAGTGTGTGATTTTTTCTTTCATTTTCGTCTATTTGTGTGCGACGGAGGCAACAAAATAAATAAAATAAAAAAAAAATAACGTCAATCCGAGTGACGACGACGACGTTAACGGAAGTGTGCGTATTTTTGTCAGCATACAATTTTGTTGGCTGTTTCTGAAAGTGACGTGCAAAAATATGTAAAGTGTGTTCATACAAATATTTGTCAAAATGCAACACAATAAATAAAAGCTAAATTTTGTGAATTTATTTACCCGCGAAATTAGGAAGCGTGAAGCTATTTTTTGATTCTTTTCACAATTTGAACTTGTAACCGCCAAAATAGATCGCGATCACGTCGGTAGTTCCGCCCGGTTTGTCAGGATGTCGCTACAAACGAAACGACAACACTGCTACCTGTGCGACTTGCCGCGAATGCCGTGGGCAATGATAAATGATTTTTCCGAGGCCGTATGTCGAGGTTGCGTCAATTATGAGGGCGCTGACCGCATTGAGCTGGTTTTGGATACAGCTCGGCAGATGAAGCGCTTGCATCAGGCTGCTAAGCGCAGCCACGAGAATGGCGAAGTTGTCCAACAACAGCAACAGCATCGCAGTAGCGGCGGCGGTGGAGGTGGTGGAGTTGCCGTCGGCAATGCAGGTCCACAGCAGCATCATCATGCTTACACGACACAACGTATTGGTCCACCGCCGCCACAGCCGACTCTGATGGACTTTCCTGTCAAAATTGAATCACATGAAGCAGCAGTTCGTCCAGTAAGGATAGCACACCTACCGCCGCATCATATGCAGATCCCGAATCGGGCTGCAGTTGCTGCGGCTGCTGCTGCCGCTTCAGGGAATGGACCACAGGTACCACCATCGTTATCTGTGAATTTGAAAAGGCCACCGCCGGACGATGACGAAGGACATGGACACAACGATGGACCCAGTGGTATGAAGCGCAGTGCTTCGGCTGCCGACGATTCTCCGTCGGGTGGACGCCCTCCATTGACGCGTGGCGAGTCATTGCCAGCAGTTACATTTGTACCGGACCGACAGCAAGGATTACGCGATAAACATCAGCCTGTCAGGGCGCCGTCATTTGACTCAACCACATTCAAGCCAGGCGGTAAGTTTTGTTAGTATTTTTCTACTTACTATTTTTTTTATTTTAGTTTTTACTTCGATTGGGTGTATAGTTGTTTGTAGATAGTCGAGTGTATTGCATGATTTTTTTATATTCTTGTCCAAATAATATCGCCTCTAAGGGTACATACCATTTCTAATATCTTAACTATAAATCGTTGGAAAACCGGATTTCTAGTTTTTTGCTAATTGTCACAATTTTTCTTCTAAAATAAATCTTCTTTGAAATTTAATTAAGAACATGAAACTTTTAAAGTTTGTTACTAATTTGACATGCCGCTAGTGGAACGCGAGCACTCAACTGTCAATCGAAGACATTTTCGCTCCATTTAACTTCCTTTTGTGACACACATGCTTTTTGACAGCACTCTTGTCGAAATTCAGCTGATCTCCACTCTTCATTGACGTATCTAGTTCTATCAAATCCGAAACACATGCAAATTTTCAATATATGTAAATCATTAGTGTCAATGTCAATTTGGATTCTCGTTTTATACTTAGCCCATCTTGTGTCTATATAAAAATCTGGAATTTCTAGTCTCCTCCTCGCCAACGACCAAGAACCGGCGGAGTCTGTTCAGTTCAGCAGACGGAACACGGAATCTGTTGTAAAGTTCATCGACACAAATGTCATTAATTCGTATTTTTCTTTGTCGTTCTTTCTGTTCGCCTTGGATTTTCTTCTTTCTTTCGATGCCGTTATTTTACGCAAAATGAAAGAAAAAGAACGACAAACATCTTTGGCATTTTACACAGTGATGTGTGATGTAGTAACAACTCGACGAAATTGTTGCTATCGCCTTCACTGACATCAGAATCTTGTGACTTGTGTATGGTCGTGGGTAATAAGTTTAGGAATTTCTGACAGGCATGACACAATGCATTTTTTGTAACAGTTACATGCTGCGCTGCATAGGCTTTATGTATGTATGCTGGTATATGTGCTGGTAAGAAATCACGTAATTGTTTATGAGAACGGGATCACAACTTATGAAAAGATTGCATGCGGTGAGAATAGTTCGTTTGGAACTGTCAATATTTCCCTCCACAATGCTGGTTCAACAATGTATGTACAGTGAAATCTATTATAAAACTTTTTTAAGATAAGAGTTGTGCTTATCATTTTACGCACGTATTGAGATTAAGCACATACGTATTCTGATAGTGTCGATTTAATTGACGATTGGTCATAATATGTATCTTTGTGCCGTTTAACACTTTATTTTTAGCCACTGAGAAAACATGTGGTTTTATTTTGCAAAAATTAAATAGAAAAATTAATAAATGAGGAACAAACATCGGAAGTTTCTTAAACTAATTTTAATTTTAAACTATAGGTAATTATAGAATAACCATTTACCACTGAATTAAGATTGAATTTCATTGCTTTGCATTTATTTAGACAAACAAAAAGGCTAATAGAGTAATGACTCTTTTAAATGAACCTGGTTAAAGTAAATTTTGCGATGATAACAAGTTATTTCAATTAGCTTAAAGGTCCACCTACTTAAAATACCAATGTTGTAGGTATCTACCTATATTATTCAGATTTCCCCAACCAAATTTCTAACTTTCACGGGAATGATAGACAAATGTCAAAAACGCAGCCCAAAACAGGCTTCATGTCAGAAAAAATATCTATTTGCAAATATCTCGCGGCCATCTAAAAGTTATAGGTTAGTTTTTTGTTGTTGCAACAAATTATGTCGATCTCCACAAGTTCCTTATTACCAGACACTACTGTACATCCAATGTAGGAGTATGTAAGTACGTAAGCATTAGCTCCATAAATCAAGAACTAGATTGTAAAGTGAAGTAGGTATTATGCCAATGCCTTCCAAAATACCCTATAAGTTAAAAGATAACACTGTTAAATCAGTATAAAATCGTACAATAATCGGTCAGTTTTTTTTTGTGATAAGATAAGATAATGCAAATTAATTTCGTATACGAAGACTTCTTTTCATGAAGGAAACAGCAGTAATTGTCGATTATTGTACACCTGATAAAAACAAGGCAAAACAGGAAAAATACGTTACGTTGTCGATTGCTGAACCGTTTGTAGCTTCTTTTATCATCTGATGATGGTATTTTTAGCGTCACTGTTGCGCTTATCATGTAATATAATGCGTGCGTCATAAACACATAATCATCGCCAAAATGATCGTACGATCTAACCGAACCTCTTCCAGTCTACTTACATAAGATTTTCTGTACTTACTTTCATTGTTAACTGAAATTTAAACAAAATAGAAAAATGAAATGATTTTTGTTCGATCTCTTGTCTTATGAAATAAAAACATTTTGTCAAATCTACATAGTGTGTTTGCAGCCTAACACTACTGCATTATGTTCGGATGTCTAGTAAGATACTAGAATTGAAATTACTTGATTTTGTTGTTAAATTTTCTAGAAAATAAAAGCGTTTTAAATCATTTTCTATTAAAAAATAATGAAGAGCAAATAACTGCTTAGAAACTTTGACACATCGAAACGTCAAGTGAGTGCATGCAGACATTTCTTCACGATTTATTAACTACCTCTATACAAATGTTTAGACAGCTGTCAGAGTTAATAGAGAACCGTAATAGGATTGAATGGAAGTAATCCAGCTGAAGCCGGTGTGCAATAACTATAAAGTTGTAGGTATGCCGTGATTAAAATAATCAAACAATCAATTTCCAACTATAAATATGTATAAGAATTTCTTGTAACGGCGTTAGTATAAAACAAAGCACGGTTCAATAATTATTTTATGGTCGAGGTTATTAAGAGATATATTTACTTGCTCCAAATTTATAAAAAAAATTGGTTATATTGACAGTTTGCACCAACTAATGCTGTTTTGGAGGTAGGTAAGTACCTATGTCAAAAAAAAGTTCACAATTGCAGCCTCATTTTCTTGCCTCCCCATTTTGAAAGACCTAATTCAACAAAAATTATTAACCTGGGTACATATACCTACCTAATCTGTACATATCTGGAGTAAAAAATGCATTATACAATAGCAGTAGGTACGTCTTGATGCATTGCATTTCATACATACTGAAATAAGAAGGTATACATACCTACATTTATAATGGAGGCATAATTCGTTTATTTTCCGCATCTCCTCATCTCTAAGCCCCGGCAAATGAGAACGTCACATGCGCAATTTCGCTTACCCTCGACACGAAATACAGTAAAAAGAACAGAAATCGAAATCACTTGCAAAATAAAATAAGCTTGTACTTCCCCCCTTAGTTGGACTTGACTGTATGTAGAGGTATAGATAGGTACAGATTTTCTTTACTCGCTGTTGCATATTTGTAAATTCGTAATGGGGGTAAACATTCGCACAGACATAAGGATACAAAGAATGCGAAAGGGGAAAATAGAGATGGACATACATAACATATTATTTGATATTATGTACGTGCTTTTCTGTATGCCTTTCCACAGCTTCTTCTGTCGTCACAAATACATGGGCACATGTTGCGGATGATGTGCATTTGAGAAATGCAGTGCAAAATTGGCATTTAACACTTTCGTAGTAGATGTATAGTGTATATAGCAAGCATAGTATAGTATAACTATATGTATGCAATAATGCCGTGGTGGAATGCAGCAAACGCAAGAGATCAACAGCTTCATCACAATGGAATTCAATCATTTACCGTTATAACTATGGACGGTATTTATGCATACAACCAAATAAATTTGTACGGTGTAGGTAGGTACATGGACACTTTCAGGTTTGAAGTTTTAAATTAAGTGGCAGTAGGTACCTAAAATGCCTTGCTGCTAATTAACTCAACCCTCAACTGTTTGAGAAAATTAACTGCAATTTTCTATCAGTAGGAAATGGCCGCCAAACGTCTTTTGTTTGTTTTTCACTCTGTAAACTTTATATTCATTTCTTCTCAAGGCATTTTAGCAAACCTAAAACTTAAATTTAGTTTGTGGTGGCCACTGAACATAAAATCATAAGTCTGGCAACGCTGCACTGATTTGTATGGAACCCCATAACATCAAAATGAACGAAATTAAAGCGATTTACATACCTACCTCATCTTAACAAACGTAAAATTACGTAACGACTGAATTAAGCTTCCCTAGGACTGTTATGCTCTTGAATGTTTATCAGATGTTCGCTAGAGATAGTGCAGTGAACCAAAAACCTTAATATACTAAGAGCTGGCAACGTTTTTTCTCAAGGCATTTTACAAAGTCTGTAACTTTGTGAGCTTAGTTTGTGGTAACTACTAAACAGGAAAATATAATTCTTGATAACTGCGCTGTTTTATATGGCATTGCTATTTCATAGGCCTACACCAATCTGCAAATGACCGACGCATGCGTATGAAGCGCAGCTACGTGGACAGTAGGCCTTACTCTATAAGATGTACCTATGGAATTTGAGTTTTTCCATTCTACAGTTTGGTCCCCAGCTAGGCTTTTAGATAGACCAAAAAACTGAACTGGGATGGTGAAAGTTTTATACGGAATAGCATTAGTTGTTCGGGATAGGTTAGAGCTTTTGAGCATATGTATATATGTATTATATGTACTTGGTTTTGCCCTCGTCGACCGCTAATGGCATTTTAGCCGCTTCCGTTACTATACTGGCAAACGTACCACTGTGTTGCACTAATATTATATTCCCTATTCCCGTTGCCGTGTGTACTATTCCGATTTTTTTCGAACTTTTGTTAACGATTTTATTTCATATTCTAGTGGTTCACTGTTATTTCAAAACGTTTATGTCAAAAAAGTTGCAAACGCCCGACTTAAAAACGAAATGAAATATTAATCGTTTACGACAAACGCCAACGGGAATAGGGGTGGTCAATGCAATCAACGTAAGATAGTAGTAGAACAAGGGTCAGATCAGAGAAGTACAGATATCATAGAGACAGGTTTAGTGAAAACCATATCGTTCGATCGTTTCCATTTTACCTGATCTGGCCCCAGATTTTTCAAAGATCGTGTCTTTTGTGTTGGCCTGTAAGTTTCGGACAATTCTTTCAAGTATGTATGATATAAAGTCACATGAAAGCGCGCCTTCAGCCTTGGATAATTGCACAGCCAAGGTGTCATGTCGGCATAAAGGATGACTAACGAGACAGAGAGACAGGTATACCTACCTACCCATTTTAAATTTTGGTAAACCGACGAAGAATTATGTTTGTTTACGTACGTAGACTTTTAAGCAGTGGGAAGGTGGCAGTTAGATGTGCTATGGGCCAATGGTGTTCCGATAATGGACCCAAAAAGTATAGTTTGCTATACCGACGGATCAAAAATGCAATCTGGAGTTGGTGCTGGTGTCTTTGGACCCAACACCAAAGTCTCGATACCTATTGGAATGTGTCCCACGGTTTTTAAAGAAGAAATCCATGCAATTGAGATCTGCGCCGTTTTAACCTCCAAAAAGGGAATTAGAGGCGCCATTATACA
The DNA here is from genome assembly GCA_955612985.1 of Cheilosia scutellata. NCBI lineage: Eukaryota > Metazoa > Arthropoda > Insecta > Diptera > Syrphidae > Cheilosia > Cheilosia scutellata. The sequence goes on along the minus strand of OY015311.1, from coordinate 72,567,160 downwards.
AATCTTCTCTGATAGTCAAGCCGGTGCCATGAAATAAAGTCTTATGCAAAAAAGTCCAAACCGTAACTCGTTTTGGACTTTATTCCAATTTCAAAACTGCAATAAAGTCCAAATCGAAGTGGAAATAAAATCCAAACAATAAAGAAATAAAAAAAACAAACAGTAGAATGCTGTCCCCCTGCAACCCCCTGCTTTCTTTTTCTTTTAAATAACTGAGTGCAATAATGTCCAAAAACTTTATTGCACTCTTGAAATTGCAATAAAGTCCAAAACGCGTTTTGGACCTTTTTGCATAGGACTTTATTTCATGGCACCGTCAAGCCCCCTTACAAGCTTTATCGTCCAGTACAATGGACTCAAAAAAAGTAAAATGCTGCTACGATGCTTTGAAAGCCCTATCCAAACACAACAAGTTGAAACTTGGATGGGTTCCTTGGCCATCAAGCTATTGCGTACAACGAATCGGCGGACCAACTAGCTAGAACTGGATCTGAATCCGCGTTTTATGGACCAGAACCTTATTGCAGAGTCTATTGGGCTACTGCTTTAGGTCTAATTAACGATTGGGAAGAACAACTTCGTCTAAATCACTGGGAAAATGTTTTGGTTTTAAGACAATCCAAAAGATTAATTAAGTACTCCTACATTGAAATCCTCAACCTAAATAAGTAATGTCTTAGAAAGCTGGTGGACTTTCTCACAGGCCATTGTGGCTTGAGATATCATCTTAACAAAATGAATTTGTGTCCGGAGGCAGAATGCAGGTTCTGCCTTGAGGATGAAGAATCCTCCAAGCATATTCTCTGTGATTGCCCGGCACTTCATTGGTTAAGAGAGCAGAGCTTAGGAACTGCGTTGTTAAGGATATATTGGTCTTCTCTAGGGATCCGTCTCTTAGAATAACTCCACCTCTTTTCCATACAATAGATCTTTTTAGGTCGCTGTGTCAGCCAATTGGACAGGGAACTTCAATAAAAATAGTATGTACTTTAAAGGTTAAAGCTCGTTCGCACAGGTGATACTAGGTACAGCTAAATTTATATTTTAACTAAACGTCAGATTTCATCGGTAAATTTAGGAAATTCATTGACATTTTGCGTCTCACTGCAATTGATACAATTGCTCATAACGTAGGTACCTACCACATAAGATCGCGCGAACGAAAAGCCATTTTCAAGTCTTATTCAAAGTGTTGAGTCATAGCTATACTTCATTATGATATCTACATCTAAATCCACATTCATTCATATAGCTGTATGTATAGTGAAACTAGCAGCTGTCTGTTCGTGTCGTAGTCGGTCGACTGACGCGACGGGTGGGACGGTTGTTGTTTGTCGACAAACAGAGTGTGGTGCATGATAGAGAAAGAAGGAGGAGGTTAAAGCAAGCAAAGTGTCACGACTCACACGTCATCTGTCCTTGAACTTCAAAGATGAACGTTCATTGTAATGCGCCTAGCCGTATTGAGTAGGTAGGTATGTGTGTTTATGTAGCGGCTGGGAAGTGCATAGCTTAACCAACTTGTACTGCCTAGGTGCCTTGCCTACCTATTTGAAATCTTAAAATGTGTATTCCTGTTTCCTGCTACAAACTTATACCTTTAACTGATGCCTTCTAAAGGTAGCTACCTACCTACCTACCTATATAGATTTTGCAAGCCGTGCGCATGCACTTCGATTCAAATTACATAAGCAATGTGTACGTACCTACGCGCCAATGTCGTGCCTAAAAATGGGCAAATATCGATTAGTAAACACAACAGCCCAATAGTGAAAAATAATGTCTATCGAAAGGCCACTCACTTGGCTTCTGTCAGTGTATGTGCACTGTGCATGGTATCCAGATAACGTAATCATAATCGTGTTTATAATATACATACATAACTTCCACTTCTGGCTTATATACTTGTACCTACCATATACCCTGTACGTTACGTACATGTCGTCATGCCATGTACGAGTCGTCGTTATGCTATTTTTCGTGAATTGAAACGTAGTATTTGCCGCACCTAGCCCACAACTTTTTTTGTATCTATAGAGCACGTCCCCCCTTTTATTGGATTTCAACATCTGCTTTATGTATGGGTGTGCTTTATGTAGATGAAAAACACTTGGAAAGCTTCTGGGCTACGTTGCAAATTTTAGCTGAAAATGAGACGCATCACGACGTCGAAGACGACGAGTGTCACAAATGCACTCATACCAATGACCGTACATAACCTGTTTTTATGAATTCGCAATAATGCACTTGACACAGTGGATTGCATCTGTGTGTGTGTGGGTGTTTTGTAGCTATGTGCTCTACACTTCCATTTTGATTCGCCTTTCCTTCTTTTCGAGTTGCATTCGTTCTACAGCTACAGCTAATCAAAAGAGCCATTAGACTTGTCGTAATAATGGTAATAAATTCAGCAGAACGCAGCTGACAAGTGAAGTGAGTAGATCCGTTGCACTGCAGCTAGTGCACAGTGTTTGTGTATATACAAAACGCGATAGGCATGCATACACACACTTGCGCTTCTTTAAACTACAGTCGCAAAAGTGACGTAGTACGTACTCGAGTGGATGGCACGTTCTGCGTCGCCACAGACCAGATGTGCACAAAGGAGAACCTGAAAAACCAGTTGTATACAGAGTGTTGTATGTAGCTTTCTGCTTTGTGCTTTGCTTCTTTGGTCTCTTTGTGTTTTGTTTGTTTTGTCATCATGTCGCCCATTCTACACTACTTCGTGAGTTGTTTCGTCATGGAAAATACGAGCGAGGATGACTTGGTTTTGGTTCCGAACCAGACATTATTTTTACATTGTAGTGGTATGGTATTACGTACCTACACCTAAGAATGCATGTATTGTGTATATGCTTGCGGCAGAAAGATAGGGTAATGGTTCACCGCTATTTTTATTACAGCACAATGAAACAATTAAAACATTTCAATGTATAGCTGCAGTTGTAGTAAATCTCTAGGTTAGGTTCCATAGGTTAGGTACATACGGTCTTTATCCACACGTGGTGTTGTTTGTGAGTGAATGCCTTTGCATTTTTTTGGATGGAATTATAACTACAAAACGCGTCAACTAAGTGACGGCCATTTAAAACTAGGATTTAGTTATCTTCGATTGGAGAAGGTCATTGTATCAGAGATTACGTATCTAAATATACCTACCGATCTTATCACCCACTGATAAGAAGCTATAAAGATTGGTAGGTTTATATTACGTAGTTGTGTGAGTGGCAATCAATTCATAACAAAGCGGGTAGGTACCTACAACCAACGTGGGAGCGTTCTTCATTTTTCTATGAAATCAAAAACCTTGACATCAGCTGTCGGCGGCACAGAACTATTGGATGATTAATATGAATTTCCGACACATACCCTGGTATACGTAAGTACCGGCGGGAAAGCTGCTCAACGGGTTATTAAGGCCCATTTCACACATACCTACCCTGCAACCGGCTACCCGGTCGTTTGGTGGAATACATTCTTATGGGCGCGTTCACACATGCAAACCGATAGCGTACATAATAATGTAATGTAATGTACATAATAATGTAATGCCTATGGGTCTAAAGCTCTTCATGTTGTCTCAAGAATACATAGTTTGTTACAACCTTAAACTAATCAAACCTCCAGTCAGGATAAAGAAAATTTTACTTAATCTGCGTGCCAAGACAGTGGACACAGTAGTTATTATGATGTCAATAAAAGAATAGACAAAGAATCCAGAAAAGAGCAAGACCTTTCTCCGGCACTGCGATCAGCTCAGATCAAATATCTATGTACCTACAACAATTCTAATGGCCTCACCAATAACCATTTTTAAAAACCCTCAACTTAAATATATTGCCGGTCACAATAGAAAACTTTATATCGAAATTGTCGCCATTGTGAGTTCATAAAATTTAACATGGACACTAAAAATGATTATTATTAGTACCGCGCTATTTAATTTTTACAGCAAATCTGAATTACATTTTGCTGCCTTCTTTTTCAAGTTCCGTTCAACAAAAGAAAAAGTTAAAAAAGGTAAAAATGGCGCATTAAGCCGCAATTTCGGAACATGGCTTCGAAATTACAGCGTTGCCAGCTTGTGCGATTAGGAAGTGTTTGGAAAAAGAATTATTTAAAGCTAGGTGTCAATGCTGATTTTTATTTTATTAACACAATGCGCCATCTCTCGTGAAAGTCTGACCACTGTCCTGAGAAATTTCAATTTAGCCGTACGGACTCGACATAAAATTATAAGTCCCAAAAAATTATAGTTCCCAAAAATAAAAACTTACGCAAATAACAACGGTGACAACCAAACCAATATGTCGCATGCGTAACAGAGAAATATATCCATAATTTCGTCATCATTTGACATTTCTGAGTTTAAAATATGTAGGTACTCAACATTAGGCCAAAGAAACGTAAAAAAAAAAGAGTCAAAAAATTAGTCGAGTCATAACGAAAGGTGATAAATTGACAAACATATTGATGTAAATATAGTAGGTACCTCCTACATAATTGCCGAGAAGCGTAGTCATTTTGTTTTATTAATTTGTGCTTATGAACCGATTTAATTGACAAATTATGTAGGTACGTATTTTATTTCGAAACAGAGCCATAGGTATACGATACCTAACGTTTTTGATAGAATATGCCGACCTACATACATATGTATATATAATTAAAAATATATTATTGTACTTACCCCATCATACCTCATACAGATTTCCACCATCAATGGCCCCCTTTACCAAATACTTTTATTTTCTATTATTAGATTATGGTTTTGTTTACGTTGACCGAGACAATCACACATTTACAAAGCGAATTCTCATTTAATTGAAAAAATACAAAACACACTATTGAACTAAATAACTTTAGAACCGTTCCCTCTCACTTTTCACGAACATTTCTGACAGAATTCTGTTTGTTTGAAAAACCTTCCCACATTGAAAAGCTCTGTTTGGCATGGAATTACGTATGCGGCACATATAAAACTTAACAGAACTATTCTGTCGTCAAATATTTAAGCGCAATTCGAAGCGCTAAATCGCGCAATTGGAATTGCTAATCGCATGCAATCATATTCCGCCGGCTATGAGTCTGTTGTATCGATAACAAACAAGTGATTTCGGCATTTATAATTTACCGTTGCATAATCAATTATTTAGGTAGTATAGCGTGTTGGTGTATGCGTGATAAACAGTAATTATAGTATGTAACACACTTTACCCACTATGATATGTGGAAAGAAACTTTTTTTTTCTTTGCCCGAGCACTTAACTTCTGTCGTCATATTTTGTGCACTCGTAATCGTAAATATCTATATGTATGAAAATAAAAGCTATGAAGGACGAATTCAAAAGAAAACAAAAACTAAATCGTTTTTATGTATACATATGAACATGCACGTACAGTGAAATTGTATGGTTGATTGTATTGACAGAAAGTCATCATTGACTGACATCGAGGTGCGGCATGGGAATCACACGGCATTGTTTATGTAAATAAATAAATTATAGCGGAAAAAAAACTAATAGAAAATATTGATTGCATTTGAAAAGTAGATGCGATCGAATACCCTATGTCGTTTTTAGTAATGTGAATTAGTGAAAAGTATCGAATTTTCAAGGTCACTCTGGCCACTCTCGATGGTCATTTTCAATTAATGAAAATTTATCTATGTATTTTGTAATTGTAACCTATTACAACTGTTAATGTAGAGAGTACGATAACTTAGGCAGTGAAAAAGGAGTAAAAAACCAGTAAGACAATTATCTTCGACTATGCCGAAGCTCAAATACCCGGTACTATATTATTGTAAAAATAAAAAAATATTTTAGTATTAAAAAATGACATATTTGTATGGGAGGTATGGGTAGTTTTTATTCGACCAAGCTCATTTTTTGTCAAAAAATTTTAAATATTACTAAAACAATATGTGCAACGTTTAAATTGTCTATCTTTACTGTAGCTATTTAAATTTAATTTTTAACATCAAATAGCTATATATTTTGTATGGGAGGTAGTAGTAGTTTTCATCCGATCTTGCTCATCTTCGAACTTAGCCTCAGTTTGGTGGATAAAAGCTTACGTACCAAATTTCAAGTCTATAGCTCTTAAATTACGGCCGTAATCGTGCTGACGGACAGACAGACTGACATCGCTAGATCGACTAAGAAAGTGATCCTGATCAGTAATATATATAGTTTGTCATTCCTACAACGCCTCCTTATGTGCGTTACAAATGGAATGTCAAAGTGAATATACCCTCACCACAGTGTGGTACCGGTTATAAAAAAGGGAGACCATCTTCCATCTCCTCCCCCATTCAGGCGAACAATAAAATCGTATAGAAGTTTTGAAAGCCAGAAATTCGTTCTTTTATTTTATTTTTAAATCGGGTTATTTCTATAAATGGTTTTTAAAAAATGTGCTTTAAAACTTTGCATATATGTACCTACCGAACCTAGCACCTACTTCAAAACTAAAGTTTTCTGACATTCAAAACTGGAAGGATTTCCGATCCGATAGTTCACTAAAGAAGCATAGTACATAATATGCAAATTTCAACATTAAAAAAACATCGCTTATATATTAATTTATAGTCTAAACCTAAAGCAAAGGTCTAAAAGCTGCTCGAGCTAAATTAGATCCCATATTTACAAAATTCTCTCAAAAATTTAGCTAAGCAAATCCCTTTACCCGAGCGGTACGCAATTCCAGCTAAAAAATCAGATTTTAATTTCAGACTGCATCTTTCAAAATTTTGCACTCCCATTGATGGTTGGCCATATTTTCTTCAGCTAAATTTTGACAGATCGTCTAGTTTTTTTCTGTTGTGTTGCGGAGAAGTAAATAAGGATGAGTTTTTTCAATGAATACGTACCTCTATAAGGAATCCCTTGAAAGTGAACAATTTGAGATCGAAGCAATGAATTTTTGAAGGGAGTTATTTTCAACGAACAGCTATTTTCTGTGCCACTTATATCATCCACTCAATGTCAAAATTTAGCTAGGGTTTTATACCCTATTCACAAGTCGAAAAATTCATCGAAAACAGAAGTTTTCCCATACATATTGCAGTTTTCAAAACGAGTTGTTTGAGGTCGTTTTCCATGAAAACGCCACCAAAAAGGAGTACAATCGTTGGGTTGTTGAAGCAGACACACCTTTTGCAACATTCAGCGAGCTCAGCAAAACTGCTGACAGGATAGCTCTCTCTCTCTCTCAGTGCTGTCGTATCTTCCAGTTTTTTGTTTACAAATATGGAATCTCTTGTTATCTTTGCGCCATAAAGAGCAAATTATTCAGTTTTTCCTATAATTTTAGAACGGCAGCACTACCTGCCACAACTAAATGGTACTATTTTCAGATGTTTTGATTTTAATTGTTGCTTATGTTAATTATTTTATGCATTTAACCGTAAGTTAACGATTATCAAGTAGCTTAAATAATTTTGTTTGTATATTATGTCAATTCGAGCGAAGTTTAGTAACTAAAATAAAAGTCTAGTCACCACAAACATTTCATAGCTAGTTTCACAGCTAATAGAAACGTCAACCGAAAACGAGTTGGTGTTCGGTGTGAATGCATCCGCGAGTTTTCTAAACTTTTTTGACGAAAACTCGGGTTTCGGCTTGGTGTGAATACGGTATTAGCTAATGTTTGGAAAGAAAAATTGGACAGTATTTAAAATTTATTTTTGCTAGAGCTGTGTACTTTCGAATTTCGCTTCTCGAATTCAAGTCAGACTGAGAAGATATCTATTTTTTTGCCGTTTTTTAGTTTGATTCAACGTTTTCCTAGTACGCGCTCCCTGAAGAAGTATGGCGCTGAAAACAGTTAACCAGAAGTGTCATAAGCCATCGGCCAGAGAGGTGTCAACATTGGAATTATCAAATAGACTAATAGAGTGTAGTTGTTGTAATTGGCACTGACTGAAAATGCACTGACACTCGTCTTAGTGTGCACTAGGGCTGACCACATCGAAGTCGAATTAAATTTGTACTTTACAATGGCTGCGTTCCTATGGCATACAATTGTCTTATATTTTTAAAACATGTTTTCGATAGAAAATTTAGCGAAAACTTCTGCGAACGGAACACGCCGCGTTAACCAGTTAAGCTTTTCATCAAGTTCATCAAGTTTTCGTTGTTTAAGTCTGAGCCTGAGGTGGCGAACCTGCGGAATCTTTCGCTAATAAACTAAAAGAAGAAATTCTTTAAAATAGGTACTGGCGGGTTCCACAATCCCCCTTATTTTAAAACACCGCCTCATAAAACGAAAATAGCCCTATGACAAACAAGAGCGTAAAAGTGGGTAAAAGTAAGCAATTACGTTTGCGTTTAGCCATACAGTGAGCGTCAAAAGTGAGTGAACACCAAAGCGGTTTTCATTGCTCTTTGGAGTTTGGATACATTTTTATTTAAATACTATTTATAAAGTATTTGTTGATGTCGACATAAAATATGTTTAATTATTGTTATTTCGTAATCAAACTTTTTACAGATTGTTGGTTTTTTATACCTGTTTTCAAACCCTAAAGAAAACTTTAAGAAGCATCAGTGTTTACTCACTTTTGACGCTCATTGTATATTTAAGTCTAGCCGCATTTGTGCAAAATGTAAGGTATACATACATATGTAATTCATAAAAACATAAAAACGATTTAAATAAATGTCAAGTTTTTGGTGTGTGTGACATTCCTAGCATTTCTAGCAGCGATAAAAATAAATTAAACACTATAGTATTTGAATTTCATGTTTTACTGTCCGTTTGAGATAACCAGAAAGATTTACGTAAATGCTTTGTTCCATTTCAACAAAGTTGTACGATCGACCACGTGCCCGCCCATCTGACTACGTATAATTTTAAATGCATGCTGTTAATCTTCCCCAACAGTCGACTCGACACCCACAGAAGTTTTATGTGGCGGCGTTTTTCATAAAAGCCACGAACAGCTGACTCACAGAATACACTCAACCCAAAAATAGAATGAAACCAGGAAAAAATAAACACACGAAAGAGCTATAGTATCTGCGATACACGATCCATAATGTATCCAGATGAAAAATACGGTTCAAAAATAAACGTGTTTACGGCATCGTTTTATGAATACGTTTTCAAATGTCTAATCTAGCCGAATGATGTATCTTCTGTTTCTATATTCAATAGTTTAAATTTATATCTATGTATATATTTAGATGTGTGTGTGTGCTTTTCTAAATTTTTGTTTTGACTTTAAAATTAGTGCATGGCTTTTTTCGTCAAAGATTTGTGTAGATAAACCAAACCATTATTATGATGCAAATATGTAATGCAAATAATAAAACGAGTGCAGATTGTTGATCCCTTTCCTCCATTCCCTCTATACCGATTCCCGAAGTGGCAATTTAATTTTCTTTTGTACCTATACATATTTATTTCTGCTAGTTTATGTTAATTTATTTTGTTTAAATTTTTCACGCCAGTGATTCTATACAAATATGTATGTACCACACCTCACTGTGTTGGTTTGAATGTTTATTTTGTGGTTTTGTTTTAATTTAACACACAAACATATGAGGGCAACTTTGGTTGCCTTTATGTTTTTATCACCCAACGCGATAGTAGAAATCAACAAATTCTCTTATTAAAAACAAAAACAAAAAATAAAACAAGACCATTGGTGATTTACAATTTTAGTTTATCCGACAATGCCACATCCGCCTGGTCCGACGCTGGGTAACTCAACGCCTCCAGCATTACCAACATCACAACCACAATCAATACCACCACCACCTCTGCCACAATTATCATCTGCTTCTTCAGTCACTCAGTTAGCTCAAAGTCCGATGGCTAATTTAATGTCAATTACAGAGACATTACCTCCGGGTAGTCCAAGAAATGGCCCAAGTCCACCAGGACCCCCACCACCGAGGACGGCGTCACGAGGCAGTCAACATTCGCCAAACAGTTCAGGTAATTTCAACTTTACAGTTTTCAACTTGCGATATAATCTAATTCCGTTTTTGTTTTCTTGTAGGGTCATCCTCAGGTCGGAGATCTTCTGGGTCAAGGCATGTGTCCAGCACCACAGTCACAAGTACGGAGGCCCAGTTAAACCAGGGACCTCAGGTTGGATCTGCATCAGTTGGTGGTGGCTCAGTGGGACCAATGCCACCTGGTTCGAATGGTTCGGATACTGGTGGCGGCGGCGGCGGCGGTGGAGGTGGAGGAAATAATGGCGGCTCCACTGGCAATGGAAATAGTGCCAACGGTGGCGGACCACCGGGTAATGCAGTACCTACATCAGCAGCTCAAGCACCAACCTCAGCGCAGAACACAACACTTAAATGTACGTTGTGTCAGGAAAGGCTCGAAGATACGCATTTTGTGCAATGCCCATCGGTTAATCATCATAAGTTCTGTTTCCCCTGCAGTCGTGAAAGTATTAAGAGGCAAAATGTAAGTAGACAATTTCAATTTATAGCGTATTTGATTTTTGCAGTAAAATAAGTTTAATGTGGGCTATACACTTTCGGTGAAAAGAAGCAACTTTACAACTATTTTTTTATATTTTTTATATTCTTTGGATATGATTTAGTTAATAAGGGACCATGACTCAATGACCAATTTCTGGTAGAAAAATGTTGTCGAGTTTATCATTGATGTGTTGTTATAATAGGATACTTAAAACGGTTGATATAAACGCGGATTTAAAAAAAATCATAAGGTCCAAATCGGCGGAGCGGGCTGGCCACTCCAAATCGCCCCTTATTGAGTCGCTTGGGGATCCTAGCCATCGATGAAGTGTGAACCGTTTCTCCATCCTGTTGACCCCTAAAGCTTGAGTGACGCGCGACAATATAGTTCGAACCCTTTAGTTTTTAAGTGAATTAGCATTTATTCGAGTAGGTCAATTCGTTTTAACGCTATCGTGTTTTTAATAGACGGACATGGTTATAAATCGATTCAACATTTGATCCTGATTCAGAATATATATACATTATGTACTTTAGGGGGTCTCCAGTGACCCGGCGTTATAAATGTAATGAAAAAGTGATCATACCTTTCTGTGGAGGGTATACAAATAACAAAACAACTGTTTAAACTAAGCAAAAGTAAAATTTGACTATATTGACAGCAATAGTAGCCAAAGTACGGACGCGGATATCCACTGCAAGACTACGATCGCAAGAGACCGCTAGAATCTTTGTCGACCGCGTCTCCCTTAATCTCTCAGCAAACGCATCTCCAGAATTAAGTGCAGAGGGCCAGTGGCAATTGTCAATCAGATCTGCCTCCACCAAAATGCTGGGTTTCATTAAGCGACCACAACGAAAGCCCTGGTTCGATGAGGAGTGTCGGATGACACATCCAAGATTGTAGCCTACCAGTCTATAGAAAAGATCTCCCCAAGGATACAAGACCCGAACAGAAGCCTACAGAGATGAGCATGGGAATACGGTGGTATATCCGCAGTCGGTACTAAGGATTTGGAAAGGCCACTTTTGCAGACTGTTAAACGGCGAAGACGACCGAAATGCCGCTGTCAGTAGACCGATCCATTCATTCTGGACGATGATAGCCAAAATTTCGGCTATTTTCTGTGAACGCCTAAAACCTCTCGCAAATAACCTGATTGGCACATATCAATGCTGTTTTAGGTCCGGAAAGTCAACCATCGATCAAATCTTCACACTCCGGCAAATCTTAGAAAAAACGTATGAATTCCAGATCGATACACACCACCTCTTTGTCGACCTCAAAGTCGCCTATGATCGGACGAATTATACAAAGCCATGTTAAGTTTCAGCATCCCTGCAAAACTCGTCCGTCTGTGCAGGATGACGATGGAGAAATATCGCTGCTTCGTCAAAGAGGAAAAGAACACCCTTTGATGTCTAAAAAGGTTTAAGACAAGGCGACGCGTCCGTAAGAAATCCGTTAAACTAATTGTATACGCAGATGATATTAAAATGATAGAGAGAACTCAGCGAGCTGTCAATGGCGCGTTTGCAAGGATTGAAACGGAGGAGGCGAAGATGGGTCTGGCTGTCAATGAGGACAAAACGAAGTACATATATACTGTCATCGAGAAAGGACTCTCAACACCGGCGTTAAAGTTAAAGTTAAAGACTTTGTCTACATAGGTCCATACCACGAGCAATGTCAGGTATTTTCTCTACTCTTGGAATGATTTTGAATTCTGGAGGAATTTCCGTATTTTTCTGATATCCGTTTCGGCAATATCCCCGAAAAAGTGCTCTCCTAGAGTTTGTAGTAAGTGGAAAGGTGTTTACTTCTCCTCCTCATCCATGCGATAAAAATTATTGGCGGTGACTTCAAGCCTTGCGGCATGTTTTCTGGCCTGTTAGTATTCCGACAAGAATTCCGGTGACATATAACTAACTATTAACAAAAAAAACAAAATACTTTCTATTGGACGCCCCTTAGGAATAGCCAAAGTTTAACACTGCAGACGAGAGAACTAACTACTATTATCTTTGTATTGGGAAGAAAAGAGTTTTTTTTTATCAAAATCATTCAAAAACTGTTAAAAACTAAATTTAGTTCTAGTCAAAACTGCTCACAAATTTTAATTTCTTTTCTCTTTCATCCTTCTCTAAAACAACAATTTTGTTCTATTCTCAGGGCTCCGGCAATGAAGTCTACTGTCCAAGTGGTGAACGCTGTCCTCTGGCCAATTCAACAATACCATGGGCATTTATGCAAGGCGAAATAGCGACGATCTTAGGCGAAGAGGTCAAAGTAAAAAAAGAACGTGAATCTTAATGACTCTTTTACTCCAAAAAAGTTAGGAGAATTTTAAAATATTTTAAATAACTGGACAACAACAAGAAATGAAAAAAGTATCTATCGAAATATGGGAGAAATTTGCCACAGCACAAATTTGTTGATGCATGATACAAAATGTGCACCAGTTTGCTCTTTTTTTTTATAAAAAAAAAAAAAAAACATACAAAAAAAATTGGTCAAACCGAATAGAGCTCGATCAAGTTGTGATAAATCCAGAAATAATTTTTTTTTAATCTGGTCTATAACACAACACCAACATAACACGACTCTATTTCGGTGAAAAATTTTTTGTACACAAAATAAACAAGGAAAACGGAAAACGTTTTTTTTACAAAAAAAAAAAAAAAAAAAAACAACCAACGTGTTTTTTGAATACAAATTGAATTTTGTAAACATTTTACAGTAATAACGATTTGTTATTACAAATTAACCGAATAAATAATATATAATCAATTTATATAATATAACTTAAACTATATTTGATGGAAAAATTTTGTGATATTGCTACAAACATTAGAAAAAGAAAAAAAAAACAATACAAAATAATAAAAGAAAAAAAAAAACAGAAAAACGAAATGTGTAATAATATTTAAAAAATAGCAATAACATATTTGGTAGTGAGAATCTTCTGTCTTGTGTTTAGGATTAGGGAATCGCAAAGATAAGCTTAGACCTCTGAATGTGTACTTTATAAATTGTCCTCCTTCTTTCTTTCTGTTATGAGTTTGTATTGTATTTTTTTAGTTTTAGATGTATTTATGTGTAATGAATAAGTCAAAACACCTCAAAGAGGTTAAAATTTCGGTCTGAAGCAAGAAATTGTTAACAAAAAGAAAAAAAAAAAAAAAAAAAAAACTAAAAAGGATTCAAAACGTTTACTAAGAAAGGAAATGATATAAATTTGTTTTTCTATCATTCAATCCAAATGTAATATATGTCGACCTCAGTACACTATTAATGGGGCTCGGTTTAGCTTTGAAACTAGAAATCAGTAATCAAGACTTTGCTACAGAGTGTCACCATACGCGTGGATTTTAATTGTTTTTTTCGGTGACAATAGAAGGGTTATAATGTAATTGGGCAGAAACTTTGGATCATATAAATAGAAAAATAACTTGACAATCGGTAGTTTCATGGAGATCGACCCAATTTACCCGATTACATCACTCAAATTATGTACACTATACTATATATTAAAATACATGTCACACTTGGGCCAATTTTGATAAAAACGATTGCAACTTTGGGTGAACTTGCCAAAACTAAGTTTTGTAAGTGGCTTTGAATGTTGAAAGCAGAAAAAGAAAAACATTTGTGCGACAAATCCAATTCACATCCACAATATTTTGGATTCTACCGTGATTCACTGCAGCATGAAAGCTTTGCGATTACAAATACCGTGCCATTTCCTATAAAGTGAAGCCTCATCAGGTAGTCAAGAGTCGGCAACAGAAAACTTCAAGCCTACAAGTGCCTTTTGAGGTTTCCTACTCCGTACTTAAAATCCAGTTTTGTGTTAGAGTCTCTGCAAGTATTTTTTTTTAAAGCCCCAGGTCGCCATTTTAAAGGAAATTTATTAAACACTAGTTTTCCAAGAAGCTTTTTGACCGGATGAAAACATTTTTCTGCGATTTTTTAATAGCAGGCTGAGACAGTGGGCTAAAAATGTTTCTTTCAGGCACAAAGTTGTCCTAAACCATTTTTAATTCAGTTGAATTGTGTGTGTTATCACCTTTTTTAGCCGATATGGCATGCTATACCTCTTCGGGTCATCACATTTGGTCTTAATGACTGGCAACTGAGAATGTTCTGCCATCTGATGTTGCAGTCAATCACTGACAACTTGTTTACAGATCATCTAACGGTTTGATTTATATTCCGATTGGATTATTAAAATGATTTTATCAATGAAAAAGCAATATCTTACTAAAATGTCATCTTTCGTGTCGTGTTTTATTTTATGTTTTCATCTCAAACAAATCAACATCCCAGTATTTGAACCCTCTTTCTAGATCATATATTATATAAAAATGTTTATGTCACAACAGAACTACATAATAATTCACAATAAACAACAAAATATTTGTGAAACATCTATTTTATAAAAATTTCACATGTACATACATAATAATACTTTGTAAATATTTATAATTTAATTTTACTTGGTCGAAGTTTGGGAGTATCTTAACATTAAAACAAAATACATAATATTGAAACTATGTCAAACTTCAACAGCTAAAATACGTATCACCGGAATTTTACAAACAAACTATTCTTGCATTCAAATTTGAATTGTTTTTTTTTTAATTTTCTGTTCGTAAAAATGAATAACAATTACATTAATTTGTTTATTTACTTTGTATTCTTGAAAACAAAAGAAAATTCTTTAGTTACTAAGTTATTTTATTATTATAAAACATCAATAACTATTTTTTTTTTAGAACAACAAAACACACTTGTACAAAGTTTAATTTTTTGTGTGTTATTATTTACTATCTATTTCGGTTTTGAAACAAAGAAACGGACCTAAATAAACAGAAATAATACATAAATACAATTTGAAATGGATTATGTGTTTTTATTTATTACTTTAAGTGGATTTTCTTTACTATTAATCATTTCGCTTCTTATTTTTATTTGTACCAGGCAATTGTAACGTCATTGATTTTTCTTGCTGTTCGATTTATTTTCTGATTTTCATTTGCAAAAGATGGTCAATTCTTGGTTAGTGTTTACGGTCAATTTGAATATTCACAGAATTTTCACAAATAATATTTTATTCGAGGCTGATACGCCATTATTATGGTTTACAAAGTAAAGATATTTTTAGCAGCTTTGGGGTAGAACTAAATTGTTAGGAAAATTGTTACGTTTCGAAGTATAGTTTATAGATAAAAAACCGTGTATCATGCGCCTGACTCGTGTATTTAATACTTGTTCGTAATGTTTCGAGTTCATCTTTTTATAAACTTAAATACAAAAAACAGCAGCACTACCTTACTATACTTAAATCAAATGACGCTTTTGGTCTGGACTTGACTGCGATCTCAACCAACAAGTTCCTGCAATCAGCTCTGTCCTAGCTGCCTCTACGTACACCAAAGTGGATTCTTCCTCTGCTTCGTTATCCCTTACTCGTCGGGCTACACTTACACACTCAACACCATCAATACAAACTGAACCGAATATTATCCGAAGAATCTTCTCTCAAAACGTCTCAAGAGGTTTTCATTGGCGTTGGACAAGATTTGTGCTTCTGCACCAAACAACACAACCGGAATGATTAAGGTTTTGTTATCCTTGGCTATGGGAGAGGAAGCTTTACTTGGTCGATAATTTAGCCCGAAGAAACAGCGATTGTCGAGACTAGGTAGGCAAAGTCTCTTACTTCGAAGTTATATCTGTCTATTGTGTGTTTCTGCCGATTCTTCGTAGTTGTGTGTGTTAGTAAATGCACAAATGACAGATTGCTGTGTGCCAAACTGCCAATGTTATAAATGTCGTCAGTGTATATGCAAGTATGTACTTAGGTGGTGCTAAAGTCCGGTGTGGAACTGGGCCTCAACCTCGGGGTTGGAGTCTAATACTATTCGGACAGAAGCGCTATTGTCCACAGCGCTCGTATAGTTCGTCGGTGAATTTTCTTCTCCAAAGCCCGTCAGCGCTAACAAGACCGAATATTTTACGAAGGCCAAAGTCGCTTGGATAATGTGTATCCGACATTCTACACCTCGCTTTACGTAAACTAGTCTCCTGGATAGATAGTTGTGGTCTTAGCGTCAACCCGACGAAAACGGAGTTAGTCTTATTCACCAGGAAGGTTAAGCTATCCTTTGTGACTCCCCCCAAACTCAATGGTACTCCACTTTCGACTCCACTCGACTTTGTTAGCAGCGCTAAATATTTAGGATTTAGCGCTGCTAACAAAGTCGAGTTTGGGGGGAGTCACAAAGGGAGGAAGCTTTTATAGAGAGAAAATATTACCGAACGCGCTAGGAAATCCCTAGTGGCTCTATACTCCTGTAAAAGGGCTGTCGGCTCTATAATGTATTGGCTTTATACTGCGGTTATAAGACCGCTTATCCTATACGACATCGTGCTATGGTGGCCGGCCTTGAATAAAAGTTCCAATCTAAAGGTCTTAGAGGTTAGAGAAGAAGCATTGGAGGACTTCTCGAACCGCCGCTCTACAAACCAAAGCATTCTTAACTTACTTCCACTAGACATTGTCAGTTAAGAATACGTCACAAACGTGGCAATTAGATTAATGGAAGGGGAACACTGGAGAGGGCAACCAACTGGACACGCCACGATCTTTCTACAGACAATTCCCTGGCCAATTACTGCAGATTACCTGCCTACGAAAATCAACTTCGAAGAAGGCTTCACCCAAGAAATACCGGACAGAAACCAATGGCATTCACAAAATGTCCTACACGACAAATCACTGTCAATATTCACAGACAGTTCCAAGACACAGCAAGGAGTTGGCGCAGGGGTCTTTTCAGAAGAATTGAATCTGGGCCTCTCCTGTCTTCCGAAACACTGCAAGCACAGCTATTCGTCAAGCTATAATGCAAATAATTCGCTCGGACGCAGCAAGCAGAGCAGGGTTCAGATGGAAACATCTATTATACTGTGATACTGCTAGGCTCACCTAGCTAGCTTTGAATACAAATAGATCCAAGAAGCTTCTTCGACTTAAAAGACCCAGCATCTCGAAAGTTGTTAATGTTATCCCCTGCATATTAGGTAGACACGCGCAAAGGCTCGGTCTGCCATACAATGACTTCTGCAGAAGCTGGAGAGATGAAGAGGATGATGAGTCCATCACTCATTTTCTTTGTAGTTGCCCATAGGCATGAGTAGCCAGTAAAGGAATAGCTCCTCAAATCCCAGTGGTCTGCACAATGGGCCGACTAACGGCCTAAGTGTTTCTCTCACCGAAAGCCACTTTAAACCCCCTTCTTGGGGTTACTGACAGATTTAGAGTATGTGCGAAATTGGATATATTAAAGGTTTTTTTTTGCAGTACAAACTCCCACGTACTCCAAAATCCAACAGAAAACCCAAGCAGGGGGGTTGCATAATTATTCCACTGTTTATGCATTTCTATCACATTTTGGACTTTACTGCTTGTCAGAAAAACGAACTCTGGAAAGGAAATAATACCCAAAAGTATCCGAGTTTTTTTAGAGCGTTATTTCCAAATTGATTTGGGCATTATATTGCCTAACGCCGGCCGCGCCGTTTCGCACTATACCGCTGTAACAGTCTAACCCGACTCTGATACCTTGGGCTTTGTGCGACAGTTCCGGACTTTTCAAATTTAATGTTCGTATACACCAGTTCCTTGAGTGCTATATCCTGCACTGCAGCCTTCCATCCATTCCAATTGTCCAGATCAAGCGCTCTGGCATCCGCGATGGCTTGGTCTTTGAAACGGAGGTTCGATCTTCCTTTTCTTCTAGAACCTGGAGAATTACTGTCCATTCGCTCGATGTGGCCGATCCAATGTTGTCGACGTGTTTTGGCTTTTTGAACTACGCATACATTCACATCTTGGTACAGCTTATAGAGTTCGCAGTTGTGTCTTCTCCTCTATCGCCCTCCTCGCACACACGACCAAAAATCCGCCGAAGTATTTTTCTCTCGAAAGAGCCCAGTATCAGCTCACCCTTCTTGTTTATCGTTCAACACTCGACACCATAAAGTAGAACTGGCAGGATAAGGGTTTTATAGAGCACACATTTCGTCCTTCGAGTTAGGAGTTTTGAACCCAATTGTTTTGCCAAACCGAGGTAGCTACGGTTTCCTAAGGTAATTCTTCGCCTAATCTCCACTAGGGTGTCATTTGTGGAGTTCATGTTCACTCCGAGGTAGGTGAAATCCTTAATGCCCAAAACACATGTGCAGAAATTCTGAATGCTTCACTTCATGCAATACTGCAGATGAAACAGATGCGCAGAATTCAATTTGCAGCGGTTGCTGTCAATGCGGGGAAAAATACGTGAGTGAAACAGAGACGACAAAAAATTCCCGTCTCTCTTTTCCTCGTATGCATCAGTAGCTGAATTTAACAATTCGATGCTGCCAGCCAAGTCTATTTAATTTAATTCACTGCGTTGCTATGCAGTGGATCTAGAAATAGAGACATGTTGCAGTGCTGCGGTGGGTGCAGAATTTACATTTGTATAACCACTTACGAACATGTGTATTCTAATCCTGTGCGCAGTGAATTCTGCACGTGTGTTTTGGGCATAAAAACCAGTGTCTCCTTGGTCCCTCAATTACATTATTCTAATCTAAAGCCATCATGATCGAATGTTCGCAATGACGGAAAGGGAAAAAAACGTTCGTTAACCTTAATTTAAACCGAATGTCCTTGTTACAAAAATATTTTCTCGTTGCCTGAATATTGTTAAAGCTGACAATCAAAAGTTACCTACCTACCAGATAGGTCGTTTGGCAAAATGGGAATCGTTAAAAATCTTATCACACCAAATTGATGAAAAATGTCATATCATGAGAGTTAGTTTTTATTATATTAGCAGCTTTTTTTTGCTACAGCTCGATAGTATAGGATATGGTTATCGTTACGACAAAATGGTAAGTCAATTCTCTCTTGTCTCCTTCCTCATTTTGATTTTTTGCATGATCAATCGTGGTTCTAGAATTGACATTCGCCTGGAATTCTCAGATGAATTCACCAGCAAATTAAATATTTATCCGAAAGAAAATCGCCTGCTTTGGCTTTGATGCGACGTGCCAATTATAAAACGAAATGAAGGAGTATTGCAGCTCCTGCGTCTTCATCGGCTTTAAAAATAAGTTACAGTCTCCATCGGACATTTAAAATTGGAAATTATTCTGAGTAGATATGAATAGTTACTTCGAATGTCAAGCGATGCTACTCGGTGCAAAAAATGTGACAAGTACTCATTCAAATTTCAATGCTATTTGCGGATATGTCGCTCTGTTTTTCTTTTCTTCTTTGTGAAACAAATGCAGGAATATTCTCGTAATCAAGCTTGAGTATCTCTCGATGACACTAGAAAATAATTAGAAATGCTATGTAAACTCTTAGATATAGGGTAAACCATGATGGAATAAGTATAAGGTGGTCTCGTCGGCAAAAAGTAGTCCCTTAACGACACGTTTTTCTCTTTATTCAGCGTAGTAAGTTGTACGTTAACGAAGCGTTAAGGGACCAAAAAACGAACGAGTCGGCAGCCGACGAGACCACCTTATACTTATTCCATCATGGGGTAAACAATAGTAAGCCATCAACTTTTTGTGACTACGAGTGTTTGGTTAGTTAAATTATATTTTCAAATAATGGCGAAAAGAACGAAAACTTATTTTACTCAATGAAAACTGAAATTAAATGCAATCAAAATAAAATTGAATATTTTAACAAATTAAACTAACACAACCGCCGCCGGCCGTCATGGTTTATATTCAGGTAGTTCATATTCATGAATCATGATATATAAAAACAAAAACACAGTACTCAGCTCAAATCAGTTGGTTTTTGAAGCAAAACAATTGGAACTCAAAACTCGCCATATGTTCGTGTAAATATGTGTATAATTTTAATTCGAAACAAACTAATGCATTAGACAAAATTTAATGAAAATGTATTTATCCGAATAAAATACCAAGTTAGTAGACTATGTCATAAAACCAAAATAACTTAGAAAAAAAATATATAAATAATAATGCTAATATCTAGCAATGATTTTCCATTGACCTAAACAAATAAATCGAATAAATTATTCAATTATTGAATACAAAATGCATAAATTTCATTTCAAATCGAAAAAAATAAAATAAAATAATACGACAAATACGCCAACTTTGAAAAGGCAAAAAATGGAATTATACTTCCGTGTAGAACAATTTGATAACCGTGATAAGCTTGGGATAAACTATTAATAATAAATATAACTAAATATTGAACATTGTGTAATCAATTGTATAATGTAAATTGTCATAGGAACTTTTGTAGGACTAATCATTAAATTTATTTTTTATTTATTTTGTATCTATCCTCTTCGAATGGGCATTTTTAATAATGTAGGTATTTGTATTATGAAACTTTTAAAGAAGAATTAACATAGAGTTTGAGATCTATTGAATATAACGAATGTGCTATTGAATTATAATATGAAAAAGAAAATACTTGAAAGAAAACAAAAAATGAATAAATTGTAAGTTAAAAATTCAAAAAAAAAAAACTAAGTTTGTGTTTTAATTTTGGGTTCGAGTTTGAGTTGCATTAGCGCACTTTTCTGGATCGAGGAGTGAGTGAAGAAACAGTCGATGTCAATACTGTCGGCGCAAAGTCCTATATACTTCAATTGGGATTTATTTATATATGGTTATTGGTCTTGTCCATCCAGACTCGACTTGCTGAACTTATAAGGGCGAATGTTGAACACGCGAAGAAAATAACAAGAATAAGTCTAAGTACTGAATGAGTTTAAGAATCAAAAGTCTTATATGAGCCCTCAGATGTGTAGTGTCTACTAAATACTAAATACTGTATAAATTGTCAGAAGTTTTGTTTCTGACAACATTGTATAAAATGTCAGATTGAATAAAACAGGGCCCTATTTCACAAAGCACTTTTCACTTTGCATTTTGTAATTTTTCAATTTATCTTTCCAAATTTCGTTTCAAAACAAATTTTGAAAGTGCAAAGCATGTTTGGAAACAAATTCTGAAAACTGGTTGATTTTGAAAAAGCTTTTAATAGACAGCAAGATATTTGATATGGGTGGCGCTAATTCCTATTCCAGAGATTTATTTGAATGAAATGTGCTTCCCAAGTGCGTAGGGTGGATGAAGTGGCAGGAAAACTCAGCCATCTTCTGTGACAGAAAAAGGTCCCCTAAGTTGAAAGGAAGGCTCTACATACCACAGTTGTACGTCCGGCGCTCACATACAGTTCACAATAGGTTCGTTCGGGTACTTTTTTGCAAACGTAAAATTATTAAAAATTTGCTAAGAAACTGTGCGAATGCGACCACGTACTGAGTAGTGACAGCTCAAAAGTTTGACAAATAAAACTCTATTTTTTCGTCTTCAACGATGGCGGAAGAAGAAGTTGTAATTGAATGTTCTCCTAGAATATATCAGCGCATTCAAAATGTTAGGTTTAATACGTATTTTAGCTTATAAAAAATTCAAATACAACTTATTTTGTAGATTCTGCCGTTAACGTTTATTTTACGAATGTCGAAATGACATTTCTTAAACTTTTTGTAAGAAAACCGGTCAGGTGCTTCTCCGTAAATTTCTCACTCGATTTTTGAGATTTGACATTTTTCATTTTTCTATGCTGAAAGTACACGAACGAACCTAATGTTGGACAGCGTACAAAAAGTATGAGTGCAAATTAACGTCAACTGAGATGAAGATGCTCTGCATGACAGCAGGAGTAACAAATCTCGATAGAATAAGAAGTTCAAGGATCCGAGGAAGCCTTCTTAACTTTCTTAGAGATGGGTTCATGTCAAAGAACCCATCTCTAAGAATGTTAAGAACGGCCGCCTCAGTTGGTACTGTCATGTTCAAAGGAGAGATCCTTCGAACCCCGTTAAAAAGGCAATATCTATCAACGTTCAACCAACGCAAGTGCGAAAGAGAGGCGGGCCTAAAAACTCCTGGATTACACAAATGCAAAAACACCAGCATTTGATCGGCTTCAGTGATGAAGTGATCCGAGTCATGGAGGCCTGCCGATATTTCTTGAGGTCGAATCAGCGAACCCCACAGGCGGACCAGTAGGAATGCAGTAAAGTGGGAGGGTTATGATCCCCATAATTCAGATCATAACCTCGTCGAAAAAGAAGAAGAAGATTTAAAAAAAAAAAAACCGTTAAAAGGAACTGTTTTTATTTAGTTTAAAAATAAATGGGTTCCGGAAAGAGGAAAAATATATGCTTTCAAGGATGCTACCAGAGACTAAAATAAGGGCCAACAGCGTTGTATCAGCCAGCATAGCAACAGTCCGAAGGATAATACGAAAAAGTAGTACATACTATAGAGAGAATAAAACTTAGACCCCTATTGTGAGTGTCGATAGTTGATCGTTGAGCGACAACTGTCGATCGATCGATAACTGTGATTGTCGATTGCGATTGATATTTGTCGATTTGTCGATTTGACACTCGCTTGTAGTCGATTACAAATGTCTGGTCGATGCTTTCTCTTGGAAGTGAAAAAATTTTGTGCGTACGAATAGCTAAAATAAAACAACGCAATCGACAATCGTCGTGACGATCGCTGATCGACAATCACAATAAGGGCCTTAAAAATAATGCTGTTTTGAGGCAATTACACAATGATTCATCGAATGAATTTTGCAAGAGAACATGTCGCTTGGAGCAGTAAATGGAAACGCGTTGTCTTTTCGGATGAAAAAAAGTTTAACCTTGACGGTCCCGATGGTTACAATTTTTATTTTCTGATGTACGACTGTGATGTCTTGCCAAAATAAGCTCCTCCTTTTTTAGATCATGGAAATAAAAGTTGTAACCATCGGGGCCGTGTATGTGTGTGAGGTATAAGTGTAACGGTGAATTAAGCGCCAAAATATCTTTGGTAGTACAATAGGAAATCATAATATATTTGGCTTTACTGTGGGCCGTACCAGCACACGGTTCCCTCACCTCGATATTCATAAAATTACTTAGACGTGAATAAGGGCAATTTTTGGTCTCGTTGACTAGTTTTATAGAAGGAGGAGAACAGCGAACTATACACAACATACAGCTCCTTGTGAGAAACTGGCGAATGAGTCGTCTAAGATATAGATGAATCTGGAACATGTAGAGCGAATGGACAATAGTCGGTCAGACTCGTCGATCATTGGCTCTATCCATTTTAAAATCGGATTCCGAGTTGCCAAGTTGTCTTCGCTGGAAACTACTGCCACCAGCGCGTTAAAATTATCTAAGATAAAGGGGATACTATATTGACAGTTTCCCACTCCTACATCAGGTAGGTATTAGGAAAGGGGCGCACTGAAGTGGTCAGCAAGTGACGTGGCAGTGGCGTTTCAAAGAAACCACAACAGTTGGAATATGCACACACTGCATGCTTTTATTCAATTTTTTCCGAACAACATTTAAAAACCAGCTCAATACAACTTTATTTGCACCTTAATCCTCTCCAGGGGGCAATGGCTGACTATTATCTGGAATTATCGGCTCTGCTGGATCCTCCTTCTCTTGTTTGATATTCTCCAGCATAATGTATCCACCGGAATCGTCCTTTATAAAAAAAAAACACATACATTAAATAAATCATAACATAAAACAAATTAATTCGTACCGTTATAAGGACATCTAACGCATTTCCAGTCAAAACATCCATTATTTGCTGCGATATAATTCCAACTTGACTCTCGGCGATCGATTCTGCGTACTCGATACATGGCGTTCTTAGATCCGGACACTGGTTCAGAGCATCCTGCAATTGCGGCAATGGCAACTGTATAAGTACAGGCAGTGATTGAGGTTTCAGTCGCTGGCAACACTTTAAGAAGCCTTCCCATATGACTTTGCTCTTCCAGACTTGTTTTAATATGAGTCGTTGCAGCAGTCCAATTATAAAACCTGACAGTCTTGGATATAGAGCTAAACTCTGGATGATTGTTCTCATAAGAAGCGTTGGAATGGGCACAATATCTACCAGCTGTTGAAGACACGAGCCCAGTGTCTCTTGTGTGTATACATCTTTTTCGGCTAGGCACAGCGATGTCGCTTTCACCACATACTTCAGTTCACATTTATTCTGATCGAGGGTGTGTAGCGACACCAATATCTCACTCGGTGATATTGGCATTTTTTGATTGGTATATTCTGCGCCAATGCCTAGAAGTCTATTGAAAACTTCTTTGACGACGATTGGATTCAATTTCAACAATTTGGGCAAAGCAGTAAGAATCTCAGCTCGGGACAAACCACTTAAGACGGGAATCAACAGGCGCACATCGTTGACTTTACTCTGATAAAGCTCACGCACTTTCTTCACTAGATCTGGTGTTGGTATGGAACGCTCTGAGAGGATGTAAATTATTCTTGTGACCAGAGTTTCAACTCCCTTGGGGCATTCTTCAATCAGTTTGAGAAGTGTTGGATTATCAATGCCGAGAGTTTTGATTGGTGTTTCGATGGAGCGAAGAATAGTGCGCTTTAAGTCGGGAGAGGTTTTTATATAAACACCGCAAAGATGTTCAAGGAGGTCTGGAACGAGTTAAGAACAGTTAAATTAGTAGGGACTTTAAAATTCAGATTTGGTCCAAAAATTTTAGGTTTATTATATCCGTCCCAAAGTATAAAAACTCACACAAACGAATGGTTGTGAGAAGCTAGGCCTAGGGGCCTGTTGCTGTTTCGCCGACTACATTCATATTTATTTATTTATTACACCTACTTGGCTACTTATTTCTGTGGTGGTAACAAGGCTTTCACTCCACCCTTTTCGAAACACAGCGAAAATAAATCACCTTAGTGTATTTATTGGGAGCTTAATTCAATAGCGAGCAGGATACTAAGCTTAGCTTAGAAAAAAGCTGTCGCCCCCGGGTGGGCTCGAACCACCAACCTTTCGGTTAACAGCCGAACGCGCTAGCCAATTGCGCCACGGAGGCCACAACCCCCATGGGTACAAATACACATTTCACTAAAAACCCTAACGAGCCTACGTGGCTATTAAAGAGCTTTCCAAAATAAAATTCCCTCAAAGCTCCCAGGTAGAAGTGAAGTATTTATCAAACACTGACCAGTTGGCCCATTAGCTCAGTTGGTTAGAGCGTCGTGCTAATAACGCGAAGGTCGTGGGTTCGATCCCCCCATGGGCCAAGTTACTTTTTTTTTTATTTTTTAGTAAAAATATAGAAATACTCTATGATGTACTCACGTTCAGAATCTGGTAACAGACAGAGAAAAGTTGATAAGCAAATCTTCGCAAGATCTTCCCTCCAAGCAATCTCGACGTTGCTGCGTCCATAGATTTCGCCAAATATCTCAGGTGGTGGTGTCTCTTTGATCAAGTGATTCATCCATTCTACAGCAAAGGCTTCGATTTTCAGTGGAAGTACTTTATGTATTGCATACAATGCGCGGACATGACCCATGGCTCGCTCACGCAGGGTGGCTTTTTCGTGCACACAGAACGTCAACAAAATGCGAACAAAACGTTGCTTCCTTGGCGGTCGTAGTATGGCCAAATCCTTAACCAAATCGACGCAGTAGTTGCTTGTGTCGTCAGCATAGCACATTTGAACTAGCTGGTTGACGGATTCATCCGAAATTAACGGTGCCTCAAGGTAAACTCTACGCAGGAGGATAAGTTTATCTTTGTACTCGCAGTTTGTACATATTCCAGTTATGATTTGATCGAAGAGATCATTGTAGGCATAGTCTGGTCGATGCTCGGATTTAACATACGAATGGCGGGTGAATCCTTGCAGCAGGCAGTACTCTTCGTAGAGCCAAGAGAACGCCAGATCAATACGAGCCTTGATGTCCATCATAATGAATTCGAAAATGAGGAAGCGCACATTGTCGGGGAAAGTAGCTGCCATTACGGTCAAGATTTTACGTCGTTTAACGGAGACACCACCAGCTATACACTGCCGTTCGGCACTTAGAATCCGCTTGACCGCGTCCACCAGGAATTTGGCCTTTGTGACTCTGGAGAAGGGTTTTGTGACTTCCTGCAGTTTAAGCGTTTTGGCTCGCTGTTTCATATGCTCCAACAGAGCCTGTTCGCCCTTGACTCGTTCCATATTTTCGCGAAGTTTCTTTGTTGCTTCATCTTTACGCTGTTGCTCGTCAGATCCACGTGTTGTATCGCACATCTCTACGTCAATACTGTCTGCTTCAATTAACTCTGCGCCCTCATTTCGTCGCGTGGAGTCTTTCGAGAATACGCTAGCACCGGGTCCGATTTTTTTCTCAGTCATTTGAGCACCAAGCATGTTTGCAATTTTCGAAATCTGTAAGCTGAGCGGGGTGTCTCTCACGGGAATGTACTCCTCAAGGAAGTGATCTGGTGCGTCATTTGGTAGATTCTTCATATTGGCCAGGACTAGGCTAACAGTGACTTCGGGGTTCCGCAAATTTTCGGCGATAAACTTTTCGTTGACTTTCGTGGACTTTTCTGCCTGCTTCTCCAGCAGCTCGTAGTCTACTTCCACTTCAGTTTCTTTTGCAGACGCGTTGTCGTCATCTGGATCCAAGCGCATTTTCTTACTCAAGCTGTGTGCCGCATTCTCCACGATTCGCTTTTGGCGCAATGTGACTTCTTGTTTGTCCATTTTGGGCGTGGCGCGACTTATTTCCGACTGTGATGATCCCAAGTCTACGAGCATACGCTTAATGGGGCCCTGGAACTCGAAAGATCCTCGGTTTTTTAACATGCCAACCAGTTGCATTTTCAAACTCTTGCGCACTGAGCTGACTTGGGAGTCAGTAAGGGTGGGTGGTAGGTTTGAATTAAGACTCTTAAACGCTTCCACCACTTGTCCCATTAGGCTAGGCCGCATTTTGGCTATAGTACTCAAGCTGCCGGTGCAAGCAATCAAATTGACGGACGAAATGTGTGTGGCAGCGTGGAATTTGAGGAGGATGTCGAAAATATTCATAGCTTCTTCTTCTAGTTTTCTGCGTCGCATGATTTTAAGCGTTAGTGGCACGTCTTCAAGGGAAAAGTCATTTTCTCTCTTTTGACTGTCCTCATCAGGGTATGTCTGCAGGATTACGACCCCTTCGAGGAATTTCAGAGCATTTGTTCGTATGCCATCGTTATCGTTGTCGATCATATCCAGAATTTGTGCTTTCACCAAGCTGAGAACGCTCCAAGCTTGCTCAGTACTGTCCGTAATTTCGGCTCGGGTGCAGATCCACTGCAGCCCATTTTTGTAAATTGACCCGCACGCCTGTATTACACGTTTTATCACTTGTGCTGACGAGTCGCGAAGTAGCATCGATATAACATTGACTATTTGCGGAATGAATTCCACTTTTACTTTGCTGGATGGAGGATATAGTTTAATGCAAGAATAAGGATGTGAGGAAGTGAGGACTCTTACCATATCTGCTCCATGAATCCAATAATGTGCTTGCGAATGTCCGCTGATGGATCATGGGCGAACGACAAGATGTGCTCTATGAACTCCTCTACCAATTCTGGGCATGTACCCAACATGATCTCCTGGATTTTGGCTAGTAACTCACATTTGACTGTTGTTTCAGCGACCATCATTTCATTGAACCACTCGACCACCTGTAAAAAGAAATTTTATTACATCTCGTGTTTGGTCGGTGGAACACCATTGCATACTCGAGCTCGAGCGGTAGCCGTTCGCTCATCTGTGAACAGTGTCGAAGTTTCACCCAAGAATTGGGTTCGCCCAAGTATGCCAGACATTTTTCCAAGCAATTACTAGTGCACTTTTTATTTTAAAAGAGGTTTTGTTTATTTAATAGCAATATACAGAGGAATCCCAAAATCACTAAACACAAATTGCGGCTTTTACTTTTGACATCTGACAATGACAACACAAATGTACATATTTCAGTATTGCCAACTCAGAGTTTAAATAATGGAGAACTTTGATAGTTAAGTGCGTACATATTTTTTTGGTTGGTATTTATCACAAGTGGAAGTTACTTAAAAGTATAGGTAGTCCTTCTTAACATCAACCTGAGACACAATACCAATTGAGCAAATGCTTAGCCCTTAGGCCTTAAGCTTAGTACGCTGCTCGAGCGAAAGTAAATTTTAGCTGCTGTCCAATTTGTCTCTCCAACCATTAGCTAAAATCCTAACTAACTGTTGATATAGAGTACCATGCACAGAAAACAAATTCATCGTGGGCAGAGTCTGAAGTCATGCAAAATTGCGTTGCATGGTAAATCCATTAAAATCCATAAATAATGGCACGATTAAGTTTATACCAAGTTATCACAAATGTCATTCGGAACTATGTATTTATTTTATTGAACTTTACTTTGCTGAGATTGGTTTTCAATAAAACACTCACTTTATTTAAATTTGATTAACTTTATGCACGCGTCTATTTCTCAATAGATAGCGCCGTCAACAGTAAGTGGAGGGTGTACGAGAAAAACATGACAATTGACACTGATGAACGTAAAAAAGTTTTTCACGGTGTGGCTTGCGGCATTTTTTCGAATAATTTCTATTTGGTTGTGATTTTCATAATTTTTATCTAACTAAATATGTTTTTTTTTTTACTGAAATACGTAAAGAATAGTGTTAATTAAAGACTTGGTAATAATATAAACGGCACGAGCATGTGGCATGAGGCCCGTAGACAAGAGCGAAAAATTCGTGGCATGATTGTAGACTACAGAAAAAGAGCCGAACGCAGACAAGATTTCTACGAGAAAATTGTAAATTTTTATTGCACAAATGATTGGAAACGTTTCATATGTTATTTTTGGTGTTTAGAAAGCTGATCCAACTCAATTTATTCAATTGCATGGACGAAAATGCAAGATACATCTTGATGCAGCAGTTGCGGCAGCAGGCGACGGCGCCGCTATCATGCAAGTGATATTTCGGATTTTCCGATGAAATCAAGAAGATTTTCGTTTTCTAGCTCAATCGGTAGAGACATTCTAATATGTACTTTCATTTCAGTGTTCCGTGGCAAGGACAGCACGACAATTTGATCGATCGATTTGATGTTCGTGCTCATTTGGACCACATTACGCCTGCTTCAAAGGTGACAGTGTCTGAGGATATTGGAGCCGAAGAAAGGCAGTGCAATTACGAGCGCTATCGTATCCTAGCACAGAATGACTTTCTTAATTTGCCCGAGGAGAAGTTTTTGCATCAATTGTACTTGGAGGAGCAGTATGGAGCAAACGCGCAGCTAGAGGCCGAACGAAATTTAGGCAAGAAAAAGCAAACCGGAGCAGCTATCGCTTATTCCTACGATGATGCCGACAGTTCAACGCCATTTAGTCACATTCCCAGCGCCACTGCGCAGCATTGTGATGACGATAACGACTCGGTGGGCTCAGAAATCGATATGGACGTTTCCATCGACATATCAAAGTTGGACACCTCGCAGGCACATGAGTTGAATGCCTGCGGAAGGAACTATGGAATGCTGAGCAATGACTTTTATTCGTATCTCACTAAGGACGTGGATGAGGCGGACGCTATTCGCTTAGCACGAGAAGAGGAGCAGGAAAAGATGATGCTCAGTGGAAGAAAGAGTCGCAGAGAGCGTAGGGCCCAGAAGGAGAGGCGTGTAGCAGGTCGACCACTTAGCCCGCCTAGCTACGCCGCTAAGGAAGAGCCAATAGACGATGCCAAGGACAATGATAGTGATTCGAGGTCGCCGTCACCTGAAAATTCAGGCAAAATCACATACATTACCTCATTTGGCGGGGAAGATGAGCTGCAGCCGCACTCGAAAATACTAATTAACATGAACAAGGCCATCAAATCGGGCCCTGGCATCACATCACAAACCGGTCAAGTTACCTATGCTCAGAAAGTGAAGGAAAACTTGGAAAAACTAAAGCAAGTACAGGAGAGAAGACCCGAACGGCCCAAACAGTATCAATATCGAAGCCGGAGTCGCAGCAGAAGTCGTGGTAGATATCGTCGAAGTTCCAGCCGAAGCAGGCGTAGACGGAGCAGAAGCAGATCGCGCGGAAAGCGATATCACAGGTCTAGATCTAGATCACGTTCGCGTCGATCACGATCCCGTCGACGAAGGAGGTACAGCTCTTCTTCTAGATCAACACCCTCGCCATCGGTGGATAGGGGAGGACGACGCAGATACTCACCACCCAGAAACCGATCGTCATCCAAACCTAAAATAAAACAATGGCCTCCCGACAAAGTCGCTGAAATTGTAAAACCGACTCCTCTTCCTCCAGTAGTTGTGGAGCCACCTAAACTTCCTCCCATGGTTCAGTACCCAGTTCTACCAATTCATAGGAATATTTCGGCACTTCAGCAACCAGCAGAAGCGGCCAAACAAGCCGAAATCCCACAGCCTCTCCCAGAAGAACCACCACCCATCAAGAGGTACTACGGGCGCAAACGACCTGGCGACTCTTCAGAATCAGAGGAAGAGGCAGCTAAGACTGCTCACCAATCGGACGATGAGCATAGCAATGATGACGATCCCGACGATCAAGCACTAATGGACGTGGACACATCGTAAGCATACTTTACCCACCCGCAGCCTCATATATAACAAATCAAATCTTTCCCTAGCTCCGATAGGTCAAACCAATTCCCGCACTCTTCAAGTGGCGGTGGCTGTGGAGGTGGAACCGGTACTGGTAAACAGAATAGCAAAAAACTTCTCTCAGCACATGGCACAAATAATTCTAGCTCTACCGAGACCAAAGTCAGTAAGAATAACATCTCTCTCTTTTGGCATCTTCCTGCCTTGTTGTTTTTCTCTCTCTCTCATTTATAAATCTAAATAAAAATAGACAAATTCCGACCATCAACGGCATGATGACATCCGAAATAACAATTTAATTCGAACTCGCGGCGTCGGGGCACATACGCGACCCCCTTTGTCCTATTAATGCCGCTTTTTTAATATTTCAAAGTTACTATTTACAGGTGGGAACAAGTAGCGGCAATGGAAGTGGCAACAAAAATCTCCTTAATCCCCGCGAGAGGTTAAAACGCAAGATGCAGATACTACTCAATAAGCAATGTAAGTTACGGCATGTGTTGTGATTCGATTGTAGTTGACCGAATATCTTGCAGACAAAGCCGACAAGAAGGCTGAAATTGAGAAAACCGAGCGACAGCTGCAGCAGCAGCAGGAGCGCGAGGATGAGATGCGTGAATTGGCTCTGAAGTTGCGACGAAGGTAGGTGCTTTAATGCTGCAATGGTTGGTAGCCCAATTTCAATTTTATTTTATAGACAACGAGAACTTCGCCACAAGTTTGGTACTCCTAAATCCAGTGACGGTGGCGGCAAGAGTTCAGACGACGAATTCACTGCCGACTTGTTAAAAACCGAAAATAAGAGCAGATCGCCTTCTCAGTCCAGCGTCAAATCTGTAAAAAGTACTCGAAGCAATCACAGGAACAGTCGTGATCGTGACCGGGATAGAACTAGGTCAAGGCGAAGCCCAAGTCGTGAACGACAGCGCGCCCGATCGCGGAGTCGCAGTCGATCCGGCCATAGGCAGCGGAGAAGAAACTCACGATCAAGAAGTCGAAATCGCCGCAGCTCATCTCGACGACGAAATCGTAGTCGTGATAGGTACCGTGAATCCCGGGATCGCCGAAATCGACTTCGCAGATCCAGATCAAGATCTCGAACAAATACTGTGAATAGGTACAGGGAATCGGACCGTCATCCTTCCACCCAATCGAGGAATTATGACAGACCATCGCACCCGACACAAACCAACGAAGGCGAGAGGAATAATCGCAATAGGATCGTTATATCTGCTCCGCCAAAGTTGAAAAAACTTGTCGACTACTGATTATAAAACTCAAACTTATGTATGCTGTAAATAAAGATAAAAAAAAGTGAACCAAGTTTTTGAACTCGCCCGCGCATGTCACTGTCTGACACTTTGTAGACCTCCATTGAATTTCTTCTCGAAACCGATCGAACTCGTGCTGTATTGGTATTTCTTTTCTGCCTTTAAATTCCCGAAATATAACAGAAAAATGGCCCAAAAAGGTGTGAATCCAGTAGCTGTGCTAAAAAGCATTTACAACAATGAATTCCAATGGTAAGAAACCGATATATTTATGCAAAAATGCCTCGAAACATTTTGACAGAAGGTCACGAATCGTGCTCTTTTTTTTTCCATATCGCTAATTGTCAAAATTATGAGAAAAAATTTTTTTTTTCATGTGCAAGTGCAATTGAATAATTTCAAAATTTAATCGCTCGCAGGTCTGTGGTGAAAAGTTTTGGACTGTTCCTGCTTGGCGTTCGTATCGCCAAAGAGTTTGTCGGCGTGGAAATTATGCCCGCCATTGCAGCGCATTAGGAGAGATTAGACAACACACACGGAAGTAGAACTACTTAGTATATAAACACTTCTTGTTATGCATTAGTCGCTAATAAAAAAGTTAGTTGTTAAAAAAAAGAACATTTTGCGGTTTTAATGATGAAATACGCAGTAATTGTGGTGGTTGTGTCACTGCTTCAAGTGTCGTCGTTTGTTAATAGCTCGGGGCTGCTATGGAATCAACCGAAACCGAATATTCTGCTGATTCTGACGGATGATCAGGACGTCGTACTGCACGGACTGGTGAGTATGTTATGGAATTGGCTTAGTTCACATACTCATAGTTTGGTCATAGGCACCAATGGTGCATGTGCAGCAGTTGATTGGATCAAATGGGGCGACTTTCTCGAATGCGGTAGGAAGCGTGTGTTGCATGGTTGTTCGTTTTTGCTAAAACTTCTTTGCTTTTAAGTTTACGAGTTCGCCCATCTGTTGTCCATCCAGAGGTTCGATTTTGAGTGGAATGTATGCTCACAATCACCGTATCGTGAATAATTCGTTTGCGGGCGGCTGCTACGGAGGATACTGGAGGAAGAAGATTGAACCCAAAGCGTTGCCGGTTGTTCTGCAACAAAATGGATACGATACGTTTTTCGCTGGAAAATATCTGAATGAGGTAATATCGATCTGGACTATGAATACCTTTTGAATTATTTGTTGTTCTTAGTACTCCGGACGGACTGTCCCCCCGGGCTGGAGAGAGTTTTATGGTCTGCAGGGCAACTCGCGATATTACAATTACAGTCTTACTGAAAATGGCCGAATTGTAACATATACCGACAAATATCTCACGGACTTGTTAGCCGAGAAGGTTGTGTCATTCCTGGAACAGAGAAGAGTGGGATCGAAGCCATTTTTTGCAATGGTTGCTCCGCCAGCCCCACATGCACCCTTTACGCCAGCTCCGAGGCATCGAAACGCATTCGCAGGGCTCAAGGCACTGCGCACAAAGAATTTTAATGTGCTCTCTGGCGAATTGGGTACGTAACTTCATAGACGGCTTTCATTACGTGATCCGATTGCCATTATTTTAGATAAACACTGGCTCGTGGCCTCCGGCAGGGAGCTGCCCGTCCAAGTCCTGGACACAATGGACACATACTTCCAGAACCGTTGGGAGTCATTATTAGCGGTCGACGAAATGGTCGCTGGCGTCGTTAGCAGCCTTAACAAATCCGGAGAGCTAGACAACACCTACATTGTGTTCACCTCTGACAATGGCTATCATGTCGGGCAATTTGCTCAGCCGTTTGACAAACGCCAGCCCTACGAGACAGACATAAGGGTGCCATTTCTCGTACGAGGCCCAAATGTCCCCAAGAAAGCCGTGGTAACGGCTCCGATAAGTTTGGTTGACCTAGTGCCCACGTTCTACGAATGGGCCGGCATCTTACCCAAGGGCACCGAAGACGGTATATCGTTTCACGCGTACCTAATGAATCCGAAGTACAACCCGCTCTTCGATAGGGGCTTCCACCGCGAAATTCTTATCCAACACTGGGGCGAGGGTAACGACATGACGTACAACTTCCAGTGTCCGTGGAGAAAATCCGATCACTTGGCGGATTGCACCTTGGACGCTGACTGCCATTGTCAGGATTCGTGGAATAACACGTACGCTTGCATACGTCACTTTCGATTTGGCACCAACAAGCTGTACTGTGAATTCAAGGACCACGAGGTAAGTAACGCAGAAGTTTATTCCATTCAAATATTCCAACTGTCTCTTTTGCAGCAATTTGTAGAAGCCTACGATCTGGATGAAGACCCTTACCAAATGCAGAACCTTGGCTATGAAATGCTACCCATTGAAAGGGCCCTCTATAGCCTCGCGCTGCAGAATTTGACCAGCTGCGTCGGAAGTTCATGCAGAATCGTAAATATTTGAGGCGTTTGCCGAAATGTGCTCACAGTAGTTAGGAATAAAAATAAAGAGTTGTGAATCTTAAGTAAGAGCAGACGAGTTGGTTTTAATTTTAGGAACTCAAAGCACAAAACAAATGCACACATCCATTTCTTATACATAAATTATCGTTTATTTATCGACACTATTGCAGACAGTTTGTTACGAGAAAAGCAAAAAAAAAATATATATGTTATGGAGAATTCATTTATTTTTACCTGTCAAAGTTCGATTTAAAAAAAAAAAAAATACAATATGCTGCGTTAGCACATTGTCTACCCCATGCGGTAACCTTTGCACTAGATGTCTCAAATCTTCGGATATACTTCACACGCGATTAGAACATGGTCTGCTTAAGAAAAATATACAAATACATAATACAAATTTAGATAGGGCTCGTCGTTTAAAAATGGGGGACAAGGTGGACGTTCCAGCTGCATATGTATGCATAGCTACATACTACAGTAAGGTAACCCCCTATTGAGACTTCTCCTTGTTGTTTTCAGATTTCTGTTCGTCCTCGGGATTCGAAGCTGTATGCCAGGTTAGTCTCTCTTCGTAGAATTGAATAACGATTTGTGGACACCGGACGTTTGCTTGTTTCGCTGGCACCAAGTCCGCCTCGTCGCTATCTTTCCATTTCATGAGGAACATCAACTCGCCCGATGAGTCTGTGGCGCCAAGAATCCGGGACGGTTCCAGTCCCCTATCAAAACCAAGTGATTTTCGCGTCTCCTTCTCAGACTCATTTGTGCTTTTTCGTTTGGCTTTCATCTCGCTGACGGGTGTGGTGGATTGGCGCTTTTTTGCGCCACCCTCTAAAATATACAAAGCATACAGGAATATTTAGAAAAAAAATCGTTTCAAACGTTTTGCGTGCATTTGTAGTGGGTTAGTAATAAATTCCTTGCCCGTCTCCTCTGTGCACGATAAAGTCAGATGCTGTTTTACCTTTATCTTTGTCCTTACTTTTTAAGGAATCCTCAAAGGCCTGAATCAGGTCAGGACAGTCCAGATTTTCGACCGGCTCCCAGGTGTTTTCACTGCGCGGGTATCCCTTCCACTTCAAGAAGTATTCGACCTGTGCAACACAATAAAAAATAGTTGGCATCTTTTTTTTTACGTACAAGATTAGCAGAACCTACTTTGCCCTTGTTAATACGTTTGTCTTCTATGCGTTCGACTGAGAATTCTACGGGTTCGGCTTCGGCTGGCTGATCACCACCCATGGTTTCTGTTTGAGTCTGAATTTTAACTAATTTACGTAAATTCGATTGGAGCACTTGCAATTTAGCTTGCAAGGAGGATTTAATGTGAAAATTTCCTGTTTTGAAGCGAAAAATTGAAAGGTTAGGATGTGCATGGAATTTCTTAAACTGGTCAATTTTTGGCACTTACGATTTGGATTTGAATGTAGAAAACACTTTTAGAGTAATAAAAGAATATTTTTTCGGGGTTAAGCGTTGTTTTGATATTATATATCGCCTCAAAATGCAATTTATTTGCAAGTTTTATATAGAGCTGCGTCCTTTTTCCACTCTTAAATTATTGCGATGAGTGAAGTTGGTTATGCTTGATAAATTACCTTTTGTCTTGGCGCTAGTGTGCGCTTTTAGGCTACAGTTACATTTTTCGACAAACAAGCTCTGTTCATAAAATAGGAATCAAGAACAATTTTGGAAATAATTAACTAGAGTGCATTCGGCAGTAGTCAACTATTTTAACTACAGCGTTGACAAGATGTGACAGTTCGAAGGAGGGGAAGTTAACTAAATTAACAAGAGGCAAAAGTGTGGTTCATTTCACTCATACTTACAAAGCAACTGTCACGTATTCATTGTTTTTGCAATCAAACATGGATTCGATTTGCACGTGATGCGTTGGTTGGACAAGAGACAACAACAATATAATGTTATATATATATGTATACAACAATATAATAATATATTCATTGCTTATGGCAATCGCAATCATTAACTTTTCATTTATTTCTGTAGGTATCCATTTTTATTTCGATTGTTTTTTTTTTTTATCACAAAAGTCAACAACTCACTACCACATGAAAAGTGAAATATCAACATGACATTAGTAACAGTGGCTGTCCCAGATTGCAAAAAGTAACTAAATAATCAAACGTTGTTAATTTTGTTAAAATAGTCAAACCTGGAATGCAGTCCTACCTACCTACTCTATTCGGTGAATGTTAAAAAATCATTCAAGTATGTACTTACATACAACACAGATGTTACATGTATGTACAAAATGTTCCCGAATTTTACACCATAATTGTGCAAGCATTATTCTAATTTTGCGTTAGATGAATACAAGAAGCGTTTTTATACAAAAAAAAAATATATGGGGTAATCATAGGGGTTAGCAGCTTCGCGGGGATAGAGAAAAGTGTAGCCAACGCAAGTATTTGTTGCATTTTTGACGAGCGACAGCTAGATTTTGAGTGAGTAAAAAGGAGAATGTTAGATGGCACAAAAAAAATTCACCGAAATTCCGCTTTTTACAAATAATTCTCGCATGGGCATTAAGGTTCATTTCCGCACTATAGCGCTTTGTGGAAATCTATAAAACGGCCGTCAGCTTCAGATTTAAAATACAATTTGTTTGCACAAAGAAACGAACACGAACGGATTATTATTTGGATTTAGGTATCGTATAATGCACACGCACACCTCATTTAATAAATTCATCATGACGGTATGGTACCTAAACAAATTAATAGACCCTATAGCGAGAAATCCGTCGGAACGGAGAATTCTCCGCAACGCATACTCCTTCGGAGACTCAAATTACATTCGGGTGTCCGTCTTCGGAAGGAATTATTTGATTTGATATGATGTTGTTTTGTGCTACATCGAGGTTTTCCTATATTTAGTGCTTGTTTTTTCGTTTGCTTTTAAGCAATAAATACAAAAAATTACATTGCTAAAATGTTTTCTTCTTTATTTCGCTTTCATTTATCAATACTTCACTGCAAATTGTAAACAAATTCCGCAACCAATTCCTGTCGAAACATAGGAAGAAAATTTGTATGAAGCTGTCAAAAATTTTACAACGCAATTGATCGCACTGAAACGCAAAACACCAGTGTGCGTCGCATATTTGTCTGAACGAAGTTCCGAAAACCCGTTCGGAAGAATACCTCGAAGCAAAAATCTTCCAATTCGTATAAAATCGGAGAATATTCCGTTCCGACGGATACCTCGATAGGGCAGAATAGCTGTAAAAAAGAAAACTTACTAAATATGTTAGATCTACATTATGTACTAGTTTATAAGATAGTAAGTTATGGTGGATTTGCATCACCAAACCACGCAATTTAGAATGACTTCAGAGAAAAAGATACGTTTTTCCACAGTCATGTAATTAATTTTGTTGATAGAATTGATTCATCACAATTCCCAACAAAAATTATTTAAAATTAATTGTTTGAGTGCGAAAAACAGCCGCTGTATTGCGGTGCTATGTTGATTTCAATAATAATTTGCTTATGGCAGCTCCTTCAATATTTCGCCTGGCAGTAAATGTCAGAAAACGTTATACCCTCCTAGGAATTTCGTAAGTTTTTAAAGTTTTATGCCATTAATATCCATAAAAATACAAAAAATATTTAGTTAAAATCAAGATGTATACGTAGTAATCGAAAGAATTAACATTTTCTATCGTAAAACAGTGGAAAAAGCAATTTAAAAATTCTGCACCTGATACGGTGTGGCATCATTCATAGCCAACATGGCGACATCATCATTTCTAACCTCATTGTACAATTTGTGCAGAATTTCGTGTCTAAAAATTAATTTCTTGTTTTAGCAGCACAACTAGATAAAGCTCAACATGTCGAAGTTCTTCGCCACCGGTGGTTCCGATTCGGAGTCTGAATCCAGTGAGGAGGAGGTTCAAGTACAAGCCTTTGGAAAGCAACAAGCCTATGCGGTAAGTTCAACGAATGCAATTATGACGATACATTTTTAATTTAATTTCTTATCCAGTTTAGTGACGATGAGGTCGAGGAGAAACGTGTGGTTCGCTCTACCAAGGAAAAACGCTATGAGGATCTTACGAATGTAATTAAAAACATTCGTAATTACAAGAAAATCAAGGATATGTCGAGCGTTTTGACCAGCTTTGAGGAGCTTGTCCGCGCCTACACAAAAGCTTTGCCGGTGATTTCCAAAGAGGAAAACGGTGTTACACCCAGGTTTTATATCCGATGCCTGGCTGAGTTGGAAGACTTCATCAATGATGTCTGGGAGGATCGTGAGGGTAGGAAGAATCTGAACAAAAACAATTCTAAATCCCTTGGTACATTGCGCCAGAAAGTTCGAAAGTACATCAAGGATTTCGAAGATGAAATGACAAGATTCCGTGAAGCTCCAGATCAGGAGAGTGAGGAGGAAGAAGAGCGCCCTGAGCCCGATTCCGAAAGTGAGGAGGAGGTTGTTGCCCCACAAAAAGCGGTGTCGTTCAAGAAGGATATTGAGAAAGCACCAAAAGCACCTAAGGATGAAGATTCGGATGACTCCATTGATTGGGGTTCGGACAGTGAATCTGAATCCTCATCATCGGACGATGAAAATCAATACCAGAGCATGCGCGAGCGTTTCTTGAAGCGCACCACCGACAAAGAAGACAAGGACGACGATGAAAAGAAGAAAAAGGAGAAAAAGATCAAGGAAGTGAAGATTCGTCGCAAGCGTGAGGAGGATGATGAGGAAGGCGAATGGGAGACTGTTACCAAGGGATCAACTGTCGAAAAGCCAAAAATGTTCGCTAAAGATGCCGAAATTGATATTAATCTCGTTCTGGCAAAGCTTAACGAAATTATGTCTGCCCATGGCAAGAAGCGTACCGACCGTCGTCTGCAAATCGATTTGCTTTACGAGTTGAAGGACATCGCTGAACAGAACAACCTTGGTCATGCTGTTGGAGTAAAGATCCGTTTCAGTATCATTTCGGCAATTTACGACTACAATCCCAAGATATCTGAACCGATGAAACTCGAGCACTGGGTTAAGTTATTGCAAGTCATGCAGGACATGTTAAGCGTTTTATTGTCCAACAATGACATCTTCATGACTGAGAATATTTCCGAGGAGGCAGAAGAGTATACCACCTCGCCATACTACATTCGAGGCTGCTCATTGGCGGCGGTTGAACGACTGGATGATGAGTTCACAAAGCTGTTGAAAGAATGTGATCCACATTCAAATGACTATGTGGCTAGGTATGTATTATAAACTTCCTTTCTCATTGGATGCTTTTATTAATATGTTTGTATGTTCCACAGACTCAAGGACGAAGTCGCAGTAACGAAGATAATTGAGAACGTACTGAAATATTTCGAACGTGTTGGCAACAATAATGAAACCTGCAGAATTTACTTGCGTAAGATTGAACATCTGTACTACAAGTTCGACCCCGATGTACTGAAGAAAAAGAAGGGTGAACTACCCGCAACAGCAAAGACTTCTGTGGAGGTGATGGAAAAACTTTGCAAATTCATCTACTCCAAGGACGACACTGACCGTATTCGTACACGTGCAATCCTCGCCCATATCTACCATCACGCAATGCACGACAACTGGTTCCAAGCTCGCGACCTGGTGCTCATGTCCCACCTGCAAGATAACATCGATGTTGCTGATCCGTCGACAAGAATTTTGTACAACCGCATGATGGCCAACTTGGGCCTGTGCGCTTTCCGTCAGGAAAATGTTAAGGATGCCCACCACTGCTTGGTGGACCTGATGGTGACTGGAAAGCCAAAAGAGTTGCTCGCCCAAGGTCTGTTGCCTCAGCGTCAGCATGAGCGATCTGCAGAGCAGGAGAAGATTGAGAAACAACGGCAGATGCCCTTCCACATGCACATCAATTTAGAATTGTTGGAATGCGTATACTTGGTATCGGCCATGCTTCTTGAAATTCCATACATTGCTGCCCACGAGTTCGATGCCAGAAGGAGGATGATCAGTAAAACGTTCTACCAGCAGTTGCGTTCCTCCGAGCGCCAACCCTTAGTAGGACCTCCCGAATCCATGCGTGAGCACGTTGTAGCCGCTGCCAAGGCAATGCGCTGTGGTAACTGGCAAGCCTGTGCCAATTTCATCGTTAACAAGAAGATGAACACCAAGGTATGGGACTTGTTCTATGAGGCCGACAAGGTGCGCGAAATGCTCATAAAGTTCATCAAGGAGGAGAGCCTTCGCACTTATTTGTTCACTTACTCGAATGTATACACTTCCATAAGCATCCCTTCATTGGCGCAAATGTATGAGTTGCCTGTTCAAAAGGTCCATTCACTCATCAGCAAAATGATCATCAACGAAGAACTAATGGCCAGTTTGGATGATCCAACCGAGACAGTGGTTATGCACCGCTCAGAGCCATCCAGGCTGCAAGCCTTGGCCATGCAGTTTACCGACAAAGTCACCAATCTGGTCGATGTCAACGAAAAGGTGTTCGACATGAAATTGGGCAACTTTTTGCAGCGCGGCAACATGGGTAACCGTGATCGTGGCTACAACCGCAATCAGAATAATCCAGGTGGTAACTGGGGCGGTCAGCGTAGAGGCAACCGCAATCAGCAAGGTCGCCAGCAACGCAACCAGCAACAACATCATCATCAGCAACAACAGCACCAACAACAACAGCAACAGACAATCGAAGAAGAGTAAACCCAGCCGCACTCTCCTTCCGTCAGCAGCGCATTTATTTTCGACGATTAACCAAGAACTAAATCTGTCCAAATCCAGAACAAATAGTAATGTTGGAAAATGGTAATTACAGGCAGTGGTGCGTCTCCGGCCTAAGGCAGAACAACACCAGTGTGTTCTTCCTTAGGCCGGGATAAGGATACAACATTTGCAACACATGGATCTGATGGGTGTTATTTATATAATTTCTTTTTCTTTCATAGTACTATTCAAACTTAATGTTTTTACTGCTTAAATGTAAACAAAATAAATTTCAACATAAAGCTGCGCTTAAAAAAAAAACAATATTTTTTATAACAAATACAATGTAGAATATAAGATAACAAGAGAAACTCAAAACAACAGAAGTAAGTATAGTAAGGCTAATGCGAAGAGAATGTTAATAACATTTGCATGTGTTTACTTAATAGGCCATTCAAGATATCGGCAGTGATCATCACGTCATTTTGCAGCTGAATTAATTTTCTATGAACAAATTATTGCTGGTAAGTGCTTATTTTTCTTAATTTAAATGTTGTGGGTTTCTCTTTACTACGGCTGTAACTATGATCGATTTGGGTTCTATTAGAAAATGGTGGGTACAACGAATTGGTTAACAATTTCGTAACTTATTTATTTGCAAAATCATCTGTCCTTGAAATTGATGTGAGGTATACATTTCTTCAATGTTGTAATGAGGGCCACATTTAAGCCAGTATTAGACGATATGTTGAATCAGCATACGTATGCTGAAAATTGTGTTCCAATCACAACATATCGTGCAAACTTGATGACAGAAATTTATTTTTTACACGATATGTTGTGATTGGAACACAATTTTCAGCATACGTATGCTGATTCAACATATCGTCTAATACTAGCTTTAGAAATATGTACACAGTACTCGAAGGTATGTAGCAGATTGTACTAGCACTACTGAGCGTTTACTTTGATGAATTGGTTCTTAATGTTTTTAGTAAGTCTTCTCCCTATCTTCATGAAGAATGGCAATAATCTGGGTGATCACCAAATCTGTCGTATTCGGAATTTTGCTACGATTTGAAAATATTTCCACTACGACGGATTCTCTGATAGTTCTTTCGGGGTTCGTAGCAGAATTCCGAATACGACGGAAACGGATTCCAGAATAAGACCTGCTATAATGGGGGGCATATTTGTATGATGCACTGTAGGCTCCTTGACATATGCAATGCAGCTGATCTCTTTCATATGTTTTGATTCTGAAACACAAATCGCTTGCTTAGAAACAAC
This sequence comes from Cheilosia scutellata, assembly GCA_955612985.1. NCBI lineage: Eukaryota > Metazoa > Arthropoda > Insecta > Diptera > Syrphidae > Cheilosia > Cheilosia scutellata. Next base: position 72,524,422 of record OY015311.1, on the reverse strand, counting down.
TGTTTAAATGTTAGTAAACTAAGTGAACGTGAACAGAATGCATGTCAGACGGAAGGCACCTCCACCTTTACTGAAGGAAGACTGATCGCTAACCTAAGGAAAAGGCTGATATATATGCTTAAATGTTTTTGGATAATTCTACTCTACTTTTATAAGTACGCTTGACAACAGTGAGTAAATCACTTTTTCCAAAATTTCTTTGGCTATAGGACAAGTAAACTGTGGAACTCGCTTCCTGTGGCCATATTTCCAGATTACAGTTTACAAGACAACAATTAAAGTGCAGACGTAATGTCTATCTGCAAAAATCTCGGAGCGCTGTTATTGGTTTGCCTTTGAGGCGGGGTCACTTTTCAATATAACAGGATGTAAATGCGAAAACTTTGATTCATGTAGAAGTAGATGTGTAAAAAAAACTAAAAGTACCAACATTAGAGAGATATTGCTTTGATTGACCAATGGAATGAACGAAAAATGGGACGAAACGGACGTTTCCATGAAAACTTCCATTAAAAATAAGAAAACAAATAAGAAAGGTACCCGGATTAGCTGTTTTCGTAACTCGAACCATCAACATTTTGGAAGAACTGATCCAAGATAAAGCTCAGAACACACTTAAGCAGTTGTCGATGCCTTCGGTTGCACATTCAGTTGACAGATATGGTATTTCAGATAGAGCTGCAACCGCTATCGTATTAGCTGCGCTTTAAGACGTAGGCACAAGTAATGTAATCGATTGAAGTAGGATAACAACAGCCTGTGATAAGCAACGAAGTGAATAAGCCACTATTCTAGTGTGAGAGCTTTTATAGTACCGGAATTTAATTTCGATGCTAAAAGCTATAGACTATAGATATTGGCATTATTGTTTGCAAGGGTTTAACAGTTGCCGAGCCACCACTGCTAAAACATTAAACGCTGATGGCATAACAATTCATACAATCCCGAAAAAAGTTGACGTACTGATTTTGCTAGAACATATGTATATATCGTTGTGAATGTTTTTAATAGAGACACGCCTTAAGCAGGAAAGACCGATCATTTTTTTAAAGCTCTCAAAATGCCTACCAAAAGCGCAAGTACAGCGAAACTGCTCTTCATTCGATTGTTGGAACGATCGAGAGGTACTTCTCACGGGACTTTAACAATACCAGACTATCGATTATTCAAGCTTTAGACAAGCTTAGTATCGGCGAACCAATCTGCCGCGTAATCACCCACATTCTTACAAAGAGGATGGTGAGGGCTACCTTTGGCAGCAGCGCTGTCGAAAACCTCGTGCACCGAGGCACCCGCAAGGGTGAGTCCTATCTCCATTGTTAAGGAATATAGTTCTTAACGAACTTCTGATCTCGATGGAGAGTCCCCGGTAAAAAATTTGTTGCCTACGCGGATTACGTCGCCCTACTCGCCTCGGGAAAGTATCCTCAAATACTATGTGACAATCTACAACTCGCTTTGCGTAAACTAGTCTCTTGGACCGATAGTTGTGGTCTTAGCGTCAACCCGACGAAAACGGAGTTAATCTTATTCACCAGGTTAAACTTTGCTTTATCACCCCTCAGGGAAGGGAAACGGCAACCGACTGGACACACCAGCATCCTTCGGCAGACGATCCCTTTGCCCATTACTACCGATTAACTGCCTAAAAATCAACTACGAAAAAGGCTTCACCCATGAAATACCGGACAGGAACCAATGGGATTCACAAAATGTCCTACACGACGGTTCCAAGACACAGGAGGGAGTTAGCGCCGGGGTCTTTTCAGAAGAACTGAATCTGGGCCTCTCGTTCTTCCGAAACACTGCAGTGTCTTCCAAGCCGAAATCACAGTGATCTAACCATCTAGGTAATACCAGCGCCGCTAACATTCTTAGCTTTATAACCGACAGCAAATAGGTTTACATGAGTAGCCAATAAAGAAATAGCTCCCCAAACCCCAGTGGTATGCACAATGGGCCGACTAACGGCCTAAGTGTTTCTCTCACCGAGAACCAGTTTAAACTCAACTAAATTACACTAATAGTGACAACTGTTCAGCAATAATACAAAACAATCCAATACAAAACAGTTGCCTGAGTTATAAAAAAAAACTTGAACAACAAGGCTGCTGGCTCTGACGTTCTACCTGAAAGAAAGGGCTATACTCTTGTAAAAACTATCGAGGGATATCCCTGCTAGTCGCATATACGATCCTATCCAGCGTACCTATTCTATGAACGCTTTAATCCGTTCTACAGTGTGTTTGTTTTCGTCCCGGCAGATCGACCATCCATAGACCAAATTTTAGCACGAAGGCCAATCTCTGGTTCGAATCGCGTTATTCGTGAACAAGCAATACGTGACGGAATTTGGCTGCCTCGTATGTAATATACCGGCGATTCGATAAGTTCGCCGCGGTGACAGCTGAGGCTTCGGTTAGATCCAAACATTCAGTGTCCTTTACTTGGCTTATCGACAACAGTAAATGCACTGTCCAAAGTCGAGTTCGCCTCTCCCGGTGAAACAGTCTTGTCCACTTTGTCCGCATCTTCTTTTGCGGGGACAGATGCAACAGAACCTTGCCCCGATAGGCTAAGGCATATCACAAGCATTGGTGGTTGCATAAGAGCTCCCTTGCTCGAGGTTTCAGCCTACCTTCGGTAGGGTATTAGCACAGGGCTCCTCACATTTCAAAGACTGACTTTCTAAGAAGTCAAGATCATTTTGAACCCATCTTCCGTCGTTGTCTCCTAGTTGTTGCCCCTTCAGCAGAAAAGGGGAATTGAATTGAAACTAGAGGTCCCCAGGTATCTAGAGTTCACCGGTAGAAGACACAAGGCACATAACAGTGTGCCATACATCCCATGGGCACGTTTGTTCCATCTAGATCCGTTATATTCAGTTGAATGCAGTGGCACCTCGTGCAGGTAGTCCCTTTAAGAACAGCCCCTGGTCTCAGCCCACAAATCTCGCCGCTTTTCCAACGTTCGTTACTTTTCCAACGAATTCCTCCGCGAGCCCGGAAACTACCACGTCGATAGCGAATTATTTATCATTCATTTTCATTGTATGTTACGGACTGACGGATGTTTACTTACTCCCTCAGTCACCTTATCCACCTAATTTTTAACAGTCTGGTAAATAAATAGATTTTTTGTATAATAATATTTATTTTTATTACTTAATATCTTTTGTTTTCTGAAATACATAATATTATTATATATATTTTGTTTATTCTTTGTTTTACCTCTTAAAGAAACTATTATCTGGCGTTAAATTTTGTTTTTGTGTTTTTTTGTTTTGTTTTTTTTTTTTTTTTCATTTCAAGTTTATATATACAAATAAATGCGCAACATTCGTGTGTTAAGTTCTTTCTTTTTCATTATAAGCCATTTTAGTTTTTGTTTTGCTGGTTTTTTTGTTTAAATTATAACATTGTCCGTGTGTGTTTCTTGTGTTGGTTTTTTTTTTTAAATGTATAGTAGATATTTAGATAAAGTTATATATAAATGAAACTAAATGCAATACATACTAATAGTAGTTATCTAATCATATTCAATGCAGAGAGTAATATAGTAGGCAATGTTTATCTATAGGTATTATTATTCTCAAAGCTTTTTTGTTTCATTAAAAAAAAACAAATGAACGTACTTTTTGTAAAATTAACATATGTGTGTTTTTTTTCTGGATATGCAAGTGCATTTTTCTCTTAAACATTCTCAACCGGCAGTTAGAATCGTTGCAGTTTTTCAGTTTATCTACTAGGGATATGGGTGAATTATTGCAGGACATTTTACGTGAATTAGAAATGAAACAATAACCTTCTCATGGTGATATTTAACTAAAAAATCGATCCACAATTGCATAAACTTTTGAGAAAACTATACTTCTGTAGCCGACAAAAAAAAACGTTACATATGTAGTTAAAATTTAAAATATGTATTAAAAGTGATTACAAATACATATTATTGTTAATACATTAATAATTATATAGGTTCCTCTATTAAATTGGTCTACGCATTCTATTAAAGTTAGTCAACTTTATAGTAGCTCATTAGTGGTTATAGGTAAATGACGGTATTAATAATAATCCCAACTTAACCAGAACATATTTTATTTTAAATAGTTAAAGCATATTTTTTGTTATTGTTTTGTAAAATTTCAAGTATTACACTGTAGTATACATCAGCGTTGTGTATGATGTATATTATTTCTTTGTTGGCTTAGCAATACGCATTTTGAGTAAATTGTTTTAACATACGAGTAGAATGTAGAAGAATTTGCAGTTGCGCTTTATTACTAATAATAACAATTTTATTATTATTACAAGTATTACTTTTGTTTAGCATTTTGTTGCTTTCTCTAACATCATCGTAGATGTAGTTTTTGTTTTGTTCTTTTTATTTTACGTACACAGTGTTTTATAATATATTTATGTTTTGTAAAATAATAAAAAAATATGTTTAAATAAAATCGAAAAAACACTTGCTAAATATTGTAGCAATCGTTATTTTTTTTGTTCATTAAAGCGCGGAACTTGTTTTTGTAAGTGTTTTTTTTTGTTTTTCATTTATTTATTTATTTTATGCCTTTTTATCATTTAGCTTAAATTATTGCATTTGTTTTGGTATTTTAGTTATGAAATTATTAGATGAACGGATTCAAAAGTTTATTTAAAGTTTCTTATACCAGTATAAGTAGTGTTCCCCATCTTCCACCATTAGTTCGTCGACTCCTAAAAGAGAAGTGAAAAGTTGTAAAATTAGTCAGAGTGTTTTAATGTTTTTGATTGATAAAATGTGGTCCATTGCACAGCAGGAAAAGAACAAGGGACAGATCACGTAAAATGAAAACAATCGAACGAGATCGTTTTCACTAAAGCTCTCTCTATCATTTCTTATACCTTATACGTTATACCTATAGACAGCGAATTGCTATTGGGTCGTATGAATAAAAACTAGCATTTGCTTTGAGTAAAAGGTGGTAGCAAAGTAAAAGCACTTAGCAATTGCTTTGAATTGGTATGAATAAAAACTTACTTTGCTAAAGTAAGTTCGAAAATTCGAACAAAGCATTTACTTCACTGCACAATTTACTTTTCCACAAATTGCATGTGAGTATGAATCCAAGTATGTGCAAGAGTTTCTACAGAGTGAACTACATGCATTCGAGAAGAGAAAAAATGCTACATTATTTTCCCGCCTTCTGATACCATTTTCATACCAATTTGTTTCTCATATCGCAGGAAATCAAAAGACAAATGCAAATAGCCGTTACACGCATTTCAAATCAAATTTCAAATCATCTGTCAATTTTCAGGCGATGACAGTTGTTTCAATTCTTACTCAAAGAAATTTGTTGAGTAAAAACTAGTAAGATTCCCAATGGAGGGGTAATATCTTGCTCTCTCGATGCCGCTCTCTTTTACGAATTTTTCAAGTTAGGGAACGCCATTGAGTAAAAATGCGTAAAAATTCGTAAGAATTAGTAAAAATTCGTAAGATTTAAAAGTAAAGGAACAGACCTGTCCTTCCCTTGCAGTTTCTGTCAAAATTTGAATTTGAATTTGAATTTAAAAACAATTTTTGAGGAAAAATAAACAAATGATAAAGTAATTTAATAAAAAAAATTCACATAAATACAAAATAAAAAGTTAAATCTATGGCCTGAGAGGTGAATGATGAAGAAGAGTATTTGGAAGAGCTTACTGGTACGCATAAGTGCATAACCTATATTCGATTACAAATTAATTGCTCTGCAGCTGACGATGAGGAATTTCCATCTACTTCTATCTCCAATAGTGATCAAATAGTGGTATTCGTGCAAACGTCAGAAGCAGTAGGAAAGATTTAATTTTCTGGATATTTGAAGGAGCACCACCCCGCGTCTCCAGTTGCTTAAAGTTGTTATCGTAACCAATTCTTCTTAGCTTATACTGTTTTTTATTCACGAGCGTTAGCAACAGTAGGTAAAACAGGTAAAATGTGCCAACTTATCGCATCCATTTTTGTTTCTTTCACAAGCAAAAATTATTTTAACTATGTATTTATAAAAAAAAACACTGCAACTCACAAGGCTAGACTGTTTTTGCAAAAAAATGTGCGCGCAAAATATTTAGCAAATGCTCTGAGTCAACAAAATAGCAGACTCGGAATTTTCGTAGCAATTGCTTTGTCTTCCACGTTTTATTCATACCAATCTGAGTAAAAGGTCGGTGGCGCCGCTTTTCGAAGATGTCAAAAGTTGGAGTTAACTCAAATCAGTTTTTATTCATACGAAGCCTAGCAATTGCTTCGATTTTGACATTTAGTCTGAGTAAAAGCAATTGCTACGTTTTATTCATACGACCCATTGTCGAAACGATATCGTTCGATGGTTTTTATTTCATATGAGCTGCCCCATGTTAGAACAGAAAAGCAGAGTGCATAAATTAACACGTGTTCTAATCATTTATCTGTTGGGGAATAACATTAAAATTTTTAAAAATTTATTCAATGAGAGAAAAAAAAAAAAAAAAAAAACGAGAAAGTTAAAAAAAAAAACACGCATATGGTTTACATTAGCAACAACATTGCTTAAAGTTGACTTTATTCATTTTAATAAGATTCCATTCCCTGCAAGCAAAAAATGCATTTCAAACAAAATGCACTAGATAACTAATTTCAAAAAACAAGATTTCGACACTTAGTTGAACAAAATCGTGTTCAGTAGAAACAGGGGCGGATCCAGGCATTCTGTTTGGGTATGGTCACGTTGCCGGAGCCAGCCAACCAATAAAAATATTTTTAAAAATAGATATACATAACTCTTGCATAGGCCAATTTGTATATCCCTTCCATTTTTGGAGCAGAAAGGTGGCTCAAAACACAATTAAACAATTTTTTAAAATCGAAAATACTCCAAAAACCTTTAATTTTAGTAATATTTGTGTTAAAAAGAAGCAGAATTCTCTAAAATTTAAATTTCGTTTAAGTGTTCTATTCAAGTGGCGCAAAATTAAGACCCCATATTTTGCCTGTTTTTAGTTAATAATTTTTTGTTAATACTTAAAGCTTTAGTTTTAAATCTTCCTTCTTTAATTTAAACAAAAAGTAAGTCTCTAGCAAGCTTGGTTTGGGACCAGTGGGCGATAGAAAACCGTCGTTAGGGAGTGTGCTATTTAAGTGGCGCGGAGTGTATTTGAATGAGAAATCCACTAGATACAGTTTTTTTTTGTTGTTGTTTACATGGAAATGATTACCCACGTAAGCAAAATCACGGACTCTCTTGCATTGGTTCTTGGGGATCAGTTAATTTGGAGTGGAGTATTTCAGAGAATTAGAGGGGAGGGGAGCTTTTACTTCTTCGAGAAATTAATACTTTTAACCTAGTTTTATGTTTAATACATTTTTAACTCTAGTTCTGCGCAATTTTTAATGTCGATTTCCATTGGGCTTTTAACGTTTTGCTCTCAGATCTCAGATTTTTCCTGCCCCAATGGAACATGAAATGAGATTATTTTTTTTTTTGCATTTGGGTTGGTGTGTTATTTGACAGTCGGCTATTTTTTTTTTTATTGCAATTTGTGTTTACAATCTCACTTGTTTTGGTATTAGTGAATATGTGGGATTCTCGCTCTCGAATCGAGATTCGCAAAAGTGATCTGAATCTTAAAAAAAGTGTTTTTTTTCCCAATGGAAAACGAATTTGACATCAGACAGCTGATTTCTAGAGCAGAAAAATTGATCTGAATCTGAAAAAAGTGATTTTTCTTGCCCAATGGAAATCGACATTACTTTTCTTTGGTAAACTCCAGCTGACAGCACTTATTAACTCATAGCTGTAATTCTGTTCAGTTATTTATTCTTTTTTTCTCTGGAGTTTTGGGTATGGTCATGACCCCCATTACCATACCCCTGGATCCGCCACTGAGTAGAAATCGTTTATAATGATCTCGAGGATGCCTTAGAATTTCGTCGTTATATCCGGTGAAGGAATAAAAACCAGTAAGACAATTATCTTCGACTATGCCGAAGCTCAAATACCCGGTACAATATTATTGTAAAATAAAAAAAATATTTTAGTATTAAAAAAATTATATATTTGTATGGGAGGTATGGGTACTTTTTATTCGACCAAGCTCATTTTTTGTCAAAATTTTTTAAATATTATTAAAACTATATGTGCAAAGTTTAAACTTGCTATCTTTACTGTAGCTATTTAAATTTAATTTTTAACATAAAAAGCTATATAAATCTAATATTTTTGTATGGGAGGTAGTAGTAGTTTTCATCCGATCTTGCTCATCTTCGAACTTAGCCTCAGTTTGGTGGATAAAAGCTTACGTACCAAATTTCAAGTCGATAGCTCTTAAATTACGGCCGTAATCGTGCGGACAGACAGACAGACGGACATCGCTAGATCGACTAAGAAAGTGATGCTGATCAATAATACATATAGTTTGTCATACCTACAACGCCTCCTTATGGGCGTTACAAATGGAATGACAAAGTGAATATACCCTCACCACAGTGTGGTACCGGGTATAAAAAGTAATTTAAGTTTAAGAAAATTGTCGAGGAACAAAATCACAAATTTGTTATTATTTTGAACATTTGGTTGTGTAAAATATTTTTCTAAGAGAGTTATCCAATATTTGGATTTAAATTTGAAGCGGCCATATACCTGTGGCCACAAGGAAAAACCGCTAAAGTCGATTTTGATAATTTTTCAGGAGAGCACTTTTAAGATTCGACGAAAAAATTTAAATTACAAATGGCTCCGGTTAATCCGCGGAAAGTCTGATTTTCCTGAAAGTTATATGTAAATAAAGGTAATTTAAGTCTCTTTCGGTCTAACGTTTCATAATCTATTGATCATTCTTATTTCGAGCGTGGTAAGTAAAATAAACACTTAAGCTTTTATGGCCTAACACCACTTTAAGGCAAACAAATCTTAAGTCTAGTTTAGCTGACTTTAACTGATATTCCTTGATATTCCGACAACCAAACTCGACTTTAGACATTTTTTTTAACTATAAAATCAAAGAAAGGGAAGAAATATCACGCGGAAAAACAACCAAACTCAACTTTAGCTGTTATTACTTGAGATAAAACAAAAATGAGTTCCTCTTAAGTCGACTTAAGACTTGTTTTTGTGTAGTTAAGTTGTTTTGCCCTAACGGCGTTGTAAAAATCTGACTTTAGTTGTTTTGTTTTCGGGACATTGTACCTTCAAATTTGAAGATAAAAATCTAAAAAAAAAAAACAGCTTATAGATTTGGACATGCTTAATCTAATGGCATTAAAAACTCAATTTCGTCTAAACTCGACTTTAGTTGTTTCTGCTTGTGGCCACATATGTATTACATATGTACCATCTTGAGAACCACCTCTACGCATTATAGGTACTTGTTGCCAAACAAAAATCAACATTTACTAAACTATTTAGATACCAGATATGGAAATCGAAAATGAAATTAAATTTAACGCTGTAGACCTGTAAGAACATCCATGGACCGGTGACTGCAATCTTTACGAGAAATTTACATACTACCAATTGCGCTAAAATGATCCTAGGAATTTTATTTTCTCTTCAAAATTCTTGCAAAACTCAAGCAAACTTAAAAAAATGACCTAGAATTAGAATAATCTATTATTTTGCTCCCCGAGCAGGATCATTTTACACGGCTATATATACATGTAAAAACATCGTTTTTACTAACATACTAAACATAGTTTTTACTATTGTTATAAACAGTTTGTAGACTCAAATCAGGGTCCTGATCACGTAAAATGAAAACGATCGAACGACATCGTTTCTACAATAACAGTCTCTGTATATTGCCATAGATATGAAAGAGACAGCCTTCGTGAAAACGATATCGTTTAATCGTTTTTATTTTACGTGATCTGACCCCTGGTAAATTTTCAAAGACCGACAAAGACAAAGGGTCGTATGAATAAAACGTAGCAATTGCTTTTACTCAGACTAAATGTCAAAATCGAAGCAATTGCTAAGCTTCGTATGAATAAAAACTGATTTGAGTTAACTCCAACTTTTGACATCTTCGAAAAGCGGCGCCACCGACCTTTTACTCAGATTGGTATGAATAAAACGTGGAAGACAAAGCAATTGCTACGAAAATTCCGAGTCTGTTATTTTGTTGACTCAGAGCATTTGCTAAATATTTTGCGCGCACATTTTTTTTGCAAAAACAGTCTAGCCTTGTGAATTGCAGTGTTTTTTTATAAATACATAAGTTAAAATAATTTTTGCTTGCGAAAGAAACAAAAATGGATGCGATAAGTTGGCACATTTTACCTGTTTTCCCTACTGTTGCTAACGTTCGTGAAAAAAAAAAACAGTATTGTAGTATCGGCACTGTGCGACTATATAAAATGTAAAACAATGAAAATAAAGTCGCACTATATAAAATAAAAATTCGGAAAATAAAAGTCAATTGATAGTAAACTATAGAGGAATCGGTTCTTGAATATTGGGTCTCTACAATTGGCGACGAGGAAAAACTTATATATATAAAAAAAAGAAATTTGAAAAAGAAGAAAGAAAATAACAACCAAATATTAGTAATTTTAAAGTGACAAAAAGAAATAGCGAAGTGCATTATAATAAAAAAAAATAAAAAATAAAAATTGAATGTCTTAAATGATGTGTATAAAAAGATGAATTGAATGTCTTAACTGATGTGTATAAAAAGTAAAAAAAGAAAAGAACTTGAAGTGTATGTTTTGCTTAAATGCAGTAGAGGAAAAAAATGTTTTGCTTAAATGCAGTAGAGGAAAAAAAATCTAAGTTATTTTCGGGTGGAAATGTTTTGCTTAAATGCTGGAAGATTAAATTCGAATGATCTCGAATTTAATGTTTTGCTTAAATGTAGTAGGAAAAAAAAAGAAAATCAGAGGAGGAAATAGATTAAATTCGAATGATCTCGAATAGAAATAGATTAAATTCGAATGTTTGCTTAAATGCTGTATAAAAAAAAGAAAAGAAGAGGAAGAAATAGATTAAATTCGAATGTTTGCTTAAATGCTGTATTGCTTAAATGCTGTATAAGAAGTTCATAGATTAAATTCGAATGATTTCAAATTTAATGTTTTGCTTAAATGCTGTATAAGAAATTCATAGATTAAATTCGAATGATCTAGAATTTGATGTTTTGCTTAAATGCTGTATAAGAAATTCAGGATTGAAATAATATGGAATTGTTAAAACTGTTTTACAGTTAAAAAAAAAAAAAAAAATAAAATTAAGAAAGTAAATGTAGTATCGGCACTGTGCGACTATATAAAATGTAAAACAATGAAAATAAAGTCGCACTATATAAAATAAAAATTCGGAAAATAAAAGTCAATTGATAGTAAACTATAGAGGAATCGGTTCTTGAATATTGGGTCTCTACAAGTATAAGCTAAGAAGAATTGGTTACGATAACAACTTTAAGCAACTGTATCGTTTCACGCGTCGAAATGTAGATTACTTTTAGAAGAAAATCTGGAGACGCGGGGTGGTGCTCCTTCAAATATCCAGAAAATTAAATCTTTCCTACTGCTTCTGACGTTTGCACGAATACCACTATTTGATCACTATTGGAGATAGAAGTAGATGGAAATTCCTCATCGTCAGCTGCAGAGCAATTAATTTGTAATCGAATATAGGTTATGCACTTATGCGTACCAGTAAGCTCTTCCAAATACTCTTCTTCATCATAGATATAACTTTTTTTTTTTTTCGTATTTATGTGAATTTTTTTTATTAAATTAGTTTATCATTTGTTTATTTTTCCTCAAAAATTGTTTTTTTTATTCTAAAATTCAAATTCAAATTCAAATTTTGACAGAAACTGCAAGGGAAGGACACATGCTGTAAATGCTTTGTTCGAATTTTCGAACTTACTTTAGCAAAGTAAGTTTTTATTCATACCGATTCAAAGCAATTGCTAAGTGCTTTTACTTTGCTACCACCTTTTACTCAAAGCAAATGCTAGTTTTTATTCATACGACCCAAAGTCCGACGTCTCGTACAGAATGTAACTATAGACAGATATAACTTTGAGCTAGTTAAGGACTTTGTCTACCTAGGCTCCGCTATGAACTCAGACAATAATAATAATAATGGATAACTCTTGCCAATCGCTGTTTCTTTGGGCTAAGAAAGCAACTGAGTAGCAAAGAACTCTCTCGAACAACTAAAGTGACCCTTTATAAGACCCTAATCACCCCAGTCCTTCTCTATGGTGCAGAGGCATGGTCTCTATCAAAACCGGATGAGGTTACTCTTGGTTGCTTCGAGAGAAAAATTCTTCGAGACACAACGACGAACTGTACGGGCTGTATAGACTACAGGCTGATGTGGCTCACTGTGGCTGGGTCATGTCTCATGTAGAGCGAATGCTCCGGCCGAAAGATCTTCGAATCCACACCCGAGGGACGGCGTAGTAGAGAAAGACCGTGACTCAGGTTGCGCATACAAGTGGAAGGGGACCTTAACCAACTTAGCGTGCGAAACTGGAGACAGCTAGCCACAGATCGTGCTGGCTGGACTTTCATGGCAAGGCATGTGCGGCCAAGCACTTTGGTTATTTAAAGTGGCGACGCGAGAATAGTTCTTCACATGGAACTTTTAAAAACACAACGTTTGTCAAACCATCATATTGACAACCTCAAACTTTTGCCTATACCTAACGTGACCATTTATTTTTTGGCAAAAAGCGGCGGGTTTTTTGAAGCTAAAAGCGGGCTTGTTTTGGCGGGTTTCCCAAAAGTATATTCTGACCTGACAAATGTTCGCCCAAAATAGTAGAAACTGTTTATTTCACGTATTGTCACATAAAATCGAATATAATTCTTTAAAAATAAATCTCATCAGTTTTTTTAATACATATACGGCTTCCAAATCTGGCGTAAGCGTTACATATTTTTGAATTTTTGGATTTTTCGACATCTCTCTTTATCTTTATAAATTTTACCGTAGTATTTACACTTATGCCAACTGAAGTTGTTAATTTTTTTTTTTTAATTTTTAATTTTTAATCTTCAAAAGTAGTAAAAAAAGGACTATAGAAAATTCTTAAGAGAATTAAATTCCGATTTTTTATCAAAAAGCGGGAAAATGGTTGTGGTGGCGGGTGGAGGGGTTTTAGGTAAAAAAGAGGGTAAAACCCGCCAAAAGCGGGTGAAATGGTCACATTACCTATACCTCGATAGCACGCAGATGTATGAACGTTATAAAAAGTTTTTTGTCGTATTATATGTGGGAGCACCTTATTAATAAAGAGAACAGAATAATACAAACATAATTTCAAACTTGATAAGAGACCTGTAACTAATTTTACTAATTTTTTTATTTACATATATAATACAATCCAAAAACGTAGGTGTAGGTATGTGTATATAAATTTGTTTAGTTTCTATGAATAGACGCACCTCAAAAAAAGTAAAAAAACAACAAAGCGCCAAATTTGTTTGCGGTGTTTTGACTTTTTTTTTTTAATTTATTTTAATCAATTTTCTGTTATTTTATTAATGTGTACGCACTACTGCTTCCACCATTGGATATAATCTCAAAAATTATATTCAAAGGGCCAAATAAACGTTTAAGGTAATTCAAGGACATATCGCTTCAAGAAGCTATTATCCTCACAATCAGCTCTTAATTGTGTTGATACTGATTGTTGTGTCAATAAATTTCACGGGCCAACATTTTCAATAAGGCGAATGTGGCGGCCAAAAGTGCCAAAGTATGGAATTGCACCACTACCATAACTACTCCTACTTTCGAACGATAACGGCTCGAACATATAAAAAACATATTTTTTTTCCGGAGATCATGAAGGTAATACATAGTTGGTTTTTCGAAAGACGACTTTCCTCCAAATTCTGGAGACCACTTTAAAGTTCATATCTATCTATCTATCTATATAAAAGTTGAGCCCTAAAATGTTTGTCGTCGATTCACGCCTTAACGCATTTAATTTTTTTAACCAAACTTTCACAGATCTTTGGTATTGGTCTGTATTTTTCTGTACATTTTTATAAAATTAGTATAAAAAATAGCCATATCACTTTCAAATTAACTTTTTACTGCTTTTTGTCCGACCACTTGTTGCTAACTAATCAATTTAACCGCCGGCCGGTGCGTCTATTCAAATGAACCGAAAAAATACATACGTTTTTCCATGGTGATCTAATCAAGCAAATCACACTGTATTAAAACGAGGAATAGTGTTTTTTTTTAGATTTTCGAAGATCTGCCATAGTCTGAATATGATGGACTTTCTAATTTCTTTCAATTAGGTTAGGTTGACGTCTTGACGGTAGGCTTAAGGTGTTCACCTTCTAGAAGTCACAGTCAATTCAAGAATCACATGGCAGGACCACATTTCCTATATCGCAAGATCGGCGTCCGCTAAGTTGAGCTACCTATTTAGAGCAAAGAGGTACTTTAGCCCCAAGCAACTTCTCCTTCTCTACAAAGCTCAGGTTAGACCAGGCCTGGAATATTGTTCCCTTATATGGAGCTCGGCCCCAAAACATTCACTTAACCTACTTGACAGCATACAGAGACGAGCAGTTCGACTTATTGGAGACCCTACACTCACATCGAATCTACTACCGTTGGTGCACAGAAGACAAGTCGCTGACTTATGCTTGTTCTATAGGTACTTCCATGGTAGATGTTCCGAGGAACTCAAAGACATTATCCCTTGAAATGTAACTTTTGGGCGCCCCACAAGACAGGCTGCTAATGCTCATGACCATACAGTACACTTGACAACCGCGAGGACATCAACTTTCCAAAACTTCTTTTGTTACAGGACAAGCAAACTTTGGAACTCACTTCCTGGGGATATATTTCCAGAAGTATACAATTTGCAGCAATTTAAGTGCAGAACTAACATACATCTGCAAGCATCTCGGGGCGCTGTTGAAGCGTTATAGGTTCGCCTTTCCCGAGAGAAGTATTTAAAAAAAAAAAAAACTTTGTTGAGGAGAGTTATGCCATGCAGTTGGTGTCTCTTCGGAAGTAGGTATAGGACATACCTTTTTTTCGATGCGTTAGTTCATTCTTCCTACATCAAGGTAATCTTCACCACCTTTAAAAAGTTCAACAGCCATGCCCCAAACTGTCATTTTAGATATTGCTATACCCTCGCTTAAATTTGATCAGACCGACACGGGATTCTTTTCTGTCATCGTCAATGCTAAATGGTTGATCCGCTCCGACTCCTATAAACTCTTGATAACCATCAGGCAATCGAAGAAGCCCAGCAACACGACAATAGCCGTTTTTTATTATCAGCTATGATCCATATAGATCATCGATTTACATGCACTTACAACAACAACATGTGATCCTGCTTTTCATCGAGATCACGAAATATGATCTGAAAATTAATTCAACTATTTCTCGTTGTTGTTTCGTGGCGTTGTTTATTTCATTCACTAAAGGTTGGTGTCCCTGTACATTATAGCCACACAGTAATGTTGCCAGACCAAAATGTGAACCACAATTAACAACACAAAAAATCAATTAGCATTTTTTCAAATTCGAATAAGTTACTACTCCGACTTTCGAGATGTTTTGTTTCGCTATATAGCATAGAAATAAATAAATAAATAAATAGGTGGCGCAACAGGCGGTAGACACCCTAGGCCTAGCTTCTCGCAACCATTCGTTTGTGTGAGTTTCTATTTTTGGGACGAATGGAAGGGACCTACAATTTTATGCCGAGTCCGAACGGCTGAATTGAGAAGCTTTTTCATGACAGTTATACTCTCGGATGTTTGTCAGACGTTCGCGAGAGGTGGCGCAGTAGAAAAAAACCTTAAGATGTAATTTGGGTTTTTCCGGGGATCGAACCTTGGATAGTGGGATCCCCCGCACAGTAGTCCAGCACACTAACCACTGCGCTACTGCGCACACATAGCATAGAAATATAAATGGAAATATTAGTAGAATATATTGTAGTAGTAGGTACAATACGGTTAATTATAATGCATATTTGATCTTAACATTTGAACATAGTTTCCCCAAAAAAATATTCAATGCTAAATGTATGCAGATTTGTATCCATATGGTAACACCCCGACACAACAAGCGAAATGTCAAACTCAAATATGAGAAGTGCAATGGAGAAATCATCGCATTGTACCGTGTGGCTGCAAGATGGCTGGTGGCAATACGAAATTTGTCATAATTGGTATTGGATTTTATATGTTTGTTGCCACAACTCAATCAATGATCCAGTTTGTTTTATTTTCATGATCTGATCCGGATCAGATCACGCTGATAATAAAAAACGGCTAATGACATCAACATCATATAGCAAAGAATCGTCACTCGATGAGAGGACAAACAACAGTTCCTTGCGGCTAAAGTCTCTATTATAAAGCAAATTTTTACAAACTTAAACGTTTGCATAAAAATAGTTTCCCCAACCCATTTTTGTGCATATTTACTGATGGTATCTATTTGCAGATGCATCACAAAGCATTTAATTCACAAGATGTCCTTCTAAATACAAAAAAAATGCCTCCATCAGGTTGACTTAGTCAAAATGCTTACTAAATCATTATTCAACTGACTGGCATATGGTTGACTTCTTTATAGGCACAATCTAATACATTACTTAAAAGGGCAGCGAAACAAAATCGATTGACCAACCCCTACGTTCGTGTTTACCCTTAGGCGTAACGGTGTATAGAAATAATGCAAACAACATTCAAAAATGTCAAACGTACGCAAAGAGGTGGTTGAATTCAATTCACGGCCACTCAAGTTATTTGCTCGTAACTAATTGGCGCCCAACACACCTTCCCCCCGCCACTATGTTTGTTGTTCTCTTGCCAGCAATTAAACCTGCTCATTTTCTTAACAGCCGGTCACTGTCACTCGCATAATGGGGTAGGTTTGAATTTGGTTTATTTGTTGCAGTGACTTACCCACAGGTGCTATCAGCTGATTTCCTGGTGGATTATTGGGATCAGGTAATTCCGGTAGGCGATACAGTAGCCAGTAGTTGTACCTATAGCGAGGAACGTTAGTTTAGTCATGGTCTTTTTTAAATGGTCGATAATTGAAGTTACCCTCTTGGTTCTTCCTTTTTGCCAGCTAGCGTGTGAACATAGTGTCCATTTGGCCATTCCCTAGCTTCGAAGGAGAATCTGGCAAATAGGGGCAAAACATATTACAGTATATTATGAGCCATTGCAATTTAGTCTTACCTTGTGTCAATCTCAGCGGCTTGCGTCATGGCTTTGAAGAAACTCGTGTTCTTTGGAGAGATTAATGAAAGTGAGAAGGCTTCGGTAACATTCGAGCCCACCCAAAGTGTGTATGTGTAAGAGACGTTCTTCGTGTCGGATTCTTCGGCCGATGTCAGTCCGAATGGAACCGCCAGCTTGGGCTCTCCATTTTCTTAACGAAACAAATTTATACGAAATTATAATATGCGTTAAAAATATATGTACGACATACCTGAAGCGGAATCGCTGTTCTCTCGAATGACGTGATCGCATTGGAGGGCACGAACTGCTCCAAGACCCTTCCAACCCAGAGCGAGAATGATATCTGCAGTTAGCCCCACCCCAATGCTTGGATCTTGCCCATCCTGCAGTGGCTCTTCGGTCCAACCGCCATCGGGTCTCTGACGACTTAGAATCCACTTAGATGCAGCTGTACGGTTCCAAGAACCGGCCGGATCACGCTCGAGGTCCTGTAGTGCTTGCATTGCCAGCGCGGTGCTCCGCAATGAGCCAAACCCGCCCCTGGGATCCTGAAGAGTAGCCAGCCCCCTAGCGGGACGTCGTACAAAGTGCTGAAGGTGCCTGTGTCTGTGATCCGTGACAATACACCTGAGTGCGAGTATCACCATAGCAATAGTGTCGACACTTTGGTCTGTGACACCACTGGCAATGTCGAGGAGTCTTCGAATTTGCCTTTTTCTCACGTGAGCAGCTGAACTACACGCAGCCAATGTGGTCAGAGCGAATTCAATATCTTGGGCTGGTTCATGATGCTGCAGAGTAGCCACCAAATCGTGTCCGTGGAACCGTTTCGGATCCTTGCACAGCGAGCCTAACGCCAGAACATACCGTGCCAACTTATCCAGATTCATGGGCTTCGGTAATGTGTGATGCCTGTCCAGCATTGAAAGAATCTCAATTTCCATTTCCTTGACCGACAGAGTGTCTTCCAGTTCTTGGATCACCTGCAGATGGCCATCAGAGTCGGTTGGATCCCTAGCACCTGACAACTCCTTCGCCAAGATGACCATGTGTGTGTCATTCTCCCAGCCATAGTCGGGCGCACGTTTCTCCTTCAACCAGTCCAGAGCCTTTAGGATGCCTTCCAGCTCGCGTTTGTCGGGTCCGGCGGAGCCCAACATCTCATGCTCCACGATAATCTGATCGGTAAGAGTGTCACTTGAGCTCTCTTGTATTTGGGTCGTCAATGGTGGCACTTGCGTGGAGCTCGATGCTGTTGTACCCGATGGTGTGGCTGGAGATAGTGTAGGATTTAACATACTTGACGGCAGCGCTGGGGAAGTGCTTTGTTCCGAGAGGACGGCTGCCGAATTTACAGTCGGTAGATTCTGCATTTGATTCGTGCTAGTGTGTTCACCCCCATTTATCACATCGAATCCAAGGGGAACTGCTGGTGGAACGTCTGTCTCCAACGGCTGCTGTTGTTGGCTGTTAGAGTTTCCGTTTTCTGCCAGGATTTGCGTGATTAAGATAAGAACTCCCACAAATGTCACGTGCGACGTTGGAATTTTTGTATCCTGTGCCATTTCTCTTAAGTCTTTATTCTGTCTGCGGAACGATGCAACTAGAAGAAAAAAAAAAAACAAACAGTGAAAAAAAAAAAATAGAAAAAACGGTTACAAATAAGAAAGCGCTTAAACGGTGGTACCCTTTTATGTGAACGACTATGGGGAGTGTATATATGCATCATTAAGGATGGAGCTATTATCGCGCGAAGAACGGCGAACGGCAAAAAGGATGCCAACCACCCATTTAAGTCACCCACATTAACTACAGCGTTAGGTATAAATGGAAATGGTGTGCAATGAATCGTAAAATGTGTCGCCGTCGACGTTGTCTGAAGTGAATAGCCGTGGGCTATTCAGGGTGATGATCAAGGATTTGGTTTATTTTTTTTTCTCTTCTTTTTATTTATGTGCGCTGGGCCGATTTCGGGCGGTGTATAAGTAAATTTAACATCCAGTTAAAGGTTATACAAATTAGATGAAAGATTTATTGCCTCGTGCTTAGGGGTTGAAATCAGTAAACAGATGTGCCAAAGGGACTTCGGTCCCCCTCGAAGGTTATTTGTTACTTCTGACTTAATCAATTGAGTGAGGGTGAGGTGAGTATTGTTCATGAATCGCCTTGAACACGGTATACTATACGACTATACCGCAAGACAACCTTTTGCATTATTGAGAATCTACAGACGCAGATAAATGAAGTCAATCGCTTGCTAGCGAGCTACACGTGTATATGGGTTTCTCATGTCTATCCTGTCACAGTCAAATATTCATTTCGGCTATGAAACCTCACGAAGTGCCTAGGTACTTCTTTAATTAGCACACAACCATTTGGTCCTCATTGTCGCCATTGTAACGACTTTTTGACGTTCTTAAAAAGTGGGTTAAATTAGCGCAGTACTTTAGGAAGTATGTCTGGCAGTAGGTTAGGTAATGAAGCAGTATTTGGGTCTGACTCGTCTCCGACAGAAATACAAAAATAAATAGAGTGCAAGACAGGGACGCAAGAATCGAAAGTTAGTTGGAAGTAGTGCTCGCTATTGTACAACTATGTTTAGGGCTCTAATTTTAGGAAAAATTAGATACCTACTCCTTTAACAGCGTTTAAGGCGGCTCTCACACACTGAGGCGACCAGCAGTAATCAACTAGCAATATTTTTATCGCTTTTCAACATGCACGGTGTATCGCCAGCAATAAATATTGCCGCAACCGGCAACATTTTTCGTTCGGCCGATATTGAGTTGCTTTAATGTGAGACCCAATGTTGTCAGATTTTTTTTCAAAAAAAATGTATTTTCAACCAAAAAACTGTAACCTTCAAAAACGAAAAGATTTTTGTGCAATTACGTTTTTTATACCCTCCACAGGAAGGTATATTCACTTTGTCATTACATTTGTAACGCCAAGAAGGATTCACCGGAGACCCTATAAAGTATATATATTCTGAATCAGGATCACATTCTGAATCGATTTAGCCATGTCCGTCTGTCTGTCTGTCCGTCTGTCTGTCCGTCTGTCTGTCTGCTGTTGAAAACACGATAGCGTCCAAACGAATTGACTAAGGCGACTGAAATTTTGTGAGAGATTTTAATTTTACGGTTGTCAGGTTTGTTATAAAAATGGTCCATGTCGGTTGGTATTGAAAATGGGCTATGTCGGTCAAGTAGTTCTGGTACCTCCCATACAAAACCACTCTTAGACCCATGTGTCTCTCTATCTATTTAAATCACGATAGAGTCCAAACGAATCGACTAAGGCGACTGAAATTTTGTGAGAGATTTTAATTTTACGGTTGTCAGGTTTGTTATAAAAATGGTCCATGTCGGTAAAGTACTTCCGTTACTTTCCATACAAAGTCAATATTCGACCAATTTATCTCTCTAGCTGTTGGAAACACCATAGCGTCCAAACGAACCGACTTAAATGAATAAAATTTTGTGGGAGGACTTCTTTTTACCGTTGTCAGGTTGGTATTAAAAATTGTCTATGTCGGTCAAGTAGTTCTGGTACCTCCCATACAAAAACAATATTTGACACAGGCGTGTACCTGTACAGTACATACAGTGGAGAGTATCAAAGCATCGGCCAGGCCGATGATAACACTTTTACTTGTTTTTAATTTTATTAAACAAAAATAACACAAAACAATTCATATTAAATAAAATAACAAGCTTAAATACTACGATTTAAATCACATTTTAATTTATTTATTTAAGAAAAAACTTTAATTTGTACTAGGAGGTAATTTTAAAAACTGTAAGCTTGTCTAAAAATAAAAATATTGCAAGTTGCTTATTGCCATTAGGTCTGTTCTTTTCCACATCTATCTCAGTGAAGTAAAGTAAAGTAGGATTTTTAACACGCAATTACAACAACTATATAGAGTCTCGAAAGTGTCAAACAGTTCGTAGTTGTTGTAATTGCGTGTTAAAAATCTTACTTTACTTTACTTCACTGAGATAGGTGTGAAAAAAAAAACAGACCTATTGTGCTTTGTGTAATTAGGCGCTATTCTACGATACCCGGAGGCCCAGAGCTTAGCTTCAATGAGGGCCGAGGCCTGTGCTAATGTCACTAATACATACATACATACATACATTTTTGCCACAATTTTTTATAGATAGTAAAGGGTAGGCCAAATACAAGTTTCTTTTTAAAAATACAATAAAATGAACAAAATTAAATTTTTTACATGTATTATGGTTTTATTAGTAAGAGCAAACTTTCTCATTAATTATGGAACAGTCCAATTTTCCAAGACCTTGTTGATGTTTTCGGGCTGTAGCTCACGGATTGCTTGGATGATATTGGCCTTAAGTGCTTGAATCGTTTCGGTTTCGGTTGGCATAACTTCGGGCCTTCACGGTTCACCACAAAAAAAAGTCCGCAGCTTCGAGGCGGCCTATTGAAATCGCCAAGACGGCTGATAACATGATTTGGGAATTTGGTGCGAAAAAGATTGATTGTGACATGGGCTGTGTGGCATGGCGTGCCACAGCCTCATTTTAGAACAAAAATGGTCCAATGAGGCCACCACTCCATACAATCCGCAGCCACATTCTCTGCAACCCCCTGCTTTCTTTTTCTTTTAAATAGCTGAGTGCAATAATGTCCAAAAACTTTATTGCACTCTTGAAATTGCAATAAAGTCCAAAACGTGTTTTGAAAGTGCAATAATGTCCAAAATTGCGTTTTGGACCTTTTTGCATAAGACTTTATTTCATGGCACCGTTGTCCACCAGTCCCACGAACTTTTTGCACAAACTTGCGTACAGCAGGCGCGGTGGGTGCTTCATTTCGGCAAAATAATTCTTTTCAAAAAACGCGCTGTTTGGGCTACACAGCAGTCACTTTGGAAATAAGTTTTCAATATTTCTCAAGTGTGAAGCGACTCATTTCGTTCCGCAGAGGTATGATACTGACTTTCTGTCAAGATTTTGAGCGGGAAACAGCTGTCAGTGTCAAAATAACCTAAATGATTTGAAAAAAAAAACACAAGATGGCCCACCCTGTACATATTTAAAAAAAATTGAAAAAATGCTCTCTGGATCTAAGATGGATGAAAAGGGGTGGTATTTGCTAGAGGAAGTTTTAATTGGTTGCTTTTCGATTTGCATTGAAATTCAAAAGTATTGGGTCTCAATACTGCACGTAAACACGGAGTGAAATTTGAATAGTCATTCTTTGAGAAATATGTATAAAACACCTTTATTTTCACATTTTGAGAGTGATTCTTATTTAGAACTCTTAATATTATCTCAAATGATAGTTCACTTTTGTAGTAAGAATGGAATAGACTGTCTAAAGTGGCAGTCCTCTCGGTAAGAGGAACTTACGAAAAAGTTAAGGAACGCTTTTTTGTAGTAATCTACTATGAAAAATGACAGGTGTAATCAAAACACAAATGGAAATAGTCATTGACACGCGTATGCAAATACAAATTTGAAATCATCTTCAATTGTCAGCTTTTTTAATTCTTACTACAAGAAATTTGTTGAGTAAAAACTAATAAGATTCCTAGTAAAGGGGTAATATCAAAGGGGTCGGTAGTGCCCCAGCCAAGTTCTCTAGTAAAGGCATACACACCCTTTTTACCAATTAAGCTAAAAATTTCAAAGTTATAGCATTTACCAAGCTAATTAAAATGGTCAACCTCACGAAATTCCATCTCTGCAGCGGTAGTGGTTCTCAACATACACTTCAAAAATCACAAAAACCGTAACTGACTCACTCACTCACTTAGATGAAGATCACCAAAATTATGGAGCACTTCCGGCCGTGAAATCCATGAATCGTTAAATTCGGCACAATGCTATAGATCCTGTAGTGCATACACTGGGAAAAGCCGAAAACTTCTAATTTTCCATTTCACGTTTGAAAATCGGTTATTATTTATTTGGTCCACTTCCGATTTCCGTAGAGTGTTGAAATTTGGTAGAGCGGTAGCACTTGCAGTGTACAGAAAGGAGTAATATCAAAAATAGAAATGTTCCATTTAAGGGCCTGCAGTCTACCCACTTAAAATATGAAAAGAAATTAATCTACCTGCTGATGCTGAATGAAATTTTAATGATTCTTTATATGGATCGTGATTTGTGTTCGGCCGCTTAAAATTTGAAAACCTCCGACTCGATTGAGCTCAAATTTACAGATAATCTTAGGTATTGGCCGATGAAGATTGGTCAAAATTGGACAAAGGGGCGTGGCACCTACCACACAAAAAACATCAACGTATGGGGTGAATCTCGATAACGTTATAACTCGAAACACCCGCCCGATTTTCATGATTCTTTTTTTGTTTTGTTCGTATTTCTCTATAAAAGAAAGAAAGCCAAAGTGACGGTAGTCAGTGTTTACTGACATATCTATTAAAAAGAGAGACGTTTCAACGTTGTTTGTGAAATCTAATAAAAACAAACTTCGGAAAAAGTAGTTAAATCACACCAAAAACATAAATGTAAAAAATAGCCAAGTTATTTTATATAGAAAAAAAAAATTATGTGTGTAATTATGCAGCCACGAAAAGTAATGAGATCTAAATGTACGAAAAGTTCTTAGCTTAGGAAGGTTCAATGTTAAAAAAAAACTGGTATATTTACTAAGCAATTTTTTTCGTTTATAATTTCATTTCATAATTTGAAAACTTGACCAGTTTTCTCTTCCTCTAATGTCTAATGAATATTTCGTGCTAGAGCACTAGAACAAATGGTGATACTATGGGGTTTAACATGCCGGTAGTCATCTAGCGGCCAATGGCCGTTATATTCTCAAAATGTGTGAAATTCAAATTCAAATTAAAAAAAAAAATTTAAATGCTGAGAGCGGCAAATACACAGCGAAACACGAATTTGTACAAAACAAAACAATTTCTAATTGCAGTGAAAATTCATAATGAAAATGTCTAATGCCCAAAACACATGTGCAGAAATTCTGAATGCTTCACTGCATGCAGTACTGCAGATGAAACACATGTGCAGAATTCAATTTGCAGCGGTTGCTGTCAATGCGGGGAAAAATACGTGAGTGAAACACAGACGACAAATAATTCCCGTCTCTCTTTTCCTCGTATGCATCAGTAGGTGAATTTAAAAATCCGATGCTGCCAAGTCTATTTAATTTAATTCACTGCGTTGCAGTTTTTTAATTCACCACTATGCAGTGGATTTAGAAATAGAGACATGCTGCAGTGCTGCCGTGGCTGCAGAATTTACATTTGTTTCACCACATAAGAACATCCGTATTCTAATCCTGCTGCGCAGTGAATTCTGCACGTGTGTTTTGGGCATAAAGGTACACACAACATATATTTCTGATATCACTTTTTTATATCCGTATTATGTATCTCCCTGTTTTTTTCGTATTTTTAACTTTCTCGTATACGTAGATAGTAAGAGAAAGATATTGTTTTGGTACAAAATTTCGAACTCGAGATTTTGATATTACAATTCTGATATTACGATGGTAAGGGAACTCAAAAAAGTGGGTCTCGCAATTCTGTCCGTCCGTATGTCTGTCTGTCCCACCCCTAAGGAATCTAAACGCTTGTACGCTGATTTAAAAAAAAAAATATTTTTAAGGTACCTACTATTGTCATTCTTAACTTGATAGAAAACTCAGTTTTTCTCTAAAAAGACTGGGTCCTTTGATATCCACCCAAATCCCTATTAACAGTACTTTAAAAAAACTGCGCATATCTCAAAAACGCCATTTTCGATTATGATAAAAATCTAACTGGCAAGTAATGCTTAAGTCCATAGTACATAATACCATTTGCTCAGTTTTGAGCTAAACAGTGGCAAAACAGTGTTTGTTGAACCATGAATGCGTCCTTCGATTTCCACCCCAATCGCTAAAAATGGTACTTTAAGAACTGCTCATATCTAGAGGACTCCATTTTCGATTTGAATGAAAATGTAACTGCTAAGTAATGTTTAAATTCTGAAGAATACGTCGTACTCAGTATTTAGCAAAACAGTTTAGTAACAGTGGTTTTCAAAACCAAAGTTGTAACATTTGCCTGCATAATTTTACAAAAAACCGTTCTAACGATTTTGATCAAAATACATAATACAAATACAATATAAGTATTCTAAACATGATCACGTACTTAGTTTTTCTCAGAAAACTCGAATATAGCCGTTTTATAAATATTTCTCAAAGATGACCCAAATCCCGATCTGTATTCCCGCACCCGGTATATTTTTGCAAAGCCCAAAAAATTGGCAATATAATTTGAAATTCATCGCCTACTTGCCTCCTTCAAGTGTCAGTT
The DNA here is from genome assembly GCA_955612985.1 of Cheilosia scutellata. NCBI lineage: Eukaryota > Metazoa > Arthropoda > Insecta > Diptera > Syrphidae > Cheilosia > Cheilosia scutellata. The sequence goes on along the minus strand of OY015311.1, from coordinate 72,498,894 downwards.
TGGGGTGAACTTTTAAAATGAATCTGAGATTCTGCGAGATTCACAATTTTTTTGTTTGCAGTGGCTGACACTTTTTTTGTTTTTTTTTTCTACAGTATCAATTTTGCGAACATCCGACAAATATCCGACTTTCTATAACTTTCCTGGAAAAACATTTCAATTCAGCCGTTCGGATCGGATTCGGCATGAAATTGCAGGTCGCTTCCATTTGAGGCAAAATTAAAAAAAAAAACACACCAGGATTGGTTGTGAAGATAGGCATAGGGTGCCTTTACGGACCTGCTGACCTGTGCATGCGGAAAGAAATTCTCTGAGCTGTTTTTAGCCTAAATTATTCTTCTTTCGAAATGTAAGCCTTTTTCAAAAATGTTTAACAAAATTCTGGATAATCGGAAGTTGAACAAGAAACCACACTCCTAGTAGTCCAGTAGTTGCCGCAGGATAATTTTGGCTTTCGTTGTGGCCTTTTTGAACAGTATGCGCTATCCGTATATCTATGTCCTTACGATCTATAGTCTGGATCAGTATTTACCCGGTCCACAAGTAAGAAGGCATTTTTAGCTACACCAACTAAAAATACTTCTTAACATCGCGTACAAGATTTTATCTGCCATGTTGTGTAAACGTCAAATACAAAGCTCTCTATGTCAGCATCTAAGGAAACTGGCTATACTACATGTCTAGTTTTGACATCAAAGTCGGTAACGACCTAACCGACACTTGAGAGAATTGTGCGAAAGTGCGTAAAACATCGAAGAATCGGGCAGATTGCGAGTTGACGCTTGGTTCACCCCGAACTGTAGCGGTGACAAAGTAATTTTAAAATGCTCATTTCTATCTTCAGTAGAACCAGTCTCTAAAACGAGTGGTTGTGAGAAGCTAGGCCTAGGGTGCCTATACAGACCTGTTGCGTTTTTATTGTTAAAAGTTTTTATACCACAACTTCTTGCAAGCTTCGAGTAATTTTTCGCGTCTTAACATACAGATATATAGGCCCACTCACCAAAAAAATATCAATATAACAATAGATAATTTTGTATAGAAAATTTCGTCATTGTGAGTTCGTAAAATTGACAAACCAGTTCCCTATATTCTTGGCGAGGAAATAGGTTCTCAATTATCTTGCTTCAAATCACCCTGAAGGTATGCAACTATTTCTGATAAGAGAGTATAAAGTGGTCTATTTTGGTATGTACCCGCATTACATACACTGGTAAATGGCCCTGAAAGTAGTTTACTGGATCCTAGTAGCAGTTTCATGAACACATTTATACGAAAAAGGTTCCAACTTGAACTATAGAAATGGAGATGATGCTCCCAAGTCGCTCGCACACACCTACTGTGTTTATCAAAACTGTCAAGTAGACAGCTGTGGTTGTAATTTCGTGCTGAAGATTCTACTTTACTCATTTTCAAGTGAACATAAAATGTCCATTTTGAAAAAGGACCACAAAAACGCGATTGCTTTCCAACTTTGTAAGGATGAGAAAACTATTGTACAAACTATTGAGGGCGTGTTCGTGAGTAGATTTAAAAACACACCCAATGGAATTGGAGAGCCAGTCAAACTTGATAGCCTTGAAGTTAAATTCTTTACATTATTCAAATGCTTCCTGTAGGTCTTACATTTTTTTCCACGCAGTCACATTACCATATAGAAAGAGCCTTGTTCTATTTTGTGTGAAAAGTGAAAAACTATAAATTGCCCATTCTGCGTCATTGTATATACAATGTCCTTGCAAACATATTGTTCAATCGATTTTGCATTAAGCTAACCAATAAAAAAAAAGCCTAATAACTTCTGGCCCGAAAATTTCACAGCAAAGTTCGTCAGGATAATAAAAAAAAAAAAAAAAAAAAAGAAGCCACCCTCAAGCCTCAGACCTTTTTCGTCGTTTCCGGCCTGGTTGGCGCCATCAGTCTTGCTATACCCACCCATTTTTCAACAAACTCACACCGATTACACATTCTCCCACTATTTGCATCACCCCACGACCAACAACTCCCCTGACTTGCAGAGAAAAGGAAACAAAATCATTTCCCGAGAATATTTCCTCGATGAGTCGTCGTCGTCATCATTGTCGTCCAATGACATGATGACATGTGTCTATTCGCTCCTATCGGAAGAGTCTCTTTTGCACACAAACCAAAACCGGGGGCGTTGGATGAAAGCCTAGCTGGTTGACTCCGTGTTTGTGTCCAAACTTTTGTTGTTATTGACTACGGGACAAACAATGAAGCTCCATTGTACGCTAGAAAGTACAAGTACTACCCGGCTAACAAAATCCGAAACAAAGGATCGCGACTTTATTTGTTAGCTTGCTTCATAGTGTTGTTGTTGTTGTGTTGTTGTTGTTGCGGTTTCAGGATCCAATGTGGTTTTAGTCTTCTCTTCTTTTTTTTTTGCGTATACGACTTTGTGGGTGGTGGAGAATTTCTGGCACGAATACCACCTATTCCAAAACTTTATTGCCATCGTCGTCGTCGTCTCATCGACTGCTTACTCATCCTCATTGCCGGTCCTAGACATGTTGTACCTTATTGATTTATGTTCCACAGAAACGCAATTTAGGCAAGAGGTGAGGCGAGATAATAATTAAACAATATCCCAGCGGATGTAACATTCTTTCTCAAACTACCACCACCCTCTGTTTATGAATTCGTATAGAACCTGCAGTGTAGGTACGTGCGAGTCCTTCACATTGCATAAGTTTGTGCCAATCATGACTCTCTCTTAAATTAAATTATGTCAAATTACACAACGAAAATTGCCTCAGAAGGACACTGCGGCGTTTCAAACGAAAAGTCACAGCATCGATTTTTAATAAAAATTAATTAACATCCAGGACAATCGGAATAAAGTGCTGAACAGCTGATTGCATAATTCCTTTATGTCCCTGTGATACCTTTATAATTTGTGTACCTATTGTATGGTGTCCCTTAAGAATGGCTAGTGATATTTGCTAAAAAAAAATGAATAAGGAATACGTACGAGTAATAGGACAATGTTCTTGCTGACTTTGGTATTTCCTTAGATTAATATCAGTTTTTTTCTCCAGTGTCGTCCTTGCTACTACTGCGGCTATAACGACGGCGGTGGTTCTTTGTCACAATTGAGTTTATTCCTTTCACTTCTAATTAATCAATAATTTATTTATGTAACCACTTGCACTTATACACAAACACCTACATATGTACACACACCGGATTTACCTAACCAACGAAAAAAAAGGATCAAGAACGAAAGTTAGTCTTCAAAAACTTTTTTTTTTTTTTTGGTTCGTTTGCCGAGTGTTCTTTTCTAGAATTATATGAAACGTCGTCGTCGCCGTCCTCCGTGAGTAGTATTTTGCGACTTAATGACAATACCGACAAATGATGAGTAGAAAAACGTACATACGACAGGACAAAGAACAGAGAACAGCATATAATATATAGATGTATATATATACAGATGATATATATATAAATATATATGTGCTGTTGGAAATCACTTTAAAGCCTAATAGTCTGGCTTTTAATGCGAAAGAGATAAATTTATCACTGACAGTGAATGTATGGTAGGTATATATACTTTTTGTTCCCTTTGCTTGAAGAGCAGGAGTCCGCCCGCACTGTACTTCTTAGAACATTCGAACAACAACGACGGCAACGACAACGACAATGGCAACGGCAACGACAAGAGTGAAGTAACTAACTGACGTTTTATCCTGAAAGTGTCATAAAGTGGAAAAAACCGAGGAAATTCCCTTTTCGCTCCTTAATTGGAAAAATTTCCCCATATTTACAGTATTGTCTCTGATGGCATGCGCGTACTCTACTCTGTCTCTGACCCAAGGGAGGGATGGGGGATGATATGACTTTACCGATGCGATGGGTGGTGCAAAAAATTTCTTGTTTGTTCCTCTGTGCGAATTCACATGTAATTTAAGGATTCGACTTTAAATATTTCTTTATTTATGCTATGGCATTGTTTATAGCAGTAGAATGGATGCCTTTGGCAAGCATTGTGTATACCTACCCCATCCGTGTCAGTCAACCTCCGGCTAAATGAGGAAACGGGATCTCTTAACGATTAAGGGAAATTAAGTACTCGTTTGAGTTCTTTTTATTTATTTTTTTTTTAATTAAATTATTTGTTGTTATTAGTCTACTATGCCTGCATTCATCCGTTGGATTTCTGAAATTGAATCAAAATTACCAGGTATGTGGCAATTGCACCGCTTATCTGAAAGAAAGATTCGAGATATTATTTGGCTACTATATGGATGTGTCACATACAGATGTGAGGATTTCTCTGTCCACTCGACACAGGCCACAGGCGGAAAAGGTTGCCCTATCTGCGAGTAGTTGTTGCCAAAATTTTCGAATCTATAAATACAGAGAAAATTTGATGTAAATACAAAATCTTGGTCGTGTTAACTAATTTAATTCAATTTGGAGTGATTCATTGGGCGGGAGAATCAAAGTGAAAGCAGCCAACCATCCGAAACGGCCACACAGTTGGGGCATATCGGATTACAATTTCCAAAGGAGTTAAATTGACTGGAAAGTGTCGGATAAGGGTACTTAACTCTCGAAATCTGTATTTTTGAACCAGATATATTATAGGTGTGCGTATAAAGAGACGAAATCAATATTTAGTAATGGCTGGACATAATGTTGGCAATAAGATAGCGGTATCATAGAAAATAGCGTGCAAATTAATGTTGACAATTGGACTGGAAAAAATGTTACGTATACGCCATACCATCTTTTTGTTGCTTTTATTAATATGGTCGACAACTTTGAGCTGGCTGTAGAAATATGCTCACATGCTAAAGTAAAGGGAGATCCTCAATCTTTTGACGTCAAACTTGAAAACCAAATACTTCTTAACTTTAGAGCATAATGGCGTGAGTTGAGTATTGCAAAAATAGGATTGAGACTGATTGGCCTCAACTTGGTGCTGCAACTACACTTCAAATGTTAATTGTTGCCGGAAACCATACCGGGTATAGGTCTCGTTCAACCCGACTTTACTTGGTAAACTAATAAGTGCAAGTATTGAGCAATACGAAAATAGCATGCTCTGTCGAAAATGGTTGGCTGTATACGAATCTCAGCTGTCAAACATGAACCCATCAGAAGGACGATGTACGTTGACATGATTTAATTAATGGTGGCGTCAATAGTCATAATACCTTATATAAAGGATGTTTTTTTAGAGGTTTGGTTTTTAAACTGGCAACACTGTTTCTACAGATTGTCAATTTGACAGTTGAAAGTTGATATGTGTTTAGTACGTTTTACCATTTTACGATGAAGAGATTAACGCCAGAACAACGCTCGCAAATTGTGCAAACTTATTTTGAAAACTATGGTTCAGTTCGCCAAACTTATCGTGCGCTACGTCCATTTTGGGCGCAGTAGCGCAGTGGTTAGTGTGCTGGAGTACTGTGCGCGAGGGATCCCAGATTCGGAAAAACACAAAATTACATCTTAAGGTTTTTTCTACTGCGCCACCTCTCGCGATCGTCTGATAAACATCCGAGAGTATGACTGTCCTGAAAAAGCTTCGCAATTCAGCCGTTCGGACTCAGTATAAAATTGCAGGTCCCCTCCATTCGTCCCAAAAATAGAAACTCACACAAACGAATGGTTGCGAAAAGCTAGGCCTAGGGTGCCTACCTGCCTGTTGCGCCACCTATTTATTTATTTTTTACGTCCACTTTACGGTCGACATAATCGCCCACCTGAGCAAGTTATTAGCCATCGTTGCTGTCAATGGAGAGCGCTATAGAAAGATGATTTCTGACTTTTTCGTTCCTCAGTTGAATGACATTGACGTGACAGAGCTTTGGTTTCAACAAGATGGCGCAACATGCCATACGACGCGCGACACCAACAATTTATTGCGGGAAACATTTGCTGAGGACATAATATCACGTAATGGACCTATGAACTGGCCTCCATGATCCTGTGATCTCACACCTTTAGATTACTTTCTTTGGGGGTATATGTGAAGTCACTATTTTATGCCGATAAACCAGAGACTTTGGACGATTTGGAAGTCAACATTTGCAGTGTTATTGCTGATCTACGACCCCAGTTGCTCGATAAAGTTGTCGAAAATTTAACTTCAAGATTGCGCTTCATTCGAACTAGCCGTGGCGCACATATGCCCGAAATCATTTTTAAACAGTCATGGCATACAATTATCTATTAAAGAGATCTAATACCATAGACTTCAACATTAGATTCGAGTGTTTTATTTCATATTGGATTTGTATACCTCTAAAAAAAACACCCTTTATAAGATACATTGACATAGTTATGGATCTAGGGTTATAAAGGATAAAGACTAGTCAAGGTGCTCAAATAGAGGTGGTGCGTCGGGACAAACGTCAAAACAACAGATAAATATTTCCGAAAAACCGTGGAAACCTTTGTTTCGTATCTATAAACTTCCCAAAAACTCCAATGCAGTCAACAGTCATGACATCGACGCCTAAAGAAGCCATTAGAAACGCCGCCGCTGTTGAGGTTTTCACCAGACCACCCTCTCACAATAGCCCTGGTTTTATGAGGAGTATCGGAAAGGACACAAGGGTATTAGTCTTCTTAACACCGATCGTCTACAAGATTTTATCTGCCGTGTTTTGTAAAGACCTGAAGCCTTTCGTCAACAACGTGATCGCTGATCGGCAGAACGCTGAACGCAGCTTGATGTCACTGGCACTTTCGTGAGTATTCAGACGAAGGCGGCGAAGATGGGTTTGGCGGTCAATGAGGGCAAGACAAAGTATATGCTGTCAACAAGAAAGGACACCCAACACCGACGTCTCGGACAGAATGTCATATGTCTTTGAGGTGGTTAGGGACTTTGTCTACCTCGGTTCTATAAACTCTGATAATGGCAACATAGTGGAAACCAAACGAAGAGTTACACTTGCCAAACGCTGTTTCTTTGGCCTAAGACGGCAATTGATTAGTAAGGCCTTGTCAAGAAACTCAGAAAGGAGACTCTTTTTAAGCCGAAGCCGTGCGACTGAATTGAGATAAGTTTTCGCAGGACAATTGCTACACTTTTGGTTATTTGTCAGAACTTCGTGAGAGGTGTCTCAGTTGGGAAATCTTAAGATGGAATTTGTCCTTTCCCGGAGGTTAGACGTGAGACCTTTCCCCAACTAACTACTGAGCTCTTTCTAACCAGCGCCAGCGGTCGAAAAAGCGGATCAACCACAAAGATGGACATGTATAGTGAATGGACAATGACGTTCAGACCAGATGGGTCTTCGATTCCAAACCGCAGGGATGATTTGTAACGCACACAAGAGATCCTCACCTCAATCTACTTGAAATGCGCAACTCGAGGCAGTGAGTTTAATTGGAGAGGCTTCATATATCGCGACCAAAGTAATAAAGTATGTGAAGTTACTGTAAATTTATCACAACTAATCAACTTACACTTTCTGTTAACACATCATCGTGGGGATACCGATTTATCTGACAGAGTAGCAAAATGGTTTGTCGCGCCTGAAATGAAAGAATATTTAAAGCTGAACATAAATACAGACATTCGTTAAGCACCTACCTCCATAGAAGTCAAATGGCAAGGCTCTACCACCATCAATAGTCGAGCTGCATGGAAAATGATCCACAACACCTGCAGCCAGGAGTAGACACTATTTTTATTGCTTAAAAACTCCAAAAATAGAAAATAAGCCGTTGCCACGAGGTGAAGTAGGCATGAAACGAGTATGAATAAAACTGCAAGGCCATAGGCCCTTAAAAAGAAAAAAATAGGTCATATGTCTAATGCAAGAACTTAAATAAAATATCGGTCTTACTCTGAAATCCTTTGAACGCATATAGATAGTGATTCATGGATCCCAGATAATCGTTCAATAATGTTGCTGTTAGTGGCTGTAATAATTGCACATCTATAATGTACTTTAAATCATCTTAAACTGCTTCTACTTACTGGTGCTGGTCTGCGCGTCTGTAAAAGGTTTCTTCAATGTGCCCGATGTATCGTTTAGATCCATACTAACCGTTTTTACAGTTGCTACCTTCTTATAGTATGTTGGAGCTTTTTTCACTGACTTGTCATCTAAAGAAGTATGGTTTGAAATGCAATTTGAAATACACGTCTGACAATCTGTACCAGTTAGGAATAACTTCTTCAGTGTTAGATTCAATCTTCTATATCGTCTGCCTACTCCGAAAGTAGTGTGAGCAATACTGATTTGTAAGCCAATTAGCATATAGTACAAGCTGTAGAATGGTATGTACCATTGAACGTTCATTTCTGTCAAAAATTAAATACATACAAAAAATTAATATATACATAAAAGATCCCTTACCAGCATTTTCTTCATCAATTTTCATATCCCCAGCCACTCGTATCCATGTCCAAATATCAAGGCCTTTATAAAAATCACCTTAAGTGGATTTATTTGTTTTAAATAAAACCTACTAACTCACCTAATAGCACAGAAATGAACAACAACGATAAGAATGCCATAACGTATGCCCTCACTTGCTCCCTTCGAGGGCTAACGAAGGAATGTAGAATTTCATCGACCTTAGCGAGATAACCGTTTAAAGGAAGTTTTTAAATATAAGGTCTAGAAATGTTACCTGATGCAATCGCTTGTTGAGTTCTTGAGTTGATTTTAGTCCAACTAATCCACAAATGACCCCAGAAGTGGTTGACAAAACCACAACAGATACATCAAGGGCTGTGACTACTTTCGAGGTTGCCGATTTCATTCTAAAAGATGCGCTTTAGATGTGGCAGTTTCCAAAGAAAATAGGGAAATATAGGAATATACAGAGGTAGAGAGAAAAAAAAGACAGTGATGATAGATAGAAGTTAAAAGAAAAAAATAGAAAAATCGAAAAATGGATTCGGTCTGCATTAAAAATGTTGTTTCTTACCTGTAAACTTATAACCAGTTTTTAACTTTTTCGTATAAGTAGTAAAAGAAAGATATGGTTTTTACTGGTCAAAATCAAAAGAGATCTTCAAGCTGATGTAGTTATCGTCAGTGAACAGTATAAAAACAAAGAGGGACCATACATTGCGGACACCTTATAGAAACTACTGCTATATGGATCCCAGACGCAAGTAAATTCGCCATCAAAAGTCAAGGGGCACAAAGAGGCTTTGTATGGGTGAAATGGGATGGACTTACATTAATCAGCACACACCTCAGCCCAAACAATAGGATGGACGAGTTCCGATAAAAATTAGAAAACTTGGAGGACTTTGTGTGTGATGTCGCGAGAACTGGAAACTGGAGAGTCATCGAGGACTACACTAGCAGCGACCATCAATACATCGTCTTTGACCTAGAAAGTAACCAACCAGCTCCAAATCGGAATCAAATACGAACTCCGAGGCTTCTCACTTCAGTGGTAGAAGACGGATAAGGGGCCGTACTCGAAGTGGAGGGATCGGCGGAAAAAAAGCTGAAGCCATGATGCAACTAACGCTTCTACGCCACGAAAAAAACGTCGCCTATCGAAACAAGGACGCAGTGTATTGGTGGACGGAGGATATAGCGACGCTTCGCAGAATATGCCTACATCTTAGACGCAACAATTGTTAGGCCCCCTGACACCACATTGGCCCAACGAGAGGAAATACCGCCCTTTAGTGAAGAAGAGCTGTGTTCAGCAGTGAAAACCCTACAAAACAGAAGAGCCCCTGGACTCGATGGGATACCATCAGAAGTGCTAAAGGCGATCGCCAACTCATGTCCCCAATTATTACTGAATATGTTCAATAGTTGCCTGGAATAAGGAGTCTACCCCAGAAATTGGAAGAAACAACGCCTAGTGCTGATTAGTAAGGTAAAGGAGACCCATATTCTGCATCAGCGTGCAGACCTCTATGTATGCTGGGCACTTTAGGGAAACTTTTGAAGAAAATGCTGAGTCCGCGACTCGCAGCTGCAGTACAGAGAGGAAGACACCTCTCGGAAAGGCAGTACGGTTTCAGAAAAGGCCGCTCTACGATCGGAGCGATCGAAGAAGTAGTAAAGGCCACCCAATTCGCCCAAAGGGAAAGCAACTATTTAAGGAAGATCGTACTTCTGGCAACTCTGGACGTCAGGAACGCCTTTAACTCAGCGCAGGTGGAGTGACATTATGAACGCCCTTGAAAACACTTTCAACCTCCTAGCCTATCTCTTACGGATGATGAAAGACTACCTCAGGGACCGGGAGTTGATCTATGAGACCACAGAAGGCCAAAGATGAATCCAAGTAACCTCAGGAGCAGTAACCATCACTCTAGACAACATAGCCGAAAAGATGCTAACCAGTGATCAGAACTGGAACAAAATCTGCGCTTACGCCCAACGCATTCTCAGAAGAAAGAAAAGAGAAGAAGAGCAATCCTGCGAGACAGATTGAGCCCGAAAGGGCGTATAAATACAGCCCCCTGAAGTAATGCGAACAGGGGTCCCGGGGTGGGTCAGAAACCGAAGGGGCAGGAGGAGTTTTAGTCTACGTAAACCTTGTGTAAATGGTGTATAGTTTTAGTCTACGTAAACCTTGTGTAAATGGTGTATAAATGGGAGTGGGACACTCGGGGATAGATTAGATTAGATTAGATTAGATTCTTTATTCCATGAAATATATGTACAATAGTTTGTGTTTGAGACCATGAGCATGGCACAAATAGCCGTCTGCCGGAAATGACATTTCATAGGTATTAAAGAATTATTACATAAAGTTAAATTGAAAAAGGAAAATTGAAAAAAGAAAGAAATACTTATTTACAACGCAAGATTTTGGGTTAAGCATAAAAGATAAATTCGTTAAGTCTTTAACAATTAGTCTACAAAAAAAGATGAACAAAAGAAAAAAAAGAAAAAAATATATTTATATAAAATAAAACAAAAAATAAATGCAATTTGTACATCAGTATATAAGTATAAAACTAGATTAAAGGAATGGAATGGATAAGTGAGCGGTCTAAAACAATTTTGATGATTTGCAACATAAAGATTTATAATTTTGAAGTGATTTAAAACACAAACAAGTAAAAGTGTTATCATCGGCCTGGCCGATGCTTTGATACCCTCCACTGCATAAAAGTCATGCAAAATGTTCGCCATGCCATATTGGCTTGGTATAGGAGGTACCAGAACTACTTGACCGACATAGACAATTTTCAATACCAACCTGACGACGGTAAAAAGAAGTCCTCTCACAAGATTTCATTCGCCTAGATCGATTCGTTTGGACGCTATCGTGCTTTCAACAGACAGAGAGACACATGGGTCTAATAGTGGTTTTGTATGGGAGGTACCAGAACTACTTGACCGACATAGCCCATTTTCAAAACCAACCTGACGACCATAAAAAGAAGTCCTCTCACAAAATTTCATTCGCTTAGATCGATTCGTTTGGACGCTATCGTGTTTTCAAGAGAGAGAGACACATGGGCCAAAGATTGTTTTTGTATGGGAGGTACCAGAACTACTTGACCGACATAGACCATTTTCAATACCAACCTGAGAACGGTAAAAAGAAGTTGTTTTACAAAATTTCATTTGCCTAGGTCGATTCAGACAGACAGACAGACAGACAGACAGACAGACAGACAGACGGACAGACAGACAGACGGATATGGCTAAATCGATTTAGAATGTGATCCTGATTCAGAATATATATACTTTATAGGGTCTCCGGTGAATCCTTCTTGGCGTTACAAATGTAATGACAAAGTGAATATACCTTCCTGTGGAGGGTATAAAAATACTCTCTAACAGGGGCACTTCAAGCCATGCTTCACATTCTTCCCATCGACATAAATGGCCATTCGACAAGTCGCGAGTACGATATTGCTGATGAAAGACAACTGTCAAATTTCTCATATTCAGCACAATAAAATCGAAGGCAGTGTAAGATTGCCGGATATCTATTAACGAGATTGCCAAATCCAGTTTGACGTCACTTTTTGCTGGGGTGCAGGTCTTTGCGATGCCCCAGAGAATTATGATATGAAGCTCACAAATTGACTAGATGAGGTGCGGCGTCTAAGTCGTTTTGCTAAATATCCAATTGTTTCAATGGGACTCCACTAACATGCAGAGTGCATTGAACAAGTGTTCTGGAGAGATGTCCATCACTTCAGATTTGCTTAAGTTTACTTTCACCTCAGCTCCAACACAAACGGCTACAAACCGATCGAGTGCGCGTTGAAGTTCAGACTGAGAGGACCCAAGGATGACCAAGTCAACAGCGAAGAGCACATGACTTATCCTCAGATCTCCCAATTTGTAGCATCCATTCCATATAAGTAATGAAAAGGACAGCACACAAAACGCACGAAAGGTATTGATTTAACGCCGTTTACCCGTGCACTCAAGAGAGAACCGTCAATATTTCGTATTTTACAAAAAAAAAAAAATTGTATTATAAATTACGTGAAATTCACGGATTTTCAAAATATTGGAAAGAGTATTTCTCATTGAAAGAAACCCTATTGCATTAAACAACCCAAAACAAAACAAAAAATTGTATATTTTCGGGGGATTTTTTACGTCTTCAAAATATTATTTTAGGGTTTCAAACATAAGCAAAAGTCGTTCTACTGCCGGGTGAAGTGAAAACCATCTCCGTTTTGAATGGTATTAAAGTGACTGGTATTCTATATTCATTGTCGAGCAATTCAGCAAAATATTTTACATTTCTAAAGTGATAACATCGACTTCAAAAGGTAAGATCGCATTAGATATTGAGTACTGTGGTGGACATACAACACTAGTCATTTTTCAGTGTTTTTGAACCTTCTTTTGTCGATTACCAAACTTAGTATGTTGCAAAATTCAGCAGCAACAAGTTACGATTCGAAATCAAGTGGGAATAAAATTGACACTTTCAAGCTTTGCCAATTTCGAATTTCCTTTTCTCTTGACGATGAAAAAATGAAAAAACCCGGACAACCTAAAAAAAACTATCCCAAAAAGCACCAATTTTGCAAAACTAAATTTTGCTTCAGCGTTGAGGAGTATGACAGAATTAAAGTTCGGTTCGGTTCGGTTTAGGCTGATATACAGAAATGAAGTAATTTTAAAAAAAGCAATTCGCCAAAATCTATATATATAAAAATGAATTGCTGTTCGTTAGTCTCGCTAAAACTCGAGAACGGCTGGACCGATTTGGCTAATTTTGGTCTTTAATTATTTGTGGATGTCCAGAGAAGGTTTTAAAGGTGAAAAATTGGACAAAGGGGCGTGGCACCGCCCATACATTCAAATTCGTATATCTCGAAAACCACCAAATCGATTGAGCTCAAACTTACCGATATTCTTAGGTATTGAGGGCTCCTCTGAAGATTGGTCAAAATTGGACAAAGGGGCGTGGCACCGCCCATATACAAATCATTCCAAATCTTATACCTCCTATATTGGTACAAAAAAAAATCTTCTATGGGGTGAAATTCCATGACGTTATAATCTCGATAACCGCTGGGCCGATTTTCAACATTTTTTTTTATATTTTGTTTGTATTGCTGTATTTCAGGTATAGGCAGAAAGAAAATTCCACCAAATCGATTTATTCTCATTTCTCATATTTTACGAAAGAACATTATTATCTTAGACCTAAGCAATACAATTCCTGGGCACGGGCAAAGCCGGGCGGGTACAGCTAGTACGAGCCCAAACGCAAAATAGTTGGTCTACCGAAGATAAAATAAAAGCATGTGCTGAATCTTGAATTCTTCCCAACTAGACCACAATTTTTTGTTGATTATATAAAGATTTATTTATTCTTAATAGATAAAGGTGATAAAAAGAAGGCGACTTCATTGAAATAATGTTATGGAGTGAGCTTATAAAACTAAATAACTTATTGAAGACTTTTTACGACGCAAAATAGTTAGTCTACCAGTCTTTATTTTCATTTTACCACTGTATTACTGCACCTCTGGTATTGATAACAGCTTCTAAGCGCCGTAGCATAGTGTCAACTAATTTTTGACACTCTTAAGAGCCGAAAGTTTCCCAGATATTTGTTATCTTGGCCTTTAATTTTGGAAGTGTCCGAGCTGGTTCTTGTCGCAGTTTTTGCTTCATTTTATGCCAAACGGTTTCGATTGGTGAAAGGTCAGGGCTGCTGGAAGGCCATTATACTAAAGGAATTCCTTCAGCAGTTAACCACGCTATTGTCGATCTAGCAGTATGGCAAGAAGCACCGTCCTGTTGGGAAATATAGTCTCCCTCACTTGGTTGAAGACGAGTTATTGATGAAAGAAGCTCTTCTTCTAAAATGTTTTGGTACTTGGCAGCATTGACCAGTCCATTGACAAAATGTAAATTGTCCATGCCACGCCCAGACGTGCATCCCCATATACCATTAGAGGTGCTGGGAACTTGACTGTTGCTTCAGGCAGTCTTTGTGAAAGGCTTATTTTGAATTTCTTACCATACGTATGCGTTCGTCACCAACGCAGACTTCGGATCTGGACTAATCACTCCAAATAACAGACCGCCATTGACTTAAAGTCCAGTTTTTGCGTTGTTTGGTCCACTCAAGTCGTTTTTTTTTTTTCTGCTTAGGTATCAAAAGTAGTTTTTCTTTTGCCTGTGTTTTAATGAATTGAGAAGCTTTATGTTTTGTAAAATTCAAAAAACCTTATAAAATTTATATCCCATTTTTTTCATCGTCCGCTTACGAGGGTCGATCGAAATGATTTTTTTTTTTTTAATTTGTTCTCTCCATTGGACAGTTATTGCTGCAGCAGTTTTGCGCTGATTTTCTTTTATTATTTTCTTTAAAACCCGGCAATAACGAGGTATTGCTATCGGTGGACGCGCAGTTTTCTTACTTGTCTTAACATTTTCCAATTTTTTGAATTTTGTAATAATGTTCTGCACTGATGAGCGTTCTGAGCAATTTTATAACTCGACAATCCCGTTTTAAATGCCTTAATTATCGATTCTTTTAGGACTCTTACGTATGCAACGCCACTCGCCATGGTGAACATGAAACTGATGCCTACTTGCATAAAAACAGAGATCATTCAACAGCAAATAGGGTTTATGCCATTTTTTTCATAACGGTTCACCAAAACACTATTTAAATAGTAATAGACCAAGAATTTTGCATTCAAAAGACAGTAGACCAACTCTTATGCACCTATCTTTGTTTGAGATAATAGAGAAAATCGTTACGGTGGTTTTTTTAAATTTTGTTTCATTTGGCCTAATTTACTAAGAACAATTACTGTATTACATGACACACATTTTTAAATAAATAACTATGTACAACCACAATAAATTTAAGTATGAAAAAAGATTAATCTGTTTATTCAAAAATAGACCAACTATTTTGCGTTTGGGTCGTAGTATACGAGTATAAAAAAACGTATAACAAGTAAAAGCGTTATCATCCGCCTGGCCGACGCTTTAATGCCCTCAACTGGTTACAAAATGTTAGACATGTAAGTGAATACGTACATCACACATGAGTCTAATATTGGTTTTGTATGGGAGGTATCAGAATTATTCGACTGATATAGCCCACTTTCAATACCTGTCCAAGTCCATGGTAAAAAGAAGTCTTCTCACAAAGTTTCATTCACCTAGGTTGATTCCTTTGGACGCTATCGTGTTCTCAACAGACAGACAGCCGAACATGGCTAAATTGTTTCAGAATTTGATCCTGATTCAGAAGCTTTTCGATGTTAAGTGTTTTTTCTTTCGACTTGTCAACTTTAATTTGTTCACCATTAATTCCTATAGTGTTGTTTTCGAGTTGCCTATACACTTTTTAGCCCAGCTTAACTTATTAAGTACAATAATTGTTACTTCACTTTCTTTTTGAGTTCGATATAAATAAAAGAATTTAAGGTACTTCGAAATTGTGACAAATTGTGCAATTATTTTTTTTTATTGTTGTAACTTACAATCTATATGTGTTTTTTCGTTTTAATCTTGCTTAAAGAGTGTTTGCTTATAATCAATTTCCATGAGAGATAAATTTAAATGTATTCTAAAACACTTACCGCACTGGAATTTTAGAGTTGGCGTCAAACAAAAGTCCTCGGTATGTTAAACATACTGTGGAAAAAGAAAATCTAACATTATTCCGAAGATAACTAAATAACTTTCCATCTTACTCATTATTAAAATCATTGCTAAACTATAAAATGCAAAGGGAATACTTCTGCGGATTTCGATTTTTCCCTTTGAATTCTTTCTCAAGGCATATGGTGCTAATGCCAAGATCTTGCTTATATAAAACATTCCAATAGTCGACTCACTAATCTCCATTTTAAACTATTTAAAACTATTTATTTTATAGACCAAAATTCAGAACCGATGTCACTCCATACAAGGCAACTATACGAAATAGAATGCCAATTTGCAATTTTTTGCATGAAATCTTGAGTGTACAACTTATTGACACAATTTGTATTTGAAAACCATCATCAAAGTTCAACAATTTAATTGTTATCGCTGCCGTACAGCCCCTAATTATATGTACCGGTAAATCACACATTATTTAGCTTTTGTGCATGGCGCCCAACGAGGGACGTGCACTGCTCCAAGTGACAAGTAATGTTTGCACACTTGCTTGTTGTAAAAGTGTCTACATCCGAGTCTGTAAATCAACTCGTGCCATTAGCAAACTGGAAAGCGTAAACAAACTCATTATTACCTTTAATCAAATACACAGCACGAAGTGAGGGTGGATTCTGGTAAGTCTGCATGCCACCATGGGAAACCCTTTTCCGGGCCGCTATAAATCATATCGAGAGAATCTGGTGTTGTCCAAAAGGGGTTTTTGCAGAGGTTTTTTTTTCTATTTATTTTGCTTTGAATGGTTTATTAAGGCTAATGGAAATTTTTGTTGGCAAGTAAAGGTTATTTTAACTGCCAAGGAACCAATTATTATTTTGTTGAAATTATTTCAACGTGAAATGGTGTTGACAAAAAAGATAGACTAGTCAATTAAATATAGTACAAGTTATTGGCAAGAATTCAGTTGAGTTGGAATTTTGTTACTGTTGAAACAATATGTTTGGAATAGCATGTGAAGGTATTGTCATGGACAAGGTAGCGGAGTAACCATAGAGCGTAGCGATTTCTTTGTTATTTGTTGCAGGAAAACTGACCTGCACCAACTATAATTCATTGCTGACGACAGAGCCATCAATAACCATAAACAAAAAAATACTGCCCGTTAGCTAATCCACTCCCACGACTCCCAGATATTTATTGGAATGGAAAAGGTCTTCCCAAACGCGAAAAGTTGAAATATCTTAGATCTATGAACTATGATCAATAGCAAAGCATGTAATGACGACACTAATCATCGGGTGAACGTAATGTGGATGAATTGAACTCAGCTGGCTTCTGGGACTGTAGTCGTCCAAAAGACTCCAGCATGGCCCAGCAGTGAGTCCAAATTCGGAATTGAGCTATACGACTTGAATGACCCACTTTTTAGGCCGACCGTGTGTCGTCATCGGAACGCCCGGCTTGTCTTCAGCCAAAGAAATTAAGGCCCTCATACTTAACCACTGGTGTATATAATCAAAAAAAAAATTCCCCCCGAAACGAGTTGACGTTTATATTAAATTTGGGGGTAAATATCTATTTTGTGTTTGTTGATTTAATTCTTAAAATATATGATACCAATTTGTAAATATGAATTTAGATTATGATTTAGATTTTGCAAGAGACTGTGAATAATGACGAATTGTTTAGTGGTGTAGTTTTACGTCGTTTTAACTAAAGTTAGGCGTCCTTTGGCCATCCATTTTGAAATTCAAATAAATTATCAAATTATGTTGTAGAAGACATTTTCTTTTAAGTGCTGCCAAGTTTGTTGTACCATTTGACTTTAGTATTTTGAATATTACTGTGAAACGCATAATATACACGAGTGACACTTATCTGGTCGTTTCCACTCAAACTCAAACTATGGCCCAGGGACATAAGTCCGCGTGACATAAGTCCATTATGGGCTTATGTCCCACTTCGGTGGGAGAGAAAAAAAATATGAGAAAAAGGAAATTCGGCTCTGACACTTTTCACTGCAAATCGGAATTAGTATTTTAGTAAATTAAAAAAAAATTGATTATTTGTTTTTTGCTGAATTGGGAATACCTATACCTATATAAATTTTGGAGACCTTCTTTCATTTTCATAATTCATTCAAGATGATGCATATCACCCAAGACATCACAAAAATACCGTTATTACGGTGGCTTTCCTTTTCTCTCATGGACTTATCTCCCTGCGCCTCAAACTATACTGTAAAACGGGGCATTAGAGTTGCGAACGGGCCACTGCCCACTGCCCACTTTATTGCCGCAGTTTTAAAAATTTTAAACGAGCTATGGTTTCTGTCGACATGTTATGATGTAGTTATAAGAAAACATTAAATAAAGGCTGAATTTGCGCAGTAAATAGAATTTCTAACTGACCCGGCGAACTTCGTTCCGCCCAAATTCGATAAAGTAATGAAAATAATAATTCCGAGCATGCACATCCTGCTTCATGTAATTCGGTCATTTGAAATTCTTTACTCAAAATACAATAGAATTATGTAACTGAAGTATAACAATGTCAATGTGTTTCAATCAAACCGCAATGATTGACGTGTCTGCCAACCTTCCGCTTTTCACTGAACTGCTTTATGGTACACAAAATTTTTCGTTCTACACCCCGGAGCGTACACGTACAAAGCGGGAGGTTTGATGACATGTTACACCCCACATACAATTAACCATGTAAGAAACATGGGAAATCAAGATTGTCCCCACAAACTTCCAGCGATTGTCCTTCCGACTTATTAATTGTCATACCGAAAGGGAGTCCCACGGGAAGACGCTTGAATCATAACAGATGCATTGTGTAAGTTTCAGCTTAATCAACCGATTACTTTTCGGTAAAAAGCGTTTGCAATGTTTTTTTTGTATGGGAGGTGCCACGCCCATTTGTCCAGTTAAGAGCAAACTTCATAGAAAGGCCTTTCTGTCAGTAACAAAAAAATACAATTTGAGCTTAATTGGTTCGGTAGTTTTCGAGATATACGATTTTTAATGTTATTTTTTGTATTGGAGGTGTCACGCCCTTTGTCCAATTTTGTTTGTTTGCCTATGGTCCTTCCTTAGACCAAATGAATGCATTAAGCTCAAAATGGTGAAAACCGAACGATTCCTTCTCGAGTTATGAGTGCACACACGGACGGGAGTCCTTTTTATGACGTATATAAGATATTCCTCTTAAAATGGAATTGATGATTAAAATTTCATTGAGAGCAGAATTAAAATAATTTTGTAGAAGGTATAGGAAAGAAAAGAATTGATCGGACAGACGAAGAAACATCTCACCCACTGAAGAGTTTTTTCCACGTAAATATTACGTAAAAGAAAAATATAAAAATAGTACGTATACGCCCGGCTCCATGAAATTAGGCCCCAATGATAAAAGGCCCCAAAAATAAATGAAAAAAGGCCCCAAAAATTTATATAGTAAGCAACAACAACGTTTTGTAGTAGGATTGGGGTGATTTTTCATTTTTTTGGGGCCTTTTTTCATTAATAATTTGGGGTAAAATTTCATTTTTTTTTGTGCAATTATGCCCCAAATTAAAATCGATTCTAAATATTGAGGCCTTTGTAAGAAATATCACCCTAAAAAAATGAAAAATTGCCCCAAAAGAATGAAAAACGCGAAAAATATGTTAAAATCGATTCTAAATATTGGGATCTTCTTAAGAAATATCACCCCAAAAGAATGATATATACCCCAAACATAATGAAAACCATGAATTACAACAAATATTCAAGAAAAGGTAAAAACCTCTTTGTAACTGTTTGTAAAGCTTAAATTTTAGCTTTAGAAAATTTGAGAAAATAAAAGTTGAAAATTCGCGCGAATATTAAATTTAAAAGTTATTTCAAACACTGAGGTGGCATCAGTCGTCTAAGATGGCTGGGACATCTAGAGCGAATGGACACCAACGCTCCGGCATGAAGTGTCTTCGATTCTAACCAGGAGGGACAATGCAGTAGAGGAACACCTCGCCTTAGGTGATGGGCACAAGTGGAAGGGGACCTCAACCAAGTTGAAATGCGCAACTGGATGGAGGCGAATAGCCAAAGATCGGGTTAAATGGAGAGGCGTGTTGGTTGAGGCCCAGGTCCTCCCCGGACTGTAGCGCCATCTAAGTAAGTAAGTAAGGAAAAACTGACTTTAAGCTTTAGAAAATTTGAGAAAATTAAATTTTCGAATTTTGGGCTTTAAGCTTTAGAAAATTTGAGAAAATAAAAGTTCAAAATTCGCGCGAATTTTTAACTTTTATTTTCTCAAATTTTCTAAAGCTAAAACTAAAAGTTATTTCAAAAACTGAGAAGGCTTTAAGCTTTAGAAAATCTGAGAAAATAAAAGTTCAAAATTCGCGCGAATAAAACTAAAAGTTATTTCAAAAATTGAGAAGGCTTTAAGCTTTAGAAAATCTGAGAAAATAAAAGTTCAAAATTCGCGCGAATTTTCTAAAGCTAAAATAAAAGTTATTTCAAAAACCGAGCTGGCTTTTCTACAGCTTAAATTGAAAGCTATTTCTAAATCTGAACAGGTTTTAAGCTATAACAAAATTAAGAAAATACAAGTTAGGAATTCGCGCGCACTTTCGTCAATAAACTGATCGATGTGTACCTACTCACAAATTCAATTGTCAGTAAGTTATTTACTCCTTGAAAGCTGTAACGTCCTGCCCTTGTAACAACGGTATAATTCGCGTTTCTTCTAGTAGATTTTTGTTTTGATACCAAAATAAGAAAATGAAAAATGCCCCAAATGATCTTCAAACAATTTCCATTAAATGAAAAATCACCCCAATAAAATGCAAAAAGGCCCCAAAACAACGCAAAAAGGCCCCAAAACAATGACAATTTCATAATACGTTTTGTTTTTGTTTGCCAATTATTATTTTGGGGCAATTTTTCATTTGTTTGGGGCAATTTTTCATAAATGAAATGGGGCCATTTTTCATTATGAAATATTGCCCCAATTGTTGGGGCCTTTTTTCATTTATTTTTTGAGCCTTTTTTCATTGGGGCTTAATTTCATGGAGCCTATACGCCCTAGTAATATACATTTTCGTTTGGTTTTATCATCAGTAGAAATGCTGTATAGTGTTTACGATGCTTGTAGCTTTGAAAAAAAGAAGGGAATTACTTACTTACTTAGGTGGTGCTACTCTCCGGGGTGGACCTGGGCCTCAACCAACACACCTCTGGAGTTAGCCCTTTAGTTGACTAACCGCCTTCAGTTGCGCACTCCAAGTTGGTTTAGGTCCCCTTCCTCTTCCGCGCGCCACCTCAGGCGAGGTCTTCCTGCGTTGTTCCTCCGTATTGGAATCAAGAGTTTTCGGACCGGAGCGTTGGTGTCCATTCGTTCTACATGTCCTTGCCATCTTAGTCGACTGAAACGTACTTTTCTGACCATGTCGGAGTCAATATATAGTTCGCTGTTAAATCTGCTCCTCCAAAGCCCGTCAACGCCGAAAGTCACTCGAAGAATTTTGTGTTTGAAACGACAAGAAGATCTTCATCCGCCTTTGATAACGTTCATCGTTCTGCGCCATAGAGCAGGGCTGGGATGATGAGGGTATATATCTCCCTTGACAAGGCATTACTAGTCAATTGCCTTCTGAGGCCAATGAACAATTTGAATTCTGCTGTGGTGTCATTATCAGAGTTTACAGCGGAGACGAAGTAGACAAAGTCCCTAACAACCTGAAAGTTGTAGCTGTCTATGGGGACGTTCTGTCATATTCGTCGATGTTGTGTGTCCTCTCTTGTTGAATGCATGTATTCTGGTTTGCCCTAATTTACCACTAAACCGATTTTTGACACTTCTGTGCTAATAATGGTCGCTGCTTACTGACAGTTTGAGTTTGACAGGGATCCTAAAACTAGACAGGAGATGGGACTACTTCAATTCTAGGCCATTTTAACTTGTTGTCAATAGTCTTGGGTTTATGATTCAGTCACTGTTAGAAATTAAACATCCCTAAACTTTCCAGAATTCATTTGCATATACAAAGTTCGTCTTGTATTCACCATTCGTCTTACTCACATTCAAGGCTGGGTATTGAATTTTCTTAAAAGGCTCGATTGTGTTTGAGCAAGTTATTGAAGAAGTTGGGCAACTTTTTGTCATAGCACTTTCATCTCTAGAATGATCTTAAAGGCCTGCGTAATTGATAGCTCGTAATTTGTAAAGCAAAACACTTTCATCAAAAACATTTAATTATCTTAATAATTTCTACTTAAGCAACAAACAAAAAATATCTCATCTGTGTTTTAACCGCATCTATCGTCGGCCATCTTATTAATGTGTACATCGTCATCATCGCTGCCGCCATCATTGTAATCAAATGACATAAATGGTGAGCCCAAATTCGATTGAATTCTCTCTAACAAATCTGTGGCGACCATTGCAAACTGTTCCCATATGGGATCTGGATTGGCTCCTCGAAATAGCCTGTTATCGTCTAGGGACTCAGCGAGAGTGTCTGACAATTCATCAGTTTTTTCTTCACCCAACACGTTGATCACGTTGCTTGTATCTATGAGTAGATTCCAGAAGGCTTGACAAATAATTCCAGCTACCAGCCAATCCTCCTGATGGAGAAACCTTCTAAGCATTTCCCCCAAAATCAGTTGCCCTTTGAGCTCCAAAAATGGCACTCGATTCTCCCAGTCTCCCAAAAGATTTACCAGCACTCCTATTGAACTCGTTCTCAGATCATATTCTGGCGATCCAAAGCATTGAACGATTGTTCGTAGACCTCCGGCTTTACAGAATGCTTCGCGGGCTAATTGATTGCGCGTCAGATTGCCCAGTACACGTGCCGCTTCAATTCTAGCTGGATCTTGTCCACTTCTCAAGGTCTGGCATAAGGTAGCGCCTAGTTCGACAAGGACCATGTTAATGCTTCCTTCGGAATACTCATTATCTGCGGCGTGTTGGGGTTTGATGTTCGATGACTTGTCTTGATAGTAACACAAGTTGTGAAGAGCCCCAAGTGTGGCATTGAGGAGCTCTTGGACTTCAGTGTTCTGCAAAAATTTAACGTGTGAGTAATTAAAGAGCTGATTTGCTGGTTTGCTTACCATATTTGTGACTTTCATTTTATTCGTAACGTTTAAGATATGGAGCAGTATGTCTCCCAGTCCCGATTTCTCACCAAGGCAGTTGCCCACCTCAGAGTTTACACTCATGTTAGCAAGTACACGAATCAGCTTGATCAGGACATCGACCACAGTGTCGCCCATTTGGTTCTGTAGGCCCAACTTCTGTCTCGAGTAAAACTCCAACGCATCGAAAAGGTATTCCATAGCCACGTCGTTGTGATAGAACTGGGAATGTAAACGAATGGTATAATGACCTGAAGACTCTATGATAAGTCTTATAGATTGTGCATACCTGCGTCCTTGATTTGTCATATCTAGCCATGATGTTTCCCAGGATATATCCCAACCTACTCAAGACGGACAATAGTTTTTCCGGTGTTTCGCTAAATATATGACGACAAGGCCCTAAAAGCATGCCAATCTTTCCAGTGAACTCTGATAAAGCCTCACAGCACTTGGTATCCTCTGAAAGAACACTAAAAAGAAGCAACCGCAATCAGAAGGAAGATGGATTTTTATAATTCAAAAATACCTCAATGTCCTCACAATATTCGCCTGTATTTCCAACTCTCCAATCGAAATCTCCGCAGCCTTTATAAGGTGTGGACACGCCAGTTCCAATTGAATGTAGTCCTCGTCCGGTGTAGTCTCACCAAAGTATTGCGACATTTTGTCCACCTGAACACGGGCTGACTGGACCCTTAAACTTTCAACTTCAATGCTTGTCTGTTGAGCTCCAGCCAAGGCCCTCAATGCTGCGGACAATTGATAGAGCGAATGCAATGGTGGGCCCGTCAGTTTTTGCATAGCTCCAGCTTCGTTCAACATTTGCAGATGCAACACCATCAGTTGCACAGCTCCATGTTTCGACAGACGCTGAGCTATGGAAATTTGTTTGAGGGAATTTTGACGCTTATTGCGAAATTGTTGTGCGATGGTAGCGCCGCTCTCTCTTGCAGGTGCCGTTGACGGCTTCTGCGGCAATTCGTTATTTGTCTCCCAGAACTTGTCATTTCTGTTGTAATCCATTGCATCCGTATCCCTGTTTCGCTGGCTAGCACTGGTTAGAAATCGTACCGCTCCATAGCCATATATGCACGCTTCTGGTTCGTCTAAGGGGCTCGCTCGTCCAAGTCCATCGACCAGAAGCTCTGGTACATCGGTTTCGTGGAAAAGGTAGTCATTTCCCTCGTTGCGCGCCACCTTGAAGACCAACTTGCAGGCGCCAGTTAGGTTACTGCCAGTAACGCGAAGCTAGATGAAGGCCAATTAAACATGGCTCCCATTTCAATGAGTCGATACATACCCCCAGAACGACCCTTGCAACAGCGAGGAGAATGGTCGGTGATACGCATTCCACAAGACCATACAATCCACCAAGCACGGCGCAGCGCGAACTACCGTGGATGGACCTTATGCGTTTGTACAGCTCCAAAAGAATCTAAATAGCGTGTTTGAATAAAGCTGCGATATAGTCTGACAAATGGACAACTCACAGCATTGATGTGCTGCACAGTCTCATCGGTGCAATCCTTAATGCCCGAGTGCTGCTTCAACATCCCAGTGAGGGTTTCTGTTGAAGATTGCGCGAGCAGATCATAGTTTCTGGTAAAGAGCTTCCTTGAGGAAAGGATGTTGATTCCATCGGTTGAAATGTTTCCCAGATTGTTGCCGTTTTCATCTTCGGCGGTCAGTGCTGCTGGGGCCTCTTCAGCGTCTTTCGAATTGATGCACGAGCCTGACCGTTTACGAGAACTCCTACTGTTCCGTGTTTGACCTAAATTAATGTTTAAAAATTACAGTATTATCTACAACCACAATAAAGGACAGCTTTTCTTTGAAAGTCAATTTAAAAATTACAATACATTTCGAACGACCCCCTTTGCGTGCCACATGAAACGCATAAGCTAATCGTTTTTGTTTTATACCAAAAAAAAAAAAAAAAAACTCTAAAATGTATTTCCATTGAATTCCACTTAATTGCTAGGTTGTGGAGGGTCGTGGCCGAGTGTGTCACTTACCATCATGGTTGGGAGGGGTTTTCACCTTTGGTGGCAATGCAGGAAGTTTCCTTTGTGATTTTAGATCAAGCACATCAAAGCGTGGACCCACCGATTGTGAGCGAGATGCTGCATTTTGTTCCTTGTCAATTGCTGGAATTGGAATTGGTTCCAGGGCTGGCAAATTTCGAATTTCCGATTGCAGATATCGCAGACTAAAAAGGGGGAAGATGATAGCACAGCTGCGAATGTATGATGTGTTCTTACCAAAATGCACTTGGTGGTCGTCCAGGTGGTCCGGCTTTTCCATATAGCTGCCGTCGCGGCTCTCTTGGGGTGATTGGTCGACGAGTGCTAACCAGACGAACTCCTTGATTAAATAACGTAAAGTA
The DNA here is from genome assembly GCA_955612985.1 of Cheilosia scutellata. Classification (NCBI taxonomy): domain Eukaryota; kingdom Metazoa; phylum Arthropoda; class Insecta; order Diptera; family Syrphidae; genus Cheilosia; species Cheilosia scutellata. The sequence goes on along the minus strand of OY015311.1, from coordinate 72,473,338 downwards.
ATGCATGACATACGAGTACTCGAATGTGTATGTTTTCACGAACTTACCACTGTTACTTGTCCCAAGTAGCATGGTTCTAGCTTCGCTAATAATTTCCGCCGTAGTTTTGCGAAAATTCGGCTCAACTGCAGTATATCCTTGTTGCAAGGCACGGCTAGATCCTCGAAAGTCACTTTCCATATTTTCCGATGACTTCCCGTTCAAATCAAACGATCCATTGCCACTGTCTGTAGCCGTAGCCTTACCCGACGGAGTCATGCTGTGAGAACGACGGCGTATTTTCTGCAGCCCCTGCTTCGAGGTGCTAGTAGTATCCTTAGCTTTAGTTCTAGTGATGTCCATTTTTATTACGATTTTTGTACATGCTTAATTGAGCAAATATTGTGAAATATATTGAAACCTTGTGTCCAACTCACTGAATCAAGTGAATTCAAGTGGCTGCCAAATTATGGAATTACAAGTTTTCCGTTTGGGTCGTTTTGTGCGCCATGCCAACGACCAATACTCGAACAGTTGATAAAATCAATACTAACACTAAGCTATGAGTATTAACGAATTGGGTAGGTATTGCCTGCAGGAGGTCTTACATTCAGTGTTATGTTTAGATGGTTGTTTTTCAAGAAACAATTAGAAAGGGGTTTTATTTTAAGGAATACTTAAAATAAGTTATATAGTAGGTAGAGGTACGCCGCGCCGTGGGGTGAGAAAGAGACATCAATCGGTCCCAAAGGATTAGATTCAATTATTTTAAAAGAAAACACGAATAATCGGTTATAGATAAGCGAGACAGTTGTAGTAATTGAATCTAACTATTTTTAAATTGCTTACTAACATTTTTTTAATGTTTAGCACATTTTTTTATGGGGAGTTTCAACATGTCAGAATTCGTAGGTCATTGGAATTGGTCATATATATTTTTTATAAACTGCAAAAACATTTTTATAATTAATGTTGAAAATAAATTCAAGCATTATTCGAAGTAACGATTGAATTTTATAAATAGAAAATCAAATAATGCTCCAAAGGAGTGCCATTGCACTTCCGAAGTACCTACCACAAGGTAGTCATCTTCGGCCACTCATTTTTATAATATTTATAAAATATAGATAGTGATTTAAAAACTATTTTTAAAATTAAATGCTTAGATGATTCCATAATCACGATGTGCGTTAACAATTTATTAATTGGCGCTTTAAAAGTTAAACGCTCGAAAACGCTTAGTTATATCTGATTATCTATGGTTGGTTAGGTTAGGTTAGGTTAGGTTGGGTTAGGTTAGGTGGCAATTATGCGTTACATACGGAGTATTTCACTTAGACCAAGTTAGGCCCATTGTGATAACATTAGCAGAGTCGGTCATTTCCGTAATTTACTGATATCCGTTTCGGCAGTATCTGCAAGCTTCCCGAAAAAGTACTCTCCTAGAGTTTGCTTTCTAATCGAGGATAGCGCTGGACAGTTACATAGTAGGTGGAAAAGTGTTTCCTCCTCCTCCTCATCCATGCAGCTGCGGCAAAAATCATTAGGGATGACTCCAAGCCTAGCAGCGTGTCTTCCTAGTACACAGTGACCTGTTAATACTCCGACAAGAGGTTTTATATGCGTTCTGCTGACATTTAACTGGCTCTTAGTCCTGCGACAACTTATCCGTTGCCATGTCTGTTTCGTATGGTTACAGCTGTTAAGATCACGTCATCTTCTGTTAGCTTGTTGCAGGACTAATGAACTGATGTTGTATCTCACCCTTTTAATTGTCACATGGGGCTCACCTTTATTAGTATAGAGAGTTCCATTTGCATGCCGGTTCCTTATTAGTTCATCTGCTTTTATAGTTATATAGTGACCAGAGTCCCAGTACAGCCTTAACGTGCACACACCCGAGATCTCATTTAAAGATTTACGACAGTGCAATTTGGATCTTATTATTGGTGATTCGAGTGCTTTAATGGCTGCTTGACTGTCGGTGTAGATGACGATGTCTCAATTCGATATCGATCTTACCTTCAGCAGTTCAGCGGCTTCGCGAATAGCGATTACTTCTGCCTGAAAGGCAGTACAGTTATTTGGTAGTCTAAAAGACTGGTTTAGGGAGAATGGAACTGAGGAAATCCCGGCTCCTATTCCGTCATCCGTCTTAGACTCATCTATGTATACTTCTTGCGTATTTTCGTCTATAACCATATTCTCTGCTCATTGCTGTCCGTCGGGGATACTGGTTTTGTACTTAATATTGAAGTCCAGGATCGTAGTTACGTAGTCTCTAACTTCCGTTTTAACATTATCAGCATTTAGAATATTGGCAAGTCCTGTATTATTACACCTCCATTGCAATGATTCTCTCAGACGCATGCCGACTTTGCCGTCCTCTCTCTACCGTATATATCCAAGGACAGAATGTGAAGCATAGTTTCCATTGCTGCGGTTGGAGTTGTCCGCATCAGGGCAATAGTAACACAGACACGTGTCACTCTTTGGATTCTATTAAGTAGAGAGAGGTATAAGTTATTTCGTCTAGTGCTGGCCACTAGACGATGATTCCGTCCGTAAATGAGTATTGGTCTGGCTATTGCTGTATACAACCAGTGCATTATTTTCGCACTAATGCCCCATCTGAGACCCAGGATCCTTTTGCAGGAGTAGATTGCGGTAGCGGACTTTTTAATACGTCCATGTACGTTTAGTTTCCAGCTCAGTTTTCTATCCAGAACGAGACCTAGGTATTTGACGCTGTCGGAGAAACTGAGGCGGATTCCCTTTAATTTAGGTGGATTGATTTGAGGAATTCGTTGCTTCTTCGCGAATAGCACTAGCTCTGTTTTAACCGGTTTTATATTCAGGCCGCATTTTACCATTTTAGGTCCGATTCCATCAAGTCCCGTAATGTTAGGAGGTATTTCCCAGTAAATAAAATGGCGATATCGTCTGCATAGGCTATAACTTTATAGCCGTTTTTCTCCAAAGTTACAAGCTGCAGTGAAAGTACTCCAGTTTGAAGCAACCAAGTTCTGAATTGATAACCCTGCTTAACAACATTTGGTTGATCCAGTGACTTAGACTAACGTCAATTTGCAGGTGTTGAAGTGCGATAATTATAGCTCTCGGCTCTATATTGTTGAAAGCCCCTTCGATCTTCGATGTATATAGGAAGGCTACCATTGTAAATTCCCTGACGGATAGTGATTTTTCCATACGGTGCTGACAATGGAGTACAGAACTGTCTCTACCGACCTGCCCTTACATCAGTAAGCGTGTTGGAATTTCGAGAGAGTTCCTGCTTTGATGTTGTGGCGAATATACAGATATATCTATCTCTGGTTGGGTTGATTCAAAAAAAAAAAATCTAAAGATTTCTTATGTTTTTTTATCTTAGTAGAGTCAGTATTATACTTGAAAATGTTTTTTTAGAATCCGAACTATTTAACTCGGATCGTATTGAAAGAGTGCAGAGGTTCTTTCTTGAATAGAGTGAGGTGTAATCTCTGTTAGGTCTAATGGCACGTCCTGTGTTCCCATATATCAATTGTCATAGATTTTTATTTATATTTCCAATTCAACTGATTGTCGTTATGGATGGAAGAAAGCATTAAAAATAGGTACTTCTTGTAAAAAAAATTGTATTTTGCAGTTTTCAGATATCTAGGAGTACGTGAGTTTGGTGTGGGTTGGCGAGACAGAAGAAACTTTTGTCCGCCACACAGACTTCAGCATCTGTCTTCAGAAATCTCTCATTCTTTTGAAGTCTTGACTGGGTTACGACCACTCTTATGATTGAATTCAATTGAATGCAAGTCTTTAGAATTACACTGCATTCATTGAAGTCACTATGAAGTCTTCACTTGAAGCCACCCGCATTCAGTTGAAGTCTTTGGGACTTCAACAATTTTCGATGAAGTCTTTGGGACTTCAAACGTTTTTTTTTTGTCGTCATTAGTTCTACTTACTTACTTATCGGGCTCCCGACCCGTGAAGAGTCTCTGCCTGAGACACTGCAGCCTTCCATCCTCTACGATCCCGGGCACGCTGCTTCCAGTTGTCGAGACCAAGCGCTCTGGCATCCGCGATGGCTTGGTCTTTGAAACGGAGGTTCGGTCTTCCTTGTCTTCTCGAACCTGGGGGCTGGGATTCGAAGATCCTCTTAGCTGGAGCATTATTGTCCATTCGCTCGATGTGGCCGAGCCAATGTAGTCGACGTGTTTTGGCTTTTTGGACTACATCCACATCTTGGTACAGCTCATAGAGTTCGCGGTTGTATCTTCTCCTCCATTCGCCCTCCTCGCACACAGGACCAAAAATCCGCCGAAGTATTTTTCTTTCGAAGGAGCCCAGTATCAGCTCTCCCTTCTTGCTTATCGTCCAGCACTCGGCGCCATAAAGCAGAACTGGCAGGATGAGGGTTTTGTAGAGCACACATTTCGTCCTTCGAGTTAGGAGTTTTGAACCCAGTTGTTTTGCCAAACCGAAGTAGCAACGGTTTCCTAGGGTAATTCTTCGCCGGATCTCCACTAGGGTGTCATTCGTGGAGTTCATGTTTACTCCGAGGTAGGTGAACTCCTTAACTACCTCGAAGTTGTTGCTATCAATAGTGACGTTTTGTTCTAGGCGGTGGACAGGTGCTTGTTTGTTTGTTGATAGCATGTACTTAGTCTTGTCCTCATTTACTTGAAGGCCAACGGACTTCGCCTGTTCTTCAATCGCCGTGAACGCTTCTACCACGGCACGCTGGGAGCGACCGATGATGTCAATATCGTCCGCATAGCCCAGTAGCTGCACGGATCTGTTGAAGATAGTGCCTTCCGTGTTGACACCTGCCCTGCGCACTATCTGCTCCAGTACGAGATTGAAGAAGTCGCATGACAGCGCGTCTCCTTGCCGAAATCCGGTGCAAGTTTGAAATAGATCGGAGGAGCTGCTTCCAAACTGCACATTGCAGCGCGTGTTTTCCAGCGTCACGCGACACAGCTGAATCAGTTTTGCCCGGATTCCGAATTCGGCCATCGCCACATAGAGCTCCTGACGATGTATGCTATCATACGCGGCTTTGAAGTCGATGAATAGGTGGTGAGTTTCGACTTGAAATTTGTTGGTCTTTTCCAGGATTTGCCTCAGTGTGAAAATTTGGTCTATAGTCGATCTGCCGGGCCGGAAGCCACACTGGTACGTGCCGATTAGTGTGTTGCAGAACGGTTTAAGACGTTCACACAGTACGTTGGATAGGATCTTGTATGCAACATTAAGCAGGGATATGCCTCGATAGTTCTTGCAAGACATAGGATCGCCTTTTTTGTAGATGGGGCATATGGAGCTGATAGTCCAGTCATCGGGCATGTTTTCTTCCAGCCATACTTGGTTGATGATTCGGTGCATGCTCCCTACCAAAACATCACCACCGTATTTAAAGAGCTCCGCTGGTAAACCATCAGAGCCTGCGGCTTTGTTGTTCTTAAGCTTTTTTATAGCTAGGCCAACTTCTTCTATACTAGGTGGTGGAACTAGTTCTTCATTGACTGGACGCGGGTTCTCTTCTTGCCCTATCACTCTCTCTACATGATGCCCATTTAGCAGTTGCTGGAAATGCTGCTTAAACACATCTACTATTCCCTGCGCTTCGGTGACTAGGTTTCCTTCGCTGTCTCGAAGAGCCTGCGTTCCGGTTTTGTAGCCAGCAGCCAGTTGCTTGGCTTTTTTATAAAACCTCCGGATGTTATTACGATCGCGCGACTCTTCGATCTCCTTGAGCTGGGAAGCTGCGTAAGCCCTCTTCTTCCTACGCAGGATCTTCTTTTCCTCTCTTCTCCTGGCTCGATACTCTTCTCTCGCTTTCTCTTTCTTGTACACGCATTCATCATCATACCACGGGCTCTTTCTCTGGGGTGGCTGGTACCCTACAGTGGTTTCGGCTACCTCCTTGATGATGTCGCGGTACTGGCACCACTGATTGTTGGCGTCTGTGGTAGGTGAGTGCACAGAGGAGAGTTTCATGCTCAGGCGCTCGCTGTAGGCTCTGGCTACTCCAGGTGTGCTAAGGCGTCCAACGTCGAATTTCTTCTTCTGGGCGGTTCGCAGCTTCTTCTCGTTGGACAGCCGAGCTCTGAATTTAGCCGCGACAAGGAAATGGTCAGAGTCGACGTTTGCCCCTCGGTATGTGTGCACGTCGAGGATGTTGGATGCGTGCCTCGCATCGATTAGCACATGGTCGATTTGGTTGGCGGTTCGACCGTCTGGAGAGCGCCAGGTTGCTGTGTGAATCCTTAGCCTTGGAAATCTAGTGCTACTTATCACCGTATTACGAGCTGCGGCAAAATCGATTAGTCGGTAGCCGTTGTCTGTTGTCGTTTCGTGGATTCTGTGCTTACCAACTAACCCGCCAAAGATGTTTTCCTTTCCGACTTTAGCATTGAAGTCCCCGAGTACAACTTTTACATCGTACTCCGGACAGGCTCCGTAGGCTCCATCCAGGAGGTCATAAAACTCCTCCTTGATGGGATCTTCAGCCTCGTCGGTAGGGGCGTGTGCACATATTAGGCTTATGTTTTGGAAAGTAGCTTTGATGCGGATCACAGAAAGGCGATCACTTATCGGCTTGAAGTCAATAACTTTTGTCCTAAGCCGATTTCCCACGACGAATCCGCATCCTAATACATGCAGTCTTTTGTTGCAGCTGTAATAAATGTCGCAATCTTTTCTTTTCATCATGCCTGATCCTATCCATCGTATCTCCTGGATCGCGGTGATGTCTGCCTTGTACCGCGTGAGGACAGACTCAAGTTTTTGAGTGGCACCTGGGGTGTAGAGTGTTCTTACATTCCAGGTGCATACTCTCATATCGTAGTCCATTGACGTTCCGGGTCTGGTTGCCATTTGAGGAGTTTCGTTATCCGAGGCTGGTTGCGTCTCTCTCATAACTAGTCTTTTTTTCCATGGTCGGGAAGTTACCCCGACGGCACAACCCCCAACCTGGAGGGCCAGGCCCTGTTTTGACCCTAGGACAGCGGGCCGGACATTCCGATGTCAGTAACCCAATTTTGGGATATGAGCGCTGCCGTTGACCCATTTAGGGTTCATCCGCCACCAACTCTTTTCCAACACCCTGGCTCAGTATTGGAGATCCCTATAGACCTGTTATCCAAATAAGTCGAAGCAGCTCATATAGGGATTACACTTTAGTTCGACCTGACTGGAACTGTAGACGCCACCGTTGATTCCATCTAGGGAATTCATCCGCTGCCGCCTGAAACAAGAGGAAATGTCTTAGTGCGTAGACACTCCTCCCCCCTCTCTCGTTCGCTGCCACCAACGATCTTCCACAGGGGTTGGTTACCCCATCTCAGGTCGAGGTACTAGGCACCCACCAGTCACCAACGTGGAGGTGAGAGTAGGAGTTGATAGTGAGAGGCTAGAGTGGGAACGCTTGTGTTCTCATGTAATCGCATCACTACCCTTAAACCAGCAAATTAGTTCATCCTTCCCAAATGTCTAAGATTACAGGGGGGAAGTATTACTCTGCTGCAAGCCTAGTTTGTAGTTCAAGGGAGGATTCCTTTGCAGCGCTTCAGCTTTTTCAGTTGCAGACACACATCTGCAACCCAGCATATTCTTACACTGAGATGCGCACGAAGAACCTGTAACATCGACTTATACCAGCTTTAACTCTATAGGGCATAACCCACCTACACTGCTGTATTCGTAGCTCCTGCTGGTGTAACGCGTAGTTATGAGATCACTAGATGCTTTAGTATCACAATGGACCTACTTTGGCCTAAGTATGCCTGCACTCGTTGTGGCCTGCCACCTTAACATAACTCTACGGCCGAGATAGCTTTCATTGCCGCTTGAATTTCTATGAAATAGTAATATCTGCATCATTGCATCTTACCATGTAACTCAGCTTGGAATAGGCTTCTGTAGTCAGGAAGTCTGTTTGAACTGAATAGTCCATGACTTTCGGAGAAAAAAACATTTGAACTATTTGTTGGGCTGTGGAGCTGGTTCCCATTGCTCTCGTGGTGCTAATGCAGTCCATTGTTTGAATCTTAGTCACAGTCCTCAGGGCGGTGGCTTTGGCCAGCGCTTGCACCGAATTCGAATTGAATTCGAATTCAAACACAAACTCTTTTACCACAAGGACCCAGAGAAGTAATTAAAGGACCACACCTTGAGGAGTGCCTCTACAAGCTAGTATCTTAGTTTTTACATTTCCTAGTTCTGAAATAATTCATTCGTCTTTTTTTAAGCATGCACCATATCCAGTTGATAATAGTGTTGTTCACCGCGAGGATTAAGATAATTCTTTGAACTGTATCTGTTTTGCCATTGTTGGCTACTTCAATGTCCAGAAAAGCAGCAAGAGTTTATTCCTTAACTTTTTGTTTCGTTTCGCAATGATTTTGGAACGTATTCTATCTGTAAGCTGCTTTCTTAAGAAAACGTTTTCTAGATGTGGGGCTATAAGTCCTTCGCATGCTATAATTACATTTCCCACCGCAGTAAGTCCGTATCCAAAAGTTGTGAAGCCTGTTACCAACTCTCTTACCAAAGACATTCTCCTTGCTTAATCTAGCGTTAAAATCGCTTATAGGAATTGTCTTTTTTTCTGCAGCTGGGGAATGAGCGCATATAAAACTGATGTTCATGAATTTAACCTTGATGCGGATTGTCGTCCGACGGTCACAAACGTGTCGCTGCTCCCTTTAGCAATCACCTTACAGTCTATTGTCTCTGCTAACGATTGCACGTGGTCTGTTCATTGTTCTTATTTCGTTTGCATTAAATCCCAAAATGTAGCTCCGAAAGATTCCAAATTTAGACCAAATACACGCACAGCATTACGGCTATCTAGCGTATCGTCGTTGTTCGGTCGTAAAAGAGCTAGTTCGCTTGGAATGTAGAAGCTTTGTCTCCTCCTTATTTTGGTAGGACACCGATTAGCTTGAAAAACAGTTTGACCAAGCCGCTCTAAAGACACACAAATAATTACTAGACTCGCTTTTAGTGGCTTTATATTTTGTTTATTCACTTGAATTGCCTTGGACAAAGTTAAATTAAAAAGATAATGAAAACAGAAAATTAATTGTATATAATAATATATAATGTTTAACTTTTAGCTCTAAAATTCCAAAAAGGGTAAAATACGTAATGATTATTAAACGCACTCTCTTGTTTTACGATTGAATAAAGCAAAGTAAAATGAAAGAAACATAAACCAAAAACGATAAGGTCTATATTATTATTAGAATATAATAACTATCATTATGATTATGATTACTTTGAATGAAAACAAGAACTAAACAAGGAATTAAAAAAATGCTTAGCATTTTCTATATACAAACATAAAGTAGTATGTACTTCAGTATTGTGTTTCGATTCGCTTTGCCTTATGCATATCGCCATGCAATTCTATAATCATTCGGGTTTTTGTGTGTGTATTGTGTACGGATAGACTTTTGTGTTGTTTTTGTTTTATTTTAAACTTTCCATCCGGGATTATAGTTATGAAAAAAATATACTAACTTTTATTTCTAACAAAAAATTGAGGGGAACCTAGGGTGGAAGCGAAGAGACGCGACCGTAATTACGATGAGGATTCATCGTCTTTCTTTTCGTTTTTAACGCTATGTCCGGTCATTTGTATGTGGACCTGGAAGAGGAAAGATCTTTAGTTGGGGAAGGCATGTATGAATAGACAAAAAAAAAAATACTTTAAGTTCATCGATGCTGGAGAATAGCTCTTGACACTCTGCACATTTGTATTGGGAAGGCTCAGTTGGGTGTTTCTTTGTCATATGCGAATGTAATGTAAGCGGTGACGAAAATGCCTTTGTACAATTTCCACACGCGTACGATTTCTAAAAATAGACAAGAATCAAATTATATATTCCATACGCATACAGTATACAAGTGGCAATACCAATTGATGGGTTTGCCTATGTCGGTACAAGATTGTTTTCGATTTGAATTCCTTGTTGCAGATGCTACAAGTTGGTACCTTTTCTGCCGTCTGCAATGGGAGTGTAGATAAGATGATTAAGCAAACTATTCAATCCTGAATCGAAGACCTTACCTCGTGTGTTTTCATATGCATTCGAAGCATACCGGGTCCCTTAAAGCTACGATGGCAGATCTCACATTGTGGCTGCTTTTTACAGTTTGCCTGAAACGAAATATCGCTTTAAAAGACTGCCAGATGGTGAAACATTTCCATTGATACCTTTATCCAATTAGAATGCGATTTCATGTGGCTTTGCAACCATTTAATCTGTCGGAACTCTTTCCGACACAGGTTGCAAATGTACCTCCCTGGCGAAGGGCAACTGGTCTGCGAGCTTATGAACTCTGCTACAGTAAAGCGTAAATAAATACTAAATACAATAGCGACCAATCTTCATTTCATCAAATAACCTTACCTAGATATATCTTTTCGTCGCTGTCCGACTCCTCGGACATTTCCACCGTGTACTCAATATTCTCATCGGGAATTATGAGATCTTCCTGTTCATCCTCGATCATCTCCTCCTCGTCTTGTATTTCGATTATGTCCTCGGTAGTCTCAATATCGTCATGTGTTGTTACCTCAGTGACATCTTCGAAATACTCGGCGTCTTCCGACAGATCCTCTCGAACGATAATCTCGCACTGTCCATCGTCTGTGTCAGACTGTTGAAATTGAACAACTTGCGCTGGCTGACCATTCTGCTGAATCATCTGTACAGTGCTTCCAGTTTGAATCAATTGGCCAAATTGGCCTGCGTTCACAATTTGGGCCATTTGCGTTCCCGGATGTGCCACGATCTGTGCGGTGCTAATAACTTGTCCATTCGAGAGAACAATTTGTTGTGGCAGCGCTGCCGTTTGCACTGTGCGGGGTTGAATTGTTTGCACGTGATTACTGATAGCAGTGGTTGTCACCGTTTTTGTCGACTCCTTTTGAGTTTGCTGTTGTTGGTTTTGCTGCTGCTGCTGCTGTTGCTGTTGCTGCTGTTGTTGTTGTTGTTGTTGTTGCTGCTGCTTGCGCGGGATAATGGTTGGAGCCGGCGATGCTGGCTGAGTTTTTATCTCGACAACTGGCTCTTCGAAAATCACAGTCAACCCTTTGATATATTCACGCAACTCCCGATCTGAACGTTCAACGAGAGTCTTAAATGCATGACATCGAGACACCGAGTGGACGCATTGGACGCATATTTTGTCTGGCCATCCATCGGTATTTTCAATCTAAAATATTGTAGAAAATGGTTTTGGCCTATTTGGCGACATTGGTGGGCATTAGCTTACCTTCACGCGGGCACATTCCATTAGCATATCGGCAATCATTTCACCGAATATAGGCCGCATATCCTTTTTCTGGCTCAAGCAAACACGGCATATTTTGTCCAGCTCGAGATTACGTTTCCTTTCGTCCATCTCGTCGAACCAAAAATCTATATCGGAACCAATTGTGAAGCTATAAGTTGACCCCCTGAGTAAAAACCGTACTAGTATGCAGATTCGCTTTATGTGGCGATGCTGGTTGGCGATTTGACTTTTGCTGCCTTTATTTTAAGACACACTGGGAGATGGATAATTAAATATTGATATGAAATATTGAATATTGCTTTTCGAGCCTAGAATTTTGAAACAAATTAATTAAAAAAATATTCTTGTAAACAAGAAGAAAAAAAGGGACGAATAATTTTAGTTTCTGACAATTAACAAAATTCAACACTGCGCTGGTTGCGTTCGTAGGGTCGGCTTGTTTGAGCTGTCAATTCAATACTAAGGGGGAAATTACATTTATGTCAGAAATACATAATTTTAGGTGTACCTACCTACAAAAGGTATAACACCCCGACTCCACAGGAGATAATTTCTCTCATAATGCTTATTATGAGATGAAATATCGTGTGGAGTCACTCTATTTAATCGTATAATTTGATGTCAGTGATCTCTCTCTGCGGTTATGCCTCGACATGAATGTCTGACATTAATTTGACAGAAATTTGTTTTTTTTATTGCTTTTCGTCTGGAAAAGTTTTTTTTTGTCTCATTTTATTGTCTTCTCATGCCGCTGATGGTCTGTGGCGTAGGTAGTGTTTATTTTTGTGGTTTTTATTAATTAACAAATTGGGAGTAGGTACCTAAATATATTTCTAGGAAAAAAACCAAGACAAATAATAACTTTTTCAAAAAATATATTAACGCACTTAAAATTTGTCAACAAAGCAAACAGGCGAATAGTTAATTTTTTTTTCCACAACAAAAAACGAACCTCTCTTGCCGTTCCGATAAGAAATGAAATGTCATGGCATGATTTGCCTAGCGCAGAAATAAGAAAATTGTATGAGATAGATTTATCACACATTTATACAGATCTCTAGTGGAGTTGGCGTGTGAGGCCATGTGTCAATTTGGATAAATAATCATCCTCGGATAATTTTCTGGCACTATCCTGATAGAGTCTTACAGATCATTAGCCTTGACTGTGGAAAACGGATTTCTCTCTCTGAAGTCATGCAAAATTGCGTGGCCTGGTAATGTAAATCCAGCAATACTCTCGGTTCTCGGATGTATGTCAGACGTTCTCGAGAAGTTGTCAAAACATTGAATTAGAAACAGCCCAATTCTAAATATTCCCGGCGAAAAGAACTCCACGGGAGATTTTTTTCCTGGGAGTTAAATTCCCTCGGAAATAATTTTTCCTTCGAAGGCGGGAATGAATGTTCGAAACAGCTCCTTCACAGCATTTGACTTATCTAGAAAAAGGGGAAAAATTATTTGATAAGTAAATAAGATAACAATTTATAAAAAATTTAAGAAAAATTCATAGTATGGCTTTCCAAATATTGGCAGAAGAAGGGGAAGCTGAAGAAATCTGAAATGGTCAGCCAAGAGCTATTAGGAGATGTTTGCGGGATAGCTCCAATCCCTTGGAGTTGCCGCAATCATTGTAGTTGGACATATTTAAGAAACTTTAATTTAATTTCAGAAACTATTGCTCCAAAAAATTCATAAATTACTATTTTCCACTCGGTAATAGTTTTGCGTGACCCCGATGAGTGTAGTTCTGCTTCAGCTATTTTCCAAAATGAGGGAACTTCTTCCTTACTTCCCTTGTGGAACCCACGTGCAATACCGGGGTGGGCTTCCGTCTAGGAGCATCTGCAGTTGTAATTTACTTGTTGTTTTGGACCTAAAAAAATCAGTTTAATTTACCTCAATATTTAATTTGCAAAATAAATGAAAGACTTACATTGCCCACGTTCCATTGACCGCTAGCACATATTGTGAAATGTCAGTTTTTTTTTGTATGGTTAATGGAATGCAGGCATTTTCTCATTAAACTCCCTAGCAAATGTGTGGGGAACAAACTCACGGCAATAGCGTAGTTCGCGACAACGTCAGTGTCAAATGAGAAAAAAAAAAAAAAAAAACAAAGTGACAGCTGAAAAAACTTGTAGGAAAACAAACGAAATTTTACATGGCGGGAGATAGGGTTCGCACATTTTATTTGTGAAAAGTTTATAATAAAGTGCGGAATACAAATTGAAAACATTACATACTTGAAATTTAGTGTTTGTTAAAAGTATTTGCAAAAGTTAAATAGTGAGATTTGTAGAGATTGTGTGAAAAAATACAACGGGCGTTTCTTTACCATTTATCCGCATTTTATAACCTCTCTTTTGTGAACTTCTTTTGAACCACCCTATGATTTCGCTGTTAGACAGAATGTCAAAAGTGACGGAATTGGCTGTCACTTTGCACGTGTCAGCAGATTGTTTTTCTTTTAAACTTTATACACTTTTAACTAGGAACATTTTGTCTACCTATTAATACGAATTATTAGTAAATAATATTTCGAATGCCTAATCAAAGCAATACCACAGACACTGAGTCTACCAAACCAGAAGCACAGCCAATTATTGCTGATGCAAGTGCCACCAAAAAAGCTGCGAAACTAAAAAAATCACAAGAAGCTCCTCGGGGTCTGCCGAAATCGGGAAGACCATGGAAGACACCTAAACAAAAGTAATATAACATTATTCCAAAGTCTTTTTATTATCTAGTTTTTTTTTTATAGATTTTCATCAATAAAAAAAACACTTTATCGACGTTCTTCCGAAAAGAAAATGGAACTCCGCAATGAAATTCGTCACATCAAAGAATTGTCCAAATCTATAAAAGACGCCAAAAAGGAATCAAATGAAGCAAAGAAACAGCGCCGATTACAGAATGCCGAGCGGAGATTAGAGAATGAACGTCGTTCAGAGGTTGTACAGGTCATTAAGAATACAACGAAACTAAGACGAATGAAGAAGAAACAAATGCGAATGATTGAGAAACGTGATTTGGATAAAGTAAAGGTTGTATAAATGATGTATTCAAAATAAAAAAAAAGAATGAAAAATTTGCTTATATTTGAATTGACGAGGAACGGTGGTCAGACCGAGAGTCAGGAGGTTTTTCAGTAAAATCGTTTGTAGTGGTTTTAATTTTAAATGTGGCAAAGTGACTGATAATGGTTCCCATAGTTGTTGCACACGTTTATAGTTGCTGTTAATTTTTATGGGGCATATAAAATGAATTCAATTCGTTCCTATTCTACTTCTACGTCGAATTTTGTTGCATCTGCTGTTCGACTGAATCAACTATCACAAGGCTTACCAAAGACATGCATTCTACGGCAATGCAATGCCGCCCATATAGATATCCACACTCACTTAAATTGTTAAAATTGTCTTTATTTGTTAATAATCAATTCAAGCCACATTTTGTTTTCTTGCAAAATAATTGGTTTAACATTTGTTGCTTCGCTTATATACTTAACCACTTTCTTTAAATTAAAGTAACATTCGTGAACCTTTTGTCTAACGCATCTAATAAAAGTTGAATATATATAATATGTAACCTCTATACAAACTAATGTCTTAGATATTCTGAAAGCAGTGATTTATTTGATTATACGTAACATTTCATTCATTTCTCTCTTAAAAGTAACCCTTTTTCGATTTCATAACAATTTGCTTTACTAGTAAAAATTACAAAAAAACATGTACATACATAATATGCCATTGCTTATACAAGTTTTGATTTTTTGTTATTTTTAATATGCTGAAAAAAATGAGATAATTTGGAAAAACCACAATACATAATAACCAAGTCTATGAACTAAAATAAGTTATAAGACGTTTAAAATGAAAGAATATTCTATATTGGTGGGGAGGGTTCTCATATAAATATGAAAGTATGGGAAAGTCTTTGTGTCCAAAATTATATTCTATTTATTTTGTATTCTTTTTTTTTTACAACTTTAATAATTGCATTGCTTTCTTTTGAGTTTTGTTCTATTTTGAGAACGAACGCGCAACACATTGTAAGTGCACTTTTTGGCACAAAAGTCGTTGGAAAAGTATAGTGTAGGTATCCGATTTTCATTGCATCAATTTAAAAATAGCATCTGCAACTTTTTCGAAACCAAACAAAGCAGTCTTGACAAAAATTAATCCTTATTTAATGTTTAAAACCACCATGGAAATCGAATATCTACACTTACTTTTTATTGCAGTCCAGGCATTAAATACACGATGCACTTCAAGCACATTGCATTCCGATTAGAAACGCCCTATTCATGCATACATTATGGCTCACAATTCACAAAACACCTTACAACGTGGAGGAATTTTAACTTTGTGAGCACATTCGGCAAACTATACGCACAGCTTATGAAGCTCACAAGTTTTTGATCTATTGAACGGTTCACAGGTAGTCATAAGTACTCACAAGTGATTTTATTTGTTTAGATATTCTCATGCCTGGAAATTACTGATGGTATACTGTTTATTACAGCAAAAGTTATCAAAACATTCGTTTAAAATCTAAAATTTTAAAACAATATCGTCCAGATGATCGTCGTAATACATGATCTGAATAACGTACGAACAAAAGTTGATAACTTTACGCAGCGTTTATTAAGGGTGCTTTCCATCATCTCACAATCAAGTAAACGTGAACAACAACTGAATTTATTGAAGACCGGCAGTGAATTGAATACAAAACCTCTCAGCGAGAAAGGCATCGCAAAACGCATAAGACAGACGCCAACAAAACGGAAACATACGAAACATCACAAGGATTCACAACGCTATAGAATATAGAACGACGGAACATACGTATATGACCGACGCTAACAAATCGACGTCGAATTTCCATGTCTTAATTTATTTGTTTTAATTGAATAAATTAGTTTTATAAAGAAAAGACGTGGAAGCAAAATTCACAAACGTATATCAAGACAATACAGCACATAAAAATGGAATGCTCGATTTGAAAGATGGTTGGTATTTCAAATACTGACGAGACATATTCATTAAGGACTCATTCGTATCTACCTGCATCATAGAAATATCCTCCATGATGGACGATTTACACTGGGTACTTCAAAAAATCAAAAGACTTTGCTGACGCCTGAGATAAAATAAATTAATCGCCACTATTCCTTTTGCCGGTGAATGCAATTTCACAGTGAGCAAATCAGATCATCAGATCTCTAAAAAAAATCTAGACAAAGCCTAGTGCCCGGGAGGAGTTATCAACTTAAAGGCTGATAGGAGCCTACATCAAGTATTGGTGAATGACTATCTACTCACTTAACTTTTAAAAGCATCGAAAGTATAGAGGAGAATGTCTCACAGGCAGAAGCATAACTTGTTGTCTGGGTAGTACATGCTCAATAGATTCTTTTACTGCTTGGTCGCAATGGTGCCCCTGTAGTAGTAGCACACATGATTTCAAATATGTATAGCATATCAAACCATTACATCCGATTTCTTATCAGTTATCACAATTGCAAGAGTTGGCTAAGGCCCTTATCCTTAGTTAGTCGTGTAACAAGTTCGTATTTTATCCTATTTTCGAACATGTGCTTACTGGTCGATAAACTTATTTCACTTTACATTCATTGTGGTAGATTAAAAAGATGTTCATCATCTTCTAGACTAGACGATATTGTTCGAGTGAATTGTATACTGCTTTAGACTCGTAACTTTTTTGCTAGTTTTGGAGGCCTATCGTTTTTCTGTTCAATAAAAGCAGTAGGGTTTCACTGTAACACGTCGAGACTAAAACCGCCTGCCTAGCGCGCGGTGTCTAGTTTTTATCAGAGCCAGACATCAACAAAGAAAGTGGACCACAAATTCAATCTCATTAGCGTCTACGCAACTATACGACGGTATGAGTATGAGGGTCGCCAAGCTTGACTTCTCAGTTCTAGCTTTGTCTCTCTTTACGTATCCTAGTGGCTTATAAACTTCCGCCACATATAGCACGTAAAGAGGGAAGCCCCGTCTGGCTCTTTGGCTATCTCTCATTCTCTCTATGTTCATATGGTCGGGAACCCAGACGATAGTAGTTTCTCACTGAAGACAAGCCAGAGCCAGTGCAAAGCTTGGACGCAGGCGTTCTTGAACTGACTCTTTGGATATATATAATAAATAAATAAATAGCTGGCGCAACAGGTCCGTATAGGCCTATATTCTTTCAACCATTGATTCATTTGTTTTTTATTTTTTGGGACAAATGACAGGGACCCACAAGTTTATGCGGTATCCTATAAGCGCCATAATGTCAGCGAGAAGGAAATATATGGACCAGCATCCAGATTCTTTTAATCTAACTGCACTGCACCCCACAATTATTTTCATATACGGATCCACAGGAAGAATATTAAGACATGTCAAGATGACACATACCACGGCTGTTTACATACAAAAATTAATTCTTGTTTAAAGTCCCCACTTCTTGCCAAAATGTTTTGCTACTGTCGTAAATCTGGGCTAGTGTACAGAAAGCTACACTAGGCAATACCTTTATCACGATATTAGAAATGCCAATGTGGCGAACATTTACAGCTTCATTAAAAAAGTCTGACCTTGCCCTTGACCTCTTGCCCTTCTTCCCAGTGGCAGCACAATGGATCTATTTTGGTCTAATTGCACCTCATCAAGCACCACTTCTAAAAAGCCGAAGAGGAATAACTATCCTTAAAATAAAATTACTACCAGTCAATTGGTCACATAATCCACCTTTAATACCAACAATCATTTGGTCTATGAACATCAGTGAAGGACATTCATTATATACATAATCGACGACATAATAAAGAAAGAGGCCAACTCAATCTAGTTGTGTGGGGAGGACTGCTCCACATGCCTTCTGGCACTAAACATATCCTCTATCCGCATGACAATCACGGTGTAATCACGGGATAGATCGGAGTCATGCTCTGTTAATGGAGGATAGAGTCCAATGATTTGTGCAAAAGCTGCGGAGATTAGGAGGATCTGCAAAAACGACACCTACCTACCTACCTACCTCCTAGGCGTGCGGAGTTAACGGCTTTCTGATATAGCATCTCATACACATTCGGCCCTAGAAAGGTATCCGTCGGAACGAAAAATTCTCCGATTTCATACGAATCGGAGAATATTTGCTTCGAGGCATAATTCGGAATAGCTTTTCGGAACTTTGTTCCGACAAATATGTAACGCTCACTATTATAAAAAACATTTAAGTGGCCTCAACTCCAAATGCGTTTCGCCCCGATGTGGTGGGTGGGCTCATCAGTAGACGAACCACCACATCTGCCTAGACGCACTATTTACTCGATGTTTACCGAGACTTATGGAAAAACAATCACAAAGTGACTGTGAACCATAACCTAATACGCTCACTGGCGTTTTGCGCTTCAGTGCGATCAAGTGCGTTTTTACTGATATTTTTGACAGCTTCATAAGAATTTTCTTCTGAAATGCTCCGACAGGAATTGGTTGCGGAATTTGTTTACGATTTGCAGTGAAGTGTTGATAAATGAAAGCAATAAAGAAAAATACATTTTAGCAAAGTAATTGGTTGTATTTGTTGCTTAAATTTGTTTCCAGGGCAAAAACAAAGGAAAAAACAAGCACCAAATAGGAAAACCCCGATGTACCACCAAACAACATCATGTTAAATCAATGCGTTGTCGCATTTGAATTATTCTTTCCGAAGTCGGATACCTCGAATGAATTTCGAGTCTCCAACGGCGTATGCGTTGCGGAGAATTCGCCGTTCCGACTGATACCTCGCTAGGGCCGATTATTGGGAGCACCAACAAGCCAGTAACTTGATGTTTTTTTGATCTATTCAGTGTCTCGAACAGGGTACTGAATAATGAACCTTTAAGGTCTCTTGAGTGAACGTGGGGAGTTTTCTTCCATCACACACCCCTTATAATCTAACCTAACCTAGCTTTGCCTAAGACCCATACCGCACTTACCCGGGCGACCGGTTACTAGCCGGTAGCCAATCGCCGGGTATTTATTTAAGAAGTGAGTGAATGGTGCTTAGGTGGTAGCAGTCTACCCCTAGTCTAGTGGCCATTAACAGTTGGACATTGCATGAATATTTGTTTGCTCTAAAATATATTACACCAGACGATGAAACTAAAAGAATGAACATTTTCCGATTCAAGCTGCCACCTCGTACCCATTTAAATGTGCTCCATTAAACAGACTTCACATGCACATGCATTTGTTGTTGTTCAATAAAAAAAAAACGTTCGTCTTGCAATTTTGACTACAAAGAACTGAATTATTATTTTTCTAATCGTGTCGACTTTTCTTGACAAGTTGTGTCCGTGTTTGTAACGCCTCGTTCTCGCGTAACAAATATAACGTGTCGCTAATAAATAAATTATTTCCTAAAATATATTTACAATCAAAAACCACATCTAGTTCTGTTCACAGAAACAGTTCTAAATCATAAGAACTATTATTCCTTTCACCTTCCATTAACACAATATTTTTCCGATAGTTTTCTAAGCTCTTCTATGTAAAATATATATCGTTAAAAATGTCAATGTTATTGTTTTTTTTTTAAGATGTACGAACGATGCCAAGTAAAATTATGATTAATTTATTTAGTTTACTCTACCTACAAACTACAAAAAAATAAAAAATAAAACCTAATATAACCGAATTCGATATTTTCGCGTGGCTGTCTATATGAATGGTGCGGGGGGTGTGTGTAAAATTGAACTCAAATATGACCTAAGCTTTGCTTTACTAAGTTATAACGATTAAACTATGTATAGATATATATATGTGAGTTTTTGTGTATGTTCTATTAGAGAGTGCCCTTAAAACTAAAAAGCCAACCATGGATGATGGAGCAATGCCTCCTTTGATCGATCCCCGTAGTCGTAGGACAATTCCTCGCCAGCTTCAATGTCATCCTTTGCAATAAGTACAAGATGTGGTCGATTCTTAACGACAACAATTTTTGTTATAAGATTGCCGTTGCGCGAATGATTAACTAAGCGGCCAAGTTTACCCGATTCGGCAGTTGCATCAATGCTGGAATTAAAAAAAAAATTTACTCCCAACTCGCCACATTTGGAGAATTAACGGTAATTTACCAATACTGTTGATTTTTGTGTTTGAAATAATACATGTAACAACCAGCGTTTTCGTCTAGAGCGTATTTTCTTTCGCGCAGATTTGCCTCAGTCATGTTGATCAAGTCACCGATATACTCGACAACGAATTCGCCTCTTTGAAAGGGACGATCGGCTATGATGCCCCTTCCCTTGTTCTCGAACGTCTCAATCTGAAATTGTAATGAAATTACGTTATTATTACTGACTGTGTGGACAGTGGTGTTCGAGTCCTAACCACCTTCAGGCCTTCGGCGCGCTCCTCAATAATGGCCTTTTCTAAGCTTCGCATCATCTCCTCCTTTACAGCAGTCTTCGTCTTGCGCACACTTCGACGCACGGGGAAGAATTCCGTCAACTGACGATTTTCCACAGCATTTGCGTTTGCTGCCTGCAGCCTAATTTTCGAGTTCGCAGTGAGAGTTGCGTTTGTCTTCTGCAAGGAACGACACAGTTAGTAAAAATACACATCTTCTCAGGCAGGTAGACTCACCTTGTAGTTGTTGTTGTTGGTGTTTTGCTCGGCAGTAGGATTCTTGGCTGAGTTTAGTATTGATTTATTGTGGCTGACATTGCATTCAATTGGAGATTGTGGCGCCACAGTGTCAGCGCTGGAGGAGGAGACTCCACTGCTTCCGCTCAGCGCAAGTTGTGGCTCTCCCAAAGGCAATAAACACTTGTTCTCGTACTCTTGTTGATTCAGTCTACAGCACACACACGGATATTTAAGATACAATTGCGATAATTTGTGCTGACAAACAACTTACCTTCTTCTAGATTTAGGATGACGCCTCTGTGCGTTGTTTTGGTATGGTGGTAGTGAAGACATTGCTGGGCTGCTGTGATTCTTTTTCGATGGCGACATGCACGATGAGGCCAACATCGCACCTGGGCGGCTCACACAGGAGCTCTTAATAGGTGATGGGCATAAAATGCGATGTGGTGTGGCTGGCTTTCGTCGACTTCTGGGACTTAAGTCCGACTTATTGTCAATGAAGACGACGCCACTGTCACATGAGCTATTGTCAATGTTTAGCAGATAGCAGTTACTGGGCGATCTAATGCTATTCGATGAGGCGAACGTAGATGCGGTAGATTCGATAGAATTTTCACGTTTCGGTGATGCGTTTAGGGACACGATTTTGTTGAATTGGCCATTCAAACAAATCGGGTAGGTTGAACTGCCAATTGATGCCGATGACGAGAAGACTGGCTCGACTTCGAGCGATTTCTTTATTTTAATCGATGACGCCTGATTTGGCGATTTGTCTACGTTCAAGCTTAGTACTGGCTCTTGGAGGAATATGTTCTGGGTGTTATTGATTGGCGAGGACCGCAAGCAATGATGGTGATGAATCTGTGGTGTCTGTGGCTTTTGAATCTCATACTTGCCAAAGATCTCAGTACAAGTATCCTCCTCGGAGAGATCGAACGATAGAGCTGCTATAAGTTGATGGTCGTCTTGCTGGTTTTGCTGCTGATGGTGAATGCCGTTTGTGGTTTTAGGAATGTCACATAGGTCGCTTTTGGTGTTTGTTTTGAAATAGTTCTTAATGTTGTGTGATCGAGTCTTTGAATGACCCGCTTCAAGGCATTCGCGCATAAAAACAGCAGCGGCAGCTGCAGCTGTACGTTTCTCTCGACCATTGGTTGGTGACGAATTGGGTGATGTGTGTTTCATTGTAGTGGTGGCGATCTTGAAGTTCTTTTCGAGGGAAGCGTCGATTTTACAGTCTTTTCGCTTCGGACTGGCACAATGTTGATCGTCCATGAGGCTGGCGACTTGGACACCGTTGCCGAGCATTGCTGCTCCGTTTTTTGTGGGACGAGCTCGGCGACCTATTGTCAGAGAAATTAAATTATATTATTAATATAAATTAAAAGATTTCGGGTAATTTTTTTATTAAATATTGTTGTCGGTATTACAGTAATGGAGGCAGTGTAAAGCAGAAAGAATCACGATTTTGGTTTGTTCGTAAGTCCAATTAAGATTAGATCGCTTCCCGCACTTTCTCTCAGGTGGAAAATATCAGATTTTTGTAAGCATGGGGGACGATTTTCACGCTTTGTAATGAATTTCACAGAATTGCGGCGACTCAAAACATCACTTCATTTGAGGGAGCAACGGAATTCGCCCCAACAGCCATTCTTCAACTAAATGCCCAGCACCTTATGGGACTTTAGTCGCCTTTTATGAAAGCCATACCTTACCACAGGAATATTCTAAACCCTATCCTGTTGGGGGAACATAAGCTTCAAGCTTAATCATGGTATTTCGCCTGAATATTGAAGATGAGTTTTTCTCCTTACTTTACTTAGGGCCAGTTTCAAGGGTTCCGGATAAAGTTTCGGATAGTTAGCCGACACATAACGCTTTCCACCAGATAAAATCTACTGATATTTTTTTTCTGTTTCATCGTCAAAGTCTCTGATAAACTAACTTGCGGAAAAATTTATCAGACACTAAAGTTTGTTTCGATACACATGTCATTTGTTTTGTATTTTTTTGTTTCGTGTTTTCTAATATTTTTTGTTGTTTTAGGTCTAAAAAAAAACCTTTGATAAATTAACTAAAAAAAAAATTGAAGCAGCAAAAATCCAAAAAAAGTATTCTAACAGAGGAATAATGGAGCAGGCATCCCGATACTTTGTTTGCGGCTGAGCTATCCTTTAAACTCCCCCAACAGGATGACTATCGGCACTGGTCGTATGCCACCTTCGTCCAACGCATCAGGGGAAAGGGGTTTAGGATAAGAAATAGTGAGAAGTGATTTGTGGATAGGAGTAGGAAAAGAATGGGGAAGTAGGATACCTAGATACCTAAGCTCTCCAGGCTTATCGATCACTCTAATTAAAATTTTTCGTTCTTCATCAAAACAGCATGTCTGTCATGGGTGACCCTATACT
The DNA here is from genome assembly GCA_955612985.1 of Cheilosia scutellata. Taxonomy (NCBI): domain Eukaryota; kingdom Metazoa; phylum Arthropoda; class Insecta; order Diptera; family Syrphidae; genus Cheilosia; species Cheilosia scutellata. The sequence continues at coordinate 72,449,991 of OY015311.1, read as the reverse complement.
GGCGACTAAAGCCACCGACAGCATAGCCTGTTGAATCATTACAACTTAAGCCTCCACACCACCAACGTCCAGAAAAGGACGCAACGGCGAGGTGACAGGCCCTTCGTGGTAGGAATATTTAGGAAAAAAGCGAATAAAATTTTCCTTCCACAGGCGTTTTATGCCGTTTCCGTAAGACGGAATCAAATTCTGAAATCTTCATGGTCTAGCGAGTTTCAAAATAATTTGGCCTTGGGCGAGATACTCTGCTCCTACGGGGCCGTGTAGTATGATCGTAATAATCCTTCAAATTCGCTTTTTAAAACTCAAACAAATCCATGTTAGTCTGGATTGCCGTCTACGCCCGTTAACGAAAGAATGCTCTGAAAGTATATTTTTTTCAGCCACTTCAAATAAATATTTTGTTTATTTTCCGGATAGAGACTTTAACAGCCACTTGAACCGGCTGATAAACTATCCGAGACTTTATCTGTCAGCTATAACTATCCGAAACCTTTGAAACCGAAAGTTGAAGTTTATCTGACATATAAATTCCGGATAGGCTATCCGAGACTTTATCAGCTAGTCTTGAAACTGGCCCTTAATGTTGCCATTATATTTAAAAATATAAACCAATATAAAAAAAAGTTTCAAATTGTTTTTACGAAATACTTCACAGAGTATGTTCATTTTTCATTTTTTCCCAGCTGTCATTTATTCTTCTGCTCCTTCCTGAGGCTGATTTTATTTTATAGGCGCATTTTCATCTCCGCGGCAATTTTATTTGTTAACGTAGCCGCGGAGATGAAAATGCGCCTTGTCAGAAAAGATGATTTTTCGCTCAAAATCGTTGCCCATTCAAGCTGTTTAAAGGCCCAAACTGCGAAGCAATAACGGAGCGGATGGTCGTGCGCCTTCAATTGCTGAGTCAATTAGACCTTTAAATCGAATATTCCGAGATCTTTGTGCAAAATTCTCCTTAGGATAGTGCGCGAATTGTTGAGCTGTTGAGAAAGATGGCGAGTTGTCAAAATAACCTATGATTTAAAAAAGAAACCACTAGATGGACCACCCTGTACTTATGGCCTCACGGCGAAGTCTACATTTACGTAATGACACCTCATTTCACATAAATTTTAACAAAGCGAATAATACAATGATCGAGTTTCATTGCCATGTCAAACTACACTTAAAAAAAAAAAAACATTTCAGGATTTGCGGTAGTGGCTCTAGAGTCTAGACTAGCACATATTGGGAAATATTCTTCTCATTGAAATTTTCCAATCTAGCGCAAACTTATCTTCTGCACTGAAAATAAGGGAGAAGCAAAAGAGCTGTCAATTCGATCAAAAGTAAATACATTTCGAAAAACAAATAAAAGTGTAGAGTTCCATGGCAAAATTCGGAAAAAATGAGTGAAAGGGTTAGATCATATTTTTTAACTCTTTAATAATTGATAGTATACGGACAAATTTTCAGTCATTATATAATAATTGAAAACACCCAATATCTCTACATTTCTGATAGCAACTGGTCACCAGCTGTCAGATTCTCTATATCCGTTTACTTCCTTCCATTCGTAATGAATTTGTAGCCTAGTTGCTCATTTTTTCCATAAATGTATAGATAAGTGGCATCACTGATCTGCCAAAAGAAGAAAAATAACACAAACGCTTCTATTGGAAAGATTGTGCATTCTCCCTTCACTCTTTCTCGTTCCATCATCTTTGACTAGCTCTCTTTCACACTCTCTCCTATGGAATCTTTAAAGAGCAACCATAGCGACAGCTTATTTCATCGTCTATGGGAAAAATTCCCGCCACATGCTTCCACTATCCGATATCGAGAAAAACTACAAAATCTATTCTACTTTTTCGAATTTTCATACATACATATATGTACAAAATTCGATACATAATTGCATACAAAACTTGCCGTCAAATTATGAACAATTGATTACGCAAATTGAAGGCAATTCCAAACTGATAACGATTCAACCAACCACTAACTTCAATATTGACATGAACAATTACATAAATTTTCTGTTCTCACCAAATTCTAAAAACTTACCGCGAACCATTTTTTCTGCTCTCTCTCCCCGCTAAATTAAAGCAACTATCAAGCGCGCTGACTTTTCGCCAAATATTCTTTGTCTTTAAACTTTATTATCACACTCAACTGCACATTTTGAAAAATTTTCTTTCACTATTCTCTATAAAAAAAATGTTTTTTTTTTTTTTTTTCTTATTTGTTCGGATAGTAAAATGTTTTATTTCTTCACCGTCTCAGCAATTTGTACACATCAATGGTTCTTCTCTGTACGCCTTCGTCAATACAAACGCACATATGCAATGGCATTCATTTCTCCATATCGTCGAGTGATTGGTATTATATCGGTGTCTCTTTCGTTCCAATTTACCGGATATATGGCTGATCCTCCCTCCGATGGGAATGCGACACAATTATACTTTGAAAATATATATATTTTTCAATATTTTTTTCACTTTTGTGAATATTCCTTTTTATTAGATTTTTGTTCGGGCTAATTTCATTGGCCTATGCTATGCGAATTTCACTGAATTAGAAAATTACTCTATTCAAGTGTATTTTAACAAGTTTTTTAGCAAATTGTACACTGAGAATTCGTTGCTATTGAGGACTTGTAACTTAAGTGTTTTTGTTTAAGGTTTTGTTTCAGGCACATAGAAAATTTATCGCTGAATATCACTCTGTGCAAGTCCAATTATAACGAGACGGCAGACTAGTGTCAGAGACGACCAGCATATGTTTTTGCTAAACTCACGATAGCGTCGAAGGGTGAAAAAATAAAAAAAAAAAAACAAATTTTGTATGAGATTGATTTAGGAAGAAATTGATTTACTCCTGAACACTATTGGGTAGTATTTGCTAATTTTTAGCTAGATAGTTTAATCAATGACGAACGAGAAGAAGAAATTGATGTTATTAAACTGTTTTTCTGCCGACGGTTTACAAAACTATGTACGCCATAATAAAGTTTGTTACGCCATCTTGTATCTAGGAAATATTTCTATTCGTAGTGTACTTTCTCTAATTTGAAGGTAGACTAAACGCATTGAATTATGTAGGTCAGTGACGTCAGTAAAACTGTTGGAAACCTCTTTGCCACGAGTTCAAATTCCATTTTATTTTTACCAACCCAATACTCAATTTTATCGTAATTTGTAAGAACTACAAATACAATTTGCAGTAATATTTGCAGCAAATTTACTCTTCAAATAATAAAATCTTGTACACAAATTATTGGAAAGCATATCGGGGCATATTTCGTTTTCCGAAAAGGCAGATTTATATATAAACTAAAATGCAATATTTACAGACATTTTTCCGATATTGTTAATTTTAACAACATTTGAATTACCTAATTTTAACCTAAAATAGCTATAGTAAATGCACATTTTTAAGAAAGACAATAAAGACAGTTTTCTTGTTCCATTGGATTTCAAAACGTGAATTTTGCCATTTTATTTTAAATTTTAAAAGAAGGTTTTACGTTTTTCTAACACTTCAACTTTTATTAAAAGGGTTTGTAGATTTGTGACAAGCAAATCAAATCACCGCTAAATTAAAAAAACTTTTAATATATTTACCCCCGTATTAATAAATACCGCATAGTGGCGTTTTAGCTCTAACACATCTTTAAACTTGAAATTATTATTTATAAACATATCTTAGCTTTCACTGACATGTCTTAAGGAGCGGATAACTTAAAGGATCATTCACATGGGAGCGAACGAACGAATTGATGAAATGCGAACAAACCACTTTTTATGCATTTATAAACAGAGAATTGCACATTTTATTATTCCAAGATATTCTCCTCTTGGAATAAGGTTAAGTTCGAACGAATTTTTTATTCGCTACTTTGTGGAACGCGATTTAAATGATGTGGATTGCGAATAGACTGACAATTCGCGCCAGGGTGTTTTCGTTCGCGGCAAAGAGTTTGGAATTCGAAGTTTCGTTATTTAAACTATTTTTAAACTTGTTTTCTTAATACATTTTGATGGGATAATTAATTATCCTCCTCTTGGAATAATAAAATGTGCAATTTTCTGTTTATAAATGCATAAAACGTGGTTTGTTCGCATTTCATCAATTCGTTCGTTCGCTCCCATGTGTCCAACTACCTACGAAAGAACGAAAATCAGCGAGTTTTGACAGTCCGTTCACATGAACACAGCAGTTGGTCGCTGCAGTTCGCGAATTTTGCCATCAGTTTCTACCCAACCAATGTCTAATTTGAGGTTAAGTTCGAACAAATGTTTAATTCGCTAGTTTGTGGAACGCGAATAAATGTTGTGGATTGCGAATAAACTTTGACAATTCGCGCGAAGGGTGTTTTCGTTCGCGGAAAAAAGTTTGGAATTCGAATATTCTTTATTTTAACTGTTTATAAACTTGTTTTCTTAATACATTTTGATAAGATAATTAAATATTTTCTTCTTGGAATAATAAGATGTGAAATTTTGTGTTTATAAATGCATAAAAAGTGGTTTGTTCGCATTTCATCAATTCGTTCGTTCGCTGCCATGTGAATGGTCCTTAACTCAACGAATTCGGCGTATAGAGCGTGGTTAACTTGCTCCCACCAGTTAACTTGCTATACACATATTTTAAATATACGTATGCCAACACAAAGTTCGATTGGACGTGAGAAATTTAAAAGCTGGAAGAGAATTTCAGAGAGAATCTAAAAATCGCAAGCGATAGCACATAAAATGCTCTGAGCATTATAGTGTCACCTAATGGAATATGACAGATTTACAACCATGTTTAGTACAGTTTGGACGCAGTGCTACCGTGCGTTTAGTGATAAAGAGTGGATAGCTAATATGGATATAAGACGTATTTATAAATAATAAAAGTTATCAAACGAACAAGTCCACTATCCGTCTTATAGCTAAAAGATGGAATAAAGAGCGGATAGGGCTTTCTTATTAATACCGCTGTTACACAATAACGTTTACATATGAATGGGTTATATCTGTTAACCAACGCTACAAGTACCTACATAATCAGTCTGTGGCTGGACATAAATGGAATGAAGAAAGTTCTGCTCACAATGACAAAACCTACTGTCGATTTTCATTTTTTAAGATTCAGATCACTTGTGCGAATTTCGATTCTTGCGATAATTGCAATAAAAAAAAGCTGACTGTCAAATAACACATCAACACAAATGCAAAAAAAAAAGTAATCTCATTTCATGTTCCATTGGGGCAAATAAAATGTGAGATCTGAGAGCAAAACGGTAAAAGCCCAATGGAAATCAACATACAAAAAATTATCAAAAAATATTGTCAATTCAATGACATGTGCAAACCCAGTTTTATCGGCCTTTATAGCTCGTTAGATTATCGTTATTTTTCTAATTAATTTGAAAAGTTGCGCACTGTTTTTAAATTTTGTTTTTTTTTTTTTTAATTTGACTAGACCAATAAATCAATTTTATTAGGGAGGACAATAACAAAAGTGCATGGGAATAATCTAGCTTAAACGATATTTGACAGATTAAGCAAGCACTCCCCTCTTAAGTTACGAATCGGTCAGTAACAAAACAACGGTTTTCCATTGGGCACATCCGATTTTTATTCTCAAGGTTGTTGGAAATATAGGAACACGAACTTAACCGACAAAGAATCGAAGTCCACAAAATGACAAGGAAGAAGAAGAAGACGACGAAGATGATAGGATATTTATTCATCCATTCATTTTCAATGGCCCGCTTATCCAATAAGTGGGTCGCGGGTGTAGGTTGCTCAAGTGGACCCTCCATAGCTCTCGATTCTCCGCTATCGACTCTAAATCATCAAGGGCAATCCCCATTCGGCTAGACGAGAGATTGTGGACTTGATCTAACCATCTCATCCTGGGTCTACCTAGAGGACGTCTGCCTGATGGTACGGATTCCATAGCACGTCGTGGGATCCTTGTTAGGGACATGCGTTTAACATGACCAAACCACCGAAGCATGGACCGATCCGTCCGGAGAAGTAGCTGCTCCACATTCAGTTCCTCTCGTATTCTGGTATTTCTTGTATCCGCGATCTTATTCTTTCGGTCATTACCCAAACCTCATGATGATAGTAATTGCTCCAGAAATTAAGTCTATGTCCATTCTTTACGTTTTTGTTCTGTATAATTGCTTTTCGTAATTTTGTTTTCTGATTGGACGATTTGCCTGCAAATTTGGACAAGTTTCGTCCATTAGGCAAGATTTTCTGCCTAGTTCTATGGTAAACTGTCACCTGCATACTTAGGTGCCTAAGCACATTGAACGCAGCCAATCTAAAAAAAATTCGAGATCTGCAAAAAGTGATCCGGATAGAAAAAAGAGAATTCATTTTGCCCAATGAAAATCCACATAAAATTCACAATAGTATGTATATTTAAATATTTAATTCCATTAAGAAAACTATAAATGTGAAATGCTTAGCGTGTCGTGTTAATCTCAATCAATTTAAATTTTCTGAACCGGCTTCAAGCCGAGAATATAGAAACATTTACGCAGAATCTCAGCTGTCGCTTCGCACAAGAGTATCCTGCTCGTGTGCACTTTAACCACTTCTCCTTCCTTGTTCTTTTCGATGCAATAGCATTTGTCGTAGAACTCGGAGAAAGTTGTACAAACCTCGTAACAGTACTCGCACAGAGTGTGCAGCAAAAGATCCTTTGTTATTTTCAGCATAACATCGGAAAACTTGAGCAAAACTTTCGCTAATTTCCACTCCTTTTCGTGGTCAAATATAATCGATTCGGTTTTAAGCACTTCCTTCAGATCGGAGAAGTCTACACCACAATTGCGGGAAATTGAGCAGATCCTTGTGAAGGCATACAATAGATATACAGCGGTATTACCACGATCTTCGAGCATTTTATCGAAGGAGAACACATAGGCGTTTGATCGGTTATGACAGAGATCGGCATATTTGATGCAGCCATATGCGACAGATTCTTGAGCGGCTTTCAGTTCCTCCGGGGTCAGCACTTTGTCGCGTTCTTTCTCCGTTAACTTGTCTAAAGAGCGTCGTAAACCTTCATCCAATAGGTCGGACAGTTTAACCGAGTCACCAGAGCGAGATTTAAATTTCTTTCCATCTTCGCCAAGAACCACACCGAACGTAACGTGGTCAACACGATGTTTCTTGCGATCGATTATGTTAGCACGTTCAGCACAATCGAAAATATTGTTAAGATGGATACCTTGACCAGAGTCAACAACATATATAGCCCAATCAGCCTTTTCCTCTTCAAAACGATAGCGAATAGCGGCCATGTCAGAGGTGTCGTACGTAAATCCACCGTCGGACTTTACCACGGTCAAAGGAATGCCCGTTTTCGTTTCATCTGTCCACATAATTTTACGACCTTCATCCTCCTCTAAGAAACCCTTTTCTTCCAAGAGCGTTACAACATCAATCATTCGTGATTGGTAGAAGGACTCTCCTTTTTCTTCAAGGGTCACATCCAGGCGGTCGTAAATTGTTTGAAATTCTTTACGTGAAGCGTCGCAAATTTGCGTCCATGCCTTGATGGAGTCCGGATCACCGCTTTGCAGTTTCACCACAGAGCTATATGCACGCTTCTTGAACTCCTCATCTTCATCGAACCTAGAAGAAATAACAAGTTATAGTGTGGTAGTGCGAAAAATGTTTACATATCCAACCTATGCTTTGATTCCTTGTAAAATGCCTGCAAATCGTGGATTGGTGGACTTTCCGTGAGAAAATTGGGAAAACTGTCTTTTAAATGAGAGATGAGCATTCCAAACTGGGTTCCCCAATCACCGACGTGATTGTGGCGCAGAACATTGTGGCCGAGGAACTCTAAAAGACGGCAAACCGATTCGCCGATAATTGTCGAGCGCAAATGTCCTACGTGCATCTGTTTGGCGATGTTAGGTGATGAAAAGTCCACTATAACACGTTTCCGTACACATTGTGGTGGTTGTACTCCGTTTTGGAGTAAATCGCCAATGGCTGCCACTGCATATTTTCTGAAACAAAAGAAATGTAATTTTCAGCAACGCATGCAACGACAAACTTACTTATCCAAGAATATATTGATGAAACCAGGACCGGCGACTTCAGTTTTCGCCACAACATGTGACGATGCTAAGCTACCAACAATGGCAGTAGCAATATCCCTCGGTGGCTTTGATTGTCCGGCAGCTTTTAACGCATTCGCTATAGCCATCGCACTGTTGCATTGATAATCTCCCAGCTTTGTGGACACAGTAATCACCGCTGTCGCTGCATCACCACTTAGACCTGGGAATGCCTTTGTTATAGCGTTCGAAAACAACTCGGTTAGGTGTTCGTGGATAGACAACATTTTGCTGCTGGAGCTACCGCAGTGTTTCTTCTCAGCAACGACGGCCTAGCCAAACAAAGACACGTTAACATTTTAAGGCATATTCATCGCATAACCTATTTTTTTATTTACATTTTCCAGTACAGCCAGTCGGTGCTTCAACTTCATGTTCTCTACTTGTAGTTTATTGTATTCCTCGTCACCGACGTCCTCAAGAAACTCTCCACTGCTGATTTTTTTCATTTGTTCACGCAACTGCGACGTCAGCTTCTCCTACACTCACGGGTTTACACGTGTTTACATTCGGTTTTGAACATGAAATACCCCATCAATACTTACCACTTGTTGGAGCCGCTCCACTTCTGCGTTTAATGATGACATCCTCGCAAGATTGTAGTTAATATTTCTCACAATTCTACGTGTAATATACAGAAATCTGCTGCAATCGTACTTTAAAGAAATGTAATTTAATGCCACATGAGGGAGAAGTTTCATCCAGTTGACAGCTGCGACATATGTTTTGTTGATGCTGTCTCATTTTTTATTTAAGGTCTGTTCTTTTTGTTATTTTAATGATTTGCTAGTGAAAAGCGCAAAAGAATTGCATGCTTTTGGGCGAGTTCGCATTCGATTGCGTGTAGTACTGGATGCATTCATTTAAAACCCTAGAACGTTGATCATTCAAGAAAGTTCATTGCATTTGCATGCAGCTACAAGTTTGTTTCAAAGTGCGCGAGTTGATGAAAATTAAATATAATTACGTTGTGTTAATAATTTAAAAGTTTTAACTAGTGCAAATTGAAAGTGAAGTGTTTTTTAATTGAATTTGTGAAAGAAATCCGCTTTATAGTGGGGAAAATCGTTGTTTTCCTTTGATTTGTCTTTATGGTAAGAAACCGTTAGGTGTGCATACTTTTCCAGACTTATTTATGTGCTTTTCTTATTATTACAGAAGCTGCGCTACAAATATCCTGCAATAAGGTTAGTTCTATTTCGAAAATGTATGATTTATTATTACGTTCTATTCAACTGCTTTTTGTTACCATATCGGCTACGTAAATCTCGTTAGGTGTATAATATTCAGTGGGTGCTTATTACTTTGAGTATCATTTCAAAGCAGCTAGATCTATGCCAATGATTGAGGAAAATAATAATCTTTTGTGTTCTTGACGTAGACGAAGTTTATCTAAATTCCTCCTAACACTGGCAACCTGTTGGTGAGTCATTCGGAAGAATAATCTGTCTTTTTCCGTGTGACCGCGATATAAAGGAAATATTCGTTTGTCGGGATGGTCTCATTTTCGTTGCCTACAACACCTTACAAGTTACTAACCTTACACCCTAAGTAGTGCGGACGGTTAATACGTCGTTATTTCATATACATCTGAAGGGATAATGGGCATTTGGCTCATTTTCTTACCTTAGATTGAACCCCGATTATCTTTTACAAACCGTGCATTGATTGAGTCCACAAAAACTTAACTCCGTCGGGAATATAACCAACGCTATGATATTTACATCATTATATTTTGTTGTCTTTACAAAAAATATGTAGTAGGTATCTATCACAATGTTCTACCTATAACCGCACTCATCTGTTCATCAGCTTTTCCAGCTTCGTCTTGATGCTACTTTGAATGCTAAGCAAATATTTCATCTTCACAAGTTTCTCCTTTGCTCCGCTCAAGTCCTTCGAACTGAACAAACTCGCCAGTTGTACAACTTCTTCGTTGATTTCTTTTTGAATTTGCTGATGTAATTGATCGAGATCCTTTGTAGAGTCAGCTTCGTCAACTTCTTCATTTCGCTCCATCATTTCCATTAGGAACTCTTTGTTTAGTGCGCTGTTATCACTAGGCATGTCTTCGCCTTGCAGTTTTAAGATGTACTGTCCGCGCAGCATGGGATTGGACAGAGTCTTATACGCTTTGTTTATGAGTGCACTCCACTCGGCAGAGTTTTGCTGTTCTCGTTCCGATCTGAAATGATGACTATGAAAAGAAAATCTAAAGAGAACGAGAGCGACTAACTTGTTACTAAATTTATCCGGATGTACCTGCGTTTGTAGCTGACGGAATATCTTTGTCAATTGCGATCCATTCAAATCATAATCACGCGACATCGAAAGAAGTTGAAAGAAATCCTTCAAAAATATTGTATTTTGTTATGTTCTAACTTCGATGAGTGCACTACTTACGTGTTCTTTGGTAACGTCCTGTAGCTTCCCACATTCGCTGCAAGTGAAATGATTTATTTTCCCGGTTGGTTTCTTGCAATTCCAGCAGTCTGTTTGGTTAGGTGATTGGCAGTATAATCTCTGAAGTGGTTGCTTTTTCCAATAAGCATTTGCAATGACAGCATCTGATGAAATGGGAGCTGCAGCAGCTTGATATGCGCGTGTATTCACCTTCGAATTAATCAAACAGTTTGTGTCTTTTATGGCAAGAGCTGTGGCACGTCTAATTATTGTAGCAGCTCTCATTTTAATCGACTTAAATTTATTATCTAATAACAAAACAACATAGATGAAAGTGCTAGTTGCTTTTGCCAGAATAGGGATCAGCTGAGGCCGAATGACAGATAATGCTGTCACTTCGTACGTATCTAGTGTCAGCTGTGATGCGCAGTGTTCAGAAATGCGATTTTTTAGAACTGTTTCTGTTGACAATAAGTCTGTTCTCGGTCAAGAAAAGCGATTGCGATTTCTCTACGTTCTTCTTTGGAAGAATTTTCAATTATCAGTTCCAATTTTGTTTTACTCGTTTGCTGCGATTTGGAAATTACTTATTTCCACAATGATGTATGAGTATCCATTATTTTATCAGAACAAATAAAAAACACAAAATGTGGTTGTGTCTGTTTTATGTGTAGGTACAAACATAATCCGAACACATTTTACAAAGCTGAAAATGAAGTTATAATGAGATATTTTTATTGTTATTGCTATCGGCAATGATAACCTAATCATTGGTTAAAGAAAGGTGTGTGGTGCGCCAGCATTATTTCCTTTCGGAGGTCTTAAAGCCATTGTGATTCCTATCGTATATTTCAACATACCCAAAAACAATCGAGTCTACTTTCCATATTTCTGAATGCTTAACCATTTGGCGCTTTTAGCGAATTTGAGCAGATCCGATATTTCTGCCCGTCCAGTTACGAAAGGTCTTCGATAAAAAAAATGGAATACAAAGTATTGGATCGTCTCTCTTTATTCCTTTGTTGCGCCGTACACCGGCGTTGTTTTCTGTGAGCTGTTTTTGTCAAGAGTCATGGGATTTTTTGTTCTTTTCTCGTTCAATTCTGGCAATAGGGCTTGACAGTTTTGGAGTCTATTTTTTAGGACCATGTTGTGTTAGTCTCCTTATTCTTGTTCCTTTTTGTATTACATACTATGTCCAGGGACCCAAAAAAGCTTCATGTTCTGGTTATTGGTGTTCTTTAATGAACTTCGACACTTCTTTACGACCCCTGATTTGACTGTTTTAGAGCAGTTCGACTGTCTACGAAAATATTTATATTCAAAATTGAAAAATGGCTATCACTCTGTGTTTTGATGGCTTATCTACTTGGTGTATCTGCTTGAAAAACGCTGCAGGAATCGGGTAGTCTCCAGAACTGCTTTATTTCCATTGTTCCTGAGTAGTGATGACTGCTTCTGTACCGGTCTCCATTTTTGATCCATCGCATCGGTGTGTATAGTGATTTCATGGTCGCTTAGTACTCTTTTAAGAAGGAGTTTTTGCGTTGAAGTCGTGATAGGGCATAATGTAGTCCGTTGTAGGTTGCACACTTTCCAAACCGTGCTTCATTCCCAGTTCTTCGACATTCTGTAGTACAGCAACATGTAATTGGGTTGTCTGCTCCAATAGGGAGCACTCTCTTAGTTTGATAGTTCTTTTCCCTGCGGTGCATTTTATGAACATATCTAGGGAAATAAAATGAATTATCATTTCCAGTCCCGCCTGTGGTACGCTTATTACAGCACCTGTGGTACTAAGCTGGTAATCGTGATTGATTATTACCAAACAAGAGTTTTAGGATATTATGGGTCTGATGTAAGTGTAAGTGTCGAATCAAGAGATGATTTTTGCGGTTTCAGTCCCTAGTTTAATGTGGTATTAAAAACAGTAGTTGCCTCAGAATCAACAAATAAACAGACTTCAGTGAAATTTAATTAATATCCAAGAAATTTGTTGAGCAATTTGTTGAGCAAATTTCTTGTTCTGTGATATTTCTCTGTTATCAGTAGAAATCGAGACAGAAAAACAGTTTTCTGTCCTACTAATAAAAAAGTTATAAATATTTTACTTTTGGAGTAAAAAATAAAAATAAATAGATGGCGCAACAGGCGCGTAGACACCTTAGGCCTAGTTTCTCGCAACCATTTGTTTTGTGTAAGTTTTTATTTTTGGGACGAATGGAAGGGACCTACAATTTTATGGCGAGTCCGAACGGCTGAATTGAGAAGCTTTTTCAGGACAGTTATACTCTCGGATGTTTGTCAGACTTTCGCGACAGGTGGCGCAGTAGAAAAAACCGTAAGATGTAATTTGTGTTTTTCCGGGGTTCGAACTTGGGATCCCTCGCAAAAAAAAAAATTGTAGCAAAAATGTTTTCTACGATACGACGGATTCTGTGATAGTTCTTTCGGGGTTCGCAACAAAATTCTGAGTACGACGGATTCTGTGATAGACATGAATAATTAAAGAGTTTTTAACATCGTCGCATTCGGCCAACAGTTACTGGCCTGATAGATTATAGTTTCTATTGAAATTCCAACGTCAAATTCATGGAACAAAAACACATGATAACGGTGATAGCATTTTCTGAGAGATTGTAAAATCCATAATAGCTATTGATAACAACTTTGATAATATTGTCTTCATGTCAAATAATAATAAATGAGTGTTAACGGAAATCTAGGGGTTTTTTTTTTTGATAAATTCGATTGCCAAGATTTTTAAAAAACTGTCATAACCATTTGAATTGAAATCTCTACCGCTAAACTTTCCAATATACTCATTCAAGCAACGCGCATGCCAGCACCAACAAAGATGGGTACTTGCCTGAATGCTAGGCTCTCCTGTAAAAGAGGGCTACGGCTACGGGAGTTCCCACTGCATTTTATTTCAGCTTTTGCAGACTGGAGCGGCTGTGTTGTCGCTAAAAATCGATAAGCACCGACGTGACCGCATTTTGATGCGATGACTAAAGTCAAACAAACAGAGGCCCTCGTTTGTTTGTCATGTGTTTCTTTTTTTTTTGCCGCACTCAATACAACCGCCACATTCCTTAAACAAGTCTAAATGGGTTTTAATTGAAACAATAGTCAACATTAAATCAGGTAGCAAAAACAAACCCCAAATTAAATTTTAATTATCTGGCTAAAAGGCATACGTGTATAGACAGAGACAACAAACAGAAACACGTATAGCGAAACAGAATGGTTAAGCCGACGTTATTCGTTATAATTTTCTCCAGTAAAAAAGGACATTAGATATGCACAAGAGGATTTATGTGGCACATGTACACATGTTGAAGGACTTAAACCAAATACTCGCGCACTAACTTACACACACACACGTATATAGAGAAAGAGATACCCTACCCATACCCACCCACCTACACACTTGGAATGGGGATTCCTTGTTATTAAAAATGATTTAACACAAAATCAAAATTGTTACACTGCAGCGCGAGTTGGCGGAGTAGGTGTAGGAGGGAGTAAATTTCCTGCGGAGGCGTAAAGGAAATGTCTACTATACAGTTACAGTGTAGGGTAGGTGCCTACCTACTGGTACTGTGGTGGTGAATGCTTCTTTTGATTTGGTTTTATGAAATACGACGCAAGGGTAAACTTTTCGTCAATTTGAACTTCTTATGGCGGACCACCACCACGAGCACGACCACGGGTATGCTGTGCCAGAGATGAAGGGATTACATTTTTTAAGTATTTTCGTCATCGACTACGACGTCTCTTTTTCGGTAGGATTAAAAGGAATGAATTGGTTTTTTGGTTTTTCATTTGATAACATTGGTCGTACTTAACAGGGTTTTTAGTATTACTTAAAGGTGTCTAATTGATTGGGGGGATTTTGTGGGTTGAACTAAATCACATCATTGAATAATTTTATGCCGAAAGGTGAACTTAAAATGATTGAAAACGTGCCCGAAAAGAAAGAGGCAACCATCAAATAAGCCAATTATAGTTGGGGTTTTTGAGAAATCGTATAGGGAGCGTATTACCTCGGAGACTTTGATTAATTGCAATTTTCGAGGGTGTACACTGTACAGATACAAATAGTAATGAAAGGATGGTGGTGTATTTAAGGATTTAGACAGACAATAACTTGTGGGTTATCAGTCGGAGACGCTTAATAAATTACCTAATTTTTTATCAGCGTTTTCGAGACGATAATTAATCAATTAATTTTACAACCGCAATTCTGTGCGGTGTTCGTTGGTTTCTTTGTCTCTTTTGCTTAGGTATTCAAGTGCTGTGTAAAAGGACCCATTATTATTTGTGCAGTCATTCGATGGAACCGTGATGAAAAATTGTTTCAGTTCACAGGATGTTTACAAATATACTTAACGAAATGAATTGGTCCGTCTTTTTGTGAATATAAAATTTGGTTTTCGTATCGTCAGTGGCTTTTTTTTTATATATTTCTCATATTCATATGAGCTACTTCATTTAAGGAGGCTGTAGAATTTCTTTCATACTTACAAAATGCGTTTTTTTCAATCCATACCAAAGGCGATGTTTTTGACGTTGAAATATTCCAACACCGATTTTAGTTTGTGGACGCAACAGTATAAATAAAAGGAAAGGAAAGGCGAATCTATAACGCTTCATCAGCGCCCCGAAATGCTTGCAGAGCGTCAAAAGTGAGTGAACACCAATGCGGTTTTATAAAGTACTAGCGGACCCGGCGAACTTCGTCTCGCCCCAATTTAACGCCTTCAGATAAACTCCAGAGTGATAATAAAATGTGATTTATTTGAATGGAATCGAAATTAGTAGAGAGCGATGTGATCAACAATGTTTTTCGATTTGTTTTCCGGCGCAAAAACAAACAACGAAGACGGTTTGCCAACACGCGAACAGGCAACGTACAGCTGACCGTGCGAAAATTCGGGAAATTCGAGATTAATCCCACAGACTTCCAACGATTCGATTGGCCTTGCGATTATTTGATTGTCATCGCAAAAGCCAATCGAACGGCGAACTGAATCCGCTTGAATTGGAATGGAAGATCAGTTGGAATAATTGGAATTCGTGGGATAAGGACTTCCTCTCCTTTTAATTTGCGCTTGATGACCGCTTGAATCACATTGTTCATCAGTTTCTTGATGGACAACCGCTTGAACAATTTTGGATGATTTAGATTCCGCAATATGATTATGATCGATACCACCTTCAGCTGTAAATTATGCGTCGGAGTTTGTGCCAGGAAGCGGGTTCAACAATTCCGTCGGATAGTTGGACGCTTCATCCTCGTCGGTCACGCTGTCAACGGATTTTTACGAATGCAGTTCTCCAGCGATTTGACTTTGTAATGGTCACCAGCAAAACCCCACCTTAGAAAATAAATTTCCTATCATATTTCGCTTGCAAGAATGTTATAATTTTTGCACCCAAAAAATAAAAAAAAATGTCACGCGGTAACCCTATGCCGCACACACGATCTTCTCCACGTACAAGCAAACCAGAGAATTACTCCGAAAAGGGTGTGTCTTGTGTGTTTCGCTCTCGATGCATTACGCATTGATGGTTTGCATGGGGAGATTTGGTGTTGGATGTGAATGGAATGTCATGGCGGAAATTATTGCTGTGAGAGAAAAAACAAAAAAAAAACGTATTTTAAATGAATGGGAGGCGGACCTTTCGTGAGAGAAAATACTTGGTGTAGGGATTTATTTTGCATAAGAGTTGTGCTTGTGCATGGGGAAGAGGTTTGATGAGAGAGTTAGGGAAATATGTTGCTGGAAAAAAAATTGATTTCATACCAAGCGCATTGCGGATATTTGGTTATTGACGAACTAAAATCGCATAGCGGGAATACAGTTTACATGCATTTAAATGCACAATGCGGCATTGCGTCAATAGTTCGATAACATGTTTACGAACTTTGATGGCATTGGCTTGGGTATTTAGCTTGGGAAATTCTGAGAGTATATATAGGGCAGCACGAGACGAATCGGAGTTAGGTTTTTTTTTGATCAATCAAGCAGTCAGTTTTTAGTTTCGAGTTGTTGAACTTGAAGTCGTCGTTGGACGCATTTTCTTGTTGAAGAAATAAAATATACAATAAAATCGTGCGGTCGGAAATTTTTTTTTGTACTTTATCAAGTCGGATAAATCGTGCCCGCGAGCATATCAAAAATTTAATTTTGATAATTCCAGTCATGGTACTGAAGCAGTTCGCGAGTTTAATTAAAAGTGTTTCCGAAGTGCGGGAGTTATAAAATAAATTGGAACACCTGGGTGAACTCAGTTTAAAACCACCGAAATGTGTTTTCCATGCACGTGGTCAGTAATTTTTCATAATAGGGCCTTGATCCTAGTTAATTGAAAAGACTACCGTTATAAAGGCTACCGTTATAAAGCCATAATTTTATTCCCGAGTGAGTGCTAGTGATTTTTGTTATCCTAGAATCCTAGCTCTGCAGCACCTAACCCACGTACATTATCGTGCATCGGACAGCTCCGATTGTGTTAAATTTTGGGCAGTGACATTTTCATTTGCGCCCGGCAATATTGCCAAAAAAATCACGCTCCTTAGTGAGGATCCTGAAAGAAAAAAAAGAACTATCAGTGTTTAAAAATAATAAAAGACAGTATTCCTGGTTGAACAACGTCTGAAATGACAATTTCCTCCTGCAACGTTTTGTCTGAAGGATATTTTGAGCAGCTTCTACATAGATGGATGTATCTTTCTTCACATCGTGAGCAGATATTTTATTTGTAAGGTTTAAATAACATTTCTTTAATTATATTCAATAAATTCTTGATCCAGGATTTTTCTATTAATGATATCCTGTGAATTAATTTTGTCATATTGATTTTTGCGATTTTATTTTCTAATGGTATAAAAAGTGATTTATTTGCGATGACGAATTTATTATTAGATCATAAACCAAATTTGTATTGCTCCTTGTTAAGTAGAAATAATTGAATATCGCCAATTCATTCGGGAATTCAATCGGATTTGTTGATATCGTTAGATACAGTTCTTTATAGTTTTTTTTTTGTCGAACCCCAAATTGGGTAACCTTGAAACTACAGGAGAATAGAAAAGATAATAAACCTGCAGTTCGACAGCGCTGACGAAGTAAAAGGTAGGATTTCTATTTCAGGTAGTGATAGGATATTAAACTTAGTGATTCGTAGGATTCGTGTGATCACTAATTCGGTTCTGATTTTGATTACCGCGAAGATAAATTCAACAGACCCGATTCCATAGCTTGAATAAGCGTTTAGATATTAAGATACACTTCCTGCATCTAGATTGTGTCAGTCAGGTCAAGTCCCTAAGACTAATTTAGTTTTAGCATTAACGTGATAGCATCTTAATGCGATTCTTTTAGTTATTTAAGATTTAACAAGCATTGAAGCTTTATCAAATTGATAGACGAATGAGTCTAAATAAATTCGAAAATTTATTCATTGCATATAGCTATTGTTTTGAGCTAAGTCCAACTTAGGATATTTTGTAACTTAGGTTAAGAACAGCCCTTCAGGCTCAAAAGATTCGTTGGGATCTTTCGTCTTAATGGTATTAAGTAGTATATTTAGTTTGATTAGACAATAAACATAAATATGAGTTTATATCGCTAAATTACTGTGTTTATTTTGGTTGAATGTGGAACAGATGGAAACTTTTTACAGCATTTGAAACTTTAACAACATGTAAGTAACCAGTGGTGTGTGGGGTCACTAAGACGTATAAGAGTGACCTAGGTAGGGAGGGAATAGCCCAAAGGTATGTGCTACCATCTATGCATACCATCTCAAGGGCTGAGTTAAGTGTGTGAGAGCAGCAAGAGTCTATCGTTAGGATGTCTGTACGTGAGGTACCGGACCCTCAGTAGAGAAGTAGGTAGTTTATTTCAGTTTGTAATAATGCACGCTTAATTTAATTTATGGATGGCAGATACTTGCAAAAAGAGCAAGACCCCCCCCAATCCGGCGAGCTATGCAAGAGCAACGCTAGGCGTGCATGCCCGCTCGAGTACGCATGTATCGAGGTATGTGTTCTGTTCTTGTGGCAGAATTCACACCGTTCGCTAAGAACCATTACAACTTTTAATAATGAAATGAAATAGTATGGCCCTTTCACTAATCCAATCGAGATTTTTATAATTTTGTGCAATGTCATGGAACACTTGGGTGATGAGTTCCTCCTTCGACGATGAGAACTCGCAAACGAAACATCAACGGGAATTTGGCCATTACCAAGCGTCAGAATCAGTTGTCTCGAGAATTCAGCAGCAGATGGGTCGTTCTGCAACGCGACTCTCATGTTCGTGGTCATTTTCAACTTCTTGACATGCTGCCACAAAGACGACGATGACAGGCATGCATTAAGTTCATCGCCAGCAGTTGATTTCGGGATGACGGGAAGCGTTGAAGAAAATCTCCGGAGAGTAATATCATAGCCCCACCAAATCGTCTCGAATCACCTCGTAAATCCTTCATCGTTCGGTCAAATGATGATTTTACATTCTGGCATCAATTTCGTTGTCGCCGAAATCTTGGTCATTCTGCATATTGGCTTGTCGACCGTGAGAAAATTCATCGGCAGCTTCAAAGCGGAACGTGCAGTTCGACCGCATTCCAACAATGTGGCAGCAATGACAGAGGATGCAACAGCCAACGCAATTTGAGATCTTGTCCGAATTGTTGCCAGAATCAAAGAAAATGCAAAATTTCGTAAAAAAAATTCTAAATTTTCAGAGTTTTCCACTACGAATTTTTCTATTCCATTCCATTCCGGAATAATTGCACACAAAATTACAAATCATGTTCCACCAAGCGAACGAAAACCTCCTTTCAAAGAATTACTGGTGTTGGACAGCTATAAAATGGTATGCAATTGATTGATTGGCATAAGAAATTTATAATATTGCTAATAGTCTACCAGTGGAATGGTCTATACTTTTCTGATGTAGAAAAGAAAAAAAGTGCAAGAAATGTTGTAGTTTTGTTTAAATAGTACAGGTAGGTATGTTATCTTATCTCTTTCCATTTGTCGACTAAGAAAAAGAGCAATGCTTGCACGTTAAACTCGCACAGATAAAGATCCCAATATGTATGTTGTTTTTTTCGATTCGATTTTTGTTTTTTACTGTGTTTAGAAATGGAATATTTTATTTTTTCGTTTAGGTACATATATTTGAATGATTTTGCGTATGACAGGCTCAAAAACCATTTGCATTATTTATCCCAACATTTACATTTAACCCTACAATTAACAATATTCTGGAAAGTGTGGAGTCTTTGTGTGAGCTGCCAGACTAAAGTTGATTATTGGTAACGCGGACTGACATATTTCATTTCATTCATCCATTCATTTTCAAATGGTCCGCTTGTCCATTATGTGGGTCGCGGGTGTAGGTTGCTCAAGTGGACCCTCCATAGCTCTCGATCCTCCGCCATCGACTCGAAATCATCAAGGGCAATCCCTATACGGGTAGAGGAAAGATTATGGACTTGATCTAACCATCTCATCCTAGGTCTACTTAGAGGACGCCTGCCTGATGGTACGGATTCCATAGCACGTCGTGGGATCTTGGTCGGGGCCATGCGTTTAACATACATAACCAAACCACCGAAGCATGGACCGCTCTGTCCGGAGAAGTAGCTGCTCGACATTGAGTTCCTCACGTATTCTGGTATTTCTAATGCGATCTCTACGGGTCACACCAGCAATACAACGGAGAAATCTCATTTCGGCAGCTTGTATCCGCGATCTTATTGTTTCGGTCATTACCCAAACCTCATGCATGACCGTAGGTAAGAGTTGGAATAAACACCGAATTAAAGACTGACAACTTAGCAACTTAGGGTCTGAGAGGACCCAAGGATGACCAGACCAAGTCATCAGCGAAGAGCAAATGCCTTATCCTCAGATCTCCCAATTCGAAACGTTCTTCGCCAAGACTGCGCTGTAACATCCAGTCCATATAAGTAATGAAAAGGAGAGGAGACAAGACGCACCCCTGGCGAAGTCCAACGCCCACGGTGAAAGGTATTGATTTAACGCCGTTTATCCGAACACAGCTTTTACATTTTGTGTAAAGAGATTGAATGGCTCTCAAGAGAGAACCGTCAATTCCATACTCCTGCAACACACTCCAGAGTTTACCTCGAGGGACTCGGTCGTATGCGTTCTCCAAATCTACGAAGCATGCGTAAGCAGGTGTAGCATACTCCCAAGCCTTCTCAAGCACCATTCTGAGAAATAACTGGTCGGTTGTGCTTCTGCCGGGACGAAATTTGATCGCAAAAGTGACTTCCTCTACAGTGGGACTATTTTCCGCCCTGCTCAAGGCGATGGATCTGTCATCCTCAATGCCCTGGATTGGATTGAGCAATTCACAAAAGTGCTCGCTCCATCTGCGCAAGATGTCTTCTCATTAGAAAGAAGTGTACCATCTTTGGATTTGACTCATTCAGTAATGTTCCACTTCCTTCCTCTAAGACGGCGGATGGTCTGCCAGAACACCTTGCTTGCAGATCTGTGATCACGGTCTAATTTCTCGCCGAACTCCTTCCAAGATTGTTCTTTGGCTTCTTTAACAGCCAATTTGCAAGTTCTTCGCGCCTCAATGTACCGGTTTCGAGAAGATGAGTCCCCCAAGTGAATCCACACCTTGAAAGCCTTCTTCTTCTCTCTGATGGCTTCTTGAACTCCGGGCGTTTTGAACCACGCGGTTCTTTTCTCACCACCAGCCGCCAGTAATTCTTTGGACTTAAAACTCTCTTTCCGTGGAAGAAACAGGTTGTCCCTTACCCATTCTAACCATGTATTCAAATTACTTACTGTGCACATACAAACCAACCATATGGTACATACAAACCATCTTGATGATTTGACGAAGTTCATTATCTTGTCTATTGATGTGCTGGAAAGCTCGTCTAGGTCGTTGAAGAAGTGACTCCCTAGGAATTTATACCTGGTGTGGTGTTGCAGACCTGGGCCAGTGACATAGGAAGTGGATTGTATCCTCAAGGCATGACCCGTTTTGTTCAATTTCCAGTTTATTAATTGGCTGATTGATAGAAAAGATTGTATACAGGAACTTTAAATAAGTATAGTTCTTAACTTAAAGGAGACGGTAAGAGAAGCGAATGGGGAGTCACAAAGTGGCCCGATTTGGGAATCTGTCATTTAGATCACAACAGATGGTTAGACCGATCATATGGATATCATTTTCGTCACCAGGCGCAATAACGAAACTGTGTCACTTTCTGTCTACTTCATTGCCTATATGGCTGCAGCAAACAAATCTTGCGGTGAGAGGTTCTCGGTATACAATGGGACAAGCTTTTATCCTCTCGGAATGCTTGACATAAACATAAACTTGACATAAACTAGAGAATCACCGAACTTGGGGCATTTACATTAATTTCGACAGCATTGCCAACAACCCGATATAAAAAAAAAATAAATAGATAGGTGGCGCAACAGGCGGTAGACACCCTAGGCTTAGCTTCTCGCAACCATTCGTTTGTGTGAGTTTCTATTTTTGGGACGAATGGAAGGGACCTACAATTTTGTCAGACGTTCGCGAGAGGTGGCGCAGTAGAAAAAACCTTAAGATGTAATTTGTGTTTTTCCGGGGATCGAACCTGGGATCCCTCGCTACTGCGCCCACAACCCGATATAAATACCATAATCTCGTCCAAGTATTAAGCTACGATTAGTTAGTTATCCATGGCGTCACTATGAAGTCAGAATTTGCCCTAAAGTGGGCAACCAATCGCCTATCACCCGACCTGTCATCAGTTCCTGCACGACATAATGCTAGTCATAGTAAACGACTGATTCTCAATTTTTTGACCATGTCCATGTCGCTGATGTATACAGCACCTACAATTCGTTATTGAATCTTCTCCTTTAAGGCCCGTCAACGCAAGACCGAACATTATTTTGTCTCTCGAAACGACCGAGGATATCTTCATCCGCTTTAGATAGAGTCCAAGCTTTGCCGCTAT
Organism: Cheilosia scutellata; assembly: GCA_955612985.1. Taxonomy (NCBI): domain Eukaryota; kingdom Metazoa; phylum Arthropoda; class Insecta; order Diptera; family Syrphidae; genus Cheilosia; species Cheilosia scutellata. The sequence continues at coordinate 72,427,433 of OY015311.1, read as the reverse complement.
AAAGGAGTAGACGTTTCTGATCAAGGTCTTATACAGAATTTCCTTAAGTAGTTTGCCTTCCCAGGCCAAAGAAATAGCGATTGGCAGGAGTTATTCTTAGTTTTTGAGAAGTCCCCCAAAGTCATTGCTGTCAACTGTGACGTTTTGTCCGATTCGTCGATGTTGGATGTCTCTTCTTGTTGATAGCATATAATGTACTTGGTTGACGGCTAAACCGAGTACTCATCATACTTGTCATGAAAACGAAACCCAAACATTCATCTATAGCTTTGCATCGATGCTCATTTTAGAAACAATTGTTGTCAAATGAACTCCGAAATTTCAAACGCTGCCCAAATATTTCGAACTCTAGAGGTGCTGATGGTAAAATTGACTACACTGAACAAATGCACTGTTTGTGATGGTCGGTGTGGACGAGACGTGGTTTCACATATACAGCAAATAGCTGGTAAACAACTCTTCCTCAGTGCAGTAGATAAATTATTATCTAAACTTGGACTCAGTTAGGCGTGCAATGGAAATTCGAAATTCCCTATTAGTTAGAGCGCACTAAATTATAACACCGGACTGACAGATAGATCCAACAAACTACTTCCGCCCAGCTAGTTATTCGCCGCGGCCGCGTTCACTCGCGTATATTTGTGCAAACATTGATTTATAGAAGACCCTAGTCCCTCGAAATCAAGTGCAATTAAACCGAATTCCTGGCTAAACCACTCGACCGGAAACGGTCCTTGCCATTCGCAATTGAAAATCCATTTGGTCGTGGCGTGCAATCATCCAACCACACCGCCTCAAGGATATAATTTAAAAATAATGCAATGATATTGCCATTGGTATTGGGATTGCATTTACCTCCTTTCCGATAGACAATAAATAAAATAAATGCAATTGGAGAGCTCTTCGACAATCCATTAGCGTTTATCGTCGTCGTCGTCGTCATCGCCCGTTGGGATCTTATTCCGACAAAACCTTCGCTCCTTCTTGTACTACCTTCTGCAATGATGGGTTATTAATTTAATTCACGTTTTGTTTTCTCAGCCAGCATCCGATTCATTGACCCCCATCGTTGCACCACTATCCATCTCTATATATACGGGGTAGTGGTAATGATTGGTGGCAAGTCGATAGATAGTGAATTCATTTGCTCTCGTGCGGAGGGGTTTAGAAATTGCTACTCCTGAGCGCGCTCCATTGTGATAAAATTCGGCTCATTATTCACACCTTTTCTATGGGAAAAATAAAGTGAAATTTATGACTTCCCAGGAGGAATTAAAAATGGTGAAATTCCTAAGAAGCATAACACACACACACATATACATGGGCTCTCTGAAATTCGAGGTCCTGGGTAAGCACGTCTTTGAATAAATGTACATTGTTCGAAGGATTGAAATCTTTTGTACTATCTTGATGAGGCTGCCACAAGGGAGCTATTAACTCTTCGATGGATGGCTGGAGGAGGCGACGACGCCATGTAGTAGTAGCACCAAGAGAAAGCATTAACTCAGGAATTAGTAAATTCCTGTAGTAATTATAATGAATCTCGCACAGCAAAGTAAATGTGTACCTTTCTATCCCTAAAGCACGAAAGCTGGAAATGAATCTGCATTTTTGTGTAGTACAACAGAATTCTTTCATTATACATTCCTTTTTCGGGCTCTGATCCTTTCTTTAATTATAGCGTGTTAATTTGCAAGTAAATTAAATTGCAAACAAGGATATCAACTCCCGACGTAGATATACACCGCACCACTGTGAGACACTGAGACACTGAGACACTAAAACAATGAGACAACGTCTACAACAAGTCAGCGAGGTATAGATCCGTGCAAAAGGACTATTATTATTTTGATACAATAACTCATTTGTGGGAGTGGGGTAATTGTTTGAATCCATCTATTGAAAATGACCGATTGTGCGGGAATAGATCTGTTAATAGGCTTATCCCAGGGAACGGTACGATTGATACAAGAAAATCATCAGTGGGAGGTACAATCGAAATCAATCCAACCCCAAGGCGGAACATCTCTTATTTCAGCAGATTTTGCAATTACGACTTAACTACTTAGCCATTTAAGCAGAAGGAAATTTTATTCAATCATACGATTGAATTGGCTCGGTATGTGACCAGCAATCGTAATCGTAATAGGAACATCATTCATTATGATGTAATGGATATTGGGTTGCGTCGCTGTGGGAACATCAAACACATCATTGGATAGGTATCTGGCTATAAGAACATCTACATGGGCACTTACGAGCACATTATTTCATTGAATATCGAATAAACACCTAAGATTAAGGTGATGCTATATTGCCGCACGAAATCTGCTTTCGACTATTGGCTTAAACACATACCTACAACGAATGGCAGGTCAATTGACACAATTGACATGTGGACTCATGCATTCCACTGGTGAATAGAATTTGTCGTCGCCTGGAACCTTCGAAGACCTAATTTCAAAATTCGGACCAGACGTCATGGAATTTGGAATTGGAAATGTTTGCCTCATGGCTGACATTCAAATTGGTCTATGATAACTGAGAGCAATTTATGTAAGATACACGCACACACATAATCTACAATCACAATTATAGATGTGAGACGTGGGCAAGTGATTCGCCCACGTCGTCGTCGTCCACCTGACAGAAATTGTAAGAACATTTACATGATGTAGATGACGACGGCACGTTGAAAGTAGTCCTTAAACCAGCCATTATTTGTGCAAATGGGAAAGTTAGTTAGCCTAACGAATGGTTATGGGGCTTAGGTCCTACGATATTATGAACCTTTACCAAACGGATGCAATTCCAGACACCCAGCCTGGAGCTTTATTCGCATTTGACAAGCTGCATTAACTAAAGTATGAGTGTAGGTGATGAAATCAAATGAGCCTTGTTAAGGTCTTGGCAGATCTAAGGAGGCGAAGTGAAATCACGAAAATGATTATTTTCGCTTGTAATAAAATAAGTCATTCAATTTTGTTTTTGAATTACTTTGTTACTAACTAAAAAAAAAAAAAATTATTTTGAGCGATCGAATTTTTTTATTTCGATCTTTAACATTTTTTCTGTTAAGTGAAAAATATGATATCCGTCAAGTGGCTGCCGCCAGTGTTGATACACATTTGTGCCAGTTTTATCGCATTTTTCATGACTTTCCGGTGATAACTGTTCGCAGTCCTGTCGACTATTCTCTTCAAGGACTGCGAACTGCGATTGTCTGAGGCTTGTTGGCATAAGCCCGCGACTTCAAGTGGCCCCAAAAGCAAGAAGTCTGGGATGGTTAAATCGTCCAAAACGGGAGATTACGCTTCCAGGAAATGCTTCCTTCACAATATCCATTGTAGCTCATGCTGTGAGAGTGGTAAACCACATGTTTACCAAGCCCCGCTCACCCAATTCCAATAGTAAGAAGTCGTTTATTATGGCCCTGTTCGTTCGCCAGTAACAGTGACTGTATTGCCGATGGCGTCCTAAAAAAAAAACGGCCCAATCACTTCTCCCCGCGTGAACGTCGCACCACACAGTGGCTTTGAGCGGATGTAATGGCTTTTCGTGCATCACACGCGGATTTTCAGTGCCCCAGAACGCCAGAAAAGAAGATTTTGCTTATTGACGTAACCGCTTAAGTGGAAATGCGCCTCGTCGCTCGGTGCCATGAAATAATGTCTTATGCAAAAAGGTCCAAAACGTAATTTTGGACTTTATTGCATTTTCAAAAGTGAAATAGAGTCCAAAACGCGTTTTGGACTTTATTGCAATTTCAAGCGTGCAATACAATTTTTGGACATTATTGCACTCAGCTATTTAAAAGAAAAAGAAAGCAAAGGGTTGCAGGGGGCAGCATGCCCCCTATACATATTCTAATATTTTGTTTGGATTTTATTTCCACTTCGATTTGGACTTTATTGCACTTTTGAAATTGCAATAAAGTCCAAAACTAGTTTTGGATTTTATTTCATTTGATTTATTTATTTTATTTGAAATTGCAATAAAGTCCAAAACTAGTTTTGGATTTTATTTCATTGCAATTTCAAAAGTACAATAAAGTCCAAAATTACGGTTTGGACTTTTTTGCATAAGACTTTATTTCATGGCACCTCGCCGCTCATGATGATTTTCGACACAAAATCGTCCTCTTCGTTGTTGAGGTTGAGGATGGCTTGGCAGTAATTCACACGCGACTGACGACGTACAGCAGGCATTAACTGATGCACTGTATGCACTTTGTATGGGAACATGAGTCTTTCACTAAAATTTGCTGTAGAATCCGTCTAGTGATGCCCAATTGCATTGCCCGACGCGTCGCGTCGTCTGGTTGATGTTTCTTCGTTCTCAGCGACATCGGCAGCCACAGCCGCGATATTCTCGGCCGAACGACCAGTCCGGTGGCATGGCGGCGCATGGTCTCCTGCATGTGAATGTCCAGTTGTTGGCACGACACGATTAGGAAATCGATGTCGAAATTCACGCTAACACCAATGACCGAATTATTGGTCAACAAAATCGACACAATTATTCCACGCTCTTGCGGAGTATAGAGCTCCATTGCTTGTCTGTCTGTGTACATACTGCAGCTGTCTATTTCACAAATGTCAAATATGATTGACGTACGACGCCATTTGCAAAAATTATAACTTCTTCCGATAGAGTGAGTGATATAGTGCCTAAAAAAACCTGTAGTTTTGACAAGGTAAATAGGAGTTTTGCATATGGACCTAACTGTCAAAAATTAATAAAATCAAGCTTAAGATTAGCCAAAAACTTGAAATGTAACAGAAATCCTATTATGATTACAGCACGTATTTTTATTTAATGTAATCGCTCATTGGCTTAAGCTGGATTACTGGTTGTCTTAACATACAAAGATGTCAACCTGAGACATCGTCTATGTCGATTGGCTAGTATGAGCATAAACTTAGCCAGTTGTTTGGATTTTGCTCTGCCGTTAGAGGCTGAAGAAATGATTGACCATAATATACGAGTAGGATTACGTGGACTTGAGCTAGTGTCAAAAATTAACGATATGCACAGAAGTTCAGTCAAATTCCTGAAATGGACCATTTATCCTATTATGACCGTATGACTACGGTAGAGTTTTAATATAACCTAACCATTGGCTTAAGCTGAATTTATCCCATCCGATTCTATTGCTATTTTGTCTTGAGTCGAAAGTTTTCTGTGAATGAATGCCTACGTGTGAAAAATAGCAGCGCGGTGTTCACTAACAAACTCTAAAGTGAAAGTTCATACGTGTCAATTTATTTTGTAGACAATGTATTGGTCTATTAGTAGTACATTGTACAAACAAGTTTTATACATCTGGTGCGTTAGTGACACATCAAAGGCCTCTTGAGCCTATTTTGTTTGCACAGAAAGATGGTGCCATCACAGTAGCACCTACGACGAGTAAATCCCGAAAGACTACATATAACTATTATATTTAAATGTCAAAATAAGAAGAGGCGTAAGTCTTAGTACCATAGTAATAGGACATAGAATCTCAAAGGCGTTGTCTGTAGAATTATTAAAACCCAGCCGATCAAAGTTACGAATGGCGATAGGAATACTCTCTGGGCATTGCCTTCTTAGGAAACACGTTAGAAGTTTAGGTTTAACAAATACGGACCCGTGCAGGTATTGCGAGGTTCTGTAGGGAAATAAAGTGTTTGGGCGAATTGGTTTAATTTCTTAGACATAGCGCAGTGCTAATCACCCTTATTCTACGTGGTGTTTATATTAAACGACAAATGTCTTAAGACGTTTTATGTCGTTTAAGTAGTTTCAGTTCCAAAAACGACACGTAAAACGCCAATTATTGTCGATTACAAATTTACAAACGCCTCTAAAACGACACTATTAAACGACTCGATACAAAAAACGACAGCTGTCATTTAATATAAACGCCACGTACAGTGGGTGGCATAAGTATTTTGACAAAACTAAAGTTAATTCTGCTGAATAATTTGAAAGGTCATTTAAATTCCGTTTGAATGATACAAAACTTTCCTTAACCCATTAAGTACCCATTTAAAAATTTTAGAATTTAGAATTTTTGTGAAATTCACTTTTTTGACTTTTTTCCTCGTTTATATGACTATTTTAGCTACTTTTTCCTCCTTTTCATACAAAATTTTTCTGAGCTCATCCCATTCAAAAAATCATAAAAAATATTTTTTAAATTTTTTTTTTGCAGTCACTATTAGAATTGTTTGAAGAAACTTTTTGCATCAAAACATTTTCTTTTTGGACCGAGGAAAAAAGTAAATAAAAAGTAGACTTTTACAAAAGTTTTAAATTTTCAATGGGTTAATGAAAATTGTGTATCATTCCAACGGAATTTAAATGACTTTTCCATTGATGCCAAAATTTACATGAAGTAAGTTCAAATTATGAGAAGAATTAACTTTAGTTTTGTCAAAATACTTATGCCGGCCACTGTAGAATAAGGGCGAATACCTATAATTATTTATTTTCTTTGTCCGGCCACACTGTCAAAATTTTTCATATAAAATTATCTATTGTGACCTTCAATTATTACCTACAGTGAAAGCCGCACTGTACAGTAGCGCGAGTAGCGGACAATTCCCGGACACGGACACATTTTCGGGAACCAACTTTTTTCCCATAATTTCATATACAAAATGCGGCCTTATGAACGGACACGTCCGTTTAATGGAGTGTCCGTTCATAACAATTTTTCTTAATAATTAAAAGGAAAATTTCTCATAAACAGACGCACTGATTAAATAAAGAATTAAATAATTTTTTGCGCAAAAATTGACGCAGAAAGAAATGTTGAAATGACAATAGGTCTGTTTTTTTCCTCATTGATCTCAGTGAAGTAAAGTAAAGTAGGATATTCAGCACGCAATTACAACAACTGCACCCAATTTGACACCACTGAGATTCACACAAGCTATTCTCTATTCATTTCCAGCAAGACCAACTTTGGAGCATTCTTCAATTCTGAACACTAGGGGAACACATTTGATGTTGTCATTTGGATGTGTTCACAGAGTGCCTCCATTTATGATACATAATATGTGTCGGCTGTGGTGGGTGTAAAATGCATAAAGTGCATATATTTTAGGTAAACAAATTTCAAAATAGCAACTGAATACTATAAAAATACTAAATATTTTCTGTTTTTATTTAAGTTGTACTTTGGTAGCAAAATATATAGGTATATATTATATACACCTAGACTTATAATAATTGAAAATAAGTATGTTATCTTTGATGTTACGTCATTATGGGATACATTTTTTGTAATAGTACATCCTCCCATTTTGTATTCCCTGTTGATTTTTTAACTGAAGTAGATATGTAATGAAAGCATTATTTACATACTATTTTTTTTAAATGAAAATCATTCGATTTCAGCCAACTGACATCCCAACTTTTGATTTCGATGGAGATTCGATTTATTTGTTAATTCCTCCGCACATTCTCATATGTTTTTTCGACTGAAAATGTGTGGTCTAAATTTTTATTTAAAAAATGTTTACAGTCAAATTTACATAAAAAATATAAAATTGGAAGCAACATTTGTTCGTCTTATGGAAAAAATTTTCAAATGTAAATAATCGCTTGTCGCAATCAAAATGAACAAACCAAGGACAATTTAAAATGTTAATTTATAATTTATTTAATTTTTATTGCGTTTTTCTGTTCAATTTGATTGTTTCTTTCTCCAAGAATATATATAAAATAAGGCCATCTTTTCTCAAAATTAAAGTCAAAACCAATGGGCAATCTGACAGTTAAAATATTACAGCTGATTTCGAAATAAAATCATACAATGAAATCATTTTTGGTAATGAACTTCTTTCCCCTAAAATTTAGATTGTGAGAACTTCTTTAGAGTGAAAGTTTTAAATTCGAGGAATACTCGATTCGATCGAATCTCAGAATTTGCGTGAATACTCTTTTGGACTCACCTAACAAACACACCCGCGTGTGTTTTTGCTTTTTTTTTCTTTGGCAATAATTCGCGATTTTATTTTGACCATACAAGAGAAAAAAAGTAAGCAGAAAAAGTAAATATTCTGTAGAAATTGATAATCATTATTTTTTTTGCGCTAAAAGGTTAATTATTCAGTTTTCTAGAAGGAATTTGATTTTGAAATTGAATTTTTCATTGATGGCCATTTTGACAGCAATGCCAGCTGTTTACTTTTCAGGGGTAAAACCGACTGTTCAGAAAAGTGGTTGGGTTGGTTGGTCTTAGGTGTCCGTGAGTGTCCGCTTATGGGAACCAACTTGATCATTTTACGATCAAGTTCACCATCGACTCGAACAGCATAGACAGTAGCATCGAAGATACACCTATAGAACGATGTCACAATACTCGTGCGGAATTTGTAACAAAGTTTAATGTGCCCAGGCATGAGTACGATAACTTAAGCGCCGAAAAATGATTGCAGTTTTTTGTACAGCGGTTAAATATAAGAAGTTTCTACTATGGGAGGGGACTATCTCGCTCGCTCCGTTTTGGCGGGAAAATAATACTTAAAATGAAGAAAAATATTAAAAAACAATGGCAACACTTACAATAAAGGACTATACAAAACAGATTTCTGGCTTTCAAAAATGCTTTAATCATTTATTGTAAGTATTCCATTGTTTTTTAACATTTTATTTGTATTTTAAATATTTACCAACAAATTATTAGAAGTACTATTATTACCATGGCTACTCTCTTTGCTAAAACATCGCTTGATTATATGTAGTTTAAGCGCCTGCTTGTGCTTGTTCCTTATTAACTAAGCCGAAATTGCAATAGCTTGAAATAGATTAAACTGTTGGATGGGGGTATCACACCCCCTAATCCGTATTCCCTCGAATAGAGTTAGGAACATTGAAGTCTCAATCAAACCGCTCTTAAATTCGTGCTGTATTTGGTTACTATTTGCGATTGATATAAAGAAAAAATTAGAAAATGTTTCTATCCAGCTAGTTCTAGTCCGAGGTGGTGTAAGTTCCTTACAAGAAATAAAGGGTGATTTTTTTACTGTTTCGTTTTTCAGCCTGATTTTTTTGACAGTTCACGCGTGATTCGTGACACGTGTCAAAGTAACAAATGCTCAGTTAGCATTGCCATTTCACCATGGATAGACTTACGCGCGGACAACGTTTGCAAATTATTGAATTTTGTTACCAAAAATCGTGCTCAGTAAAAAATGTGTTTAGAGCACTTCGTTTTATTGTCGTCGTAATCGTCCTAGTGATAAGGTTATTCCTGATCAAAATTGCCGTACATGGTCTGCTGAGCAACCAGAAGCTTTGTAAGAACTGCCAATGCATCCACAAAAATGTACTCTTTGTGGTTTATGGGCCTGTGGCATCATTGGGCCGTGGAAACGCTTTTCGTCCTTTATTAATCACTTCGCCTTAATCACGTTGTTATCCGTTATTTTATTATTTTTATTTTGTTTTCTTTTAGTTGGTAGTAATTTTGACAAATTTGCTAAAATTCGTCGGTGATTTGTTGTTGCGGTGAATTTATCATTGATATAAATTATATTTTCTCTTAAAATTCAATTTAAATCATTCCAACCACCCGTCTACTTGTAATTATGATTTTATCTGAAATGTAAACAGAACCTAAACCTAATTCCCCATATATTACCAACGTTTCTTAACACATCCCCAAAAATGGTCGCTTACATGCTTTGTTTACATAATAGCAGCACAAAAGTACCGTAGCAGCTTTTGTGACCATTAATGTTGACGACATTTCACAAGTATTCAGAAACTTGCCCTGTTTAAGAGGGCAGAATCGGTTAGGTACACGGAAGTGGGCGGTCTATTATATATAGTTTTTGCCCATGGGCCAATTTCTCTTAAGACTCGAAGGGTTCAACAGAAGGACCTATAAATACTGAACCATAGTTAAGTTATTGCAAACGGAAGCTACAGAAGTTGCAATATAAAATGACAGAGTCGACTACGATATTCTTTCCCTTTCTATAAAGCGTTGAGTCTATCCAATGTCCTGTAATGCCAAGGTAAAACCAATCTCCCACCGTTTTCGAATTTCCGCGAGTATCTACAAGAAATATTTTCCTTGTTCCTTCGAATATGATTATACACCCAGTAAACGGAACAGACTATCGCTCCTCTTCCTCCCTTATTTTATATTCGGTACAATAACATTTATCGAACTTTCCCTAACTACATAATCAGCTTCCATTTAAGTACTTCAGACAGAAAGGTATAGGTATCCATTTTTAGTTTAAGAAGTAAAATGTCAACATCCCTAAAATAAATATCATATTCTCCCAATGCTTAGCCTGGTTCCATTTCCTGTTTAGGTAAATATATTCTACCGATGACAAGCTGTCAAAGTTACATTTACAACTCGCCCTAATAGAAATCAGTCAACCAAATACTAATCCGATGGAGCTCAATTTCAAAGTATATCAACCTACGCATCTTGAAATACAGTCACCCCAAGATTATTCTCATAATCTCAGTATTATACACTCCTATTAACATAAAACCCTTTTTTTTTGGTTTTTGCTGCTGTGTGCGGATACCTACTTCCTGTGAAAACTTTTCATCTCGATGCTGTTTTTTTTGTGTCCTCATTGGTCTGTTTACACTGAAAATTGACTTTGCTACCTTCTACATCCCTCGTATAAATGTAATGTTTACGGTGCGAAAAAATTCGCGCTAATAAATATTAATAGCCCTTTCGATCTCCTTCCAATGTTAATATTGTGTTAGCATCAATCAGGAGGTTTCCCTTCTTATGCGAGTTCGAGTACCCTTGGAGAGAGTCGAACGCTGTACAGAGATACTTTGGCGCCCAAGGAATGCGCAGATTTAATTAGAAACTTATATTTTAAATTATATCTAGACCTACTCTGCTTAATAGAATCCTGTGTGGTCGCTTTATCTCCAAGGAATTCCTGTCTTTTGTGCGCCCCAAAAATTTATTTTCACTTGTGTATAAATTAAGGTTGGACCTTGATGGAGAGAACCACTTTGGTTGGAGTTTTACATCACAACATTTTCTGTTTCTGCGGGGAGTATAAAGTGACAGTTATAAATGGACGCCAGGACATCCAAAAATAACAATTAAAACTAGGAAGTGCGTAATCATCGTGAGTTTTCAGAAATTCGATTCTCAAGCTCCATTTGTACGCATGAATGAAACGAGACGTTTTTTTTTGCATTCATCACATCAGTGCTCTACCTGGACGCCATGCTAGTCGCGCCGAATGCATTGGCGGACATACTCCACTCGTATCCTGGCTGTTTGCGACGGGCAGAGAACACCATTTTTATGTTGGTAGGACATGGTATAGACAGCAAATGAATTTGCAATGTTCGGATGCGTTTTCTGCATTCACTCGGGCGTATGTGGGCTTTTTTTTTCTGTTTCTCTGTTTTTACTCTTTCTGTCTTGTTTACAAAACGGTCTCCAGTTCCAATTACGTTGAGGTCACCCACCGCTAATCGAAAATGAAGTCCTACTTTCGACTGTTTTCGGTGTTTATTCGATCATGTTATGACCTACAACCTTATCTTAGACGTTGGATACATGGGTGAAGTGAATTTAGAGCTGCCCCATTCGGCCTACATTTTTTAGGCTCTTTTAGCATCTATGCTATACAGCTCGTAAAGTTTTTGGATGAGTATTGTCATTGTCAAAGCAGTTGGGACGACCATAGATTGTACGGAGGGCTCCAAGGATACTTTCAACCGACTTTGACAAGTTTCAGCGCCATACAGCAGGCCAGAAATGATGAGGACTTATTGGTAGCCTATGTTCTTCTTGATTACTTTACTTATAAATTGACAAATGTTTGGTAATTTTTTTCTTTGTTTTATTTGGCTGCGCTTAAGCCGTGGGCAGAGCACAGTTACGCGAAGTCCTAAAGCCCAATGGCCCACGTGACGCTCTGACCACCTCGTCAATGCTGCGTTTCTGTCGTTTGTCCCCCATTTTGGCGGCTTCCGACTCTGCCAGTGATATCATATCGTCCGCGTAGTCAAAAAGTAGTTTTAAGATTGTATACCTCAAATGGAATTTAGCACAACTTCCTTGAAAGAAACTGACTGACATCGCGTCGTCGTGCCTAAATCCTCAGTTAGAACTTGATAGTCGAATGGGCATAACATGTATTCACCAAATCGACATAGCTTAGCTCAGTTCACCTCTTTTTACACTATGCAAATGATAGCCCTATACGTGGTATACCCTATTCTTAAGCGAAGCTAAAGTTTAGAGTGAACTTGGATCTCAAGTAACAGTGGCCAGAAAAATTATGGGCCGGACATCCGGTGGGATATCTATTTCTACCTGTGAATTTCTTTTAAAAAGAGGTAACTCTGTGTATCTTACGACGTTAGGTGGTCATAACTCTATTGGTTAAAAATGTTTGAATGTGGCATCTCCTGGTGGCGGTTTGTCTTCGGGTAGGGACGGAGGGTGACCGTAGCAGTCTATACACTCTGTCTATTGCCCTGACAGTCCATCACTATGGAGGGAGACTTGTGCATGGCATAAATGGGTGGTTGAATCAATCCGTTCTTCTGCTTGACCAAAAGTCAGTGGAGGGAGGATTGTCTAATGGGAAAGGATGGACGGTAACCGTAGCAGTCTGCCCCCCCCCCCTCCCCCCGTTTATTTTCTTTGACAAATCTGGTACTGATCAGAAGAGCTTGATTGCAGCAAACCATCCTACTGCTTGGTATCGAAAAAGGGTTACAGTTTGTCCTTGAGGAAGAGCAAAGCCGAAGTGTGACCAAAACAGTCTAACCCCCGCTTGTAACTTCTGACAGTCGGCTTGTGAATAGTGTGGCTGGTATACAGGGAGCTTATTCCCAAATGCGCGGCGAATCGTTTTTCATGGCGGATTTGTGTTTTTGTATTACCAAAAGCGATTTGATCGAATCAAAAGCGATAGCTCTATAGGTGACGGATTGTTTGCGGATAAAAAATAAACTAAATTTCTGTGGCGGGAAAAGGCTGTTGGAAAAATAAATGGAAAATTGCAACTCAGAATGGAAAAAACTGGAAAGAACTGGAAATATCATTTTCGCCCTCGTTCGCATTTGAGAATAACCAGAAGCGAACACGGTCGAAATGGAGGTATCGCTTTCAATACGATCCGCCGCGCATTTGGGAATAACCCCCCAGATCTGCTCTACAGCTTGACGTCGAAAAGGGTTGACAATTATTTATCTTCGGGAAAGACGGATTGGCATTTTGTTTCAATAGGGAATTGCGTGTTGATGTTTCAGTGAAGCCATTTGGACTTTGTAACGAACTTACTGATGCATCAAATATCGGTTCGAGACAGGTTCTTCAAGTCTTTGAAGAAATAAGCTTAAGAGCTGGACAGGATAAAGGAGGTGAACGGTGGTTTCCTCTTCCACCTCAGTCATTCAGCTCCTTCAGCAATCGTTGTAGGGTACTCCAATTCTGCGGGCATGCCAGCATATCAGACAGTGTCCGGTTAATGTTCCCACAACGAAGCTAGTTTTGAAGTTTTCTAGTTATTTTGGCGTCTAATTTCGGCCAAATTGGTCTGAATGCCATACAGGTACTAAAACTGTTCCATCTATTGTTAGTGCTTTTTAAAGCCTCCTCGAGAAGCAAACCCTTTAACTGATTGCAATGGAGCGTGCAGACCATCAGTTATGTGGAGCAGAGGTAAGGTAGACTGAGATACCCATCTCCGAATCCTCTTGCCGCTGGGCCCCTCAATTTTTGCCAGGTATCCGCCATTTTGTTTTCCTATCTGTGTACATCAGTTCCTATCCGTGTAAAAAGATTAGGTGCGAATGTGTTGGTGGAGAGGATTTTTGACGTTTGTCAATACGAATTTCTATGCAACAATACTAGCGCACCTAAACTTTTTGGGAGCGTAAAATTTAGCTTGTAGGCAAATTACTGTAAATAGGTCGAAGATGGGAATCTCAGTCTCTCTTACCTCTGATGTGGAGGCCGCTGCCTTGTCTGGCTAGTTCGTTCGCCGTGCATTTTCCCGGGATGTTATTGTGACCTAAAACCCAGTACAGGGTAACTGAACATCTATCTGCAATCACTCGTTAAGAGATTCCCGGCATTGTTGTATCAACTTTGATCTGGTTGTTGGTGTATTTAGGCTGGACTGTCTGTCTATGTAAAAAGTGATAGCTTTCCCATCTATCTCGTAGAAGGCAAGCCGGCATGCTGCTTCGCGAAAAGCCATAATTTCCGCCTGAAAAACGCTAAAGTGGTCAGGGAGGCGTAAGGCGAGGTTAAGTTCAGGTGATTGGGAGAAGACTCCCACGCCGGTCATTTTGGATCCATCTATATAGATTTCGAAAGGGGAGTTGTTGCATATAGTGCCTTTCTCCCATTCGGATCATAGTTGCTATTTTAATCGAAAAGTTTGAGTCTTTTCATCTCCTTAGCTGCTTGATTTGTAGCAGCTGGCTCTGCTATATTTGACATGAGATACCAGCGCCTATTCCGCCGGTATAGAGAACTACATATATTCCTAAGTGCATTCCATGCTGTCAGGAATATTCTAAAAGTAAGTCTCCTTTTAAAGACGACATTTGAAGGCTGACTACATCAGAGTGGCTGTTGTGGCCTTAGAGTTACTCACTTGCGATTTTATGCCCGTAGGATTACGATGCGATTACCACGCGTTGAAAAGGCTATAGACGGCTACTCTTATGGTATAGTATCTATTATACCTGGGAATAGTGTACTAATTTTATAGTACATTATTCAATGCACTAGAAAAATCAAATCCAATGCTAAAGAAAGTTCGATTGCACTAGCACTGAAAATGTTAATGCTAATGAAAGTTCGTTTGCACTAGCAGTGATAATTTCAATGCTACTGAAATTTCACTTTCATTGGTTCAGTGCTACTTAAATTTCAATTGCATTACCTACTGAAGTTGGTATTAGACGATATGTTGAATCAGCATTCGTATGCTGAAAATTGTGTCCCAATCGAAAGTGAAATTTCAGTAGCATTGAAATTTTCACTGCTGGTGCAAATGAACTTTCATTAGCATTGAAATTTTCACTGCTAGTGAAAACGAACTTACATTAGCAATGAAATTTTCAATGCTAATGAAAACGAACTTTCATCGGCATTAAAATTTTGAATGGTAGCGCAAAATCAAGGGTAGTGCTTAAGTGCCCAGGTCTGGTATCTATGATGTGCAGACCGCGGATATAATAGCATTTTTCATAACCTCCATTGCTGCAGTGGTCCTAGTTTTTAATACTCGTGCTATGAGTTTGCCTTTTAAATGTTGGCAAGACTTGAAAGATGACCATATGTTAAAATAGGCTTCACTATCACTGTGCAGCCAGCAGTGGTGTGCCTACTACAAACGGTTTGGTATCCATCTGTTTCCAAATGTTCTTCTGCAATCATACCTTGGAATCCAGCATGACGTCCAGATATTTATATCGCTAACCTGGATACCTATATGTCCATGTCCACCCATGTTCAGGGGCAGGGATTACACTTTTGCTTGCAGACAGCAAGGTTTCTATCTTCGACGGCCTGACGGCATAGCTTATCCGCTCTCTGACTGTTCTGACGTGACACTTTATGAACCTTATATCGTATAGTATAGGTACAGCTAAATTCGTATTTATATGTAAAATGCAAAGTCATTCCCTATACGCTTTTCTGCATCTGTTGCTTGTTAGAATAAGATCTTGTTGTGCTTTTCAACTGCCATGTTTGTGAGCCCTCATCCTTTGTACTGAATGAAAACGATACTGTTCAAACACGCATTCCAACTCAAACACCAGCCGACGATGAATGCAAATGATGAATCCCAGAAGCCACCCTGATGGTAGATACCCAACCCAGGCACGCAAAACTTTCAGGAAGTCTAACCAAATGTGTTGTTCGCAGTTACATGTTTTGTGGATTCTTTGTTTTGCTTCGGTTAGCTGTGCCTCACTGCATTTCGACACTAATTTAAAGACACTTTTGTGGAAGCTACATGGATGCGCATACTGCATCTAAAAAAAAAAATACATACGCCACTTGAACATATGCAAACAAGAAATGAGACTGTGTGGTTTACATGACAGAGGGTAAACGAACACGCGGCATAGTCACTCCGATCCCTATCCAAACCCCATTAACTCGGCGTTACGGAAGCCAAGTGTGACGTAAAGATAATTGTGACATTCGCCCAAAATGTCCTCGCAATTCGTCTGAATTCAATTAATGTTCTGAATCTCAGTGAACGTCACTCACACTCTGACTTAATAGAGCAAATATTTGCTTTGTATACTGCAATCGTTGTCTGTTGGTTGACAAACTTCTGACAAGGGACAACAACCCAAGACCTTTTAGCCAGTATATCACATCACATCGCAGCAGGTTCGCTTCTTGTTTGTTTGCCTTTTACTTTGCCTAACTACCATACATTTCTCAGGGCAACTGCATACACACAAAAACTGAGTCTCTCTCCCAGTGGCCATAGAATAGATAACTATCTTCCGTTCCTTCCCTTGTTCGCACAAAATATACAAACTTTCCACAATCAGCCGAGGAGAGATTCTTTAGATTTCATCTCCTTACTCTCTGTGTAGAAAATTACGTCAAGCTGAAGCTTATGGATATGCCATCAGGCAAAAGGAAAACCAACGATGGCGACCGCACTTAGGACAAAGGATTGCTGCACTTTCCGAAACAACGCTCTATATATATATATACGAGATACACTAAATATGTATATTTAGTGCTGGGGCATGTTTCGCAAAAACTGGGTCAGCAATGGAGCACAAGTCGGAATCATGGAATAAGTGTTCTGTGTATATCTCCTCGCGCACAGATGAATAATAGACAAATAACCAGTTTTTGTGGTCGTCATCCAACTTGAACAACTAATGCCCAGAGTACTCCCCAGAGTAGTGGTGAATACGAAATAATTGTAAAACCTCTTAATTTCATGTCATTAGGCAAAAAGTTCGCTGATTAAATCCGACAAAAAGCTGGAGCCCCACCCAAAGTCGAATGCCCAAAACCGCCAGGTCGATGACGACGATGACGACGGACGATGACGACGGACGATGACGACAGACGATGGACGATGGTAATGGAAACCCTGTCATGCAGTGGCAGTCGACTCGACTTTTGTTTTCAGTGGCACGTAATACGGGAACATACCTTTTAATTTTCACCGGAATCCCTAAATCTCCATAATGTGATGTGCTGTTGTACCCGAGCCCGAGGTTGGGAACCTACATATAGAGGCAGGCAACTAACAAGTAACAACTGTAGGTATAGCGACCGAACCTTTTTCCAGCAGGTTTTTTCGTCTTTTAAGTTCTCACTGATGCAGTAAATCGTTTGTTGTTTGTACTGTTGTAAGGATTTTAATTAACATTTCAGGTCCAAAAGCACGAGTCCTGCTATGTTCATGTGTTTGCCTGCCTCCTTTTTTTTTTTTTTCATTTTCTCGGATTAGGGGGAACATTACGGTATACGGCCGATTCGAAGTTAGTTTCGAGTGGGGATATCATTTGTGTACATAGGCGTGCGACCTTGCGTCGGAAATTAATAAAACACAAACACACGTTCTTCGCAGCACGCTCTTTGAGGAGGATATACATGTCGTTGATGAAGATGCGGCATGCGGTGTGGTAGCGTAGCGAGGTGTATCAATGCTCAATCATGTGCAATGTGCTGTCAAATGATGTTTGTAGTATCATTAGGATTAAGACAGGAAGATGTTCGAATCTAAGAAACAGGGACACAGAACGACGAAAAAGAAACGCACAAGTGTTGTTGCTGTTGTTGTGTCCTTATGAATTCTGAGCACATAAATAATTTGAAATACTTTCTCGACAACAACTGCCACGTGCAATATGTGTGTGTAGTGTTTATAGTGTGTACAATTGTACGCTGCCTGGTACGGTGTAGTTTCGGTGTAGTGCTGCAGTGTGGCCTCCGGTTTAAATTGCATCATCAGTGTTCTCTGCGGGGGGGTGGGTTGGTTTGGCAGAAGATACGACGAGGAAGTGGAAAAACACGTTCGTGTTCGAGTTCGAGTTTCAAGTGGTGCACATTGCACACCATCATGTATTTGTAGTATCGTGCAGGAACTTTGCTTGTGAATGCAGGGTGCAAACTGCAAACCCGGGTGGTTACAATTAAAAGCGTGCAGTGTTAATTTCTTTTTCTTCTGTGGTAATAATCGCATTCGGGAGCCAATTTTCCTTTAGCAATCAGTATATTTTCGAGGATGTTCCCTCCTTTAAAAAAAAAAAATAAAAAATTACCCAGCGACAATTTGTTTTGTGTCAGGCAAAAGATACCTTTGTAGTGTAGGTAGATACTTGTGTAACCTACACATTGGACAATAAATTGGGTCATGGGACTTTTCTTCACGTTTGGCTTCCACAAATGTTCACTGAATTTGTTGTGTCTAGTGGTGATAGGGAATTGATTGTAAATCGAAGCATTTCAGAGAAAACAGCTCCAATGACCCCATCCACGGTTTCGATATATAGATTGATAGAGATTTCAATCCTGACGCCATCAATTGGTCTGTCCCTGTCTGGAGCGAAGGAATGTCTGGAAAATATAACCCAAGAGCGAAATAGTCTATATGTTAGCATTGAGAGAAGGCTTTTAGTTTATAGGCTGCCGACGACTGCTAATGATGTCTCGTATGGTAGGAGATGTAGCATGACATTTAATGCTGCATTGGGGTGACTTTTATTGAAATAAAATACAGGCCACTTTGCCTAACGAGTTGCGGTGAATAGCTTTCTCTATTGCAGTCCACCAATCGATAATACCATGTATAAGTATATGACTGGCAACAGGCAAAGCCGAGAATGGTAAAATTAAGTGAAGGATACTTTATTGGAAAACGAAAGATAAGTTCTTCCGCTTTTGAAGAGTCCATGATTCAGATTCAGAGTTTTAAGACGGCACACATTGAGCTAACTATGCGGAGATTCCATCTTTCATACATTTATTTCACTAAATTTATGAAAAATATAGACTCTCTGCTAAATCTGCTGCTGCGTAAGGTCCGCAAGGTCTTGTAGGCTTAAAGCCTCAGAGTTTATAGCGGAGCCGAAGTAGGCAAAGTCCCTATAACCACCCCTATGTTGTAGCTGTCTACAGTGACGTTCTGTCCGATTCGTCGATATTGACAGCATGTACTTTTTTTTGCCCTCATCCACCACTAAACCCATTTTTGGCGCTTATGTGCTCATAAAGGGTGTCCAATATCACGCAAAATTCGAATTTGGCGCCATTTAATATAGTACAGTGATGCCAACGCAAAAAATGATAACAATGTGACAGTTGACAGTTCGAGGTTAGTAAAAATGGAACGCTATCCGAAAGAACAACGCATTTTCATTGTTGAGCAATATTTTAAAAATAATGAAAGTTTGTCAGCTACAGTCCGCAATTTTCGAACAAAATATGGCCGTCCATCATAGTGATTTAAAACCATCAACTGTGAAGAGAATAATTGAAAAATTCAGGGAGACTAAAGGGGTAAAAGGGGGTATGAGAAATAAAGAAAACTAATTTCTCCGATTTTGAAAATTCAAATCTTAAAGGGGTAAAAAGGGGGTCGAAGTTTGTATGGGACCATTTTCATTTTTCATCCGATTGACTTCAAACTCGGTTTGTGTACTCTCTATGAAAAATAAAGAAAACTATTTTCTTCGATTTTGGAAATTCAACCCTTAAAGGGGTAAAAGGGTTGATTTTCTACAATATATTGCACAACCCTGCAATATTATCTACAGACGAACAATAATATTGTGCAATATCAAATATTGCACAATAATATTGAGCGTCTAGGGGCCGCTTAAAAGGCATGCCTTAAAAAGCTCGGCAGTTAAACCGTGTCTTTGTCTGAGACACTGCAGCCTGCTTCCAGTTGTCGAGACCGAGCGCTCTGGCATTCGCGATGGCTTGGTTTTTGAAACAGAGGTTCGGTCTTCCTTGTCTTATTGAACCTGGGGGCTTTGATTCGAAGACCCTCTTAGCTAGAGTATTATTGTCCATTCGCTCGATGTGGCCGAGCCAATGTAGTCGACGTGTTTTGGCTTTTTGGACTACATCCACATCTTTGTACAGCTCATACAGTTCGCGGTGGTATATTTTCCTCCATGCGCCGTCCTCGCACACAGGACCAAAAATTCGCCGAAGTATTTTTCTTTCGAAGGAGCCCAGTATCAGCTCTTCCTTCTTGCTTATCGTCCAACACTCGGCGCCATAAAGCAGAACTGGCAGGATAAGGGTTTTGTAGAGCACATATTTCGCCCTTCGAGTTAGGAGTTTTGAACCCAATTGTTTTGCCAAACCGAAGTAGCAACGGTTTCCTAGAGTAATTCTTCGCCGGATCTCCACTAGAGTGTCATTCGTGGAGTTCATGTTTACTCCGAGGTAAGTGTTTTTTAACTACCTGGAAATTGTTGCTATCAGTAGTGACGTTTTGTCCTAGGCGGTGGACAGATGCTTGTTTGTTTGTTGATAGCATGTACTTAGACTTTTCCCTTATTTAGTTCAAGGCCAACGGATTTCGCCTGTTCTTCAATCGCCGTGAACGCTTCTATGATGGCACGCTAGGAGCGACCGATGATGTTCAATATCGTATATACATAGGATCGCCTTTTTTGTAGATGAGGCATATGGAGCTGATAGTCCAGTCATCGGGCATGTTTTCTTCCACCCATAATACTTGGTTGATGATTCGATGCATGCTGCCTACCAAAACATCACCACTGTATTTAAAGAGCTCCGCTGGTAAACTATCAGAGCCTGCGCCCTTGTTGTTCTTGTTGTTCTGGAGCTTGGTTCTTCATTGACTGGACGTGGGCTCTCTTCTTGCCCTCTCACCCATTAAGAAATGCTGCTTAAACACATCTAATATTCCCTGCCCTTCGGAGACTAGGTTTCCTTCGTTGTCTCTAAGAGTCTGCGTTCCGGCTTCACCTTTTAACAATCTACAGAAATTGTTTTTTCCATGTCCTCACCACCGACTCGACTCGACTACTACACAACACGCCACCACCTTCGTTTGGACAAGTTCTTGTTTTTTGAATGAATAAAAGGGTCCTGTACAATTTTATGGCGAGTGCGAACGTCTGAATTGGCAGTTATTTGTTTCTCTGCTATTTGTTAGACTAATTTGGGTTTTCGGGTGATCGAACCTGAGACCCCTTTAACCACTGATGACCCACTGCGCCCACAGCTATAGCCGTAGAACTGATAAAAAGATATCGCAATACCACGATTGGTGGTGATTCTGGTGGTTTCTTGCTTTCAGATCATTTCGTTGGCTAGCCGCATTCGTACAAGGTGGCGGTCCGAGTAAATGTTGATCGCTCAGAAGGTTTGGCTTTGGACTTCGGATTCTTGTTTCGCATCCGGATAAATATTGAGAAGAGAAAACCTTGTGTTTGCTATATTTGGCCTCAGAGCGAAGTCAATTAGCCTAGGTCCGTTGCCAGGCATTGTGTCGTGTAGGCTGTGCTTACCAACTTTCCTACTTAATTTGGCCTAGGAGCTCGTAGGTACTATTTTTGGCAATGTCGCCCTTTTCCTCAGTGAGGCATCGACGCATATTAAACTGTTGGCGTATTGTCATTGTATGACTGTTGCTTTTGCTCTTTACAGCAGTCAGCTTAATATCGTATATGCCATGACCTCTGCTAATTGTTCGGCATACTGTACATCCAAACGTCGTTGCGCTTATTTCTCAGTTATTTTAATTTTATGTCCATCCTTTTACGATGCTTGCATTATCCAGTTGTTTCCCGATTCGGCACTAGTAACCCACTTCGAGCTATGAACACCCGGCATCAATTCCTTTCCAAACCATCATAACATTGTCGCACAGTAATCATAGTCCTGTAATCAGGATGGGTTAACAGATCTCCGCAACCACATATATTGATAGGCACCTACCCATATGATCATGGCAGTCATGCCCCAAAAACTATCCACTCTTTTGACCATAAAGTATGTGAATAAATCATAGTTAAAGCCATACGTTATTTATGGCTTCCATTATGCTTAAAAATCACAAATACGAACGCTACAGTTTTTTTTCAGTCGCATAGGGGGGCGGGGGGAATTTATGAATCACAAACTAGCAAATATTGATAGAAAAGCAGACTCTCGCTCTGTACGACAGACATTCTGATATACGACAATATTTATTGGGAATATTTTTCCATCAAAGGAAATTCTCTGACTCACACTTCTTCCACCCCCAAATACATTTGCTGATGGAAAAATAAAATAATTCGATACATATTTACTTCACACATTTCTATCCTATCTGACGTCCTGAGGGAACTGCGAGTAGTAGTAAATTGAAGCAGAAATAATATACAGGACAGTTGAAGCGTGCTTGGTATGGATCATATGATACCGTATCAGTCAGTCTTTTGAGTTGGGTAAAATAAAACGCAAGCGGGATTTTTGAATATATTTTCTTTTGTTCATTTTTTAAACGATTTTCTGTAACCGCACTTATTTTCATGTTTTTTATTTATTTTTATTTCCATATAAGAGAAAGGTATAAAAATAACCAACGAGTGTTTTCATATAGCTATCGCATTTAATTTAATATCGCATATGGATTGGAGTCAAAGACTATTCGCGCCGGAGCGCAAGTGTCCCTTCGTTCATCGTAGATGAGTAATGGACCAGGTCGATGTCCCTGTACAGCTCATATAGTTCGTCGTTAAATCTTTTCCTACAAAGCCCGTCAACGCAAACGGGACGGGACGAAACATTTCTCGAAAAATCTTTCGGTCGCAGTCCCTTACTACCTTAAAGTTGATCGATTATTTTTTTTTTCCATTATCTATCAAAGTGTGGAATAGGTTATTTACGAAGGTTTTTAAACATTCACACAATATGGCAGATAGGAGTTAAGGAGACTGATGCATCTGTAGTTGACCCAGCTGAAGGGGTCTCCTTTCTTATGGACCTGGCAAACGATGCTGAGATTCATTTCATCAGACATGCATTCTGACCAAATTTTGGAAATGAGTTGCTGCCAGTTATCTGCATCAGCTGCTATAAAATGCTCAGCGGCGACCGTCATTCGCGACTTCATCGCCATTATAGAGTCTGCCGGAATATTTTCCCACATTCTCATTGCAATTCTGAGGGTATCTGCATTCCTCTTCTCTTTATACATTTTGGTAAAACTTCCATGTATTGTTCCTGGAGTAGCAGTATAAAAATAAATAAATAAATAGGTGGCGCGACAGGCGGGTAGACACCCTAGGCCTAGCTTCTCGCAACCATTCGTTTGTGTGAGTTTCTATTTTTAGGCCGAATGGAAGGAACCTACGATTTTATGCCGAGTCCGAACGGCTGAATTGAGAAGCTTTTTCAGAACAGTTACACTCTCGGATGTTTGTCAGACGTTCGCGAGAGGTGGCGCAGTAGAAAAAACCTTAAGATGTAGTTTGTGTTTTTCCGGGGATCGAACCTGGGATCCCTCGCACAGTAGTCCAGCACACTAACCACTACGCTACTGCGCCCAGCAGTAGTATCTCTTAATATTTGCAATTGTGATCTTTCTTTCCTGAAAGCCCGATGTTCCTCCAGCTCTTGTCCTCTTTCCCAGAACCGCTTTATAAGCCTCTTGTTTTGCTGCGTTTTCTAGTCGACAATATTTAGCTAACCAAAGGTACTGAAACCCAGTACATCAGTAGGACCTTTAATGATAGCTTTCTGGCAGTATTGCCACTCCACTGTGCTTTTGCACTAGTTTTAGCAGTGGTGGGATTAATCGCGAGGCATTGTGATACGCAATCGACGAAGATTCTGACAGTTACTGGCGATTGCAGCTTTTTGACATTCTGGCAGTATTTCTTTATGGAGGTCTGTTGCAGTTCTTATAAGTTCGGCCTAAATTATAGGCGACGTTGATTCCATCAAGGGTTTTATCCCCTGCCGCCTTGTTGCTTCTCCACGGCTGTAAATATAATTTTTTCAAGCAAAAAAAGTGGAAGGCGCTATCCTATACTTTTGTTTGGAAATATGAACCAACCTCTATCAAAGATTGCTCTTCTGCAATTATTACCTCCAAATTAAGGCAAACGTTAACTTTGGAATAGCGTAGCTCTGTAACGCTGAAATGGGTCCCGCGCCAGGGTAATAAAAGAGCAGTTGCGCTGGCTAGATAAGCCTTTAATGATGTCTAAAATTCTAACTCAAAGTAGGGCATTCCGAATATTGTCATTATCTTACCCCACTTCATGTCGAAGTTCTTTGTTATAAGCTATTCCCAATAAAGCTTCTTGAAAAGCAAAACAATTTCAAAGTTTCACGTTTTTGTTTAAATTTCGTACAATACTTGGATCAAGTTTCAAGTTGGTACAAGTTGCCAGATACTAAAGGGTCCGCCAAATAACTTTTTTTTTTTGAAAATGCTATAAAAAAAAAACTACTGAATATTTTCTCAAATTTCTTTTTTTATTTGAAAGTACAATCCTTCCGGTTAATAATGGAAAATAATTTCATTCAAATGGCTGCCTCGGCTGGCCATGCAGTAGCCTACACGATCGGTCCAATTTTTAAGCACATTATCGATTGTGTGCAGCTGTATTTCACCAATGGCTTCACGAATATTGTCATTTAAAGCGTCAATTCTCTCTGGCATGTCGGCGTAACACTTATCTTTTACGGCACCCCACAAATAATAGTCCAACGGTGTCAAATCGCAGCTCCGCGGTGGCCAAACGACATCAGCTCTGCGGCTGATAATGCGATCTTCGATCGCAGGCTCACTTAGCGAAGCGAAAACGCATTGGATGGTCAGTTGGCTTCAACTCCTGAACCAATTGGACTTTGTATGGCGTCATACCAAGGTCTTTATGCAAAATTCGTCTCAATGATGTCTCCGAAATGTTCAATTGTTGAGAACGACGGTGAATTGATGTTGATGGCGCTTCACGCACACTTTCTGCCACAGCAGCAATTTTCTCGGGTGTACGCACTGTTTTTGGCTTTTCACGCTTTGGTTTATCGATGAGGATGCCAGTTTCTTTCACTTTTTTCACAAGATAACGAACATACGGAGCTGACGGTGCTTCTCTTCTTCCAAAATCCGTCCGCAATTTTCGCACACATTCTGCAACATTACCATGATTTTCAAAGTAATGTCGCAATATTTCCCAGCGTTGTTCAAGCGTATACACAACCATATTCGTTCAGCGGAAGGATAAAACTAATTATCTGTCAAATCAGACATGAGCTAAGTGTTACCATTCGCGAAATAAGCACTAGTTGAAAAAAAAATACGTTAGATGGCGGACCCTTTATAAAATGACTTAACTTTATGTGGATATGTTTCTTGTAGGTATCTGCAAAATGCTGATCGTTTTAAACTCACACGTTGTCTTCAAACATCTCACAATTTGGTACAAATTTGAAGGAAGATCATACTGTGCTTTCGATACATTATTTGTAATTGTTTTCAGAAAATTCTGGCGATTTTTTAGTACGCCTTATCGATCTAAAATTGTTTGAAAATATGTACTTACTAGTTTCTCCCCTCGGCTTCGCTTGCGCAGCCCTCAAGATTTTAAATCTCACGAAGGAAACCTTCCTATGGAAGCACCTAAGAGCAGTTAGTAGATCAGTTATCTAAAAATACTTAGCGAAGTATTGTCTAAAAAGGTTTACATTTTTTCAGTATTGATTTAGATTTATGACTACATACCTAGGTACATATTTTGTACTTCTTTGCTAAATACGCTGCTCGAGCGAAACTAAATTTAGGTGCTCTCCAATTTTTCTCTCCAAACATTAGCTAGAATCCTAGCTAAATTTTGACATACATACTATAGTGCTCTGTGGACTATAAGTGCCACAAAAAACAGTTGTTCGTTGAAAATAACTTCCTATAAAAATTGATAGACGCGAAAAAGTGTTATATTTTCGTTTTACCTACTTTCTTTTTTCCTTGTCTGCTATTTCTTGATTTCAAATTTTCAAAGGATTTCTCATCGAAGTATTCATTGAATCCTTATTAATTTTCAGCAACACTAAAACACAACAGCAAAAAAAAGACATGATCTGTTAAAATTTAGCGTGAAAAAATGTGCCGAACAATATGGGCGAGCTAAATTATGACAGATACATGCAGTACAGTCTGAAATGAATTTTCGCTTAAATTTAGCTCAGCAACATTTTGGGGAGAAGTTTGTATGGGAGTTAAAATTTAGCTCGAGCAGCGTACTAAGCTTTATCAATGTACAAAATTTCAAATTGATACGACGAATGGTTCCTGAGGTCTCATTGGGAACATTGGCAATAACTCGGCGCAAAGCAAAATTTCCAAAATTTAAAGGTAACCTTTTGCCTTTTTCCTTGCCGAGCATCAGTTTCATTAAGTTTGAACGTTTGAACCATGAAGAAAATTTAAATATATGAAAATTAGGCGGTGGGAATTTAAATAATGAGAAAACTCAAATTTTGAAAATTTTAAAATTTATTCAAATTTCCACCGCCTACTTTTATTCAATATAAGAAAAATATATGAAAAGTAAGGAGCGTTACAGAATCAGTAAGGGTAAATATACATATGATGATGACAATGACAATTAGGTACAAAATTAGTAAGTGCTATCGGAAACCTTCGTTTTTTACAAGGATGTTTTCTGTTTGAGGAAGCTTCCTCTACATTTATTTTTATACAATTTCTTTATTTGCTTGCCTCCTTCTCCGAAGTTGCAGGATTTCTTTGATTTCTTGGCAAAAGTTAATTTTCTACAAAATTTTAAGGAAAAGCAAATGTCATAAAAAGTTTATAATTCCGACAGCTAAATATGATTTTGGAAATTTTCGTTGGCCTGTAGTTAAGTGCGACAAAAAATTGTACGCATGGTTTGCTGAATGTACAAAATTTATTGCGCAGCCCGCCTTAAAATCAGTTGATCAACTCGAGCAACAGATTTGTTCGCCAAAACTCCACAAATATTTATCAATTGAGTGATTTGATTCATTCATTCATTTTCGATGGCCCGCTTATCCATTAGGTGGGTCGCGGATATAGGTTGCTCAAGTGGACCCTCCGCGCTCCCGTATTTCCAAATCACGCTGCACCATGTCGTTAAATCCACACACATGTGAGCATTGAAGTCACCAATAAAAGAATCCATATTTGAAACCTTTTTAAGGGCTGCATCAACTTCATCTAAGAAAGCTGTTATACCCCGATTCCAGATTCGGTGCATACACCTGCACTAGAGCTAGAGTTGATCTTTCAATGTTAAGCTTTAAGATCGCAACTCCTCCTCCTAATGGTATCAACTCCAATACTCTGCCTACCAGCCTGATGGGACTTGTGAGTATCCCCACTCCCGCCTGAGCAGAGGAGACACCAACTATATCCAGTCGATTTTTGACAGACTCGCAACAAGCTCCAGGTCTTTTGCCGTGAGCGAAGAGATGTTCCACGTGCCTTTCCTAAGTCCATGCCGTTGTCAAGTAACCGAAAGTCCACGTATGCCATCAGTATTGGTGCATAGAGCATTGCGCATCCACCCTCTGACCACCATAATGGTTTGTGAGACCATGTTGGGAAGTTCGTAGCCGTTTCGGGTTAAATCCAGCCGGCTGCCGAGCTGACCAGACGCTCGCAAACTGCCACCCTTCAGGCCTGTCTCCAAAGGGCGGCCTAATATGACTTACTTATTACTTATCGGTCTCCCGACCCGTGAATAGTCTCTGCCTGATACACTGCAGCCTTCCATCCTCTACGATCCCGGGCACGCTGCTTCCAGTTGTCCAAACCAAGCGCTCTGGCATCCGCGATGGCTTGGTCTTTGAAACGGAGGTTCGGTCTTCTCCTGGGGGCTGGGATTCGAAGATCCTCTTAGCTGGAGCATTATTGTCCATTCGCTCGATGTGGCCGAGCCAATGTAGTCGACGTGTTTTGGCTTTTTGGACTACATCCACATCTTGGTACAGCTCATAGAGTTCGCGGTTGTATCTTCTCCTCCATTCGGCCTAATATGACAGGCTTGGCAATATCCGAGGCTCGTTTCATACTTTTTGTCATCTTTGGGTGTGTGCTTCGTCAGCCATATCTAGGTGAACCTATCCCCACCACGGGGAGGTCAGCTACTTGAGTAATTTGATCAATTAGGTTATTCAACAACTGAATCAGTTCATCAAATAAATGGGTTTATGAAGCTCATAGCGCGTTCAACACGCGAATGTTTAGTTTAGTTTTTAATCGAACGTAATTTTTGTGCGTACCGGGCTGTCATTTTCTTTATTCATTTTAAGCGTTGACTAAACAATTGGACGCGGTTTGTTTAATCAGTAGCGCTCCTAGAGTACTACAACCACCCTTATGCATAAAAAACGTAAGTTCATTCCAAACTATTTATTGCTAAAAACAAACAACCACTATATCGAGTTCTCAATGTTACAAACCCTGCTTCGAAGTAAATATACCCTATGGCTATGAGACTGGGTATATAAAACGTCAAAATGAAATGTAAAGGGAAACACAAATTAAACAGGATAGAGTGTTGTTTCATAAAGTGAAAACTTTGCACATTTCCCACATATCTTCGATTTGCTTGTGTGATATTTTCGATTTCATCCGCGTCGTCGTCGTCGTCCTTATAAAAGACGCAAACCGAAAGGAGTATTGGATAAAAAAATCATTTCCGCCCCACCGCACCGTCTATACAAAACACACACCCGACTATACTGTCTCCTAGTATCAAAAGGATAACATTCGTAGATAGGAATAGGTGCGGTGAAGATTTACGAAGCAAAAATAGGAAAAAAAAAACACGCCACTGTGCGAACCTGAAAACAGAACGAGAAAAGGGGAATTGAATTGACGTTAAGGTTATCTTGCGGCAAACATGACTCGGATTTTGAGATGCTTTCTGTATAGATTAGGATTACACATTCGCACACACATCTATTGAAAAGTGTGGAAAGGATTCGATTCCAATCTGAATCTAACCACAAAAACACAAGGTTGGCTTGTGCGGGCTGGTTTTTGTAATACAAGTTGGCCGGTTGCCTTACCTACAGATGTTTGCTAACAATCACGTCCGCACGCATATCTACTTTGGTATTTTCATTTTCCTCTCCACAAATGACTACAAGAGAAAAAAAAAAACCGACCGACAGACAGGAAGAAGTACCCATCGCAAGCCTCCTCATTCGAAAACAGTGCGACAAACTTTAATCGACAACTGTTAGGCGACGAGTTACGTCTATACGAAACGCTTTCGTTCGAAATCAATATGAAATACCGTTAGCAAGGACACACAAATACACATAGAACATTTTCAGCAAAAAAGAAATAAAGAAAATTGCTTTTTCTAACAATTAAAGTGGATTAAAGTTGGTAATCACTTGGAATCCCATTCAAGTGAAGTGGAAAGGGCTTCAGTTAATAGGGACAGGGACGCAATCGTTATTTGCCAATAGTTGGGAGATTTGTATATTTACGACTGTTTGATATTTTTCTATTGACAATAAGTGTAGTCGAGTCGTGGTCGCTATAGCGTTGCTCAGTTTTTAAAATGTCCATGTCCAATGGGGGGATATACGATATTTGGTGCACGAGAAGAAATATCCAACACAACATGGCAGACAGGTGACACATGAAAGCCGGCGTGGTATACTGAACCGTTTCGAATGGAGCCCCAGCACAGGTGACGTTGACATAATGCGATGGGAAAAGGACCTGTCAAGAAGTACTTTCGGTGCGATTTAAAGCAATATATGTGGATATGTGCGGTTAAGGATATAATAACGTGCACATTTTTTGTATCGACAGCTGGCAACAAGTGTGAAAAGAATTTGTCGATGTTTGCCTCTAACTAAGGAATCAAGGATAACCCTATATAAGTGATAGTTACGGGCTTTAAGGAAGTGACTATGGATCAACGATGTATTGTGAAATTTTAAACGGCTTGAGTCCCCGAATCGGTGGAGTTGTGTATTATCAGAAGAACTGAGACCTGAGAGTCTCATGCGTTAACGAGCAATACGTGACCAAGTTTGTTTTATTCTTTTCGATAGCGTAACGTGCGTTTTATTGGACCAAAACTCAGGAGTTTCAAAAAATGCAGGAAGACACTGGGAAGCATCATAATTGATACATTACCAAGAAAACGCATTTTTAGAACAACCACTTTTATCAAAAATGGCAGCCAACAGATGTCCTCACGGTCTCATATCGATAAGTGCAACGTACATATATACATGCATATTATGTAACAAAAGCAAGATGGAAGTCAATATTTTCAATTAGACGGGTTTAAAGTAGACCTTGAACACAAACACGCTCTGCAGTTGAAACGAACTAAGGGTCACATTGCAAACAAAAGACTTACGTTACAAAATGGAAATGGAAAGGCCTTGAAACGCTAAAAACCTCTTGGCAGGAGTTCCAAAACTTTCAAAAACTCGTCCCCTTATATGACAACTTCTCACAACCAAATTTGTGAATATGTTTTTATTTTTGAGACAAATGGAAGGGATCCACAATTATATACCGAAGGACTGAATTGGGAAGCTTGATAAGGTTTTGTTTCGCGACTTGTCCATACAGTATTACTGGAATTCCTTAGATTTTTGGAGAAAACATTGAATGCACTTCAGAGATGAGGAGTTTACTTCATCTGCCACCTGATCCGAGTAAAGGCAGGACAGTAACAAAGAAAATTATCTGAAGTATCGTCACAATAAAATGCTTATATGCCGACACAAATATTATAATTCAATTAAATGTTTATTTCAATTTCTTTGCTTACAATTAATTACAAATCTATATGCGATCCTAACACGGGACAAATCAACTACTTAGTTGTAAATTTTAAAAGCGATCCAAACACGGGACAAAAGCCACTTCACTCTATGGCGGTTCGTATTCAACTCCCCCGTGGTTCGTTTTTCTTTTGCCACGTAGGCAGCGACAATTCAGTTCAGTGTACGGTCGGCGTAGTGGCAATCGTGTGTACAGTATGAACTGAAACTTAGTTTTCAATACCATACTGTGCACAGGGTGCCAGCTTAGCAAAAGGAAAATGTCCCATACACGGTAGTATCCTGGAAACAGAAGTGTCAAACGTCAAAGTCAAATAAATAATAAAATTGAAAATAAATTGTGACTTGATCGGTAGACACAGCAGAGAGCATGCGTCCGTCATAGGATAGGACTCTACATACACCAATAAACTGTCAATAGTTTTCTATGCTAAAAACAATAATTATAGACGTTCCAGATGATGTGTTTAGTCTGCCCATATCTTGCACAGCCTTTTCAACACAATTCTGTTAGTAAGAAACTTAATGGTGGCCCTGCCTGACCAACGCAGGCTAAGGTCCAGAGAAATCATCCTCTGGGCCTTGCTTAATAGTATCATCGGAGATTACATTTCTCGTAATCGCAGTGCGAGCCGGAACCCAGACAAGAGCCAAAGGGTTCAGCTTTGAGACTGAATTTAGAGAGTTTGTACATTCCCGACCTATTTTTGAACAGCTTACCTACAGCTTACCTACTGACTGTCGCTACGAACCCAAATACTCCGGCCCCCTACCTATTGCTAAAAATATATTTGAAAAAAAAAAAAAAGAGGCGTGTTTGCCAGTAGTTAAGAGTGTGTAGTGTTGTATCCACGAAAACAACAGCACTCGTCTGTAGATTCGACTACATCACAATCTAGATTCAGACTCTGGCTGAAGCAGTTCTTTAGTAACTCCTGCAGTCACTAAAAAGTCACATACTTACACGAAAGGCTTCTCCGTAAAACAACTGACGCATTAAGTTTATAGATTCAGAAATTATTTTACGCATATAAGCTCCACGGCTTACCAAAAACCCTGTCAGAGAACTGAGAGCGCCTTGATGGATGTTCTCGACTTGATATGATTTGTCCAAAGAAGTTTCTTATCCAGGATTACTCCCAGATATTTCGCTTAAAAGGCATGACTGTGAGCAACCCGCAAAACTAACAATGGAGAATGGACGAAGAAAATATGAAGCGGCAGAGCGAGAAATTAAAAAAAAGCAAGAATCAAAGAAAAAACCATGTAGAACTAAATTTAGCTCTATCAGCTGAAAGAGGAGTATTCGTCTTGCGGAATCGCGCGAATTGGAAATTGCGTAAACGGGTCGTGAGTGCACGGGTGAAATATGCACGCTTACGGAATTGAGTCCCTGGATAGTGATTGAGTCAGACCGGTCACAACCTTCGATCTCAGTTTTCAAAGGACTGACCGAAAGCCCATTCCTAGTGCACCATTTAACGATCACGTCTAAGGCTATCTCATACGCGTATTGAGAGTCAACTAATAGCACCACAACAGATGAACAAAACACCACCTTGTGGGTATAGCCTCTGCTCTAAAATGGCGTCCACAGACCGCATCTAAAACCATAGTTCTATTCATCCGCATTTCCCTGATCCACAATAGCAATGTCTTATCCCGTGTTGTCTAGCAGAGTTACACATGCGGTCAAAAGTTGGATTGTCAAAAGTGCCCTGTATGTCGATGAACAGGACTGTTATACTCTCGGATATTTTTAACTTTTTCGTATACGTGGTAGGAGAAAGATATTGTTTTCGTACAAAATTTCGAACTCGAGATTTTAATCAATTCTGATATTACGATGATAGGGAAACTCGAAAAAGTGGGTATCGCAATTCTCTCTGCTCTAACGATTTGAAACGGCTTGAAACGGCTCTAACGATTTGAACCAACTTTGATAGTTGAGTTAATGAAGGCATTCAAACCATGATTGCATACCCAGTTTTTCGCTAAAAAGTCCAACAAAGGTACTTTTGAAAATTGGCTTTATTATTTTTAAGGTACTATCGTCATTATTAACTTGATGGCAAACTCAGTTTTTCTCTAAAATGACTGCGTCCTTTGATATCCACCCAAATCGCTAATAATAGTATGTACTTAAAAAAAGGGCTCATATCTCAAAAACGCCATTTTCGATTATGAAAAAAAAGTAACTGGCAGGTAACTCTGAAATCCAGAATAATACCTTGTGCTCATTTTTAAGCTAAACAGTTTCAGCGCTATTAATAAGAAAGCCCTATCCGCTCTTTATTCCATCTTTTAGCTATAAGACGGATAGTGGACTTGTTCGTTTGATAACTTTAATTATTTATAAATACAT
The DNA here is from genome assembly GCA_955612985.1 of Cheilosia scutellata. NCBI lineage: Eukaryota > Metazoa > Arthropoda > Insecta > Diptera > Syrphidae > Cheilosia > Cheilosia scutellata. The sequence continues at coordinate 72,394,260 of OY015311.1, read as the reverse complement.
CTTATATCCATATTAGCTATCCACTCTTTATCACTAAACGCACGGCAGCACTGCGTCCAAACTGTACTAAACATGGTTGTAAATCTGTCATATTCCATCAGCTGACACTATCATGCTCAGAGCATGTTATGTTCTATCGCTTGCGATTTTTAGATTCTCTCTGAAATTCTCTTCCAGCTTTTAAATTTATCGCATCCAATCGAACTTTGTGTTGGGTTACGTGTATTTGAAATATGTGTATAGCAAGTTAACTGGTGTGAGCAAGTTAACCACGCTCTATACGCCGAATTCGTTGAGTTAAGTTATCCGCTCCTTAAGACATGTCAGTGAAAGCTAAGATATGTTTATAAATAATAATTTCAAGTTTAATGCTGTGTTAGAGCTAAAACGCCACTATGCGGTATTTATTAATACGGGGGTTTAAGAACAGTAGGTACTTTTCGAACTCAAAATTGAACATTGAAACCCTTGCGCAGTTGAATGACGCATTATAGCCTCTGAGCCACTGCATGCAAATTCTAGAAATAGCTGACCACAAAACGAAGGCCATCTCTACAATCAGTAGGCAGAATTTATTTTAGAACTTGCACAATAAAGACCACGGCGTTATGCTAACAAAAACAGTTTTCAGAACAGCATCATCTGCTTGAAGAACATCTTTTATAGCTACCATGTTCCACAACCACATTGATATAAACGCTGATGCTACGAAGTGCGAAACAACAAGAAGCGGCTGCTGAAATAAGAGGAGAACAACCGTCAGCATCGCAATACTTGAAAGGCAGATGGAGTTACAAATTCCGAAATTTGATGCCCGGACTGGCCTTACTTACGTAGGTTGAATCTCCGTCCTATAACCAGATGATGTGAGCCGCGCATGCGGCAACTTAGAAATATTCACCATAAAAAGGAAAAAAAAAAAAAACAGTCATATGGACACATGGACATGTGGTCACATGGTGCCACGGTGTTACTGTCAAATGGTCATACTATTACTCCAAATTTCAGCAGGGCATCACGTCCATATAGGACTGGCCTAGCTACCAACTGTTACTCCTTGACACATACAAAATTGTTAACTACTTCCAGAATAGTTCCGAAAATTTGCCCCAAAAACCTTAGGTAATCTTAACAAAGTTTGATATCGAAATAAAATTCCCGGAGAAAAAAACTGAGTCCACACTAATACTACATAATAAATCAAAAACAAAATGATTCCCAGTGACAATTGCTTCAACAGATATCATAGCTTAGTGTTTATATTTATGTAACACAAGGGAGCTGTTGACATAAATACTCGCATATCGCATACTATTCCCAGCACGAGAGAAATTAAAATGTTTATTTTCTCTATTCCCCTCTTTTACTGCTATTTATGAATTTTTCACTGGATTCTGATGCTGTCAACGAACTGTCTGACAAAGGTATTTGCCCTGTCATCTAGAAAACGATCTTATTGACGAGGCATATATATAAGACTTGTTCAGCTTGACAAGCCAATACCTATGACAGGATAAAACCAAGATTATCTTAACTAATAGACACACTCGCTTCCGGGTAACAAAAGGAAGTTACAAAAAAAAAAAAAAAAAACAAATGAATATATGTATAAGGATTGATGGAAATGGAAAAATATTTCGTATGACTAGAGAAGTAAACATGTTTATTGACTTTAGGGATCAAAAATATTCCAATTGACAGGAACATCAGGATTGGAAATCCTTTACTTGTTTATGCAGTGCATTTAATTTGTATCGTCATTTTTTGGAACGTTCTAGTTAAAGAATTTAGCAATTTATGAAACAAATTCAAATAATATCTTTTTTTTGTCTGGCAGAATATTTCAGATTTGTTTACTTTTGAAATAGCCTGACAGTGGGATATTTTCATCAACAGACTTTTATGGGGAATTTGAATGAAATTTCTATCGAATTTGTGATTTATGATTTCTTTGGAAATTTGCAAAAGGAATTGAACGTTTATACTATAACTTTTTTGACTTCTGACTTAAGACTTTTATTCCTAGTACAAGTCGTAGGTAATTGTATACCTAAAGTGAATAAAATGACAAAGCGACATAATGTCATACCTTTAGGCCAAGGCCACGCACTGAGCGGCAAGCGGCAGAGCGGCAAAATCTGAGCGGCAATCATAAGCGGCAAGTGGCCATTTATTAAGCGGCAATTCCCATAGAAGATATTTTTTATGTAGGAGGTATAAGATATAGAATGCTTTTTTTTTGTATGGGAGGTGCCATGCCCCTTTGTCCAATTTTGACCAATCTTCACAGGAGCACTCCAGGGCCAATACCTAAGGTCATCTGTAAGTTTGAGCTGAATCGATTTGGTGGTTTTCGAGATATACGATTTTGAATGTTTTTTTGTATGGGCGGAGCCACGCCCCTTTGTCCGATTTTGACCAAACTTAATAAAATAGCCTTTGTGCCAAAAACAAGGATTTTCTTTAAATTTGAGCTCAATCGGTGGTTTTTGAGATATATGTACCATGCTTTTTGTATGGGAGGGGCCACGCCCCTTTGTCCAATTTTTTTTACATACAAACCTGCTACAAAAGAATACCTTTCCAACAAAAAAAGAATCATACAAAAAAATCATAAAATTTGGTGTTGCCAAACTCGAGATACATATAAACGTTCAAACATACATGATGATTTCTTGCCGCTCAGAACTACACTAAAATAATAGAACAGAATTGAAAGCTGAGCGACCGCGACCGACGCCGCTCTGCCGCTCAGAAACGTCGCTAGCCGCTCAGCGACCGCGTGGCCAATTTCATATGTTTGAAATCGCTCAGAGTTTTGCCGTTCTGCCGCTCAGTGCGTGGCCTAGGCCTTAGGCAAAAATTTTTAACTGAAAGGCTACCAGAAGTGAAATATATTATGTTAAAATGGATGTGCCACAAGGCTCAGAGTTGGGACCAATACTTTATTTTTAATTTTACTAAATTCTCTATTTCGACTTAGCTTTAAAAGAGTGCTCTGCTCAAACCTTTGCTGATAACTTAGGGTGCCTGCCAAGTTCATATATTCTTTTAGATTGTAGACATTCAAATTATGTTTTTTAGTTTGGGTAAAACGGTTTTAGTCCAAATATTTTCTTTCATTCACTGGAGTGTCTTAAATTTAAACTGATTAACTGTGCTTTTTATTGCTCAACTACCTTCTGCAGCGATCTTAAATTTAGTATAAATGCTTTCTTATTGAGAAAGTCGACTGGTTTAAGTATATTGTTTGTAACTCTTCAAAAGGGATTATGATTCCCAATCAACCCTCCTACTCCTCCTCCTACCAGGGGGCTTATTCTCAAATGCGCGGCGGATCGCTTTTCATGGCGGATTGGTATTTTTGTATTTCCAAAAGCGATTCGATCCATTCGTCACAAGAATTTAGTTTATTTTTTATCCACAATAAATCCGCCAGCAATCCGTCACCTAAATAGCTATCGCTTTTGAATGGATCGAATTGAATCCGCCATGAAAAGCAATCCGCCGCGCATTTGAGAATAAGCCCCCAGTTCCTTGAGATCGACAAAATTGGCCCCACTGTTTACAGTTTCAGTTTTCTATAGTGATTAAATGAAACTCGTTCGTAATTCAAATGAATTCACGCCCATTTGTTCAACTCCCGGGCCAATACCTAAGAATGCCTGAAAGTGTTAGCTCAATCGTTTCGGTAGTTTTCGAAATATACGATTTTTAATTCTTATTTCTATGGGCGGTGGCACGGAGGTTTTTGATTTCGACCAAAATTCACAGAAACTCTGCTGGTCAACAACAAAGATTTTCTCAAAATTTAAGCTTAATCGGTTCGGTGGCCGTGGGTTTCGAGGTAAACGATTTTTTTTTTGTATGAGAGTTGCCACGACCCCTTGTCCAATATTGATCAAACTTCACATGAACTGCTTTTGGCCAATAGCAAAGTTTGCTAAACTTGAGCTCAATCGGTTCGGTGGTTTTCGAATTTTGAGATCATTGGCGGTGTATATTCCTATACAAAACTAGCGGACCCGGCAAACGTTGTTTTGCCTGCTCGTAGGTACATTTTCATTGTCTGTCAATTGCGTTCTGCTGCCGTTTTATTTAACCGATGTGTCTGGACTGATTCTGTACTCCGTGTGCTTCGACCGTTATTTCCTTAGACGTGTGCCCAGGAATACCGCCCACACTTCGCGTCGTTGTTTGTTTGGACAATGCACAATGCACATCAATGTCTACAATTTTACAACTTTAGCTCCCACGGGTGTCGAGAAATTTATGAGCTTCTTGCTTTTTAATTTTTTTTATTGAGTGTTTATTATTTGAAATTTTATTCATGACCTTTTTGCTTTTTAATTTTTTTATTTATTGTTGAGTGGTTACTATTTTAAATTTTGTGGAATCGCATCGGAGCGCCACCTACCGGGTCCAATTGCAAATATAAACCATCCCAAGACCCATTCAAACACACACACAAAGTTTCATTAAAATCAGTCCAGCCGTTTAGGAGGAGTACAAACACGGACAGAAGAATTATGTATATATAAAAGATAGAAATTTAGATTTTTTTTGAGTTTTATTTGACGTTTTTCGAATTTTCTTTTTTGTTAAAATACCCCTGATTCAATACGAACAAACCAAAAGAAGAATCATTCAAATCGGTGCAGCAGTTCTCGAATTTTTTGCGAGACTAACGAAGATTGTCTGTAAATTTGAACGCAATCGATTGGGCGGTATTCGAGATTTACGATTGTGAATGTTTTTTGTATGGGCCCCTTTGTCCGATTTTGACCAATCTTCAGAGGAGCCCTCGACGCCCAATACCTAAGACTATCTGTAAGTTTGAGCTCAATCGATTTGGTGGTTTTCGAGATATACGACTTTGAATGTTTTATTGTATGGGCGGTGGCACGCCCCTTTGTCCAATTTTGACCAAACTTCACAAATACATAGGTAGCCTTCGTACAGAAAACAAAGAACTTCTCAAAATTTGAGCTCAATCGGTTTTGTTGTTTTCGAGATATGTATTCCACGATTTTTTTATGGGTGGTGCCACGCCCCTTTGTCCAATTTTTTTTACATTACCTGCTACAAAAGAATATCTTTCCAGAAAAAATAATCATCAAATTCGGTCCAGCCGTTCTCGAGTTTTAGTGAGACTAACGAGCAGCAATTCATTTTTATATATATACTCGTAGATTGTAATCTATTAGAATGTTAAATTTTCTTTTAAATAAAATAGCCTAACTGGATTTTGTGAAAGTGGAAAATATTATGAAATTTCTTTTACGTTAATCGGATCAGTATTTGCTGAGATTACCGCGGACAAAGTAGTTTTTAGTGTAGGAGCTATGATATTTTGAAAATTTCCTTTTCTGGCCAAAGTGAGCACTTAGAAGCGATTTGGACAAAATTCCATCTCCAGAAGGGGTAAAATGGGGTTCAAAGTTTGTATGGAAAAATTCTTATATTTATCCGATCGACTTAAAACTCGGTTTGTGTAAGAAGTCTTACTTTTAGGCTTAGCAAAGAAGGGTTCCGGACCAGTGAGCAGGCGGGACGTGTCTCCTTTAAACATTTTTAATGATATCTTGAAATGTTCTGCCTATACTTTGAGGTTTAACACATTGGAGGTCCCTGAGAATAACTTCTTTCCTTAAAGATAGGTAGGTATATGAAAGGGAGGAAGACTGGGCATTGCTCCTATACCTGCTAATGGAATACAATTTAACGAAACACCAAACCGTAATTATTTTATTTTTCGTTAGCCATTTTACATTTTACAAAAGACCACAACATGTTTTGAATCTGAAAAAAAATTTTTTTTTTGGGAAAATATTACCGCTTAAACGAACTGTCCGAGCGTCCGCCTTTGAGAACCGCCCAAAATGGGACCTTTCATTATAGTTTAGTAATTTCTGTGAATGCCATTAGATAAAATACCACACCCATGACGAACACAATACCTATATGTACTATCCCTTCGATGTAACAAAAGGAATCGGAAGATCCGTTCCCGTTTGAACAGAAAATATATAATATGTATCTGTATCTACCCATTCAGATAAATGAACCCAAACTTCAAATGTACCCTCTTTAATTGGGGACCATACTGCCGCTTCCTCCAAAGGACCAACTTCCAGATTCGACCTCTCAAATCTGAAAACCCGAAAATAACTAATTGACATCAAATAGAATAATGAACATTTCCTCTGTTGCCTGTCTATCCCTTTTTTCTGTCTTTTTTTTTGTCAACTGAAACAAATCGTTGCAAAGAGCAATTCCATCAATTAAGTATGATTAATGTAATTTTTATTTATCTACATACCTATTTACTCCCTGCTTGCTGCAAACTGCTTAACACTTGACACACAAAGGCAACTCTATCCGCTCCGCGCACCCACAGCATGCCACAAACGTCAATGTCAAATAATATAGAAAAAAAAAAAAAAAAAACTTTTTAATTAGAATTAACATCAATTACATTAATTACACTAAAAGCAATGTTAGAAAATGAAATTCATCTCCGAAACAAAAATAAAATTATCAAGCTATGAAGATTATAGACGCTGAGGCAAGGAATACGGAGTCGAGAGAGCAAACAATATCCCTTAAGATTTTTGATTAAACTCAAGTTTTCCCTCCGCCCACAGTCAGTTGGGTCGGCAGCAGGAGGCGACGCTTTTCCCAGGAAGGACCTATGCCCAAGGTAAGAGAGCTAGCGATGAGAATAATCCTCAAGAAAATTTATTGTAACTGGTAAGCTCCTGATTCATACACCTTGCCCATGTGACACATGCTCCCCTGATGGTGCCCGCTGTGGCATGAGACTGTAATACATTGTTTCCTTCGTAGGTTCGTCCTCGAGTTTTTTTTTCGGTTTTTCTTTTTCAATTTAAACGGTTCCGTGCATGGCCAACGTTAGTCAGTGTTTCCGTCGATACATTTGGTAGCGCGTTGATTTTTTTTTGTTTGCTGCGCTCCACCACAAGTCTTTGATTATGGTAGGTATAGCGCAAGAGTTTCTGATGAAAATTACGGAGATACAAAAAAAAAAAAAAAAAAAAAACGGGAATGTACTCATGTAATTGTAAAGCGCTTTTTGAGAGAAATTTTATTTCAACAAGGATACAGCAAAAAACAACGCTGCGCTGATGGCATTGTAAAAATTTGTCGGGCGAAAAATCATTTCAGCGAAATTAAGCGATATTTGATTTGATTTCTGAAATTGATGGCACTTTGACAATTTGAGTAATATAAATGGGGGAATCCATTGCGAGGTTTTGCGCCTGAAGTTTTATACACTGATGACGTTTGTTCTTTGGCAGTAGTTTTGAAATGCAATTTCATGGAAGTGTCAAGCGAGTGTAATTTTAATAGAGTTTTGCTATAGCACATGAAGGAGTTAGTTCGAATTCGAAGACCATTAAGCAAAATAATCAAAATGCAATATAGTACATTGGGAATTTGAGACGGAAATAAAGTATGTTACCAGTTAGCCGTATTTTACTCCAGTTAAAACTGGACCAAGTCGATTTAAGATGGAAAGCAAACTTCGTCACATATTGCTCGTTCACGGGTAATGCAAGTCAGCCTTAAGCAAGGCGCGCATTCAGGTGGTGTGGCAGTGGCGTGGTGACCAAGTGGCAGGTGGAATCGCTAAAGCAGACGCGCACAGCAAAGCAGAGTGGGGGCGACCGACGTGGAGTTATGATATTCTGGTCCCAATTATCTGTAAAAAGTTTAATTTTCGAGTGGCAAGCGGGTGGTGACGATGAGAATTTGTAGGGGCATATCCCATATCATATTGCAAAGGCTGGTGACGACGAGGATTTTGGCGTATTTTTGTTTACCCGAAAACTAAAAACATATAACCAAAAATTCGACATAGGACGACATTTTCAGAACTGATGAATCAGCGGCAGCAAACGCGCGTTAAATCACTTTCATAACACTTCGCCGCCATTCCATCGCCACACCAAATGTTCACCACTTCTATGCCAATTGCCACTTGATTACCACGTCACTGCCACGCCACTTGCTCACCATACTACAGTCTGCGCGTTGCTTTAGGTTTGGTGACACTATCAATAATAATAATTTTACAATAATTTTTCACTTACCTACTGCTAGGCATGATCCATGGGCCTTCCTTCCTGTAACCATTTGTGGAAGTTTTATTTTCGGCAAGCTTGAATTGGATCTACAATTTTATATCGCGATCGAATGACTAATGTGAGATTGAATGTCAACAGTTGTATCTACTCTTGGGCGTTTCCCAAACTTGAGACATTTTTTTTTGTTTTATATAAGGACTTCTTGGAATCCTTTCGCTCAGTAGCCAAAAAAGCGTCTGCTTCCAAGTCAGTCACGAAAAGTGCTGTTAGGCTTGTTGCCAGACTCCTATTGTGGAGTCGTACAATAGACCATCTGGTGATGGTTTCGGTCTGTCGGACAATCCCTTGAGGAGCCTTATTTTTTATTCGCAATAGGGTTGACGGGCTTTGGAGAAGGAGATTTAATAGCGAACTCTACGATCTGTACAGCAGTGGCATCGACTTGATCAGAAAAGTACGCATCAGTGGTCTAAGATGGATGGGACATGTAGAGCGAATGGACAGCAACGCTCCAGCCCGAAAAGTCTTTGATTCCAACATGGAGGAACAACGCAGTAGAGGAAGATATCGCTTTAGGTGACGCAAGCCTTCCACTTGCCTCAACCAACTTGGAGTGCGCAACTGGAGGCAGTTAGCCAAAGATCGCGCTAACTGGAGAGTCGTACTGGTTGAGGCCCATAGGTCATAGGTTTTACCCTACTTGCTTCAGTCATGCGGCGGATCTCAGTTGGTTCTCTGGTCACCATCACTTTATCTGATGTTGTGAAGTTGATTCTTTTTCCCAGATCCCGTCATTGAACTTGCTATACATACTGCAGGCAAAGAAAGTCTGCAGGGTTTTGTCTGTTGGAGAGTTCCCGTAAGTACTGTTTGTTTTTCCGATCGTGTGAAGGAAATCGTTGAAGTGTCCGGTGAGAAACTTTGTGTCGTTGAAGTAAACTTTTTATTTCTTTACTTGGGCACATCCCTAATCAGCTTTGCTATTTATCATCCTCAGCATACCAAGGTTCAAAACTCGTGGCACTACCTTCTTTTGAGCTCAACTGCCTACTTGCCGCTTTCAGTCCGATTTCCTTCTTTTTGTCATAGAAGATCGGTAGAAGTTACTCTGGCTACTAGAAGTCACTTTTGAAACTTCTAAACGCAAATTTGTTCCCTTAAGTTACGAAGCCCTAAAGTTCCTTTTGTACGCGACTACAAGTACAATCGGTTCTGAAACCGTTCGGTACAACCTTGCATATGTGCACTGAAGCTATCTACATCCTGTACGTCGAAGTCTGTCTAGATCTCATAGCTATACTAGGGAATGAAGTACATTATCGACACTAGAAGTCGTCACTTGCTAGCAGTACCTAATGGCACTGATAAATGACTAGGCAGTCTGATCAGCAACATTGTGTGCTCTTCGAAGCTCTTTCCAAAGCGGTCTTTGTCTGTTGCCAGAAGGTGAATTCCGTGTTGAGAAATTGTTTCAAATATTTTATTGCGTCTTATGATTTCAGGTGGAATTCGCAAGTCGACAACGATTGCACCACTGCCACCACTACGACCCAGTTCAGTTTCCTTTAAGCCCTATCGGTGTCAGTTGCCACAATGACCGCGGCGATATCATCTGCAAATCCTACCAGAAAGGCATACCAGTTCGACATTCCATCACAATGTATATCTCTACTTAGGAGATGTTCCAGAGGTCAAAACCATTTGCTGCGATTTCCATTCTTCAGGAGTGCCATAAACTAGCTCCCGGTAATCTTTTTCCTTTCACAAGAAATAACCTTCAGTGTTGATTGTATTTTTGCACGTTCAGCATATCCCTGCACCTGACTAAATTGAAGGCGTTTCGCGCGTACAGAGTTGTTGGCAATACGATCTCCTTTGACCGCATGTGGCTTTCCTGATGGAAAGGAAAATGTACTATCAGATTTCAACTGTTCAAAAATCACATACAGGATTCTTATGATGAATTAGTAGGGACTGAACAATTCGAAATAGCTAAAATTTTTGTTACAGGCCTGTAGTTTGTTCTCTCAAAACAGCTCATTAAACTTATGTTCTTACTTCCGCTTGACTGTCAATGAAAAAGGTAATATCAGCGTGAGGTAGTGCCACTGTTGATAACTGCTTAGTTGCTTTTGTCACTACTAGGACATCAGCTTGAAAAACGCTACTCCTACCAGGGAGTCTGATTGAGGGTGTTGATCCTAGAACTATTTGCAACCATCCATGTATAGGTGGATACAGTGGCGCAGATGGTAAAAGGCCCTAAGCTAAAAAAGGACTTCTTAAAAATTTATTAATTCTCAAAGTCCTGCTAATCCATTCCAAGAATCGCGGGTGTAAGACGCTTAAGTGGAGCCTCAATAACTCTTGATCTTTATGAAGTGAAATCTCCATACGCACAGATTTAAGGCTTGATTTAACCATCCCAACCTTGGCCTTCTTATAGGACGCCTATACTATACCTTTTGGTACAGATTTCATAGCACGACTTGGAGTCCGATTTAAGTATATCACTTATTCAACTGGTCCTGGATCTCTCCGATTCGACGCGGAAATACAATGAAGGAATGTCATTTTGGCAGCTTGTACCCCATATCTCATCAGTCATCACCATAGGTAATATTTCGAACAAACACAGAATTAAAGAACAACATCAAGTTCGGTGCTCCTGATGACAGAATGACCTAGCTACATGAAAGTTTTTCTAATTAAAAGGCCTCTGAATTATTATTTCTAAAGAAAGAAGTTTTATAGTTTTATAGGATTTGCCAAGGGCCCACAAAGGTCTAGAGTCCTAGGCCACTGCCACCTTTGGCCCCTTTGTCAGACTATTGGTCTCGTCAGATTGGGTTTCCAGCTGCTATATTTTGACATACCTGACCAGCTCTGCTTGCAATAGATTCCTTTAAGAAAATATAAACGGATTTCAGTTTTGAGTGCAACTTCCCACCCCTGCTATAGAGGTGGCTTTCATTGTCCTAGTGGTGTCCTTTCCTTAGTCTTAATCATAGTCTTATGGGTCGTTGAAATAAGAGTTCCTATTAGTGTCACTATGTATATAAAAACTTGGTTAAGACGGCTGACTTTGGTGACCCCAGCACGTGATGGATCCACCTCTTTATGCAGTGACTTACCCCGTCTAACTTTGGTCATGAAAACGTGGAGGTCAAAAGGCTATCACGTAGGACTGTACTATTTGTGCAAAAGAAATATTTGCTTCTGAAAATAATAAACACTTAATTGTATGAGGCGGAGGAGGAAGATAACCTCTTACTCCAAGAACCGTCAACAAGTAATGCTGCTTCGGTTGGGGGAAGCGAGAAACTTTTTCTTGAGGATGATGACAATCGCTCCATCGCCAGCTCATCCAAATTCTCCATATCGACTACAGCTTCGATTAGGAAAAAAGTTGTCAACTGTAAAATGACGATAAAGAAGCTGCAGAAGATGCAACAACTAGGATAGAACGACAGACGACAGACGACAGACGGCTTCAAAATGCTCTTGACTTCTTAGGAAGTCAGTCTTTGGAATGTGATGAGCCCTGTGCTAACTACCGAAGGCTAGCTAGCTTCCCAGGAATCTGAAGCGAGGGTGCTCTTATGCGACCACCAATACCTGTGATATGCCTCAGCCTATTGGTGCACTAGTCTGTTACATTTGACCCCCCAAAAGACGAAGCAAACAAAGTGGATTGTTTCACCGGGAGAGGCATACTCGAACCTGGACAGCGCAGTTACTGTTGTCGATAAGCTAGGTAAGCTAAAGGACACTGACTGTTTGGACGAAACCGGAGCCTCATTTGTCATCGCGGCGAACTTGGTGGAAAGCAACAAGCTGTCCAGTACACCAACAGTGGAAGACCCCTTAAAATTCACAGAAATGCACGTCAGCTGCTCAATAGGCTTAGGAGGTCTAGCCCCAGTTCCTATACGGAAAAGGAGACGGCTAGGGTGCGTGCCTCTGGAGGAGCTTTTTGCCTTTCATCTCGACTGCGACCGATCCCAAGCCACCTGGAACTGTCCCAGATAAGGATACGTCTAAATCTGAGAACGTTCCTGGAGTCTCGAAAAGAGGTGGGCATATGACGACACAATCGGTTGTACATAGGTAGGCAGGCCAAAAAACAGAAACTTGCCGAGAAGGTGAAGGAAAGTCTTAATCCAAATCGAAGACTTACCACTCACCAGTGGAAACTGATGGAACAACGAATCCTAAATAGCGTCGACGACGCACGCTGTCCTGAAGGCGGATGGCATACCGCCACTGTTTGGACAGTTAATCACCTTTAAGGGATTTAAGGTCATGCAATGTGACAAGAAAGAAACAATGGAATGGTTGAGGACCTTCGTTGTCAACACCAACGCACCTTGGCCAAATGTCAAAGAAGTATTTTCGTTGAAGGCCAGTACTCAGTTTTCTGACTTTTAGTGCATCTGCAAATAAGGAAAAGATTTAAAAAATCAAACTGTCATTTTTAGTTCAAAAAATAAAAAAATAAAAATGGCTGCCAATGCAACGCAGAAGCCTGCATTTTTGAAAGCACGAACTGTGTTTCCCTGGGCGCAGGCAAATGCAGAGATATTAGAAAGATAATTTTGTCCTTGGTGTGAAAAGGACCCTCCCCTTTCCATGTATATCTATAATCTGGCACTTAATATACAAAAAAAATGTCTGGCAATGTCAAATGACACTTGCTTCAAGAGTGAAAGGCAACAGACAAAATGACTTGAATCAACAACTATTTTACCAGAAAAGTATCCAAAGTTAAAATGTCGGTATAGGGTAGGTACTCAGTACTCACACTACAAAGGCAACACCGACATAATTAAATGCAAAGCCGATTATCCTGCTGTTCTCGTAACTTCAAAAATGCACTTTCACGTTACGATAACGACACACTGAGAAGATAAAGACGACAGCACTTCTCCATTATTTATAACAGCAGCAAATAGAAAGAGAGAAATAGTATATCGTATCATCACCTCGTAAATATGGATGTTTGCACTCGGGGCAGGTAATAAATCGCCTCGCGCCTTAACTCAAAACAGTTGAAGTTTTAATTCCTTCGAAAGTATCTACGAAAATATGCATGCTATGTTCTACTTCGGGGGTCACACGTTTCTTTTTTTTTATTCCACTCTTTAACAACTATTGAAACAAAACAACAACAACAAATAAACTTTTCACCAACTAACGAAAATTTATTCGAAAAATACAAAAGTGCAGGCAATGGAAAAAAGGAAACACGTTGGAGGGAAATTTGAATTTTCTTCTTTTGGGGTTTTTTTTTTTTGACCAAAAAAGTTCAGGCGAGGAAGACGAATTTTCGACTTCGGCCGTGCCATTTGGAATTTTCCGTTTCGGCATGTCTGCACTTTGAATATAATTTTGTTCTCCACACACCCCAGGAGCCGGAGCAGGAGCAGAAGCAGGCCAGGAGCATCACGAACACCGCACCAGCACCCAGGGTATCGGTAGTAGCAGCAACAACAAGTTCGGCTAACGATGAAATACAATCCCGGTACGGTAAGGAAATCAAGGAAGTACTCGTACTAGACCAACGGCAATAGCATTGCGCTGAAGCTATACACGGTACAGTGTTGTACAACCCAAGGGCCAAGAGGGAGATGTCTGTGTATACTGTGATGCCGCTGCCGCTGGTGGCCTCTGGAATAATGCACGAACGTGACTTTTCGAAATCGGAATCTTTAGGGATGGATGGCTTTGCATTGTGGGCGGAAAGAGAGCTCAACACCGTTAAATATAGGTCGATGAAAAATTCGTACTGATGGTAGAAGTTGTAGGCCACGGATGTGGTTATGTTCGTTTCATGTCCTATCAGCAAAATGAGCCCCGGGGAGTTGTAGTACTAGCACGCCACTTCATAACAAGACAGAGTGAGACGCTTTTTGCCGAAGTGAGCTGCGAAAACAATTTCTCAAAATTTAAATTCGTGTATATTTCGATTTTCTTGTGTGCGACAAAAATGAGTATACTGTTCAAAAACGAAGACGACAAGGACGAGATGCGTGGAGTCCGATGTGTGGCAGAGAGACTAATTAACGAAACAATCAAATCAGCTGAAAAAGCAGTCAACAAGGACACTCCGAAGGGTATTATGAACGTAAATCTATCATCGGCAACAACATCGTCATGCTTGGCTCCGATGTGGCATTGGGAGATTAAGGATTTCACCCTGGCCTGGGGAATATCCCAAATCAGCGACTATGTTAATCTGTGGAAGCTCTCGAAAGGCATCAAATTTTGCATAAAACACATTACGTCCCACTTTGATGAGGTTGCCACCACAGTTGGCGTCTGCGACAAAACCTCTGCTGGTGCACCGTACCCAAACGCCGTCCCGACTGACAGTAGTAGACATTACGTGGATGCACTCTTCTCGAAACCAACAATGGTCTGCCCTAATCCGCTGCCAGTTGCCAGAGTGCACTTCATAATTTATGCAGCAACGCTGAAGGAGGACAAGCTGATGCAGTTTGAATTTGAACCGTCGTCGGTGGTGGAGATGCAGCAGCAGGAGCAACATTTGCCTTGCACCTTAGTCAGGGTGAAATATCAATTCGAAGGATTTAAATCTTGGCATACGGTTGATTGTGATCGCTTCGATTTTCAGGATGCATACATTCGATTTATACTCGACTCGAAGGAGAGGTTCTTCTTCTTTTTTTAACACTATTTTGAATTAATAATGTATCCCAATACCAAGAAGCACTACCACTACCATTGCCACTATCCCACCGCAATAACTTCCACTGCTCCCGCCCGCACTCTTCGTCGATTTGATGTGTTTATTTAGCCAGATTCCCATCTCCTCCAGGGGCGATGTCTCAACATGCCATTACCATAACCATCACTATGAATACATTTTTATGCGGATACAGGAGCAGAGGGATGGCTATACCCTCCTTGAATCCTTGAATTAAGTTTATCCCGCAAGTGTATATCCAATAAAGTCGGAGAGCGCCCAAAGAAAGCCGTTTTCTGTTTTAATTTGGTAACCATATAGAGGTAGATATATAGCCATTAATTTGATTAAAGTTTTAGGGCTCTCTTAATAATGCACAACTGTGTATCATCAATCGAATTTTATTTACTATTTGATTTAATTGTTTTTAGATGGCATGTTTGGGGTCGATAATTAGATAATAAATTTCAAAGTACAACCAACTGTTTTTTGGGGGGAAATCGAAAATAATTGCATTCGTTTTTTTAGCTCGTTTGATTTTGAGGTAAAATGTGCAAAATTATTCAGGCTAGGTCAACAAGTTAGCGCGCGAGCTTGTTTAATTCGAATAATAAATTTAAAAATGTTATTGAAAGCCGTAAGTGGGATGGAGCAATTCTACCGGAATAGGTTGTTTTAATGTGTATGCGAAAATAATTATATCAATTGAGATAAATAGAGTATAGAGCAAACAACATACGGCAATGTTAGGGTTAACCTTTTTGGATGAAATGGGCGTGTTGGCAATAGCCCGACTTGTGATGCATCACTCAATGTTTGGTTTCCATTAATATCTGTATCTATATGGAAATCCTGGATAAAGGTTTTTTTTTTACACGCTTTAACACAGAAGAGGTTAAATGAATTGGCATCACAAGAGTGTAGGGAATCAGTGGCAACACTGTCCATGCGCCATCGGAAGTGGTGCTACCAATGTTATGGGTTTCATTAGGCGACCGCACAACGAAGAGGAAGGTAATTGGTGATTTTTTAAGCTGAACAATTTTTTAAAAATAAAAAAAAAAACAACCCAAATTTGCAAAATATATTTAAATCTTTATTAGGGTCGATAAATCAATTCTTGCTATTTACTTTTTGAACATATCGATTGGTATCCCACCAATAACACGAGTCATGTTGTCTTCCAAGGCGGTAATAGTTGCTGGCTTATCCGTATAGACGAGAGATTTCACATATCCCCACAAAAAATAGTCCAGCGGCGTCAAATCGAACGATCTAGGCGGCCAATGCACAGGTCCAAAACGTGAGATGAATTGCTCACCAAATTCGCCTCGCAATATGTCCATGGATTCGCGACACATTTTTTACTGAGCACTATTTTTGGTAATAAAATTTAATAATTTGCAAACGTTGTTCGGGCGGAAGTCTATCCACCATGGTGAAATGGCAATTCTACCTCAGCATTTTTTACTTTGACAGATGTTACGAATCACGCGTAAACTGTCAAAAAAATCAGACTGAAAAAAAAGGAGCGGGTTTCCATTAGTCGGCTCTCACATTGAGGCAACAATCAATAAGCAACTGGCAATGACAATAGAAAACACGCAAAATTATCGCTCACAATTATTTTACATTGAATTAAATTAGAGGTTTAACTTCTCACATCAAAGCTACTAAATATCGTTCAAACGAAAAATGTTGCTGATTGCTTATTGGCAGTTGCTATAGCAACTATAGTTGCTTATTGCTTGTTGCCTCAATCTGAGAGCCGCCTTATGAACACTGAGCAACATTTTTTTTATTTTTTTTTCTGTCTTAAAATGGCCTAAAAAACATAAATATATCGAATCGTCATTCGTATCCATTCTTCTTAACAAATGGTACAATGTCGGGTCGGGATTTCGTAATGATCTCAGAGCTGCAACGACGTCTCTTTTTTTTGAATTTCCAAAATTACTTTTTATTATTTTATTTTTTCAATCTTTTTAAATCTCGAACATTCACATTGCCAGCTCTGATTTCATTTAGGTAACTGATAATACAGTAAACCTAACGTTCTAATGTACAGTAGAATGCTGTACTATCCGGGCCACACATTGAACCATTCTTCGACAAATATAATATTTTTTCTTGAGGAAATGAAAAATTTTTTTTTTGTTATACCAAAAACTGATAGATAGGCGCCTGTAAGAAAGTCTGGTGTATTTAAAGTATGGGGTGGATGGCTCGCTTCGCTCGCTCACAGGATTTTAACACTTTTTTCGCAGGGTTTAGCCGCTCACACGACTTCGTCGCTCCGCTAAGGGTATGCCAACAACTGTCTGGCAGGCGCCTGAAGCTAAAGTTGAATTATATTTACTCTGGGGTAAATGTACATGCACTTTTCTGTGAAAATTGAAAACTTTAAAATAAATAAAAAAAAAAAAACCAGTAAGACAATTATCTTCGACTATGCCGAAGCTCAAATACCCGGTACTATATTATTGTAAAATAAAAAAAATATTTTAGTATTAAAAAATTATATATTTGTATGGGAGGTATGGGTACTTTTTATTCGACCAAGCTCATTTTTTGTCAAAAATGTTTAAATATTATTAAAACAATATGTGCAAAGTTTAAACTTGCTATCTTTACCGTAACTATTTAAATTTAATTTTTAACATAAAAAGCTATATAAATCTGATATTTTTGTATGGGAGGTAGTAGTAGTTTTCATCCGATCTTGCTCATCTTCGAACTTAGCCTCAGTTTGGTGGATAAAAGCTTACATACCAAATTTCAAGTCGATAGCTCTTAAATTACGGCCGTAATCGTGCGGACAGACGGACAGACGGACAGACGGACAGACGGACAGACAGACGGACAGACAGACGGACAGACAGACGGACAGACAGACGGACAGACAGACGGACAGACAGACGGACATCGCTAGATCGACTAAGAAAGTGATGCTGATCAATAATATATATAGTTTGTCATACCTACAACGCCTCCTTATGGGCGTTACAAATGGAATGACAAAGTGAATATACCCTCATCACAGTGTGGTACCGGGTATAAAAATAGAAAATAAATTTTCCGCAGAAAATTTATTTTACAGTACCTACATCTTAAAAATCATAATCGAAACCTAAGCCAAAAAAAAACCAGTAAGACAATTATCTTCGACTATGCCGAAGCTCAAATACCCGGTACTATATTAGGCGTATTTTTTGGGAAGTGAGTATAACAAAATCAAAAGTGAGTATAACCGTTTTGCATGTAAAACCAAAAGTGGGTATAACAAAACCAAAAGTGAGTATACCAGTTTTGCATGTAAAAGTAAAAGTGAACTAGCTATAGATTTCCAAAAATACGCCTATTATTGTAAAATAAAAAAATATTTTAGTATTAAAAAATTATATATTTGTATGGGAGGTATGGGTAGTTTTTATTCGATCAAGCTCCTTTTTTGTCAAAAAATTTTAAATATTATTAAAACAATACGTGCAAAGTTTAAACTTGCTATCTTTACTGTAGCTATTTAAATTTAATTTTTAACATAAAAAGCTATATAAATCTGATACTTTTGTATGGGAGGTAGTAGTAGTTTTCATCCGATCTTGCTCATCTTCGAACTTAGCCTCAGTCTGGTGGATAAAAGCTTACGTACCAAATTTCAAGTCGATAGCTCTTAAATTACGGCCGTAATCGTGCGGACAGACAGACAGACGGACAGACAGACGGACAGACAGACGGACAGACGGACAGACAGACGGACATCGCTAGATCGACTAAGAAAGTGATGCTGATCAATAATATATATAGTTTGTCATACCTACAACGCCTCCTTATGGGCGTTACAAATGGAATGACAAAGTGAATATACCCTCACCACAGTGTGGTACCGGGTATAAAAAATCAGCAAAAATACCACCCTTTAGAATGCAGCCTATCAATCGTTGCTTCAGACCAAAATCAGGACAAAACTACCACGTCAACTTTCCTTAGGCCAGACTCTGAGCCAGGGAAAGAATGCCATCGTGTATTCACAGATGGCTCTAAAACCGGAAAGGGGTCTGGTTCTGGAGTCTTCGTGGAAAGCGAGAACATTAGACTACACTAAGGCCCATTTCACACATACCCGGCTGCCGGATAACCGGTACCGGCTACCCGGTCATTGGGAATACATTCTTATGGGCGCGTTCACACCTGCAAACCGAAACCGTCAATAAAAATGTATCCCGGCAGCCGGCTACCCGGTCGTTGTAATACATTTTTATGGACGGTTTGCAGGTGTGAACGCGCCGGTGTGAAACCATGCATCTGTCTTCCAGGCGGAGATTTTCGCTATCCTTATGGTTATGCGCTATATTGTGACAAACAGGTGGAGGTCTAGAATCATATGCGTTTGCAATGATAGCCATGCTGCACTAAAAGCGCTGCTTAACCCTCTTACCTCGTCCAAGTTAGTGCTCGAACTCAAGCTTTCTCTAAACTTGGTCGGAAGGCTATAAACAAAGTGAATATTGTTTGGGTCCCAGGTCACACTGGTATTCAGGGAAATGAGATCGCTGATGAGCTTGCCAGGATGGGCTCAGAAGAAGCTCTCTTAAGACCTGAACCTGCGTTGGGTCTGCTTGGGTTTCTCGTGAACACGAGTGTCGGTGGCGTGACTGTGCTGGGTGTAGACAGACCAAACGAATGCGTCCGGACATCTGCAAAAAGTCCGCGTCTTTCCTTCTGTCTCTCAGGAGAATCGACTGCAGACTGCTTGTGGGCGTCCTTTCGGGCCTCCAAACTTTTGCCAAACACTTAAATGTATTGGGCTTGAGCGACAACACCACCTGTTCTGCTCTGATTGTGGAGAGGACGACGAACACTTCCTCTGTAGTTGTCCTGGGGGTCTAGCACGTAACTTGATACAATCGAGTTCAGTCGATACAATCGAGCTCTGGCAGCACCTAATTTGTCTCAATCGATTATTCTCGATTGATTATCCTCGATTGAGACAAATTAGGTGCTGCCGGAGCTCGATTGTATCGACTGAACTCGATTGTATCAAGTTACGTGCTAGACCCCCTGCCTTTGCTGGAATCAGGTGGCGGATCGTTGTGGTGAGTGCCGAACATCTAAGCTCTTCATCACTGAAGCTCCTTCCTAAGTAAAATAAAGTAAGGTGTCTGCTTGGCAGTACAATGGACCAGTAGTTGTGTCTGAGTGCTCCAGCGGATAGTAGCAACCTCCGAAAAAAAGACAAAAATCTCTCCCGTCAAAAAAGGGAGGAACATCCACCACACCGCAAAATGTGGTCGGAGTAAAGTATGCCCAATGAATGGAACCTCAGATACGAGCTGGCTGAAGGGGGTAATTTGTTGAGAGCATGGTAAATGGAGTAGAGCAGCGCTGACACTCGATTCTATGCGAAACACGCACGTGAGGCGTTCTTTAATGGATATAGCTTCTTATTTAGAATAGTTTCAAGGTATTTTATGCGGGGCTTCGTTGGCGCGACAGTCCGGGGTGGACCTCAACCAACAAGCGTCTCCAGCCAGCGCGATCTTTGGCCAGCTGTCTTCAGTTTCGCACGCTAAGGTGGTTAAGGTTGTCTTCCACTTGCGTGCGCCACCTGGAGTCGCGGTCTTCATCTACTGCGTCACCACCCCAGCCACCACCCCAGCCACCACCCCAGCCACCACCCCAGCCACCACAGTAGTCAACCTTCACTTTCTGACTAAGTCGATGTCGCTGCACGTTGTATCTCCTCAAAGAACTTTCCTCTCGAAGCAGCCAAGAGTAGATTAGTCCATGACTCTGCGTCTGCACCATAGAGAAGAACTGGGATGATTAGGGTCTTATAAAGGGTCACTTTAGTTGTTCGAGAGAGGGCTTTGCTACTCAGTTGCTTTCTTAGGCAAAAAAACACAGATTAGCAAGAGTCATTCTTCGTTTAATCTCATCGGTGGCTGGTGTCATTGCCTGAGTTCATAGCGGAGCCTTGGTAGACAAAGTCCTTAATCACCTCAAAGTTATATCTGTCTATAGCGATATTCAGTCTGAGACTTCAGTGTTGGGTGTCCTTTCTTGATGACAGCATTTACTTTATCTTGCCCTCTGAACGAGTCTCAGAAGTCTTGCAGTGTTGAATTCATTTTTAATATGACTAAGTAGTACCACATCCACTCCACTTTTTGTAGCATTTTTCTCTTTTTTAACAAGACCGTCCGACCTTGTCCTCTTGTCACGTCTCAAAGCGCAGTGAACTGTCCTATGAGCTGTTAACTTCAATGAGAGGTTTTGTCTAAGGATATATTTTTTATTTCGCTGAACCCACAATTTCGTTTCGATGCTCGTGTCGTTGTGATGAAATTATGATATATTGAAGGGAGTTCATGTTGAATGGATGTTCTCAATGCATCCTTAAAGCGCCTCCTCATTCAAATTTGTATGCAACAAGTGACAGTCACTTGCTACGTCCACGTCTTTTAGTCGATTGGGCTTTCAGTTTTACTATGAGGAGACACCCAACAGCCAAGTGGGTCTCATAGGAAAATTAGGTCCCAAACCGATAGGTCCCAATTATAGCTAATTTTGGTTGCTATTTGAGCATCAGCTCATTCCACATTTCGTCGGCAGAATCACGTGGTCTATCCTTTGCCAAGGGCAGGAATTTCCCTTTATTAAAAAATAAGCATTTGATAGAATTCTACTCTAGTACTACTTTTGTCTATATGTTTATATTATGTGGAAAATTTAAAAATTCCTACAGTGAGATATTCACTGTACAGACTTCAGAAGCTGTAGGCATGTTATCCCAAAGTTTCCCTTAAACATAGTTTAGCTGTTATCGAATTTCATGCAATTTACTTCTAACTTTTCTCCTACCTACCACGAAGGGTAGTACCAGGAAGGACGTGTGGACAAAACAGATATATGATATAATAAGTTTGAAGAGGTCTTCTCATTATTCGATGGAAAAAAATCCAAAATCTCTGCATTATGGTGTCATGTGCTATCGAACAAGGACTGCGCTACATCGTATCGTATTAAAAGAAAAGAAAATAATTCCAGAGAGGACTTCTTTTTCCAGTTGGTAAGTCCAGCTATGTAATATTTATGCATAGTAGGTGGTTTAAATCCATGTGTTTTCGTATTGCTATTTGTAGAGTTGGGTCTCCTGGCGTTTTGTATTTCAACAATATTGTTTGACTAGAAAAAAATATCCTTACATTTTCAAGATGAAGACTTGGATTGCACTTTGGTTCTTTTCGAAGATATTCTATCTAGGCTGTAGTTAGTGACGTATAAACAAAGAAACCTCTAGTAGTCTATAGCCAATGTCTGATGATTAGTTCAGCCATTCGGATGCCACTTTCAAAAACGTTCCATGGTCCATTCCATTCATTAGGTCATTAATGGACCTGTCTGAAAGTTCTTCTAAATCCTCGAAGAAGTAACTACCAAGGATTCTATTTCTTATGTGGCAGAGCGCTGGGCAGTGACAAAGAAAGTGTGGGGTGTCCTCATGCACCTCCTCATCACTGCATCCTCTGCACAGGTCATCTGTACTGATACCCATTTTCTTGGTATGTCATTTCAGCATATTGTGTCCGGTTATGATACCCACAATCGAGGACTATAATCTCTTGTTTAATTGCAAGATTTTTTCAGTTTTCTGTTTGTTGTATATTGGTCACATTTTCCTGGTTATGCCACAGGAGTCTAGCCTTGCTCCATCTTTCATTTGTCGCCATTAGTATTTTGTTCCCAATCGTCTGTCTGAGATTACAGAGGAGAATCATTAGTGTGTTGTCGGCCTGGGTTAGTTCAAGGGAGGAACCTTTTCTTGCCAGCTCATCAGCTTTTTCATTTCCAGACCAGGGTTCCCAGGTCTTAAGAAAAAAAAAATCCTCTTTTCTTAACACCAAAATGACATTTTTTCCCCTTTGAAAATCAAAAAAATCCCTTTTTTTGTCCCCGAAGAAAAAATATTTGCGTAACCAGCTTTTGAACTCGGGCAATGCTTCCTATTGCGTGAGATATTTTTATTTTTTTTTGTTGGTTCTTCCTTCACTTCAAAATCCTAAATAAAATGAGAATTATTTTCACTTACCCATTAAGTTGTGCCACCGTTGTTTAGAAATTCGCGTAATATTTTGAATCTAGACATAGTGCAAGGACACACTATGTGATGGGCCACGCATGCTTTCCCATGAAATTCGTGTCCTTAGGTTAGTTGAGAAAATCGTTTCTCTCTTTTCTACTCACTTAAAATTGACCTGTCTCGCCCAAAACGATTTTCATAGGAAAGAATGTGTGGCCCAGTACAAGGGCATGACTTTCATTCACATGAACGACTTGGCTATACTCAAAAACAACACCTCATTGCAATGAACTAAAGTTTGACAGGAATAATGAAATAGAAAATACAAAAATTTTATGGTAAACCCAAAGCGGACTCCCGCTTTTTACGTCCTCACTCTACCAACGCAAATACCAAAGGAAGATTTGTATCGAAAGCGCTATGGGTTTCGAAAAAGAACCTTCATGCATCATGTCATGCCCATGCGAGAATTATTTCTGAAAGTGGATTTTTGGTCCATTTTCTGTATGATCTACCTATCTCCTTTCTATACTCACTCAAAATCTACCTGTCTCTGACACGACGTTCATGGTAAGGAGTGTATGGCCATAGGCCATGGTTATAGTTTTATGAAATGTCAAAAGAATGAATGCATTCAGAAAACAAATAAAAAAGTGAGATGTTGCATGGACACGTTTCTTGAGTATGGTTGTTTTTGTAGGTTGTTAACATTTATTTATTCTAAAAAATTCCCTTACAAACTGTTTTTGATATGATTTTAAGATTTTTCCCCTTTTTGGATTTGTTTCCCCGTTTTTATCCCTGTCCACTTTTTTCCCTTTCGTCTTAAAAAATCGGCAAAAATGGCGATTTTCCCCTCAACCTGGGAACACTGTTCCAGACACACCTCTGTGTCCGGGAACCCAGCATACCTTACGTTGTGCTTCGAGCCAAGAATCCGTAGCTCTTCGCAACAGCGACTTACAAGCTTCGATTTTAACTCAACGGCAGAGATCGCTTTTATTGCCGCTTGACTGTCAATGAACAAGGTAATATCTGCATGAGGTATTGCCATCATTGCAACCATCCATGTAGATAGGTATGGTTGGTCCGATGGATGTTGGTTGATATTCATAGCATTCGTCCCTGCTGGGAAAACACGTGGTAAATGGTCTTGTGAAATCTATATCGTGTGATTATTTGTATTTGTTCAGAATTTGTGTATTTCCCGTTAGGCTGTGTTTCCAGTTTTTGGTCTGGCTTAACCGAAGTGCGCTGTTTGCAGCAGTTTCCTGTAAAAAGAGGTCTAGGGGTTTAAGATTGAGTATAGCCTCTAGCCCTGCCGTGGGTATGGTTTTCATTGCCCCTGTGGTGCCAATACAAACCATTTTTTGAATCTTTGTCATGTTTCTAAGGTTGTGGGCCTTTGACAGCGCTTGTCACCAGAATAAACTATCGTAGGTGTGTTAATATCGGTCTTACAACCGCCGTGTAAAGCCACATGACTATTTTAGGATTAGGATCCCATAAATAGGTAAGTCTTAATGACCCTAACGGAAAGTGTCATCGATTTTGCAGATGGTGTCGCATGTCAGTTCGATTTTAACGTTTGTGCAAATTTTATGAGGAACGCTCTACTCCTCAAGAACGTGGAATAATTAGCACGATATTTTTGATGAACAATTCGTCAGTGAATTTTCGTAACGGCTCCAGCTTGTCATTTAATGGGACATTGAGCTAATGAATGGAACAACATAGGACCGAACAAGCCCAGAAAGGCAACGCTCTTTCTAGAAATAGATGCCGTTAGAAACTCCGTCGCCTTCGACCAGAGGACGTGCGATGCAACTGCTGATTTTACACACAATTTTGGATCGCATTTTGTTGGACTTCAAGATGTTTCCTTACAAAGTGCAAACAGTCCATCAGCTAATCGCTGTAGACTGTTAAATCGGGTTAAGACATACGCTCACGGTCGCCAATCTCTACAACGAAGTAGATGATTTTGCGTCAAAAATAATCACTAGTGACGAGGCCACCTACATGTGAACAACCAAAATTTGCTTTCCTGGGGCACTGACAATTTGTAAGGAATGCTTGTAGAGCTCTTATATTCAGTGAAAGCCAATGCTGGTGTGCTGTTTGCTGGAGGAGTCATTTTAATATCTTTTTCAGAACCAAAACGGTCACTGTGGATGGTAAGCGCTATAGAGCCATGATTAATGTATTTTTAAATCTTCAATTGGATAATGGATGAGTTGGAACTGGAGGACATGTGGTTCCAGCAAGATGGAGCAACTTCGCATACTGCATGGACTACAACCAATATTCTAAAGGTTTTCCCGGTTGTCTGATATTGCGTTTTCGCTTGCTAATCGAACGAATATTGACAACCATAGATTTCTTTCTATTGTATTATTTAAAGTTCGGGCAGCTCTCAAAAAGAAGATCCGTCAAAAGTTCTGAACCTATCGCCTGGGGTTGTTAAAAATGCCCAGCTCCCTCAAAAAAGACGATGTGTCCTGGACGACCTCCAGCGAAGATTCGCTCAATCTACTGATTGATATTCATTTCCCAGGCAGCTCCCATGTGGTTAACAACTCGAACTTCAATAGTCCATCGGAACCAATAACCATCCCTTCAAATATAATTACACGAAGTAAACTAAACTGAGCAATCCATAGCTTGAAACCATATAAATCCGCGAGACCTGACGGCATAATACCTGCCTGCTACTGATAATCCTGGAAGGTGAAGGATGCACGGTGATCGCTTATGCAGATGATGTTGCTATAGCCGTCTCAGGAAAGTACTTAGATACATTAAAAGAACTCCTACAAAATGCTTTAAATAAGCTAGCCAGTTGGGCGAGTCGTTGTGGTTTAGGTGTGAACCCCCACAAAACTGATCTGGTGCTTTTCACCAGGAAATATAAAATTCCGACAGTCGACCCTCCCTCACTCAATGGTATCAACCTAACTTTCTCTGACAAAGCTAAATATTTGGGGCTTATCCTGGATAGAAAGCTTAGTTGGAAACTTAACATCCAAGAAAGAGTCAAGAAGGCTACAGTAGCACTCTTCTCTTGTAAAAAAGCTATTGGGAATAAATGAGGTCTACAACCTCGAGTAACCCACTGGCTCTATATCTCAGTTGTAAGACCGATACTCACCTATGGGATAATTGACTGGTGGACAGCCTTGGAGAAGGCCATAAACCGCGACCATCTAAGCAAGGTCCAGCGCACAGCTTGCATGTGTATAAGCGGTGCATTACGCACAACTCACTCTGCGGCACTAGACATATTGTTTCATCTATTACCACTTGATATATTTAGCAAGCAAATGGCAGCGAGTGCAGCCATTCGCATTAAATAAGCCATCTCACAGTGGTCAAGGAAAGACTTTGGTCACGCCTCTATTCTGAAAAAGTTCCAGATCTCAACCGAAAACACCCCATCTCTAAATTTTGACAAGAGCTTTCTCGTCACTATCCCCTCCAGAGCAACCTGGGATGAGGATACTTTCCCAGAAGATGAATCAGTTCAGTTCTACACTGACGGCTCAAAAACCAAATGTTTATCCGAAAGTCTTACGCCCAGTTGCACAGTCAGAGTTTAAACTCTCGTTTTGGTTTAAACCTTCGTTCAACAAATTTTCGGTTTCACAGTGTTCGTTTAAACCCAAAGTGGAGTTCAACTCTCGGTTTAAGTTAAACGCCTGCATTCTGCCGTTTAAACTTTCCTTTCGCATTTTGAGGTTTATTTTGACAGCTGCTATTTCATACAGAGATATGAGAGAGAGAGAATAAAATAGATAAATTGTCTGGGTGCTACACTTCTTGAATTTATATGAGTGAAAACCAGAGTTATGATTAGTTTCAGCATTAAAAAATGTTAACTCTTAAAAAATGTCATCAGAATATTTCAATAGATTCCCAACCAATATACTTTTCAAGGAAAAACCCTTTTTTCAAGTGAACATCAGATAGATTTTTGCCCAAACAATGTAGACAAACGTAAATGGTACCGTGAACGAAGGCCATATGAACTAACGCCATAATGAACGTGAACTAAGGCCACTTTCTAAAACGAACTAACACCGTATGACGTTAGTTCTCATTTGAAAATGAATTAAAGCCATACGTGGATTATGGCGTTAATTCGCATTGGAAAGTGAATTACCGCCATTATGGCGTTAGTTCATATGGCCTTCGTTCACGGCACAGCGTAAATTGTATTGAGGTTTTTTCAATCTATTATAATATTAAAAGCCGACCCGATTTCTTGTGATAGACATTTACCCTACTTAAAGAATACAAAATCCATTTTTCTTTTTACCAAATTGAAGCTTACCACTCATAGATGTGTTATGAAGAATAATTATTTGAAAAAAACATTTGTAAAATAGGTAAATCAATATTTTTAAATTGCATTGGTTACAACAACAACAAATAAAGAAAATTAATATTTCCCCTTAGCTCAGTCGAAATTCTACTTTTTGCGATCGTGCGACAGGACAAACAAAAACAAAACCACATCGTCATACGTGGGGGTGGTGTGTCTGTGTACCTCATTCGAAAAGGGTTGATTTGTTTTCTCAGTGAGTGCTATGGTCAGCAGGAGCAGCTGTAGGTATGTACATAGTGATCGTATGTCCTATGCAGGATGGGGTGCGTGCTGCAGTATAGCATGGGGTAGGTATATTAATAATCTTCATAAGAGAAGAGACGTACAAACCAGGTAACAGTGTAAGGTTGGGTTGGGGTAGTTGTTTCGATTTCATATGAAGAGGGAAACAAAGGAAATGAGAAGCAGTATTGTATGAACAAGTACCATGGTCATGGAAAGGGAGGGCGGTGCAGAGGGTGCACATTATATTTGTTGTCTTTCATTCTCCATTGACGTAGGTATATGGCGATCCGATACTTTTTAAGAAGTTACACTTCTTTCACGAGTACGGACTTGCACGGTCCCTGGATGGTTTAACTTTAGATTCACAATTGGACCCGGTACGTGGCGCTGCAATCGGGTTACAGGAATTTTATTTATTTATTTCTAAACGCCTGGACCGATTTTGCTGAAATTTGGTGTGTGTGTTTGAGGGGATCCCTGGATGGTTAAGGACCCGGTAGATGGCGCTGCAATCGAGTTCCAGGAATTTTATTTATTTCCTTCTAAACGCCTGGACCGATTTCGCTGAAATTTGGTGTGTGTGTGTTTGGGGGGATCCCTGGATGGTTAAGCACCCGGTAGGTGGCGCTGCAATCGAGTTCCAGGAATTTTATTTATTTCCTTCTAAACGCCTGGACCGATTTTGCTGAAATTTGGTGTGTGTGTTTGAGGGGATCCCTGGATGGTTAAGGACTTGGTAGATGGCGCAGCAATCGAGTTCCAGGAATTTTATTTATTTCCTTCTAAACGCCTGGACCGATTTTGCTGAAATTTGGTGTGTGTGTTTGGGGGGATCCCTGGATGGTTAAGGACTTGGTAGATGGCGCAGCAATCGAGTTCCAGGAATTTTATTTATTTCCTCTTTAATTGGATGGTTTATAGTGGGTCAAAACAATACAAACCAAAACAAAGCAAAACAAAACAGTTGTTGTGAAGTTTCACCTCAGTAGAGTGCTTATGTACATAATGAAGGTGAAGCACATACTCATTTTTTTTTGTCGTTCTGCATGCATGTTGCGTTGCTTTGTGTTTAAATCTATGGTGGTCGAATTTCGACCACTGGATGAGCCTAGTACAAATTAATTATTTTAGTGTGTGGGAATGGAAACGACGATTATTTTTTTTTTGTAATGCTACCAGTGATTTCTTTAGATTCTTGGCGAACAAAATATTCATATCTATACCTACTCAAATCTTTCACATTTTGTTTTGGCTGAAACAAGACACCAACCACCCACTCTATGCTTTATACAATCCAATTTTGTTGTCCGATTTTGAATACACTTCTCGGGACAATGCTTGTAAATTTGATCTTGTTCAGTTAAAAGGTTTCGTAGTTCATACCAACATTTTATACAGATCTAGATTACATTTTTGTTAAAAAAAAAAGTATAACCGGACCAAGATAGCGCAGATTTTCGCAGAAACAGCAAAAAAACTTTGCGCGTACCTATTACCAGACAATGACCCTAATTAGAGGCTCATAAAATCCTTTCAAAATTCATTATCATTACTGATTGGATGTGGTAAAAACCCATCGAGTGAAAAGAAGCAGTACCTGTGATCGCATTCCGTCCGAATGCCCACTACATTTGAACCACTACATATTATTATTATTTAAAGAAAAATGAATTATGTGAAAGCAGATGACAGTTCAAACATATGTCAACAATAAATCAATTTACTTTGTTAATACCAAAATACACAATGTAATAATATTGCACACATTTTCTTTCATTTACAAATGGTAAAATAGATAAAGTAGAGAAAAGCAATAACCATTTATTTGATCAAAAGTGCGCTGGTAGAAAAATATCCCCTTAAGGAAAATAGTTCTGCGCTTCCACAACTGCGTTTAGTTAACTGGCAGATTATTTTGAACTGTGAAACAGAACGAGTTAAACCAAAAGTTTAAACTCTCGGTCAGGTTTAGTTAAACTTCAGTTTAAACTCTGACTGTGCAACTGGGCATTAATCTTTAAGCTCTCCTTCCGTCTACCAAATTACTGTAGCGTGTTCCAGGCGGAAATTATGGCGATTAAAGAAGTCTTATCTTGGCTCAAGAAAAACGTCATATCCGCTAAGGATATCTGCATATTTTCGGACATCAAATCCTTGGATTCGATCTCTATAACTTTTCTAGTAGCCCTCGATTGTCGATCGTCTCTTACGGAGATGGTCGAACAATTCAACATTCACCAAATTTGAGTGCCGGGGCATAGAGACATACCAGGGAATTGTAAGGCCGATGAACTCGCTAGAATAGGAACAACTCAACCCATTCTGCCGGATAAAGGCACTTTAGGGATACTAATCGCACAAAAATTGAAGCTGAATGCTATCGAAAGTACAAATCTTAGGTGGACTTGTCTACCGACAAAGCAAATTTGGCCTAAGCTGGATTTGAAACGCTCTAAGAAATATCTCTCTCTTGCATACACTATAATAGGTGTCATTACTGGACCCTGCCTGATAGGCAAACATGCCGCAAGGCTTGGCCTTTTCGCAAACGACTTTTGCAGACGCTGTATGGATGAGGAAGAGGAGGAAACTATCCCTCATCTTCTTTGTTCCTGCCCAGCTCTCTCCCGTAGAAGGAAGCTTCACTTAGAAGCCTTCCAGTATACCGACTTGGGCGATCTGACAATCACAGACATCAGAAGCCTCTTACGCTTTATAAAGAGCTCAAAATGGTTCAACTAATAGGGAGATCTTTTCAATTAACCAACCAAACCAACAATGGCGGCGGCCACTTAAACGATATCGTTTTCAGAACATGATTAAAAATAGCTTGAATGCCCAAATAAGCTTAAAGCATAAACGCATTCACTTTTTTTTAATTCCACTCCAAAGATATAGCCTAGGAAAATAGGATACACATGTTCGCTCACGAAACTTGTCTATTATTGTCATGCTGACTTCACAAACTTTAAGTCATCAGGTCGGAATGTACACTTCATTTATCAACGTCAATTGATATCCGATAGTAGGTACAGTGTCAATCGTGTGGCCTTGCGAGTGTCATTGTATCTCCATGAAATCTTCAGTCATTTACTCGTGTCAAACTTGCCACACTGCCGCATGACAGGCGATCACAAAGAATGACCACTTTATCATGAATTCAAACGTCATAGTGACCACGGAATGACATACTATTCGTCACATGTGTATTGTACTTTCGTTGCTTTACCTCCCTCCCTGGGAACATTGTCCTCTTTTGAGAGAGCCTTATGTATGCTTGACGCCTTCCTAACCAGAAGTTCGAATCAAAAACCCGACATGCTATTTCAAGCGGTAATTAAATTAGTGTCAAGGTTTTGTCAAATTTCATTTGTGTCACTAATTGAGACTGGCAGATCGCTTAAATGTACCGTAACCATTTATGTGTACCTATCCCAGTTTGTGTTTCTTGATCTTCTGAAGGCACTATACGTATACAATACATGCTGCTCATTTAAAGACGCCTCATAAAGCGATGCGTGCAAAAAACGAATATCCTTCAATGCAATAAAATAAGGGCAAACGCAATAAAGTAACTGTTCCTTCTAAACGATTTGTTTGCCGAATGTTTTCACAACATAAAAAAGCCCTTTTAAAATAGCTATACATATTTGTAAAGCCCTTGTGATAGGAAACGCCCTTTATCCTTCGGCAACACTCTGAATCTGAACTTATTCTATTAATGCAAAGTATATGTTGGACAGATTTTCTGTTCACCTATATACCCACACGGCTTGTGCGCCCGAAACCAATTTATTTCGGTCCTAGTCAGGTCATACGCCAGTATTTTTCATTTTCCTTAATAGATTTAACACTTTCATGGAGTTCATAGCACACCTACGAGTATAGGTAACGTCTATACATCATGCGTACCGTATCCCTGAGCAGACTTGCAAAAACCAACTTAGGGTCACGCTCGAGGGAAATCTTATGATTTCCAACCGCCCGGTGGGGTGAGAAAGACGGCAGACAATCACACCCACAAAGAGAAAATCTACTTTAAAACGAATCCTCTTTGGGACTGGGGCGACACCCATCCCACGTCCACGGTCCACCCCGCCCCCCATTATCTGCTGACAAAATTGTATCTCTTTCTCTCTAGGTAGGTACTCTCGTTATGAAAATTCAAGTGGTAATTGGCCTTCTATTTCTATACGGCAAAGTGTGCATCACTCTAAGTTAAGTCCACCCCGAGGCATTGTACGATAATAATTTAGTGGATCACCTCCTCGAAGGAGACACCGGCTACCATCATCAGCGCCAATCCAACGTTCTCGTACTCGTAATCCCCTATTTACACTCTGCTCGAGAAATATTCAAATAAAGTCGGCAATACAACTAATTTCCATTTTACAAGCCCTTAATTGTATGTTTAAAAGTTATTATTTCCCCTATGAATCACCCGGTTGGCGGTGGTTGAGCTGGTGCTAGTGCTGGAGCTGGGCCTGGTGGTGATGGTGGCGAAATACCTCAACACAACAACTACACGCTTTGGTTTTTGTTTTCCTTGTTGTGTTTTCAGTTTTGTTAGGCTACACACAGTGGTCTCCGCGAAACTCATTTCGGACGAATTCTAAGATGAATCCTGCCCTGCTCATGGAGCTGTGTGTTCCATGCCATTTGTGCGAGGTATGCGGAGAACAACACTGACTTGTGTGTGCCACTGTTGCCTTGTTGTAAATCGGTGCCGCACATGAATAAATTTCCATTTAAATATTACAATTCGAAAGGAGAATTTGCATACGCATCCGCCGAAGAGTCCTTCTGCCCCCATTCTCCTCCGTCGTCTCCTGTTCTGATAAACATTGTAAACAAATAACTTCGTGACGGCAACAATGTCGGCGGTAGTGAGGGTGGCTGCGACACTACGACTACGAGTAGTGTAGGTGTTTTGTTATTCAAGCATCCTAAAAAGGAAACAACCAGGATTATGATTGTTTCACTGTGTTCTTGTGGCACTGTTCTTGTTGCTGGCTGGCTGTGTGCGTATAAAGATAGTTGTTCGAGAAAGAAACACATCCATAGCCAGACACATTATTTGCCAGAGCAAAAAAAAAAAAAAGCGAATAACAAAAAACTATAGCACAGAAGGAACCCGAATGAATGCAATGCAATGAGGAACTTGTTTGCGAATAGGGAAAGCAGAACAAATGACTGGCTGGCTGAATGAGTAAGTGGACTCCGCGCTCGCGACAATATAAAAGATAAGACATGCCGGCACGATTATAGCAGAGAGATTTAATAAGTGGCGGAAAGTTGAAGAATAATGACCTTTGCGATATAATCTCGTTGTGTGCAGAAAAAAAGGACCATACCAGTTAACAGGAAGTTTTGATGGAATTTCGCGTTTCTGGCTTTGTGCGACAAACAAGCGGCGAGATAGCCGGCTCGGTAATGGACTCCCAAGGAGGTGGGTTTTTTTTAGTCAATTTATAAAACTGAATATCTTGGCTGCAGATGTAATTAAGGGCGCGGCTTTGACATTTCGCTGTAGTGTAGCCCGGCTTAATTAGATAATGATTGACTGATAAGTAGGGACATTGCCAGCAGCAGCAGCAGGAACACTGCCATTGTAGGTACTAACGGGATAGAGGCAAACTTATTATACATAATTTGAATATGAAATTTTTAAGTTGTTCGAAGGGGGTTTTATGACACAGATGGGAGGGCTCTAATAGGCTTTTCAATCCTTTCATTGGAAACTAGCCGTTACCACTTTTAGTCCTATGGATTTATGGGACAATTTTTAAACTCAAGTTCGATAACCCGGTGGCACTCGGACTGAGATGGATAGTTTCGGCTGTGACCATATAATAAGCAAATGCAATCGGCAAACGGCGACACCAACATTGGGCTTTTACCGTTTTGCTCTCAGATCTCAGATTTTTCCTGCCCAATGGAACATGAAATGAGATAATTTTTTTTTGCATTTGTGTTGGTGTGTGTTTTGACAGTCAGCTGTTTTTAAATTCCAATTTGTGTTTATAAAATTGAATTGTTATTTGTTAGTTTTTTACTTGTACTTGTACAATAACTACTTACTTGTTTTGTTTTGTATTAGAACTTCGTCCTTCCCCATGAATACAACCCCATTGGCATTTTCTACGAGTTCGTCTACATTAATATCCATTTTTAATTTTAAAATTTATTCCACAATATGTAGGGGAGACTGTGGCACATTTGAACACTTTTTGCTTTGAGATCTCATAAAATCCTATTTGTTTAAATTATTATAGACTGTAAAGTATTCTCACTTTAAGAAATGCAAATATGTAAACTTTGATTTGGACAAATAACTACGTAAATTTAGTAAGGGCGTATAATTTATTTTTATTTAAAAACGAAGTAGGTCCTTATGTTCCGCATGTGGGCAGTTTTGAACTAGGCTGGGGCACTTTTGAGCGGCAGTATTTGTACATGCTTTTAGAAGCTAATAAGTTACTACAAGGTTTGTATTTTTTAATAAAATAAATTAACTTTATTATTTTAATAAAGAAAACAAAAACGACTTAGCAAAAGCAAACTGAAATTTTGAAATTACTGAAATATTTTACAAATGACTGAAGAAACTTTATAAAAACAAAAATGAATTATTTTATTAACCGAACAGAAATTTTGAAAAAATTAAGACAAAAATTATCACCGCAACTGTCCTCGATGTTCCCGGAGCGTTAATTGGTGGCGGTAGCTTAGCTTTTAGTTCAATGCTACTTACAGACCCCTTGTTCAAATGTGCCCCGACTGTTTTGTTCAAACCTGCCCCAATAAGTCAAGCGACAGAAAAACGTGCGCAAATATTTATATTTTTCATATTTGTCAAAAAACGTTCATACCTTTATACATTTTCAAATGAAGTTGTGCCTTAAAAATATATTTTACACAAAAAGAAAAGCTCACTATAAAATTTGTACACTCTTAAAAATAGAAAAATTAAAATATGCAATTTAATCATAAAACCTCCTCATTCGGCTACTTTCAGGCGACGACTGCAAAGACATCCGAAAGTCATTGACGACTAAAGAACACAGTATTACAAAGTTTAAATTTTGGTTTATACTTTGAAATATTTTTTAAATGTTGTTTTATTAGGAATGTTCAAATGGGCCCCAGTCTCCCTTAAGAATAACTAACCTCAAAGTTTGACAAATGTCACTTGTTTTGGTATTGGTGAAAGTATGCGAATCTCTCCCTCGAATTGAGATTCGCAAAAGTGATCTGAATCTTAAAAAAAGTGCTTTTTGGAATTTTTGGCCCAATGGAAAATGATTTTGACAGACAGCTGATTTCTAGAGAAGAAAAACTGCTCTGAATCTAAAAAAAGTGCTTATGGAATGGAAATTGACATTAGTTGCCACCGGCTCTTGGTTGATATATTTTTCACTTGGTATTCGGTTGTCCTAGCCTCTACTACACCAACGCGCGAGGTTTATGACGCACCAGAAACTGTTCTGGGCACATATTTCTCAGTCGACTTAAGGCTTTCTCAAACCAACGCGAAACTCGAAAGCGGTAGCGGGCGGTATATTCCACCGTTTCCCGTACGAAATTCGCTCCCGCTTTCGCATTCTCACGTTGGTTTGAGCAGACCTTTACTCTTCTCCAATTGCATCAGCTCTCTACAACTGCCGCGACTCCTGGGCAACTATTTTGCATCACGTACTTCGCGGTCAACCAGCTCCTCTTCCATTGCATCCACTCATCCAGTGGCTATACAGTAGCAGAACTGCCGCCTTTTTCAAGAGTAAAGCGGGTTTCAATTAGGACAGTTCGATGTTGGCAGCCTGTGGTGCCCATGTTGTTTTGGTGGCGTCATTCCAATCTCCTGTTTGTTATTCAGTCACTGATGACAAATCGCCATGACAAGTTTGATAAAACTTCTTTATCAAAATGAGTATTCGTCAGTGCGAACGTTGCGCCTATTTTACTGCAGACGCTGTGGCCCTTCAATGTCGACTCCCTAACGTTTGGTGGGCAAATTCGAGACAACTGATTCGGTAAATAATCAGCCAACACCCGTAGGTACGTCAAAAGAATGCCAGATGGGCCGGTTCGTGAAAGTCTGCAGGAGAACACGAGGCAGTTAATTTTTCACCGTGTAGAAGAAATCGGCCTTTCGCAGACTTTGATTTGGCGAATTTTGCGCCGGGACTTGGGCCTACACAAGATCCAACTGAAACAGGAGCTCAAAGTAAATGACCTTAGACAACGTGCGTCGTTTGGTTGCTGGCTGGACTTCGAAGCGTTTTGAAGAGGACCACAATTTTGGCCAAAAAAATCATCTTAAGCGACGAGGCGCACTTTTGGATGAAAGGCTAAGGCAACAAGCAAAATTGGCATATATGGGACGACGAGTTGTTCAACAGGTGGCAATGCATCCACAAAAAGTTACTCCTTGGTGCGGATTTTGGGCCGGCGCGCGGCGTTATTGGCCCTTGCTTTCTTAAAAATGTGGTTATCACGCTACAGAGGAATGCTAACTGATTTCTTATGGCTCAAATTGAACGATATGTAGGTAGACGATATTGTGGTTCCAGCAAGACAGGGCTACGTCCCACACAGCAGACGCAAAGATGTCACTCCGCGCCACTTGAATAGTACACCCCTAAGGTCGGTTTTCTATTGCCCAAATTGGTCCCAAACCAAGCATGCTAGAGTTTTTTTTTTATTAAATTAAAGTTCATTTAATGCTATGATTTGTGGCGACAAAATAATGGGCCCCACATTTTGCCAATTTTTAGTTAATAATTTTTTGTTAATGCTTAAAGGTTTAGTTTTAAATCTTCCTTCTAGTCAAGTCACAACAATTAAATGAACTTTAATTTAAAAATTGGTTTGGGACCAGTAGGCGTTAGAAAACCGAACTTAGGGTGTGTGCTATTCAAGTGGCGCGGAGTGTACGTTCTACACGAACGATTTAAGGATATGGTTATCTCACGCAGAGGTGATGTGAGTTTTGGGCACCAAGCACAATCGCCCGATGCCCTAAAAGGCAACCTGTCCTTATTGACAAACCCTTTACGAGTCTATTTTTGCCAAACACAATTTCTCTAAAAACAATAAAAATGTACTGACTCACCCTAAAGTCACTCACACGTTTGTGTACGAAAGGCAAGATTTAACGAGTGCATTCAGTAGTAGTTAGTTAGTTTAAAGTGACTTTCGGTGAGAGAAACACTTGCGCCGCTAGTTGGCCCATTGTGCATACCACTGGGATTTGGGTATCACTGAGATCATTTATTAAATTGGCCAGGGCAGGACAACTTCAAAGAAAGTGAGTAATAGACTCATCCTCCTCTTCATCTCTACAGATTCAGCAGAAGTCATTGTATGGCAGACCGAGCCTTTGCGCGTGTTTACCTAATATGCAGTGCCCGAAGATGACATTAACGACTTTAGAGATGCTGGATATTTTAAGTCGAAGAAGCGCCTTAGATCTTTTTGTATCCAGAGGTGGGCAGGTGAGCCTGGCAGTATCACAGTATCCTAGATGTTTCCATCTGAAACTTGCTCTGCTTGCTGCGTCCTCGTGAATTTTTTAATTAGCGTAGGAAAATGTTGCATACACGCTGTGGAGATTATGCTATTTACGCCAGAGGAGTCTAACCTTGCTAGTTCGTCTGCTGCACAGTTCACTTGAATATCACAGTGACCAGGAACCCAGCAGACGGTGAGTTTATATACTGTCCAGCTATCTCGTTAAGAGATACGCGGAATCTTCCACCGCCTTAGATCTTATTTCGCTGGATATTAGGGATTTGATTGCAGCTTGACTATCAATGTATAGATGATATCCCTTTGTGATACCGAATTAATCGACAGCCACGCTGTAGCTTGACAATTAGCTGTGATTTCGGCTTGGAAGAGACTGCAGTGTTTCGGAAGACAGAACGAGAGGCCCAGGTTCAGTTCTTCTGAAAAGACCCCGGCGCGAATTCCCTCCAGTGTCTTGGAACCGTCTGTAAATAATGACAGTGATTTGTCGTGTACGACATTTTGTGAATCCAATTGGTTTCTGTCAGGTATTTTATGGGTGAATCCTTTTTTGAAGTTGATTTTCGTAGGCAGGTAATCTGCAATAATGGGTGGGCAAGGTGATCGTCTGTATAGAAGGATGCTGGCATGTCCAGTCAGTTGCCTTCTCCAGTGTTTCCCTTCCCTTAATCTGATTGCAACGTTTGTGGCGTATTCTTTATTGACGCTGTCTAGTGGAAGTAAGTTAAGTATGGTGATGCCCCTGATGCACAGGCATACCAAGCGCTGAGTCTTCTCTAAGACCTTTAGATTAGAACTTTTACTCATGGCCGGCTACTACACAACGATGCCATATAGAATTATCGGTCTTATGACCGCAGTATAAAGCCAATGCATTATATTGGGTTGAAGGCCGCATATAGAGCTGACAGTCCCTTTAAAGTATACAGCCACTAGAGCGCCCCAAATATTTAGCGCTGCTAATGAACTCGAGTGGAGTACCATTGAGCTTTGGGGAAGTGACAAAGGGTATCTTAACTTGTTACATGTACATATTTACATAAATATGCATTCTTGTGATTATGTCCATGGGCCTCCGCACACGAGATGAATTCTGCCGGCATAAAACCGATTTTGTAGGCGAGGGGACTGAGGTGAGTGGAAAGAAACGGCAGAAAATTTTCTGCTGAGTTTGAGCGGTTAAACAAGGCAGAAAACTATTACATATACAAATTTCAAAATATTGGGTCTAAAAAATTTAAAATTTTTAAAGTCAAAATGTCAATTTAAAAAAAAAAACTATCACATTGAGAAGAGGTTCATGTATACAGTTTCTTCTGCCGGCAGAAATCATCCCGTGTGCGCTCGAAATATAGTATAAATCCGTTTTTATGCCGGCAGAATTAGTCTCGTGTGCGGAAGCCCAATCACCCTACCCAGTAAAAAAATTCACCGCACTATATTTTCCAACTTGTTTACTAATAAACTTTATATTTTCATAAGTAAGCTTCAATCTGACAAACATTTTTCAATTTTATTTTTTCGATATAAATATTTTTGTAAAATATTTTGAGCTTGGTCTTAGATCGGTTTTGACCTTCTCCACTCTAATAAAAGCTGTCTCATAATTTGCATGGTAGTAAGATATCCCTGCTATAGTTTCTCGAACATCAAATTTCTCTTTGAGGTATGTATGTAATTTGTCAATAAAAGTTTCTTCAGATAAATATTTTTTTGTTTTGCAAGACTTTCCAAAAGTTTTTCCTTGGAACTTTCGAGTTTGGCCATATACCAATTCAGCTGATGAATATTTTAGAACAAATTTTGGTACCCTTTATATCCTCTTGCATTTAATGATGACTCCATGATTAGGTGGAAGGCAAGAACTCTTGAGAGCTCATTGAAAAAGCTTGAAACAGAAACACCAAACCTACAAATCCAATTTTCGATGACTATAAGAGAAGATACAATTTTAAGGCATAATGTCCTCGACCTCGTCCACTTTGTGAACCAGTTTACTACAAGCGGTAAGAGAAGCCATGTGGATTCTGGAATCTGGATGTGGTTTGTGGTCGGTATGTACTTTGATTTCGTATCCCTCGACGCTGAATCTGAAATACTTTATCCTTATATCAGGCGTATTTTTTTGGCAATCTATAGCTAGCTCGCTTTTACTTTTACATGCAAAACCAAAAGTGGGTATAAAAGTGGCTATAATTAACGCAGTAATAAAGTGGAGATAGGAAAGTTGAAAAATTTCATTCATAGATGGCAGTGTTGTAAATAAGGAGGAATTATTTTTCATCCTTGAACGTTGAGAGCGGCTATTTGTCACTAATGGGTTGTGTTCGTTGATTGTTGTCTGAATTGGTAAATATTTTGCAATTCTCTGATTGGTTGAAATGCATTTATACTTTTTAATACTTCATATTCTTACATAATATTATTTAAAATACGATTGAAAATGCTACATAAACTTTGTTGAAAAATAGATATTAATATGTAGTTACTGCAATTTGTTGTATTCAAGGTAACAAAATGCAACGTGAACATTCAATAAATGTAATAGACGCGACTCCTTT
The DNA here is from genome assembly GCA_955612985.1 of Cheilosia scutellata. Classification (NCBI taxonomy): domain Eukaryota; kingdom Metazoa; phylum Arthropoda; class Insecta; order Diptera; family Syrphidae; genus Cheilosia; species Cheilosia scutellata. The sequence goes on along the minus strand of OY015311.1, from coordinate 72,354,653 downwards.
TTAAATATTTTAAAGATAATCACTCCTGTGCTGAATTCCGACCGAAATTGAATTCGTGCGGATTTCGAGTTTTCTGTGTGATCAGTTCGCTTAATACATATTTAGTTTTTTTTTACAGTAGCTGACTTGATTTGTTTCAATTAAGAAATAGGTAATTGGAAAACAGAAGTCAATGCGACTTAAGGTAATCAAAAATGCATGTTTGGTACACCGAAAATTCGAAATCCGCACGAATTCAATTTCACCCGGAATTGAGCACAGGGGTTGATGTATGCACATAATTTCACCGCATTTTCCCGTAAACAAGGCGTATTAAATTTTGATTCTCATTAGATCAACAAAATAGACCAACAACATTTTTCAAGCTATTTTTGTTTTGTTTTATTCCACCTTCAAACAAAATATTTTTTAAAAAGGTTAAGTAATTTAATTTCATAAGATGATGGATTTTATTGTTTTAAAAATTATAAACATCTGTCTAGAACCGGATATATGTCTTGGCAGCGCAGATAGTCGCAGTAGCACCCAGCAATAAAACATCTGCACCATCACCATTAGGGGTCGTAAACTAATTAATTAAAACCCAGCGAAAGACGCATTTGCACGTTTTCCTGAATTTTGCCAGCAGTATGAATACGGCTGGAATTTCGAAATACAGTTCATTCAGTATTAGTTAACGAACCTTTGTAGTTGATACAATTTAAGAACGATTTTCAGTTTCTCCAATGAGTATCAATTTTTTGAACATACCCTTTTCCAACTAATATGTCAAGTTGAAAACACGCGTACCAACTTCCAAATAAAAATAAAGTGTGCTAAAGTGAGTTAGGGATGTTTTTTTGAGACTCGAAAAGTGAGTATAGTAAAGAGTCTCAAAAAAATACGCCTATCATCATATAGCTCAACGTCCCCTTTGTCTATCTGTTGGTTAATTAAATGGGAGAATAACTGATTCAATTTGCACGTTTTTAATTTTGATTTACAGATATTTTAACTGGTCAGGGTTAAATAAATATCTACAATATCTACAATATTTGCATCAGGTATCAGGGGAATTGCAGCCACTACAGGATTCTAAAATCTCTTGAATTGTTCGTAGAAGAGAAAACTATAAACTATATTGACAAGCGTAACCAAATTAAAAATCATCTGGATTGTTAAGGCAAGATGCAATCTAATCCACTTAGACTGGAGTAAATTTGAAAGCTATGGAAGAAGAGAAAGAGAAGAAATTTCCATAATTTTTTTTGCACATTATGTTAGGTTAGGTTAGGCTAACCCACTAATGGCAAGACAGGGGAACGTGTATATTGTATACCCTCCATCCTTAGATCAATGTAGATCCATTGTGATGCCCTTGGGGTTTAACACTTTGAAAACCTATGAAAAACCTAAGGTTGGCAAACCACCCCGAGGCATTTCCAAATTTAAGTAGGTCATTCATGGACCTGTCAGAAAGTTAGATATACTAATTCCTCGAAAATGTAGCAACCAAGGATTCTATTTCGTTTGTATTGTAGAATGCATATCAGTGGCAAAGAAACTAAGGAGTGTCCTCATGAACCTCCAAGTCATCTCATCCTCTGTTTTCATTTTCTAGGTATCGCATTTCATCATATTGTGTCCTGTGATAATGTCCACAATATTAACAATGACAATGAATTCTTGTTCAGATTCGCATAGTTTTCTGTTTGTTATAGAGTGGCCACTGGCCACATTTTCCTGCTCGATTCATAGGTTCTTCTATCTTTTATTTGTCGCCATTATTATTCTGTTCCCATTACTATACATGGTACACCCGTAGCTCTACCCGACAGCAACTTACCCTACGTACGTCCTAATTGGCAGCCATCGTGCGACCGAGCAACGAGTGATGGTCGCTGCATCGGTCAATAAAAATATCAAACTGCAATAATTCTATTGTGTGTCCTTATTAAAACACAAACGCGGTTGCGCGATGTGGTAGACCCCCCTGCTTGGGTTTACTGTACGATTTCGGGCCTTATTTAATTTTTTTTTGGGCGTAATTTCCATTTAACTTTTTGGCTTTTTTTCCAAAAAATATGGCGTAATTTCCTGGCATTTTGGTGAATTTTCTTTTTTATTTTTTGGCTAACCATTTTTTTTTCTTTTTAGAAATAAATGGCATATTGTAATATTTATTACTATCTACATCTACACAATATTTATTATGTAGATTTATATAGCTAAAAAATGTTTTTTTTTTTTTGTTTTTTATTTCAGGTAAGTGAAAAGTTTTGCTTTGACTTGGAACAAATATTAAACTACACTAGGAAAACTTAAAATGGTTAAGTGAAACAGAAAATACCAAAAAGTGGCGTTTTTCCACCTCAGCGAGACGAAGTTATTCTTTTGAATTTGTGCGGTTTGGTAAGTTTGAATAGATTTGTCAGAAGTTCAAATTCACCGAACGCGATAGATTAGCCAATAGCCATTTTGTCCACACACATGATTTCCTTATTGCACTTTCTTTAACATTTTACAACAATATTCCTAAACATCCAATTAAAACACTGAACAGATCAGTTGCCACATTTTTTGTAATTTAAATACATACCACAAAATAATTCGGATTGCTGAGATGTTCTGACTGAGAACTGTGGGATGGACAAAAAGCGAAAATTTGCTTCATACTACCACAGATACTAAAGTAATAGTAACTCTATTATCTGTGATACTACCCTTTTCGTTTTTTTATCTACCTTTTCATAAACGTTTAAGAAGCAGTGTAGTTGAAATTGCGTACTAAGAGTATTTTTCACAGTTCGAGAAACTTTGGTTATTGACAGCAGTATCTTGAAGTTTTTTCGCATTTTGCTTTTTCGATTTTTTTTTTGTAACCACATAGCAATGCCGATTTTCTTCTATTTCGTTGGTTACAATGAGAGTTGTTTTAATTTATTTGTGCAGTCTTTCCAACCAAAGTAGCCCTGAGCAGCATTGCCATATTGAAGACACTCACAGCTTTTAAGCAGTGCAAACCAACTGCTCTCAGAAATATTTCTTTCTTTTGACAACTTAATTATTTAATTATTGTTGAAATAATCAAAGAAAATGAAAAAACCTCAATAAACACCTGTCGTTGTTTTCCTTTTGCACAAAGCGAAAATGTCTTTCGTTTTTGGGGTTACAAGAAGAAACAAAAAAACCGAAAAAGTCAATGAATTAGAAACGAAAATTCCTTTCGTTTTCGAAGCATCATGAAGGAAAACGTCCATGCAAACGGACACGATTGAACGTTTTCAAATTACAGAATCCCGCCGCCCATTTCATTTCATTGGCCGCGTTCAAATGATCGAACATAAGGTCCGTTCCTTTACTTTTAAATCTAACGAATTTTTACTAATTCTTAAAATTTGTTACGCATTTTTAATTAATGTCGTTCCGGTTCCTTAACTTGAATTCGTAAAAGAGAGCCTCTTCGAGATAGTAAGATATTACCCCTCCACTGAGAATCTTACTAGTTTTTACTCAACAAATTTCTTTGATTAAGAATTGAAACTTCACACTTTGTAAGTTGATAGTTGACAATATATTCGCAGCGTTTCTTTCATCCCTATCAGCGTCTCTATTAAGGATTGCCGAAAAAAAACGAACGTCGAAGAATGAAAACATGAGTTGGCAACGCGTCAATCTGATAGGAAAAATGACATTGACAGTACAATTTTAATTAAAAGCATAAATAAATCAATGGAAAATTCGTAATACCTACTTTTGATGCATTTAAGAGAAAGTTGCTCATTCTACTGCGTAGGATAATTAATTAATCCATCAAGAAAACAAGTTTTAAAAGAGTTTAAATAACGAAATTTTCTAATTCCAATTCCAAACAAAGGGTTCGCTGCAAAAAGTTTGGAATTGGAAATTTCGCTATTTAAATTCTAGTATTAAAACTTGTCATACTCTGATTGGGACCTTTGATGCCAGAGTATATGGCCGACATTACCCTGCGCGCCGTACTTGGCCAACTTGCTTTTGTTCTGATCACTCTTGGAAGAGGTAAGCGCACCAGCTTGGTCTCGCATCATTATAATACTGAACGACTTTTGACTTCTTTTGCAACTCGGCGAACAGCGATAACGTGTGCTTCTCTAAGAAGTCGATCTTCTCTGTTTGCCGCGCAGAGGCCAGCTGCAGACGGAGGATACCAAATGTTACTTTGAAGGACCCTGCAAGTTGATAATATTTAAAGAAATTGTGTTGAACATAAGGAAATCTGAAATCATGCTACCTAACCTGAATATCGTGGTTCATCGTTGACGTGGTACTTTGTGCTTCAGATTGACTGTCACTTCGACTATGGCTGCTTCCTCAGGAAGCGATTTGCTCTTGACTTGTACTTTTCAACTAACAATGATTTTTGCAGTAATCCGTGTTGTTGGCGATGGTGGGGATGTATTCGCATCAGAGATTTTTTTTTTTTGAATTTTTGAAGTTCTCTTTGCAGTTCCTGGATATAAGGAGTTGGCAGAATTTGCATGGAAATTTAGCGGAATACTTTCACCTTAACTTGGGAATGTTTCTATCTGGTAGCTTTCAGGACTCCTTGGGCGTTGTCCAGCTTAACCTTTACAGACTCTTACAATTTAGTTTTCTCTGAGAGATGCTTGGTTAGTAACAGAAAATAACTTTTTCTGATTTGTTTTGTCTTGTTTATTATTATTTTTTATAGTTTTTGTCAACATGTCAAATGTCAATTATGACATTTCCATACAAGTTATCGATAACATAGGCAAATTTGTGTTGACTACACTTTTCTTTATCACCGCGAAGCTGTTAACCCCGATAATCATCCAGGTTAAGTCTTTGTTGTATTTACTTACTTACTTAGGCGGCTCTACAGTTCTGGGTGAACCGAGACCTCAGCTAACAAGCCTCTTCAGTTAGCCCGGTCCTTAGCTAACTGCCTCCAGTTGCGCACTCCTAGCCGGTGGAGGTTGCCTTCGACTTGCGCGCGCCACTTAAGGTGAGGTCTTCCTCTACTGCGTTGTCCCTCCGGGTTAGACTCGAAGACTCTACGGGCCGGAGCATTTGTTCCCATCCGATCTACATGTCCTAGCCATCTTAAACAACTTACTCGCAATTTTTTGACCAGGTCGATGTCGCTGTACAGCTCGTATAGTTCGTCGTTGAATCTCCTTCTCCAAAGAACGACGGCTCGGAAATCAGTATTGCCTGTCGCTTATTAATCGATGGCCTTCTAGATATTTGATTATTTCGACATTTATTGCCTTTTACATTACTTTTGAGAGCATTAAAAGTAACGCTATTGCCACAAACATTAAAAAAAATCATTGCATATTCTAGCCTATTAATATGCAATGTTCTACGCACAATAGAATGAAACCAAAGAAAGCGTTGCATATTTATAGGTTGCAATTTAATACGATTATATTTAAATAAAACAGAAAGGCATACTAAGCTCCAAATCCCTCCTTTTAGTACTAACTTTAGCAATACAATTGTGTCTATTAAAAGCAAAACATGCTCTTGTCCATCACATGTCATTCAGAGAAAAAACGAAAAAACTTCCTGTTCCTTAAAAAACTGAAAACCTCATTTAGAAAAATATTTTTTTATATAAAAATGATAAATTAAATTTAAAGAAATACGTCTCGCACGTTATAAGTTAATTTATTGAAAGTTATTAATAATTGAAAAAGGATAAGGATGTTTTTGATATACCCCAATGGATAAGGCATAATTTTGCTTTTAACTAATGTGGATAAAGTACATTTTGATCAGAACTAAAAAAGGATTATTATTATTAAGAATTTAAAATTGTATTTTATTGTTGATATTATTATAGAGATACCTTATCCTGTATGTAACCAAATAAGTGAATCCTGCGAAATCTTATTTTTGCAGCTACAGAAGGAGTCGGACAAGCTTAATGCATCAACTCCTCTGAAATATTATAACGAAAAATATATCCCTTGTAAAAACATTTTGGCATTTTTGGTAAAGCCTTACGAGAATACCTAAATAATTGAATTTCGCTGATATTCTAAACCACTTCAAACTTTAATTTTCCTACATTTTTATTTGTATTATCTTCATGAAATCGGGATCTGCAATGATTTTAGCAGGCAAACATACCTGACGTTTTGAGTCAGAATCAGAATAAAAACAAAAATAAGATTACTTTTTGCTACTGCTGAACAATTTTTGTGTGGAACTTTGTATAGGATAAAGTATCTTTTGCTTTGCTTCTGCGTTAATGGATAACATAACGTTTTGGAGTAAACTGTCAGATGGATAAGATATGGTTTTGATTCTAGTAGCAGTTTTGTTTTGACTTTTAATAAGGGATAACATCGAATTTGCAACATATAAGTGAATTGATGATATAGCTCTCTAAATTTAAAATATAACGCCATCTTTAATACAATTTTTTATTTTTTGGTGGAAGAGTATGTTTTGCTTTTAATAGACACAATTAACCTTTGTCTGTAATTATTGTATTATTTAAGTGTATTATATTATTATTTAAGCGATTTTTCTTCAAATCACATCACCCCCACGCATTTACACTTAAATAATATATTAATTATTGCAAACATGGTTTACACCAAGTCCTTTACAGGATAAACACTGAGAACAGAGCGGTTAATTACTTCTTTTATTTTTAGTGCAGGACCTATAAAAGCGTGTTTTTTTTTTTCAATTATTTTATTTTATATTAATCCTTAGTATATGCATTTATTGTAATCTCTGCTGATGATGCACAGACACATATTGCACGCAATTGCACAAGGGCGGAAGTGCACATCGTAAATATTGCTGTACAAGTATACACAGTACGTCATTACCACACCATCATGTCGTATTACTTTCATTATAATGCACAATGGACCTTGTTGCATCAGCATCTCCTAAATAACACCCCTATCTAAGCACCTTTAATCCTGGCTGTCCTCTCTAGCGTTATATAAAACATATTTTGTCCGACTTTCGCAAACGTAATTTTTCATCCGTTAATGTGTATTTTCCTCCTACGACGACATGGCACACTGGCTGACTGGCTGACTGGCCCACAGCACACACTAACGGAACGAATAAAATCGCCCTCGCGTACCATACCAACTCTTGATTTATTATCTCTTGCCGAGGATCGATTCCTGTGTACGTCGTATCCGTTCCGTATATGCATTGTCGTTAGTGCAGAGCACGAGCCCGTAGATGCGTTATAAACTATGGATTTGCAATGGGGAAAACCTTGGACTTCGTCTTCTTTTCACGGAATCAGATTTTTTTTTTCCTGTTTGGAGGTCAACGGTCCAAAGGACTTTCGAGGGGATGGCAGGTATAGGTACGTGCGCAATGTTGTTGCCACCATTGCATGCAACATCAAACATCATCAAATTGAAATTTACGGACGGCAGATGTGCCTCCATTGTTGTTTTCGCTGTTTGAAGAGCCAAGGGAAGGTTGTTATTTGAAATGGTGACCGAGCAAACGCATTCGTATGCACCATACCATCAGCAGCCATTGCCGCCCACATCCGTTCATCCGGTTTGTCCATCGATATCGATTTGTGCCAAGTGATGGAATAATGAAGATAGTTTGCTGCTTCTCTGCGCCTGGTACGAGTATATGGGCCATAATGATGATTGCTTTTTCTGGATGGAATCCATTCGAATGGAATTGGATTAAAATTGAATGGGTCGGGGTCCGTGCGTCGTCGTCGAGCGAGAGCATGCACATTGCATGCGGTCGAGAATTCTACTGCTGCTGTTCTGTTTCTGCTGTTGGAGCCGATGGCACCGATGTAGATGGTGGGCCTCATCAATATTTAACTGAGTGTGAGCTTTTTTCGGAACATATTTTCACCTCCCGCCCCATATATGTGGATATGGATAGGTGGCAAAACTTCTTCTGGCAGGTGGCAGCTACTGCTTTTAAGGTTGGCTATATGTGAAGTCGACTAATTGTTACATTTGCCACAAGTGGGTCGGTTTTTATTTGCTCGAGGGCGTTTTAATTGGTCCATTGATTGCTCTAGACGGGGCGACTATATATTGTCGATCTCTCTTGATAGTGTGATACTGGGTCATCGGCTTGTCCGCAAAATTAAAATTAAAAATTAATTGAATGTGGAATGAGTCCAGAGTGGTGTTGCAGGGATAATCGAAAATTGATTCGCGTAGTAAGCCATAACTGCCATAAACGCCATCTGTTGGGTAGTTGCAACATGATTAAGTTATGCGATAACAGAGTGTCGAGTTCTCGGTTCGTCCTTGATTGTGTATGCAGTATGCACGATGTGTGATGGCTTAATGCGTCCGAGCATCGTAACAAAAGCGAAAAGAACCAAACTGAATTACATATTGTAAAATGCGTGAATCTTTCTCTCAGTACAAAGGATAAAATAATATAAGGGAATTATTTCTTTATGATTTTTAATAATATTAAAGTATGAGTGCGCTTTTATGTTTAATTGAATTATTGGGCATGCCGCAGCGGATATACATATTTGTATTTAAATTTTGCCAGCTAAAGGATATAGGAAATTCTTTTGACCAATGTATCGACACTCCTATAATTTGTGTAATTATCCTTTCATCGCCAAGAGGGGTATGATTTGGATTTCAACTCTGCTGCGATGGTATTGGTTATGTTTGCCGTAAGGGCATCGGTCGATTGCGGCTTATTTGCATAGATCTAAGGAAACCCCACACGAGAAAGCCAAGCAGTATCAAATCGCACGATCTTGGTGGCCAATTCACGTCACCTCTGCGAGAGATAACCATCCCCCGTACGGGCCGTGCACAAGAAGTCGGCCTTTCACAGAATTTCGTTTGCCGAATTTTGCTTCGGCATATAAATAAAAATAAATCTACTACACCCGTACAAGATCCAACTGACCCATCAGGAGCTTTAAGTTAATGACCATAGACAACGTCGTTCGGTCGCTGGTTGAGCTTCGGAGCGTTTGGAAGAGGACTACAATTTTTCCGAAAAATCATCCTTAGCGACGAGACACGAGATGCATTTTTGAATGAATGCCTAAGGCAACAAACAAAATTGGCATATATGGGACGAAAAGTTGTTCAATAGGTGGCAATGCACCCACAAAAAGTTACTCTTTGGTGCGGATTTTTGGCCAGTCAGTACTTTTTTTTTGAAAATAACGGGTGAGGCCATCACAGCTAGCGCTACAGGCTCCTAATAAGATATTATTATTTGGGTGATTTGGCATCACCCTACCCAATTGAAATGAAATGAGGGTACATATTTTCCGCCAAATATTTTTTTAGGCGGAAGACTGAATTCCAAAATTCTTCAAAATTTTACTCCTTGGGTAAAAAGTCGTCCAAAATTAGAAGCCTCCATTCGGCTTCTAAGTTTTCTATATTATCCTCTTTTAGTAGATTCTGAAAAAGTGTGATTAATTTTAGAATAATTTCCCCCAAAAATGAAGGGTTTAAAATCTGGACAGCGCTTAGCAAGGGATCTTCAAAATTAATTCTTTTAAGAATTTGCTTGCACAGAATAATGTAAAATTCTTGACAATGGTGTCTTATGTCCATAACTTCTGATCCATGCAATTCACCATTAATTTTCATCATTCCATCTTTTGGGCCAAGGTACATTTCATTCAGTACTTTAAATCGATTTTTCAGAAGAATCAATTTTATTAAGTGCTTCTAAATTGATTAACTTTAAATAGTTTAAGACATTCTTAAAATACAATTTCATAGACCTCATAATGACGTGAAAGCGTGGGGACTCGGATTGAAATTCTAAATTAATTGCATTTAAGGCGTAGGTACGCCTTTTTTTATTTAACTGACTTGTTATACCTGTTGCTATGTCCTTATTTTGCTCAAAATTGTATATCTTAAAAAAGAGTCCCAATTCATTCCACTTGAACTCGCTTCACTACTGCTTCCAAAAACAACCAACGAGTTTTTGACGCTTTTAAGATCTTGTGTGCCTTAATGTCGAAATACTCCTGAAATGCTTTAAGATCTTTTTGACGTTTGGTACTATGACAGAAAAAATAGTAAATATCTCTAACTAATTGTTCAATTTATTCTGGAATACGTTTCTAAGCAGCAGATGAACAAAGGCTAATTGCGTGGCAAACGCAACCAATAACATATAAATGCGGATTGATGTTTTTCAAAGGAGCTTGGACACTTTTTTCACTTCCCATCATAGTTACAGCATATTGTCAGTCGCAAACCCAACTAAATTTTCAAGAGGTATTTTTGCTTTTTCAAAAAAAGTTTGATGGGATTGAAAACAGAAATTGAGTCACTTGCTTTAAATTCTATTAAATTAAGTTATCAAAATAATGAGCCACTAACGCGAAGCATTTTCATGAACTTATGTCTGTCGTTTCATAATTAATGAAAATTTATTTTTTGCTAAAAATCACTAAGTCTAAAGAATTTTCAGAAAATATAGAATTAATAGTTTTCGTAACTTTAGTTCTACCACATTTTAAGATCTATGACAATACCAAATTCACCCGCAATACTTTTAATAAGATCTATTATGGGCTCTATCAAAATTAATGGTAAGTTATATACAGTCGAGTCCGCATATCTGAAATACGCTTAACTGAAAAATTCGGTTATTTGAAACACAAAATTTTTTCACAACTTTCATACAAACTACTTCGTTTAACTGAAACCCGCTTAATTGAAAGATTCGGTGAACTGAAAAAATAATTACGGGAAAAATCATTCATTTATGCTGATACTGCTCCGCATAACTGAAATAAAATAGCTGAATACGCCCACCACTTATGTGGTTTTCCATTGGGCAAAAAAATAAATTTTTTTTTTTATCCGGATCACCTTTTGCAGATCTCGATATTTTTTGAGATTTACACAAATACTCTTACTAATCCCAATATACCTTGCGCAGCTGTTTTACGTCATTCAGAATTTGTTTTCAAAACAAAATTACCAAAAACCTCTTAAAAAGCAATTATCCAGAACAAAAACGTAAATAATGGACATGGACATGCGATTCAATTGACGACCTTGAAGACAAAATATCTTTGACCAATATCTGGAACCATAAGCAAACGCAAATATGGGACTTTTATAAGCCGTCTAAGTAAACGGTTGGTGCAATAAATCCATTTTTTAAGTACTGAAATACATATTAAAAACTGAGCTGTGAATTACCATTTCATTTTTTCTTTATTTATAGCGTAACGGGTACAGTAGTTGGCACCCATAAGGAAATTTTGACTTTAAACAAGCGTAGATTTGTTATTTTAAATGCGATTTCAAAATATTATACATTTATATATTCCTTAAGGAATTTTCTTTTTACTAAAAATTTAATTTTTGAGTTTATAGGGTTTCAATTTGGATTATAAAAAATGCCTCTCAAAACCTACAGTAGTTGGGACTCACAAATTATGATAGAATAATATCTACCGATTTATTAAAATGCATTTAGTGTTTCTTTATTTGAAATTAATAAAAATTAAATTAATAAAAAATGCGGCACTTTGATAACTTATTATTAAAAATATAAAAAAAAAACATAAGTAATTGCATTTCTCCGCCTATTCCGACCGGGTTTCTTAAAAATAGCACAAGTCGATATTGAATAGCTGATTTTAGTATGCTGAAAACTTCCGAAGCTCCCTTTTTTGAAATCGGTATTTTATTATTGCCGAAAGTGCTAGTTGATACCAATCCGCATCATAAGTTTTCTTCTCTTTAGGCATTTTCAAAATTGTTATTGGCACCCCTCTTATTTAATATATTAGCAAATAATATGAATATTTAAACTTAAATTAATAATATTTAACATATTGCCATTTAAAATAGCTATAGGTTTTGTACTTATTTTAAGGTTTAAGAAAAAATCTGTACCTACCTACCAAATTAGAAGTCCTACCTATTTGGATTCTATGTTGGATTGGTGATATTGTATTTTAGTTATCTTAACTCCGATAAAGTGTTTTTTTTTCAGTTATTCGAAGATCGCTTAAGTGAAAATACCGCTTAACTGAAAAAAAAAGTTATGGCAAATTGGTGTTTCAGTTAAGCGGACTCGACTGTAAATACAAAGGGAAACGTTAATTTTTAGCTCAGCGACTTTCAGCTTAGGTATTTGTGCGGGAAGTAAATTGTTGAACTTTGTCTGCATTGTCTATTTTAGGCTGATTTTTTAAATCGATTAGCATTTTCAAATGCTTTTCGGACAGCCCATATCTCTCAATGTTTGAAATATTTGCAAGTGTTTTATTGCAGTGACTCCTACCTTGATAAAAACTTTGTGAGATCACAAAAGTGAAGTGTAAATTGTGTGAGAGGTGAAAAAGTAAAAGTCAAGTGTTTTTGCAAAGGAGGAAGTGGTCGATATGATGGCTTGAAAACGATGTGAAACACTTCGATCGAAGTGACAACGACATCACTGCTCCCTGCATTCCTTTAGAGTTGAATTCCACACATACTTCGTTTTCCCACAGTAGCTCCAATATCTCTTTAAGGGTTATCTGGTCCATTTTGTGACAAGTAAGAGTAACCCAACCAATAAACTTACTCTTCTGCTGGTAAGTGCTGAACACTGGCACAGAATAATATGTGGTCAATGTTTTCCAGAAGTAAACTAACGTTACCATGTCCGCAATGCTTAGAAATCCTCGCTTTGATGAGCACACTGACATTTTTAACGTCATTTTGGCTTGTCTACGCATTTTTCCACTTCTGTCTCAATTTTAGATCCAGCTAATACCCTACCAGTATCAAATGCAGTGAATGGTTCCGCTCCAAGCATTTAGGAGCCTTTTCATTTTCTTCGATCCCTGGGTTGGGTATCCTTTCACAAAAGCCAATGTCAGCTCATTTTGAGCCGCGATTCTTTTTAATTATTTTACACACTCCAACGCCAGAAATGTGTTGAAGTTCTACTTCTCCATGCTTTTGATCACCGCCTGATTTCCAGCGCTAGACTTCAATGTGCCTAAATGTCAAACTCCTGAAATAATGTCTGTGCTATATTCGAATAATTAAATATGTAATTCAAATTAAATGATTTTTGTATTATAATAATAAGGACTGTACGAGAAAAAATCCGGAAACTTTTGCGCGGTCTGACAATACTGAAATGCATGCAGCCTACTAAAATATGACATCGCAGTACCGTTAAATTTTGATCACATGCTTTTATACTCATTAATAATGAAAAAGGACTGAATGAAAATGTATTTTCAAAAATTAAATAGAACAAAATGACATATTGTCAAATTTATATAAAATTATTTAAGAACAGTATTTCTACTCCAATACTCCTCCTGAAATATGGTTGTCTATATGATTCCCATTCCTCTGCTTAGCTTAGTTGTCATATTACAAATATACATCAGCTCCAACTTATCAGCTTCAAGTACCTCTCGTACGAAATGATCCTTGACATCTATGTGTTTGGTTCACAGTAATTCTACTCCAATAATTATAAATAAATAAATAAATTATAAATTATTTGATCTTAAGGCCGTGTTTTAACTGTTTATATCGTGGTGGAAAACGAATCTTCAGTTGTGAACAATTTATCCTGGTCCGGGAGCAAGATAATCACCCTTATTCTACGTGTCGCTTATATTAAACGACAAATGGCGTTTTTTTGAAATCGGTATTACATGTGGCGTTTTTCTAGGCGTTTATGTCGTTTAACAACATATGGCGTTTAAGTAGTGTGGAACACAAGTTCTACAAACGTCAACACAGTTTTTCGCATTCTGACTGTCGTTTTAGTTGCACAAAACGACTACTAAAACGCCGATTATTGTCGATTACAAATTCTTAAACGACTAGGAGGCAAATTTAAGAAAAAACGTGTTTTTCATGTGAGTTTTGGTAATTGTTTATATATATTAGGCAGTGATTTCATAATTCTCTTATGATTAAAGGTGAAAATAACAACCCCGATCAAATGAAATTCCAGGTTTTTGGTAAAACATAATTTTTGCACAATTCCCTTCTTCTTCCGTGTAGGTAATGTATGTTTATCCATCGTGCGCGTAATTATTTTCTTCGATAACGGTAAGCATTTCTGTTAGGATTTTACTAAGGAAATCATTCCCTACATCCTTTTGGTAGCCACCTTCCCCAAGAAAACGCAATGTCGAAGCCAGTTTTAAAATGACTGGCACAGAGAAAGAACGTTTATCCTTCACTTCATTTAACAAATAGACAAAGGCGAAGTCTAAAGTATATTTTGAATCTGGAAATATTATTGGCATTATTTTCTACCTCAAACTATTTTGTAGTTAAGTGTATCTATTTACTTACTTTGAATCTGGTAAATCCAAAGGATCGGATTTTGACCTGATTTTTCTTCTTATATGTCTCAGCTCTCTTTTTGCAGACTCATCTTCTTCGACGCTTTCGCTTTCAAAAGGTATGAACATTGCAATGCTATTCATATTTTTTTAGTATATAATATTACCACAATTCGAAATACTTTTGGTTTTTGTATGTCCATTTGAAATTTAAAACACAAAACATAAATACCTACCTACCCATTCTTGCTACCTATCTGTCAATTATCACTCAGCGGTTGGTGTGGAACACATGTGGAATGTAAAGTAAATGAGAGAGAAGGCGTTCAAGGAATAGAATACCGATACTAAAACGACACTAAAGCGACTCGACTCAAAAAACGCCAGCTGTCGTTTAATATAAACGCCACGTAGAATAAGGGTGAATAAATTCTACTATAGGCTAATTTTTGACATTTTCTTATGCTTGAGTTTTGCACAATATTCAAGAGGAAATAAAACACTGAATTTCAATAAATTAATACCGTAATAAGTGCAACAAATTAGCTGAAGATAATTATTTAGCGCGGCAGAATAAAGTGTAGAAATAATTGTTTAAAAAAATGTTAAGCATAATCCGTTGCTTTCAGCATTAAAAATTGTCAAGCTATGTTTCTCTTTCCGGATTTTTTCTCGTACAGTCCTTTTTAGTTTAACAACGATTCTCGCTAGTTGGGTTTGGGTCGAATTTCAGTCTATGAATTATTTTTGAGAGAACAACAATAACAACAACTCGTACACTCACAGGAAAAAATTGTAATATTTACAATTTTCTGCGTAAAATTTACAAATTTTAATTGCAACTATAGTCATTACAATTTAATAGTAAATTTAGTTTTTTTTTACTATTTTCAATTGAAAAATCTTAAATTTTATGGATAGGTTGTATCCATTTTGTGAAGAATTTCAATATTTTAAACTGTATCCCGAATTCTTTTGTCTGGAAAGCTTCGATTCTGATGTCACAATGCAGGAAAAGCGGTTCCCCCACACACAGAAAAAAATTGTAAAGGCTTTACTATCCGAATTGTAAAACCATCTACATATTTACAATTTAAATAGCAAATTTGGTTAATTTACTATTTTAATTGCATTTTTTTTAGAAAAAAATTTTAAAGGCTTTACTATCCGAATTGTAAAACCATCTATTTACAATTTAAATAGCAAATTTGGTTAATTTACTATTTTAATTGCAATTTTTGTTTTATTAGTTTTTAGTTTTAGTTTTTTTTTTTTTTTTAAATTTGTGTTTTTAAGTTTTTTTATCGAAGAGAACCAAAAAATTTACAATTGAAATAAGTAAATTTCGCATATTTTTTTCCTATTAAATTGTAATGACTATAGTTACAATTAAAAATAAATAAATTAAATTTTACGCAGAAAATTGTAAATATTACAATTTTTTTCTGTGAGTGCCAGCACGACAAAAAAAAAACATAAAAACACAAATTTTCAACAAAAAATAAAATAGTAAAACTAAAAAAATTGCAATTAAAATAGTAAATTAACCAAATTTGCTATTTAAATTGTAAATAGATGGTTTTACAATTCGGATAGTAAAGCCTTTACATTTTTTTTCTGTGAGTGTAGGCACAGTCACTTTTGGTAGGAATGATGCTATTTCGAACTACAATACAAATTCATTATCAGACTCCTTTTAAGTGATTGTGTACTAGTTAAGTTCTGACAAGAACATTTCGTCTTTCTCTGTCAGGAAATGAACATAAAATAAATAAATATTTTTACCTCTGTGTCTGTCTGTTTGATCCTTCAGTCTTTTCCCTTAACCAATAAGCTAAAACAAATTCTTTATTATATTAATTTAACTCACACTTAATCATTTCACCCCTCTAAAAGGGGGGCAGGAGTCCATTTTAATAAAAGTCGATACCAATTTTTAACCATTTTCACTTACCTACCACCCGTTGAGGTTAAAATTTGTAAACGGCTTTCAGGTTTTTTTTTTTTAAATTGTTTCAACGGTTTGCTTAAAATAGAAAAGTTTTTTTTCAACTCCTCATTGGTCGAATTTTGCGAATTGCTGAAATACGTGTCGAATTATTCTCTATTCTCTATACCATACTAAATCCCACATTTCAATATCCAGCAGCTAGGAAGTTATAGCTTTTAAGTACAAACATTTAGGTGTTTACCCCTCCAAAAGGGGGTCATTTTGGAAAATGTCGAAAAACCTGTCTAATAAGTTTGACCAACAAGAAAAGCCTAAAAAAAATGCGACTGACTGCTAGGTTCCACATTTCACTTCCACTCGAAATGAAATCGGAGATTAATGTTTGTGTTCGACATTTCACTGTGTTCGATTTCGATTTCATAATTTTCGGAATTGAGACAAAGTGAAATTGTGATTTCGAAAAAATTTCGGAGTTTCCGAATCGCTCGAAATGCAGAACACCGAAAACGAATTCACTCGATTTGCAATTTCGATTTCACTTGATTACTGGAACCTAGCTGTCAGTAGTATTTTTACAAATTTTTATAAATAGGCTGAAGGGGCATATCCGAAAATGTAAACAGAACCTTAGAATTTGAAAAGACTCTACAATTACCAGTTTGGGCTGTATTTATAGATTTCCAGCTTCGTATCTTTTTGAAACGATTGACTGGAATAATCTTATAAGTGCGACATTGACAAAAATCTGTAAATAAATAATTAAAAACTTTCTAAACTCCCCAATAATTCCTTGAATTTAATTCATCTAACGGAAAATATAATATTTTAAAGCCGCACTATTGTGCTTCGGCACCCGAAACCCTTTTCTATTCGATTCCAGCTCATCTAATGTGGCACCTAAAGTTGTAAATACCTTTCAGAGAATTGAACTCTCCTTGTAAATTCCAACCCGCTGTGATTACATCTGTTATGCCTTCTTTACATCTCGCTACGACCCCCTTCCATCGTTTTAATTTACAAACCTCCAAGTCTCTATATGAATCGCCTTCGAATATTGCCAACGTTATGGCCCCTTTTATCTCTAAGAGGATTGACCGAGTACTTACATTCAACTCGTTTGTTTCATGACCCACTTTGCAACCGAATGCCTTACACATGCCTTTTGCAAAATATTGACACTAAGGCCCACCGAAAAATTCTATGAATTTCTGACCATAGCCAGCGAGTCCAAATGGAAAGTAATGAAAAAGAAACCAAACCCTTTCCCAACTAGGACAATATTACGTGTGTCTGTGTAGCTGTGTTTGAAAAAAAGTGATTTAAGAAAAAATAAAGTTAAGTCTTGTGAAAGGTGTTAGTTACATACACTGAAGCATCGCTCCCCATGGTACTATGTCGGGTTGGGGTGCTGTTGATGGTTGAATAGATGTCCTTGCTGCGTGGCATTGCATTTTCCCGTACAGTGAATATTGCTCTATGGCAGTGTTTCTACAGGATAAGACCAAACGCAGCCATTGGTGCCGCCGTCGGCGGACGCAAAATGTGGTAATTTATGATCTTGTTTATTTGCACACTCAATGACATATCTGTGTGTGTGTGTGTTTTGGTGAGTGCGAAAACAGGGGTGAGAAATTGGGGAGGTTGGCAACTAACAAAAAAAAAAATCCCCGGTGTGTGGAAACTTTCCTCTTGTTTTATCACCCCTTTGCGGCCGGCGGGTATCTGCGTAGGCGATGACGGTTTTCAGTCGAAACTTTTCAAGAGAAATATATTTATATATAATCGGGCCAAAGTTTTATCCAAATTTTTGCCGAAATACTATGTAAATGGTTACGTTATACCTTTTTTTCTCTATTTTGTTGAAAAGTGTAGGTAGTTTATTGACAGCAGCTGAACAATGGAATTACACCAGAACAAGGAAAACACGTTGTCTAGTTGGTTGGGGGTTGAATAATATTTGCAAACGCAACTCAGCGGGAATAGTTTTGGTCATTAGGTCTTTTCGCTGGGGGAATTTTCATTTCATACCATTCATTCATTCAAACTCGTTGGGAGAATTGTAATTAAAAATTCATTTTTAGATGGAAAAAAACTTTAAACTTTGAAATTCGATTCTACATAACCTCTAGTGTGTTGTTAGGACAGTGGCTTCTACTAATGAGCAGTTTAATAGTTTATTGTAGGGATAAAGTCCTTAATGACCTCAAAGTTATGTAGAAACCTATTGTGTGAGTTTCTGACCGATTCTGATCGATTTCGCCTCTTCTTTCCCAATATTTGCAATGGCACCAATGACAGCTTGCTGCGTTATGTCAATGTCATCAAAGTATTCGAAATTGTGTGCCCCTGGTTTTGAGTTTCGCGCCATTTTCTCAAGTATGATGTTTAAGAAGCATCATGACGCATCACCTTGTCGAAATCCCTTTTTTGACATCGAAGGTTATACTATCTCTATTATCATTCTACACGTCCTAACGAGTTTGACAGGGATACCAAAACATGGCTATCTAAAATGCACAAAAATATGTAAGTAAATAAATGGTGCAACAGGTCTTTATATAACCTTAGGCCTACCTTCTCGCAACCAATGGCTGGATTTTTGTAACTGCCTCAGGAAAAAAAGCCTCAGCATATAATTTCGTGTATTAACGGAGGCGAAGCCTTAGATCCATCGTTCAGTGAAGTGTTTGAGTTTCTATTTTTGGGATGAATGGAAAGGGACCTACAATTTTATGCCGAGTCCGAACGGCTGAATTGAGAAGCTTTTTCAGGACAGTCATACTCTCGGATGTTTGTCAGACGTTCGCGAGAAGTGGCGCAATAGTAAAAACCCTAAGATGTAATTTGTGTTTTTCCTGGGATCCCTCGCACAGTAGTCCAGCACACTAACCACTGCGCTACTGCGCCCACGCCCAGTAATCAATTACTTACCTCCAAATCATCCTGAGGATGTGATGAAGCTATTTATCTTGTCTGTCCGGTCAGTGACATAGAAAGTCGGTTGTGTCCTCAAGAACTTCCCCGTTACCGTAGCCTTTGCAAAGTTCATGTACGCATTCTCTTCACCGCAGAGTAGTGTGGCCAGTTATGACTCCTACGAATGTGGAAAGGGATCTTCTGTCCTTTTGTATATCTAAGTTTCTCAGTCCGGCCGTGATTGGAGGGGGCCATAGCAATTCTGTGGTAGTATCTACAAATATCCATGTCGGTTCATTTGGCGTTCGCCTGTCTTGTAGCTTTTTCCTTGCTTCAAGCTTGAGCGTGCAAGGATATTCACACATGAATCAGCTTGTTCTAAAACAGCTTGCGAATCTTGTCTTGCTAATTCGTCCGCTTTCTCACTGTTTGGTATGCTTTCATGCCCAGCAGAATGATACCTTGTGCTGGGTTCCAAGAATCTTGAGCTCTTCGCTACAGCACTTACACAAACGGTTATAGATTTTATAGCTACCTGGCTGTGAATAAAGATTAGTGACAACATCTAAGAAGAAATTGCTAAGGGCTGGGAGGTGTAACTATTTTGATGTGGCCAACGATTAGGAGAAAATGCCTGACCCCTCGATTTCTGATCTGTCTGTATACAGAAGTTTTTTTTTCTCAACACTGACAGTGACTTCTACTTCTACTTCTACTACTACTTGCTCACCTCTACCTCTAGTTCGCTGTTTGGTTCTTATTGCCTTGACCTTTTGGTAAAATTTCCGAACGTTGCTCCTGTGGCCTATTTCTTAGCGCAGTGCAAACAAAAATATGAACAAGGAAAACAAAATTTTTTTTTGTGTCTTTGATTAAAGAAAAAATGGAGATATTATTCGGGAAATTTTCGGACTCATTAAGGAACGAGGTAAAAATAAACACGTGGAAAAGCATTTTAGTGTCGTTATCCTCTCAAGGCATTTTAAATGGGAAAGTTTGGAAATATCCTCGAGATGTTGTGTGGCAAAACTTAAAACGGGCGACTGTGGTAAGTAAATTTAAATACACATGCATGTACACATACATACGACTACATTTAATTTTTTAATTTTCTTTTTCATATTTTAGCTCAAACTTTATAATGCTAAGAAAACCGGTTTTGGGGTACTAGCTGCATATTGACGGATCTCGACAATTTTATTTCATTATAAAGTTTGGACTTTGCCATTAAGTGTGAAAAATAATATCAATCAAATGGCCGCCTCGGGAGGATTCGCAGCATGCTATTCTTTTGAGATCAATTTTAACCACTTTTTTGCACATTTCGGGCGGTATCTCGGCCATAACTTGAGTAATGTTGGTATTTAATGCGTCTAGAGTTCGGGGATTATTCACGTAAACACGGTCTTTTGCGTAGCCCAACAGAAAAAAATCTAACAGTGTCAAATCGCATGATCTTGGTGGCCAATTGACGTCGCCAAAACGTGAAATTACGCGACCAGGAAACTTGTCATGCAATAAAGCCATAATTGGTAGTGTTGTGTGGCTTATTGCACCATCTTGTTGGAGCCATATGCCGTCTAAGTCATGATCTTCAATCGCCGGCCACAAAAAATCGGTTACCATTCGACCATATCGCTCCGAATTGTAAACTGTAACCGTCTGCCCATTGACATCTTCGAAGAAATACGGACCAATGACGCCTTTCGACCATAGAGCACACCAAACAGTCACTTTGCAACGGCACCTCTTTGATCACTTGGGGGTTTTCTGAGTCCCATATGCGGCAATTTTGTTTGTTTACATACCCACTGAGTGAGAAATGTGCCTCATCACTGAAGAAAATGTTGTTCGAAAAATCGATGTTTATTGTCTGTTGTTCCAACACTCAAGAAGCGTATCTACGGCATTGTGAATGGTCAGCAGGCTTCAATTGTTGCGTAATTTGAACTTTATAAGGATGGAAATGCAAATCCAAATGCAAAATACGCCATAGTGAAGCGTACGACAGGTTCAATTGCTGCGAACGCCAGGAAATCCATAAATTCGGATCATCAGCAACACTTGCACTTGCAGCAGCAATATCTTTGACTGACACATTACGATGATGCACAGGCCTTACGACATTAGTAACTCTTCTACTCTCTTCAAATTTCTTCACAATGTTATCGATTATGACGACCATAATAATCGCCTAATGCGCGAAAAGTGGCTACGTTTGAATCACCACTTTTGTAGTAAGTTTCAATAATTTTAACGCGTTGTTCGATTGTTAAGCGATCCATTATCGTAAATAGCAAACATTCAACTAATATTATGACACTTCAACTGACAGCTGAGTTTGACAGGTGTCAAATGCCACCGCTACCAACTTCAAACCACAATATGAATGAGAATGAACCGTTACAAGGGATAGTTGATGATTTTTCGTCAGTTCCTACCGAAAATATACCGTCACCCCAGTGCGGAAACGTGGGGGATATTGGAGGGCAAATAAGGTAAAAACAAATCTTGTTTTTCTCCAAATGTTTTATTAATATGCAGAGTTTTTAGTTTAACCGGATCTCAAGTATCACCAAAAGAACGGAAACATAGCAACAAAGTGCTATCCAATGACATTGATGTTCTCCAATTGAAGATAAAGAGGATTCAACAGGAAGTTTATAACTTGCAGTTATACGTGACTTGGGGTTGCAAAGAAACGATCTAACTGCGGAGCTGGAAAGGATGACAACAGTGTTAGAAGAAAACACTATTGAATTTAGTGACTATATACTAAAATTAAACAAAAGAAATAAAAAAATATATTTCATTTAAATTTTGAGTATCTTCGTCGTTTATCTCCGTGATTTCTACCTCAGCGGTGGTGATGCTGACTATTTCGTAATTATTATCTGTCGCTTTGCGGGAAATATATAAATAATACTAGCGGACCCGTCAAACGTTGTTTTGCCTGCTCGTGGGTACATTTTCATTGTCCGTCAATTGTTCTGCGGCCATTTTATTTAACCGATGTGTCCGGACTGATTCTGTACACCGTATGCTTCGACCGTTATTTCCTTAGACGTGTGCCCAGGAATCCCGCCCACACTTCGCGTGGTTGTTTGTTTGGACAATGCACATCAATGTCTACAATTTTACAACTTTAGCTCCAACGGGTGTCGAGAAATGTATGAGCTTCTTGCTTTTTAATTTTTATTTTGTTGAGTGTTATTATTTGAAATTTTATACATGATTTTTTTTTTGTTGAGTGTTTATTATGTGAAATTTTATTCATGAACTTTTTGCTTTTTAATTTTTTTATTTATTGTTGAGTGGTTACTATTTAAAAATTTGTGGAATCACATCGCAGCGCCACCTACCGGGTGCAATTGTGAATATAAACCATCCGAAGATCCATTCGAACACACACACAAAGTTTCATTAAAATCGGTCTAGCCGTTTAGGAGGAGTACGGTAACAAACACGGACAGAAGAATTACCTATATATGTAAAGATGATGCAACATTTTATAACAATAGATTCTTTCCTGGGTCGCAATCGTAAGTGCTTCAAACACGGACATTTTTCTTTTAAAATTCCAATTGCGTTTTCTATTATTCTTCGGGTTGATTTATGAGCTGGATTATAACGCTCAATTTCAGGGGTTGGATTTCTCAAAATTGGGGTAATTAACCAATCCTTTAAGGGATATCCTGTATCCCCAAGCAAAACGGAATGAGAAAAAGGTCGAAATCCAATTTCAATTTTTGAAAAAGGGGACTTTTTCGTAACACTCTTGCATCGTGTACGTACACTTCCCGGCCAATTGACTTGACATATATGCGTTATAAAAGTTATAGTCTGGCCCACATACTAACATACAATTTATGGAGTGCTTTCTTGTGTCTATAAAGATATGCAGATTCAAACTCGCTGGGGGCATCTATGTTTATTAAGGTCCCGTCAATACGTATACACATAGCATACCTTGTAAGAAAGAAATTTTATTCAAGAGTTTGCAATATTAAAATGTTCGTTTTACCTGCAATATTGTAAAATCTTTCACGAATACTTTTGTGTTCATTAGGCCAGCATACAACACTTTCAAACAATAAATTAACAATTGTTCCATAATCGCGAGAAACACATCTGCAAACGGTCGATTTAGATATTCTGTGCATATCTGGCTATTGCCCTCCATTTCCAAGCTAGTGCAAGACTGCAAGGCTGTGAGAAAGCGTGAGCAATTTGTGACCCAATAATTAAAATCATTTCCTCGGCTTTTATTAAAATCAAAAAACTCTAGTATGTATATTATAGTTCACTGGCAGGGTCATGCCAGGGGTAAACAGAGGCTGCCCTCAAGGTGGTGTTTCGTCTCCCCTTTTATGGTGTATGGTATAGTAGACCATGTGCTAACGGCTCTCAATCTTCCTGAAACCTACACACAAGCCTACGCGGACGATGTCGCCGTTCTGCCTGTCGGTTCAAACCTAAAGACTGTCTGCTCTCTGGCGCAGAGACTTTTAGGCTTGATCGATGATTGGCGCACAAGAAATGGACTTTCAGTGAATTCTCTTAAAACTACGGTTCTTATCTCTTCACGAGAAGGATGAAGGTCACTTGTCTGACTCAACTTGTGCTAAAAGGTGTCACTATCCCGATCTCTGATGAAGTCAAATATCTGGGAGTAATCCTCGATAAAAAACTTCTTTGGTCCAAGCATGTTGAATCGAAAACCGATAAAGCGCTGTCAACTTTCTGGCAGCGCAAAGGAGCTTTTAGCAAGACATGTGGCTTAACTCCTAAAAGGGTCCTTTGAATCTTTACGGCAATTCCGACCACTTCTCTCATATGCATCGGTTGTATGGTTGGTGGAACAGGCTTTCGTGGAAACGTGTTACTGCCTCTTTTGCCAAATTTCAAAGAACGGTTTGTCTTGGCTGCACAGGGGCCTTCCCTAGCACTCCGGGCTCTGCTGCTAAATGCTATGATGAACCCCTCCCGCCTCTTGATATTTTTATCATGGGGTGTAAGCTGAAAACCACGCGGAACACTTCCTCTGTAGTTGTCCTGCCTTTGCTCGCATCAGGCGGCGGATCTTTGGGGCTGATGTGGTGAGTGTCGAACATCTAAGCTCTTCATCACTGAAGATCCTTCTCATCTTTCTTCGAAAGACGGGAAAACTAAGTAGGTAAGTTGTCTGTTTGGCAGTACAATGGACCAGTGGTTGTGTCTTGCTCCATCGGATAATAGGAAGAACCCCCAACAAAAAAAAAAAAAAAAAAAATAGTTCACTCGCGGCTTCGTCGCTTCCTTGTGAAATATTCTCACATACTACACAAAATTCCTAACTTTATTTTCTTTGGTGAAACATAATTTAACAAAAAAGACGAAATTCCACAAATTTGCAACTTGTAAATTACAACTATAAATAACTTTTGGTGAAACGAAAAGTGAAGTATTCTTACAAATATAGGTACCTTTGTAGAATACAACTACAAATTAATAATACCCGGAGTTTGGTAAAACGACAAAAATAAAAAAAAAAATCAGAAATTTTGTTAAAAAATGCTTGTAAATACAAATTCGTAAGATTGTAAAGTAGACCCCTGGAGTGGCACCTCTCTATTTCTCGATCGGGCGCTTCTCATGCTCTTTCTATTTCCTCCTGAGAAGCCATTAATCTCATAGTCATAATCCCATTTTGCTCGCAGAGTTTAAAGGCTGCTCCGGTGTCCAGTCCTTCTCTGCGGGAGCGCTTTGTATAGGCGATCGCCTGTATACACTCTTCATCCAACCAAGGGTTTCTTAAGGGTGGTCTTGTGAAACTTATAGCATATCAGTTGGCATAGATGTCATTGGTCTTCGGCACTTGTTGAAGTTGGCATAGGGCTTCTCGAAGGGTTGAGATTGCAGCAGTTCAACGTCAAGTGTCTTCACAATATTTCTTTGTTTTTGTAATGTTTGAGCTGAACAACGGAGCTCAATACTTTTGTCTAAATCCAAATAAGCCCTGCCCCTGATCTCTATACCAGTTATACCATATTGAATGCCAACATTTTTTACTAGAATGGGAAACGAGGAGTAACAACGATTCCCGCTAATTGGGTTTCCTTCTGATAATTTTTATTGAGATGTTTATGTTATTATGTTTTCCATCCGCTTTTTATCCGAGCCATTCCATCGTATTTCCTGGATGGCAGCTATATCTGATCTTTAGCAGTCGAGGCCCTCCGCTAATTGTTCCGCTGTACGTGGATTTTTTCGACCCAGAACAGTCGTTGTCCTTTTTCCATTTTATGGGGCCATCAACATTAAATCCATTCCTATCCGGAGCTCTGATTGCTTCGCAATTACTTGCTTTTCTACAGACTACCAATCCCATTTCAGGGATGTGACGAGTAATATGGGTAATAAGGAGTTTATCCATCACCATCTTTCTTTGAGCACTCTACCTAGTGCCGGAAAATCCTTATTGACTTTAGCTCAAATCAGTATCTGCTAACTGCTATCCTAATTATTGACGACACCAATTTTAAGTAGCTACACCATCAAATAAATCCGAAGTGTCCAATCTATAACTTGAAATGAGCATAAAGTGGACTCCCATCCCCATGCTAGGAGGGTGCTCTAGTTATAAAGAAATATGGAAATGTTCCCTCATTCCAACTTCAATAACTAAACTCCACTAACACAATCATTATTTTCCGATTTGCCTAAGCAAAACAGTTAATAGCAACTTTTCCAAAAAAAAAAATCATTAGTAAACAAATTCGAGCTCATTGAGTCCTCTCCAGGCAAATTGCTTCACACAGGTAGAATCACCGCCTACAAATTTACTGGTTCAACCTGCGACATCCTTTATATTGTAAGTACATTCATATTTGGGCTTGTATTGTCCTCATCAGGACACCACCACCTCTGACTTACACATTTAGACCTTCTTTGTTATTGAATGTTGGGAGTGTTCTTTCCCTTGACAGATTTATGGCCCTTTTCACGAAAGATTTGTACAGCTATACACTTTGACATATGAAGAATAAATTTAGGATAATTATTCGTGTGCCGCTTCTTTATTATCCTTTGTCAGTTCCCTTGAGGCCTTTCTATAATAGATTTATTATCGTTAACGATTTGTTGGTGACAAATATACTAATGCCACTCATTACCCCCCCCCCCCCCCACTCATGCCATCGCTCACATGTTGCACGAAATTATATAATCCTGTACGACTTTATGAAATTAATCAATTTTAAATAACACGAATGCGAGCATTTAACTTTTTCCCATTTTTCCGTCATACAAAAAAAAAATAATTCCAACCCAATCCCCATGACATTTCATTCGCCTATAAAATTAACAATTAATGAAAATCATGCCAGTTGGATGTGTACGGCAGTTTGCAGAATTGTGTAGATTATAATAAAAAGAACGCAATGCACGTAACGTAATATATGTGTTCAGGGCAGGCTCCCATGTATACATATACAGTACAGACACATCTATATATGGGTGTTCTGTTCACACGATATGTCGTGGAAGTGGACATACAGCATTTCACTATTAACACAACACTCACTTGTGCGCTCACTTAAAAGTGTGTTTTAAATATAAAAATACAAAAAAAAAACAAGTTAAATTGCCCATATTTAAAATTTAATTGCAATTAATGTTAAACGGATGTTTTTCGTTGTTTATTCGTTTGCTTATAAACTTCCTCGTAAGCTTTTAATGCGTGAATTTTGTATATGCGAAAAATTAAACGATATCTCTGGTGAATTTAATTAAGTATAGGTAGGTATAGTATAACTCAAAGTATATTTGTTTTAAGAGTAAGTATAGGGATTTTGATGTAATAAGTGTCAGCGTCAATGTCATTTGGTGCGTTGAGTTTATTAGACATGAGGCTCCCCAAAGCCCCTGGACAAGGGACATTATTTACTCTTTGGTTGTGCAATCGCATAAGGGTGGTCAAATCCCGAAAGCAAATAAGCTTGTGTAGGCATACATACAACAGACATCTCTAATCCTGAACTTTTATAATTTTGAAACCACATTTTGTGTTTGTTCCGGAAACAACAAAGTAAACTTTTAATAAACGCACACATTCAAATAATTATTAAATAATTAATTTATTACAGTCCAAACTTAAAGTACTAACGAATATGAAAAGAGGGACGATTTTTGATGAATCAATGGAAGTAAACCTACCAATTTTTTTTTTTTTAACATTTAACCTTCTTAAGCTAAGAACTTGGCGTACATTCATATCTCAATCCTTTCGTGGCTGACTGACTAGTTACACATTTTTTTTTATATACGTGATGGAAAAAATAATAGAAACAAGTATTTACATAATGCTGAACCATCATTAACTGCATACAATTTGGTCTTTCTCCGAAATCAATTCTATACTCAAATGCTAGGTAAAAGTACTTTGAAATGCTGCAGCAATTCGCTCTTATCAGCTTTTAATTTTCGTCTAACAGTAAAAAGTTTGAGCAAAAATGTTATTTTGCCTGGAAAAAATAATAGAAACAAACGATTACCACAGTCGGCATCAGTGATTTTGAAGTAAAGCTCGGTATTGTTTTAATTGAAATAGTTGTAAATTAGTTTATCCTGTAATTTAGTGTTTTTTAGAAGAAAATCTTAAAACTATGAAATTAACATTTTGTCAAAATGGGTCTAGGAGTCCTTTGCACCAGTTCTGAGCGTGAGGTGATAAAAAAGACGGCAAAACAATGGATGAAATAGCTAAGGTCGTTAAGTGTTCAAAAAAAAAAGGTCTAAAAAGTATTCTTAGCTATCCATTCAAGTCCCAAAGTAGAAACCAGAAATGCAGAAAACGAAAAAAGACTCCATGATTTGACAAACTGTTAATACGACTATGCAAGAAGAAACCATTTAAAAAAAAAAATGATTTAAACGCACCCGTTACAAGTCGTACAATAAGAAATAGATTAAAGGAAGCAGGTCTTCCTGGGAGAAGTCCTAGAAAAGTTCCATACTTGAGCAATAAAAATACTAAAGAGAGACTAAGTCTCGCTAACAAACACCTCCACCGTGCTAATTGGAATAACGTCTTATGATCGGATGAAACCAAGGTCAATTATGGACAATTTGTTTGGTTCCGATGGGAAAATGTACGTCAGACGACCAAAGAATTCCGAATTCGATGCCAAATATACAAAGAAGACAGTTAAACATGGCAGAGGAAATTTAATGATTTGGGGCTGTTTTTCAGTATCTGGGGTTGGTCCACTTTTCATGATAAAGGATAAAATGTGTGCCGTAGACTACGTGGAAATCTTAAACAATGTTATCCTGCCATTTGCTGAAGAGGACATGCCTATTAAATGGGAGTTTATGCAGGATAATGACCCCAAGCACTCCTCAAAGTTGGCCAAAGAATGGTTTCATAAAAAACAAAATCAATGTTATGGAGTGGCCATCACAATCTCCTGATCTTAACCCGATAGAACATCTATGGGACACCCTTATGCGCAGGATCGGAGGCTGCAGAGCCAAAATAAGGAAAAACTGTGGTCAATTATTCAAAATGCATGGCACTCTATAACTCCCAAGACTTGTGGGAGTTATATAAGTTGGTTCATTCCATGGGACGAAGATGTGGAGCAGTTATAAAAAATAAGGGCGCAACGACCAAGTATTAAAAGGATATGAAACACCTTTACTGTAAATTAATTCCTAACAGAAAAAAAAACAGAAAAACTAATTTGTTTCTATTATTTTTTCCAGGCCAAAATTAAGGAAAACCAGAATCGACATTTATTCACTATTTCTCTTCTTTTTTTATTAAATATTTTAATGTTACATTTCTTCATTACATTGTATTAAAACTATTAGTATGGGTTTAATTTATCTTTTTTCCCGAAAACATTTTATTTTTGCGATAAGCGACGAAGAACCAGCTTGTTTCTATTATTTTTTCCACCACTATACCTATAGCAGAACTTGGCTGTTTTTTTACATTTATGTTTTTGGTGTGATTTCACTACTTTTTGCAACGTTTTTTTTATTAGATTTCACAAATTTTCACTTTGGCTTTCTTTCTTACAAATTATAATTCATTAAAACCATATTCACCAGGTATATTAACTTCTATTCATATTTTAAGTGGGCAGATTCCACGTGGGAAATTTTTAAGTACAAAAATCTCGAAATAAAAAATAAAAAGAAAATTCGAGATTTTTGTTTTTTTTTTGCACCCATCCCATAGCCAAACAGTAAACCCAAGCAGAGGGTTGCAGGGGGGCAGCATGCCCCCATACGCATCTCACTTTTTAATACCATTTTTAATATTAATTCTACTTTTTTTTTCGAGATTTTTACGTTCGAGATTTTTGTTTTCGAGATTTTTTTTTCGAGATATCGTGGTAAACCCGACGCGCGAACAGTAATAGGATTAGAATCCTTAATAAGCTGATGTTTGTCAGTCAGTCAAAAGAGAGAGTGCAGTGGAACCCGCTTTGTGTTATTATACCCTCCACAGGAAGGTATATTCACTTTGTCATTACATTTGTAACGCCAAGAAGGATTCACCGGAGACCCTATAAAGTATATATATTCTGAATCTGGATCACATTCTGAATCGATTTAGCCATGTCCGTCTGTCTGTCTGTCCGTCTGTCTGTCTGTCTGTCTGTCTGTTGAAAACACGATAGCGTCCAAATGATATTGACCTAGGTGAATGAAATTTTGTGGGAGGACTTCTTTTTACGGTCGTCAGATTGGTATTGAAAATGGGCTATGTCGGTCAAGTAGTTCTGGTAACTCCCATACAAAATACCCCATTCTTTGGGGTATAAAAATGTTGACAGTGTAAGGGTTGCCAACATTTTGGGATATTTTGTGGATATTGGGGAATAAATATCTTGCTGGCATTTTATTTTCCATAAAGATTGTAAGATTTTCCAGAGTGACACAATGTGTATGCAAACATTATACTCGGCCTTCACAAGCTTGCTAAAATAATTGTGCCAAAACAGCAAGTCGTCTTTAATGAAGTTTCAGAGTCCGTTTCAGTGCATAACATAGCGAGTATTACACATTTCGAATAGCCTCAATTTGTTGGCCTATAGAACCGAGTTCTGCAGATGTGCGCCACAATGTACGTACAAAGCTTCTGGGTTAGACTTGCGTAGGTACTCCTTCTTGAACACAATTAAAGCCGTTTCTCATGGCAGAAGCATCATCGTACCCTTGTCCAATTAAGTTTGACGTTCTACTTCCAAGTTCCAAGTCTTTTAGTGCAGAAAGTATTTAGTCAGTTCAATAATTCCTCGTAATGCTTTTTACAAGAAGAAATGCCAAAAAAATCGCCACGCAAAAGGTAAATGTCATCTATCCATTCGATGTATCGCATGAAGCTTATATATACACTCTACAGCGATGCGGTTTCCAAAATACGATGTGAGTTATTGTGTTTTTTTTTGCTTAGTTTCTTAAAAGTTCCTGGGGGAGGGTAGAGGGGGGCTATTATTAAAACAACCTCCCACCCCTTTTAGGTATACGGCCCTGTGTGCTAGTAAAAAGCTTTGTGTACTCTGTGTAAGAAATAAGGAAAACAATTTTTCCCAATTTTGAAATTTTGCTAGGGGCTCGAGTTATTGGCGATAACCCCCTTTAAGGGGGCCTTTATCATAACTCACGAACCGTTTTTCGTATTATCGAATTAGTTAAGACATTTTTGTCTCCTAGTCCTAAATAGTGTATCAGTCTGCTATAAGGCGGTTTTCTTTTTTTTTTCACAGCTGAACTCTGCATTTTGAGCGTCATATGGTTTATTTATTAATTCTTATTTACTACATAATTTTGTTTACCTTCTGTACCCGAACAACAAGGCTCGTCCGCCATTTCAACTACTTTGTTTATCCTGGTTTTTTTTCTGTCAAATGTGACTGTAAGTATGCGTAATCATAATCAGCCTTTTACTCAGTCTGCTCAGTCAATTTATTCTGAGCTCTGGTCATGCTCTGCGCGAAAAAAGATACACAAATTATGAGCTCTGGCGTGTCTGAGCTAAAAAAAGAAACACGAACTTTCTTTTTGACAGTCCAGGCTCTGCTCTGAACTAAAAAAGAAAAAAACGCGAATAGTATATGATTAGCGCTTCATTTACAAATTGTTCATTGAATTTTTTATCTGTTTCGCTCCAATAAGGGTGTTAAATATATTTTTCATAGAACTGCTCCTTAGATACATTCTTAGGTAGGTTTCTTGCATGATATATTAATATAAAGCGGAAACTAACTGACTGTGAAGAAAACCGCTGTTTACCAAATCCTGAGGATTGCGCGAGCGAAGCAGGTACAAGATAGTCTTATTTATAACTACCGCTCTGGTTTCATAAGCAATGGACCCAATGAAGGCCTAAAAAAAGTTCAAGATCTTCCCATTATCAACCATCCAATATTTGTAACAGCTCTCCGGAAATGTTTCCTCCAAAGCCAATAGTACTCAGCGATGGGTTTCTTAAGGCTGTACTTGGGAGTACTCATAGTGCACTAGTCCCAAATAATTACTTTTGTACGTTTCAAGAGATATGCCATTACAACTTTCGGTTTATATCTTTTCAAGTTCTCTTTGCATGTACACTACACATTTTCGTCCTCCATCCCTCCATCATTTATCTAATGAAGAGTTGCCTCGCAATTTTTTCTAAACCCTAAGAAAATGAGTTAAGTGACGTCAGAAACGTAAACGCAGAAAGATGCGTGCAAGCTCCAAATAAACTGGCAATTCTTACTGTGGATTACATTCATGCTACCTGTACCAACGCAACGTACCAAACCAAGTGATATAGTCGAAAGCGAAAACTTGTGCATGACGTTATTTTCTGTTAACGATGCCGCAACAAGTGTTTCGGGTTTTTTTCTAATTTTTTTTTTGTCTGTACAAGCCTTAAGAAACAACTACGTCACATTGATAGTTTAGGGTATCCACAAGCTGTTAAAATGTACAACCAAAAACAAGGAATCATACGAACGTCCTAATCCAAACTGTCAACGGGCAAGAATGCAGACAGTAAACCTTCTCTATCCCTCGCATCCAGCATAAGCGTTTGCTAATACGGTTAGTCTATCCATCTGTCAGTTGAAAACGTCAACGGAGCGTATGCGACGGATCCTATGTGTTTGGTCATTAAATCTACTTTGTCTTTGGCCGCGGCGGACTCTATGCAAATGTGTATCTGTCATCGTTATAAAAGCAGGCATAATATTGAAAGAGGCGAATAGAGAAACATTTCCTTTTAAAGCTCTCACCTGAAGTTAATTTAAACAAATTCTTTTATGATTCATCGTCGATTCCACAGTCTCTTATGTCCCATTTCCTAATGCTGTTCAACCAACTCGAAATTTAGTTCTTAGCATAGCTACTTATGCGCACGTATTCCCGATGACAATTTTTCTCCATCAATTTTGCTACCGGTTTACGTCTTACTTATTTCCAAATCCATCTGCAAGATATACGGAAATAGACTCCTTTTCCAGCACAAGAGCCCTGTCAAGCGATACGGAATATTTATGCTCTCATGACATGCAATCATTTCTGATTGATTCACACTGGCAAAATATCAGCAGCGATATACCAGCAGGAACTACTGTTGCATTGATGAATTGTCCGTATCTGATTAGAATACCTTCAATGTAGCCGAAGCTGTGCTTCACTATCCTGCAAGAGGCGTTCATTTGCACACAAATAACTTCTTAGAGCAACATCTTGGCCGCAGCATTCCGTTCCGACTTGTGCTGCTGATATCCTCCCGATCCCGATATATCCTATCCATATCTGTACTTGTCTCTTATTTTTTTTTTTATCTTTAACTGACGGTTGTTGTCTGCAGGAATCATTTAATAAATAAAAAATTCATGAATTATTTATGAATTTTTGTTTTCTGAGATATTTATTATTCCCTTTGTATTATGAATTATGCATGCTGGAGGAGCGGAGCTCTGGCTTCTCGCATGCACGCCCACATCAGTCGTGAACGACGATGACGAAAAGGCCCGTCGACGAAAATAAAGCGTATCCTTCGATTTTCATTCACGCACGTGGTTCCTCATTCGTTTTCAATTGGTATAAATAGACAAGCGATGGATAATCGTACTCGAAGTAATAGAATTTTCGTCAATAACCCCAGCACCGGAACACAAGTAAGCCTTCGTCGACGCCCCTAATTCAAGGGCTGAATAATAATCCTCGCCACACAATAAGGATTGCCCCCAGAAATATTGTCATTTCATAGACGCTCGTCCGTGTCGTCCCGTCGCGTCGTCTCACTCGTCAATGGTGTGTTTTTGTCCTTATCCCTGAAATTAACTTACGAAAATATTCCCCGAAACAAAAAAAACGGATTACAACTCGAGAAGGGTGGTCAACTTTCGCCAACGACCGACGGCAGGGATTACTTACGACATTCTTCTTTTGTCATATTCCTGTGGCGTTCACAGGAGGAGAACTGAAAAAAAAAAGTAATTAGCGCATTTAGTATTTTTATGACGAAACATAATTGCGTACTTTTTTTTTGCTCTTTTCTTCACAGTACTGTCAGAAGTTTGGTCCGTGGCGCGGTGTGGTGTCGCCTTAAGTGTTAGAGTAGAGGGCATTTCAATTCGTAAAATTTATAATCCTCTGAAATGTTTTTAATCACATTTCTCTTCGGTTTAGGTATCTTTTTGTTCTCGACGAATTTAGAGGACTCTTTATGGCTTCTAGTGCTTAAAACCGAGAGGATGAGAATGAGGAGGGGAAAGCGCACTTAAAAAAAAAAAACAGAACCATAAGCTTGAGTTTTATGCATGTTCTTAGGTTGGCTGCAATTTTATAGCACAGGTTATGACGGTAAAAAAATATATATATTCACAATAATGCGTGGGCGAGATTGGTGCCACCACAGGTTGCTTACATCACGTCAAGAGAGCCGGCTTAAATTATAAGATGTTCATGGGATGGCTTTTCTTTTTTTCTTTTAACAATTTTAAGAGGTTGCAATACGTACATACTTGATTACTTCTTATTACGGGGGTATGCCGGAAATATTCAACATTTTTACAGTTTTCGTTAAAATTACACAAATGTAATAAAAAAATAAAAAAAAAAAAACCGCGAACATAGGTTTAATAAAAGGAAAATTTATTGTTTTACCTACCCATGAGGTTTTTATATCTACCGGATTTGTATTGGACATGACTGGATGCTTAAGTGGATTTTCTACGATTACCAGACTGTTGTTGTACATAACATAAAATAGCAAACCGAATGACCAGGTGCTGATGGATGAGCTGGAATTTACCTATTTTTGAATTTTGAGCTATAAAATTCATAATATGGGTGTAAACTAAACTACGTAGGTAATCTCCGGGTGCTTTGTGTGCTTCGTTGATTGTTGTATTTCTATTGTGTATTTGTTAGAATACCAGAGTCCTTGGTTGAGTGGAAGGACATCACGCAGTATGTTTGGTTTGAATTTAATTTCATGGTCATTCAGTTTTACAGTCGTAAAGTTTACTACTCCATTTTACTCATTATTTAAGCCTTAAATTAGGGTGCAGGGTATATACTTTCCAATGCCCTTGAAAACATAAAAAAAAAATCCGTTTTGCTTAAAACTTTTTTAAGTGTCATGATGTAGGGGAAGACCTCACCTAAGGCGGCGGACCTTAAGTTTGACTAAGACAGCAGCCATCATGACTTTCGTTGGTGGACTGAACACTGAAGGTGCGGATGGAGTGTGTCCAGGTTCTCAATGACTGAAAAGTAAAGCCGCTTATAGCTGTATATATCTATATATACCAAACAAGTGATTCGTCTTTGGAAGTTTTTGCATCGTTGGTTAGTTGATGATGTTATTTTTTCGCTTGCAACGTTGTGTTGCCCTATTTTGTTGCGTTTTTTAATACTTTTCTCTTCCCCAAACCTATAACGTTTCAATAGCGCAACGAGATACTAGTATCTGCAGATAAATGTTACCTCTGCACTTAACTTGTTGTAAGTTGTAGTCCTGTAGAAATATGTTGCGAACTAAGTTTTGGGAAAAGTTAAGTACTCGCGGTCGCGGTTATAAAGTTTACTGATTGGGGATAAGTGTATTGGCTGCCAGTTTTATAGGCCGCTCAGATGCGGCATTTCGTGTAATAACTACGATAAGTTCTTCGAAACATATTTCACGATAGTGCCTACAGTATATAGGTTTTATTAATGTAGAATCTTCAATTAGTCCAACTGTTCGTCTTTGTATGCTGTCAAGTAAGTTAAGTGAATGTTTCGGGCCCTTGTCTAATATGTGATTTATATGCAAGGCGGAGTATTTTCGGACTGAAGTAAATCTTTGCTCTAAATATGTAACTTAACTCACATTTTTCACAATCTGTTGTACTCAGATTTTACTTGAATACATTGTAACCAAACTTCAACTACTTCGAACCAAATATTTCAATATTTTTTACCATTTTAATTTTACAAAAACCGCTCTAACGATTTTTATTGAAATTCATTCTTGAGATATCATAATAATAAGATACTGTACTTATCTGGTTCTCAAAAACTGCAAATAAAGCTGGTTTATACATACAACTAGCTGACCCGGCAAACGTTGTTCTGCCTAATAATAGTTATTTTAAATATTTCAAGATTTATTTTGATATTTTTGTTCAATTATTTCTTTTAATAGGAGTGAAGGCGGATAGCTTCAGTGGTTCAGCGGCCATTGTCGGACTTACATACGAACCACCGTTTTTATATAGGTAATGTAATATAACTGTACCCGCCCGGCTTTGCCCGTGCACATAAGTTGTATTGCTTAGGTCTTAGATAATAATGTTCTATCGTAAAACGCGAAAAATGAGAATATATCAATTTTCTGGAATTTTATTTCTGCGTCCCATAGAAGATCCTTTTTGTATAGGAGGTGCCACGCCCCTTTGTCTAATGTTGACCAATCTTCAGAGAAGCACTCCTGGGCCAATACCTAAGATTGTTTGTAAATTTGAGCTCAATCGGTTCGGCGGTTTTGTAGATATAAGATTTTGAATGTTTTTTTTTGTATGGGCTGTGCCACTCCCCTTTGTCCAATTTTGACCAATCTTCACAGGTGCACTTCTGAAACAATACCTAAGATTATCTGTAAATTTGAGCTCAATCGATTTGGCAGTTTTTGAGAAATAAGATTTTGAATGTTTTTTTTGTATGGGAGGTGCCACGCCCCTTTGTCCAATTTTGACCAATCTTCACAGGAATACTCCTGGGCCGATACCTAAGATCGTATGTAAATTTGAACTCAATCGATTCAGTTGTTTTCGAGATATAAGATTTTTTTTGTATGGGAGGTGCCCGCCCCTTTGTCCAATTTTTCTTTTTTCTAAAACCCGTACTGAGAAAATACCTTTCCAACAAAGTATAAATCATCAAAATCGGTTCGGCCAATTTCGAGTTATGGGATTACATCGCACTTCGGACACTTTCTTTTATATATAGATAAGCGTCAAAAGTGAGTAAACACGGATGTTCTTTTGAATTTTTTTTGGGGTCTGGAAACAGGTCTAAAAAACCAACAGTCTGTAAAAAGTTTCATAGCGAAATAACAATAATTAAGCATATTTCATGTCGACAGAAAAAAATACTTTATAAAAAGGTATCTAAAAAAAATTCCAAACTCCAAAGACAAATGAAAACCGCATTGGTGTTCACTCACTATATTTCTCCAAAATGACTACTCAAATCTCAATCTGTGTTCACACAAGGTATACTCCAGTTGCAATACAAATCCAATGTAAAGGGTGTCCCATAATTCACGCAAATTTTTAATTTTACGCCATTTTATAGTACATACAGTGATGCCAACGGAAAAAAAAGATAACAATTTGACAGCTGACAGTTCAGGGTTAGTAAAAATGGAGCGCTATCCGAAAGAACTTTCATTGTTGAGCAATATTTTAAAAATAATGAAGGTTTGGACTGTAGTTAGTACGCAATTTTCGAACAAAATCATCTTCAGGAATGAAGCTCATTTTCATATTGATGGCTTCGTTAACCGTCAAAATTGTCGCATTTGGGGTTCTGAAAACCCACGAGTAATTGTTGAGAAACAAATGCATCCACAACGCTTGACTGTTTGGTGCGGATTTTGGGCTGGTAGTCCAGTCATTTTAGCGTTTAACCTCGGAATGAGAGATAATAAGCTGAATTTTTGTTTATATCTTAATTTTGGTGTTCTAAATGTTCTCTCAAAAGTCTCATAAAATCTCGTGTCTGCGTCGTAAGTTATTCAAGGTCAAAGGTCAACAAAATCAGTTTTTTTTTCAATGATGTTAACATGTACTACAAAATTGTAGAGCATAAAATTTGCAACAAATTTCATTATTACCATTTTTTTCATGCGCTCAACCGTTTTTGAGATAGAGGGCGGTGAGCGCGCAATGCCCCACCATACGTAGTAGATTTTACTTTACTGCCCATACGAATTTAGCTTTTTTATTACTTTATATCTCCGGTTTTTATGATCCCATTTTGATGAAACTTTTTTTATTATTTAACTGCACATTTGTGGGCGCAGTAGCGCAGTGGTTAGTGTGCTGGACTGCTGTGCGAGGGATCCCAGGTTCGATCCCCGGAAAAACACAAATTACATCTTAGTGTTTTTTTCTACTGCGCCACCTCTCGCGAACGTCTGACAAACATCCGAGAGTATGACTGTCCTGAAAAAGCTTCTCAATTCAGCCGTTCGGACTCGGCATAAAATTGTAGGTCCCTTCCATTCGTTCCAAAAAAATAGAAACTCACACAAAACGAATGGTTGCGAGAAGCTAGGCCTTGGGTGTCTACCGCCTGTTGCGCCACCTATTTATTTATTTTTAATCAATTTTTTCAAAAAGTAAAATTTTTTTCAAAAACGCCTTTAAAGAGTGGGCCTGGCAAACAACTTAGTAGGCGAATTGTTAATAAAGATAAGAATTCATCCTTATTCCGATTGACGTTTACGACAATTTGTGGATCACATTAGTAGGTATACGACGAACGTCATACGAGAAATTTCACGGTCATTCATTAATAGTACGTTTACACCGCACCTAAATTCACCATTTCGACTAAATGCAACATTTCAGGCCAAATGTTCAGCATTTCGCCATATATTTTCCAGCATTTCGAAATGTTGAATTTCAGCGAAATGCTGAATTTCATCGCTGCATTTGCAAGTATGTCAAATCGAACAAACCTCATTTTGATGACTTTTGGGCTCACTGACAAAAAAAAGCCGCTGTAAAAAAATCCGATGAGGAATTTTTTGTTGTATTTAATATTATTTATTTAAGATTGTATTTAATATGTCTGAATTATCACTTATATTCATGTTTAAATTAATATAATTAAAAAAATAATTCTTTAGGTACAAACCACTTCTGATTTCGAAACATAAAAAACATCAGTGAGAATCAATTCTGATACTAGCTGTCATTTGAAATGTTGAAGTTTCAATGGGAACGCAAAATTGGATTTCGAAATGTTGTCTGCTGAAATGTTGAATTTAGGTGCGGTGTAAATGTACTATAACTTATAAGGGAAGGTCACTAAACGCTAAAAAAAACGACGGTAAATGTTTCCTGTTTCAAACAGCCTTCTGATAGCTAACCTCAACCAAGACTCGCAGAGTTGCAGCAAATTTCATCGCCGACACTGATGGCGACCGTGCAACTTTCGCATACTTATCTTTCATTTCGTCCATTAAACATATGACGACTTCCTTGGACATTTAAAAGAGCATTTTGAATCTGAAAATAATTTATTTATTAAATTTAGGTGTGTTTAAAAGCAGTCCAAATATTAACACTCAATATACAAAAAGCTGCGTGGGCTGCAACAAAAATGATCAAACAAAACTCTTATCCTCGCGAAATATGTGAAATTATTACAGAAAAGAATGCTAGAAAACGTTGGCAACAGACAAGGGCGCCACGCGGCAAAACTACGCCGAACAACTTAAATAATAAGCTTAGAAAATCTATTAGAGAATTCAATAACGAATCTTTAAAAACTTACCTCACCAGCTTTACAAATGATGCTAGTACTGACTACTCGCTCTGGAAGGCAACAAAGAGGATGAACAGGCCAATTGCTCATATTGCTCCAGTAAAAACCAGAGAAGGTAACTGGGCAAAAAGCAACAAGGAAAAGGCAAACAATTTTGCAGAGTATCTTGCAGACGTATTTAAACCTTATGAAGATAAAGGTTATCAAGGACTCGAATTAAGGTGCGGAGAAGATAGAGCTATTCGGTCGGTAACAGCTAAAGAAATTAAAGAAGGCATAAATATAAAAAAGGCCCCAGGGTTTGATTTGATTACAGAGAAATTTAAAAAAAAAATTCCACGAAAATGTTTAAAAAACTAGCGCAGATTATATAAATGCTGCATTTAACTTGAGACATGTTCCATGCATGTGGAAAGTTGCGGAGGTAATAATGATACCAAAACCAGGCAAACCACGTAACGAGGTAACCTCATATCGCCCAATATCTATACCAATGTTGTCAAAGTTATTCGAGAAAATGCTGGTAAAACGCCTGCAGAAAATAATTGACGAAAATTCGATAGTCCCAAATCACCAATTTGAATTTAGAAATAAGCACTCTACAATCGATCAGGTGCATTGAATCATAGATAAAATCGAAAAAGCATTTGAAGAGAAAAAGTGTGCTCTACAATATTTCTTGATATAGCACAAGCTTTCGATAAAGTCTGGCACAAAGGTCTGATCCACAAACTGCAATGGCAACTGCCAAAGCAATATTCGACAATTCTGGAGTTATATACATACTCGTATATCAGATTTATTCTTCAGAATTAAACAAGAGACAGAGTACTCAACGTTAAGAGAAATTAAAGCTGGTGTACCACAAGGCACCGTGCTAGGTCCAGTTTTATACCTTTTGTTCACTAGCGATTTGCCTGAAAGTGGGGAAACCACTATAGCTACTTTTGCAGATGATATAGCTGTCCTAGCTGCGGGAGCAACTGTCGAAATAGCAACAAAAAAGCTTCAAAGGGCAATAGACAGATAGTTTATGCACCTTGGTATATACGCAACGCTGATCTATATAGAGATCTAAACATTGAAATAGTTGAGGAAGAAGTAAAAAAAGTTGCCCAAAGGCACAGAAGTAGACTTCTCAACCATGTTAACTTAGAAATAACCAGTGTTGCCACTAAAAAATAGTGAATCCGGTGAAATCTGACCGAATGACCGAATTTTTATTTTCTAAATCCGGTCAAAAATTTCGGTCAAAAGTTAAAATGAGAATTTTTGACCTGAAACACGGTCAAAAAGAGAAAATACCTATACACAATTTACGAATTTTTATGTTCACCTGCATTATCGATGTTTAGAAAACGTTTTTATAATATGTGAATCTTGAGTTTGTGAACTTGTATTTTATTTCGTTGTTTAAAATTTACTGAAACTAATTTTTCATTTTATATGACATGTTTTAAGTTCTGAAATACACCTTTAGTGCATGGCCATACACGCTTTCCAATGAACGTTGTGTCCAGCGACACAGGTAAATTTTGAGTGAGTAAAGGAGAAAGGTAGATAAGCATAGAAAATCTACTTTCAGAAATAATATTTACGTTGATAGAGTGAGGACGTCAAAAACGGGCGTCCGCTTCGGCTTAACCATAGAATTTGTTTGTGTTTTCAATTTCACTATTCTTTTACCTGCCTGGTTTTTGTGTGTAGCCAAATCGTTAATGGAAATGAAAGTCATGGGAGGACGTGTATGTCCAGGCCATGTACTAAGGCCGTGTGTCATTTGGGCTACACAGTTATTCTCGAATAATTTTCTGACTTGAAAAGAGTAGTTCACCAAACTCCAATCTGAGATTTATCGAATTTAACACTTTAATTAATTGATTATTGATTAATTGATTATAATTGATTAATTAATTTCCTCTTCAAAATTCTAGCAAAAGAAAACGTCAACAAATTAGCTTATAAGATAATTTATTATCCTGCTCCCCGAGCAGAATTCCATGCGTGATGTTGTAGTCGCATTATTCGCATTAAATTGGTTTCTGTTTGAACTTGGGAGTATGTTCGTTATGTATGGCAAAGTTTTATTGAAATTATAGAAATCTATCTCTATTTATAGTCAGTAGGGCAATTTGTTTTTCCAGTCAAAAAAGAGTTTTCCGGTTAAAAACATTTTTCGTTCCGGTCAAAAAACGGTTAGGCCGGATTTCAAAATTTTCTCCGCTCAGAGTAAAGAGATTTCGGTCAGATATGACCGGAATCCGGTCAGAATGGCATCACTGGAAATAACAGAAATTTTAAATACTGACAATGTAATCAGGAGATTAAAGCAGGTAAAACCTCTTGATCTATAAGAGTTAGTTAAGACCAAGAAAGTAGGTAATCTCTTCTCTTCTCTATATACAAAAAAAGTGGCAAAACTATGTTTCCCTCTGCCGCCCGTAATTTTCAACCAATTCATTTGATTTTTTTTACAATATCGGTAATTACGGTGATCGGGCGATAGGCCAAACAAATTCAAAATCGGACAAAGGGGCGTGGTACCTCCCATACAAAAAAAAAACATTCAAAATCGTGTATATCTCGAAAACCACCGAATCGGTTGAGCTCAAACTTACAGATAATCTTAGGTATTGGTCCCGAACTGCTCCTGTGAATATTGGTCAAAATTGGACAAAGGGGCGTGGCACCTCCCATACAAAAAACAAACATTCAAAATCGTATACCTTCTATACAAAAAACATCTTCTATGGGGTGAAACTCGATGACGTTATATCTCTATAACCGCTGGGCCGATTTGCACGAGTCTTTTTTTATTTTGTTCGTATTGCTGTATTTCAGGTTTAGGCAGAAAGAAAGTTCCAGTTTATTCTCATTTCTCGCATTTTACGAAAGAACATCTGTACACGGGTAAAGTCGGGCGGGTACAGCTATCTCTATACACTATACATATAAAACAAAGTGGAAAAAACTATATGTTTCCCTCTGTCGCCCGTCATTTTCAACCAATTGAGTTGATTTTTTTAAATGTCGGTAATTACGGTGATCAATTGATAGGCCCAAAAAATTAAAAAATAAAAATTGTAAAAAGCAATAAAAGGCCTGGCGAAGCCGGCGGGGGTTCAGCTAGTATTTTCAATAAAAAAAGTATAGAAATCATATTCTCAGTTTATTTTTTTAAATTAATCAAAAAATTGATTGCCGATTAGTCGGACGACTAGGTGCAATCCAATTCGGGAAGACGAAAGTCAGTCCCCTTGAGAGTTTTTTTTTTAGATCGGGTTAAAGACCCTCACTATTGCAAAAGCATCCCGCGTAATAGCTCTGCAATGTCTTTCGATGATTTTTCCTTCCAGAAAGTTGTGTTTAATGAATGTTTGTCCTTTCACTGTCATTATATCTGTTAGATCAAATAAATTGGTTTGTCTTATGTCCTCGTCTTCATCACTAGTTCTTATTATAATCTAAAAATTACCTTTGAAAAAGATAAATAGCAAAAATTGATACCTACCGCCATTTATCTGTCAGCGTCATACATAGATCAGCTTAATTGGATTATATTGTGGAATGTGTGACTACTTACCGACGGTGTTGTTCCCTGTCTTTCCCTCTCGTTATGTTATGGCTTATGAAACAGCTCTTATAAAATGAAACGTCCATCGTGAAGGTAAAACGCTTGTCCGAATAAAATGTCAATCCTTTTTGTTCTTTTTGAAGGAATTTATTCCATAAACTGAAATTTTTTCTAAATCGCCCTAAAAAAAAAGGACGTGGCAAACAACAAATTGTTGAGAAAGGCATTTTTTGGGTGTAGAACATAAGACCTTTATATTCGTCAATAATCGTATGTCTTCCAAAAATCAACCTATCAGTGGACAGATTTGAAAAAATCTTCACATGTTCCAGTACTCCTTTTCATCGAGGTCAGTTGAGTATGGAAGCAGTGCATACATACAACAGACACAAAAAAATCTTTAGCTAAACTTACCGAACTTACCCATTTTGTATAATCCAAATGACCTAAACTGAACTGCCATAAAAAAATTGCACGTATTCTCCGAACCTCCCCATAATGTCAAATTTATTTTTGTCAAGTTTACAGGGTTGTGTCATGTGTGTGCATCAAATCTGTGAATTGTTTCAAAAATTATTCCCACTGACATTTCGCTTTAACAATACGTTTGTCATGTAAAACATGAAGAAAAAAAATGCACCCATCACCCATCTGCTGCCACAATCAAAACCAGCTCACATTTTCAATTTTACAAACGAAACCGTCGGCGGTATCATAGGAGTAGTACTCAATTTAATCGTGGGAAGGGTTTTCCTCCAGGAGCATTTTTCGTGAAATGTTTGCTTTAGTTTTCATTTAATTTTTTGTTCATACGCTGCACACCAGTAAACTACAACTATGCATTGCACAAAAATGTAGATAGAAAAATGCATTTGAGTTTTCATTGCGAATGACTATGGAAATATTTTTTTTAGAAATTCCAGTGTAATTTTAAAATGCATAGAAAGATTGTTTTTTTTTGACAAGACAAAAAATAAAATGAACAGAATATATCCTATTCACGAATTCACGAATTCAGTAACAAGGTTATGAAATAATAAAAAGTTACAGTCTTTACATTTTGATGTTTTGTTCTTTATTGATCTGTTTAAAACGTCATCTTGTTTTTTTTTTTAATTTTTTTCGCATTTTTACCAAATATTGTTACACAACAAGTTTCCTAGTTTTATTTTACTTTTAAATATAAATTTTGAAAATATTTTTTTTTTTTTTAGTTCTCACATTTCTATATAATTTTCTACCATCCAAAGTCATCACGACGCACCTTGGGGATGGTTGTATTTTAACCCTTCTCTTAGGACATGTTTATGTATATTTTTGTAAAGTACATACTTGTTTTTTTTTTTATACGAAAAAATATTTTGTTTGCAGTATCGGTTAATTGAATAAATTTTTTTTATCGTTTTTTTTTTAATAATAGTAAAATTACACATTTTTCATGTGAAAATTTCATTTATTTTTATATAAGTTGGCAAATGTTTTTTTTTTCATACATTTATATATGTATTGTATATACTTATAGT
This sequence comes from Cheilosia scutellata, assembly GCA_955612985.1. Classification (NCBI taxonomy): domain Eukaryota; kingdom Metazoa; phylum Arthropoda; class Insecta; order Diptera; family Syrphidae; genus Cheilosia; species Cheilosia scutellata. The sequence goes on along the minus strand of OY015311.1, from coordinate 72,310,374 downwards.
TATCTATAGAATTTACTTTTCGCCTGTTTAAAGAGACGAAAATAAAATCGATGAATAAACGTACTTACAAATTGTTTCTATAATAAAAAAAAATAAATAAATGAAATGATTTATATTTAGTGAGAAAACTTAAGCGGAAAATTATGATTTTTTTTTTAATTTATTTATTTACACAGTAAGGCTTTTTGATATAGAAACTTTTGGTTCTGTTTAAAAATTGAAAAAATGCGACAATAGATGTAATTTCGTATTTTTACACTGCCTCGGTTTTAAACTTATTGGATATATTTTTGTGGCTTAAAATTTATATCTTATTTTCAGTATCAAAAAGTTATTAGTACATACCATTCGAATTGTGTGTCAGTTGATGTTTTATTTATACATTAAAACTTTTGAATTGTGTTTTTATACATTAACTCTACTTGTTTTTTTTTTGGCGAACAATTTGGCACCAGTTGTGTGCACACTTTGTTGCGGTTGAGACTTGAGACGAACTGAGGGAATGTTTAAAGAAGAAGGCCTATAAGCAAACACTGATTTTGGAAAATGTATCTAGTATGTACATTAGTCGGAAATAAAGTCGCCATGATTATAAAACGGTAAAAGAAAGTCATTTTCGGCCGCCATCTTCTTTGAACATGTACTTTTAAATCTACGTACTATATTATACTTTCACTCAAAGACACCTACACTACGGTAATCTAATTTATACACATATAACATCGCCTGGCGATGAGCCCTTCTTAGGATCGTTGCTGTCTTCTAGACTACAAGTTTCCTTACCTTCAACCACCCGATATTCGATTAGCTCGTCATCGATTGCCTTATCAGATGGTCACAACTGTTCACGTCACATGAACACATCTCCGCTGACCGGGCCGGTTACTTTCCTCGGTGTGGTTGGCACTCCGTGGGGGCAGGTAGTTCCCTTGCCGTTGGATTCATCTTCGAAGGTTACCATTTTCTCACGAGGTTTCATTAGGATTTGTGGCGGTGGTGGTGGAGGTGGGGCGCACAGAATCGTCTGAGCCTGTAGGTTGTGACTGGTGTTGCTCACTTGAATTGGAGAGCGGCGTGGCGGTGGCAGAGCTAGGTCTCCGACGCCGGAGAGGTTGAATTCACTTATGCTGCGTGGCACAAAGTATTCCATGTGGTTTTCCGGTACTCCGGTTGATCGACGCACCGGGGTGTTGCGTTGAAATGCAGACGAACGTCGCGGCAGCGAACTATACTGAGTGAGGGTGTGCTGGGCAAAGAGCGGATTTTGGTGATTGTTTGGCATGAATTCAGTTTGACGCTGTCAGGATTTTGGCGTCACCGAGACTGAGACCAGAGCCACATCATCGGAAGCGGGCAGAACGTGGTCCTGAACGCTGAACTTGCGCAGCCATAGAATTATTTCGGTCTGTATTAGACTGAAGCACATAGCGACAACGGCCATTCCAATGAGAATGTAGCCCGAGGCTAAGTAAAGACTTAGATTGCCCGTTGGAGCCAGGTCGCCGAAACCAATAGTCCCCAGAGATGTGAAGCAAAAGTAGAGTGACTCAAGGACGCTCCAATTTTGCATTTTGTGGAACAAGACCGCGCCAAGGGTTACGTAACAGATGAGCACCATGATGCATATGGAAATTGGGACGCTTGGCGAATTGGCCAGTTGATATGATGGCATTGTGTAGTGATGAATTTTGCCGGCTGTGTGATGGGTGAAGTGATTGGTTGTCGTGGTGGCGGAGCCTTCCGACGGTGGAGTTTTAGTTCCAGCAACACCGCCGTTGTTTTTCGAGCGAGCCTTTCGAAAGAGACAGCGCATTGCTGACGAAAGTCCCTCGCCCATTGCGGAGAGGTACAGCAAGACGATAGGTATCCCGAATAGGGCGTAGATTAGGGCAGCAATGCGACCCCACTGAGTACGAGGAGACACACCACCGTAACCTAGAAAAGACGAAAAATGGAGAAAGTGAGATTAGTGTTCTTTTTTTTTAACTGGTTGCTGTACAAAATTAAAAAAGGAAACAAACGCGAAGCAGGTGAATAAATGAACTAAAAATGGAATTTAATATGTCGTGGGGATTAAGGACAAGAATGGGAATCGGAACACTTGTTGAGGAGCTTCTTCGAGGGATTCTTGGCGAGGGGGGTGAATGAAGGTGAAGACACAAACCCCAACTTCATAGTCATAGTCTTCATGGTTTGGTATTTAAAATTAGTGGATAACTTCCCAAATGTTAAAGTCACTAGTCATTAGCATCTACACAAGCTTGGCTTATCAACTGTCGTTAGTCTAGCGACCGAGGCACGTCTGCACGTGTTCTGACTAAAAGGTGCCTAGTTCTACCTTTAAACGTAAGTTGGCCATATCCCTGAACTGACGCAATTCGTTAGATTCGTCCACGGAATCCTAGTCGAGTATCCCCCGCCGATGACATGCAAACATCCGGAACATCTGGCCAATTCATGGGATATCTCCATGCCCTCCCTCTATGGTAACCTGCAGAATTTCCAGCACAGTCAAGAAATTCGAATAGACGGGATCTATTATGGATGTGGTAAGAAATGTGAGTCATTTGGAGTGCTCGCTCGATGAAAGCCAATTTAATTTATCTTGCTACACATTATGGCAAATTTTGCAATTGGAGTTGAATCTCCATGCTTAAGCTACGAAACCATTACATCCTCACTTGAGGAGCTTGGTTTGCCTTACTACTTGACTAATTGGGTTAAAACAATGCTTAATATCAGAATTATTAACAGCAAGCAGTCTTGGTGACAGCACGATTGAGATATCGGTTAATAGAGGAACGCTACAAGGTGGGGTTTTATCTCCTCTCCCATGGAACATCTCAACAAACAAACTTTTTAAATCACTTATCAACAAGGGCATCAAGGTGGTCGCCTACGCAGATGATATAGTTGTGCTGATTTCAGGAAAATATCTTCCCACCATTAGTAAAGTCATGAAATCTGCGTTATCTGAGCTATCAAAGTGGACGGAGAAAAACGGTTTAACGGTTAACCCCAATAAGACTGAACTTATCCTGTTTACCAGAAGATATAAGATAATGTGAACCACCAAAATTGAGAGGCATTCGTCCTATTCTCTCAGCCGAAGCCAAATACCTGGGTATCGTATCGTATCGAGTATCGTGTTCAACTCTAAATTAAACTGGAAACGGAATACGGAGGAAAGAATGAAGAACGGAAGAAAGGACGCTTTCGGGAAGAAGGTGGGGCTTACAACCGAACATAGAGCTCTGGATTTACACCGCGATCGTAAGACCAATTCTGTCCTATGGCTCGGTTGTGTGGTGGGAGGTTGTTAACACTAAATCCTACCTCAAGAATCTGAACAAGATACAAAGAATTGCTTAGATAGGTATAAGAGGTTCACTAAAATCTACACCACAACTGGATCTAGAAACGTTGCTGAACCTACAAACCATCGATCTATACACTTAGAACGTGGCAGCCAAAGGTGCTCTGAGACTACGAGAGAACAAAATTTGGAAGATCGAATCATTCGGTCACTCACGCATATACTTCACATCTTTGATCAGAGCGGACTCATGCCACTCACAGACTACAAGAAACCGAGGTATGACTATGACAAGGCAGTACTGGGTATACCCATCTTCACAGATAGTTCAAAGACAGAGAATAGATTGGGAGGAGGAGTCTTCTCAGAAGAACTAAGTATCAGCCATTCATACCGACTGGCAGATCAGTGCAGCGTTTTTCAGACAGAGATCTACGCGATGAAGAAAGCAGCTCAAACTGTCTTAGCGAGGGAACTACCAGCAATGGAAATTACCTTCTGCGTGGACAGCGAAGCAGCACTTAAAGCGATTAACTCCAATCTGGTAGCCTCCAAATCCGTAAGTCAGTGCCTCTCGCTATTGAGAGCATTAAACCATCACACAGTAATGCTGTGCTTGGTTCCTGGATATGTTGATGTGGAAGGGAACGAGGCAGCAGATAAACTGGGCAGATGCGGCTCTGAAATGGATATACTATTAGCTGACAGACAAGTATTACCAGCGTCATTGACAATGTCACATTAAACTTGTTGGCTAAAGACCGATAGAACAACTCTTCCGGTTTTACTATAACTCGTAGCTTGTGGCCCGCAATTGACACTAAAAGGTCAAAGATCCTAACATATTTTTGTTTTGATAGAAACCAAATCCGAGTACTCGTCGGGGAAATAACCGGTCACTGTATTGGAAACATGGCCAAAAGACTAGGTATCTTTACAAATGACTTCTGCAGAAGTTGCACAGATGAAGAGGAAATAGAATCTGTGGAACATCTCCTATGTCACTACCCAGCCCTCCAAGAACGCCGCTACTCTTACTCTTGTATGGGAGCACGGTTCTTCGACGGCTGGAAAGATCTAGCAACGATACCTCTATCAGATTTAAGAAGATTCATCAACAGATCCGAATGGTTTTGTTATAGTTGTATGTCCTATCATGTACTATAAAAGGGTAATCACAATGGGCCTCAATGGCTTCTGGGTGAAAATTGCATATATTGCAAACAGCCTCTCTAACCTAACCTTACTTATTATCTGCATAGGACTTAAACCACTTTTAGCACAAAATTTCCTTTGAACTGAAGTGTAACAGGTTCCAGCGCAAAAGCTGTCACCCGATGTTCTTTGGCTGTAATTTGTTTTTTAATGAGAAACTTTGATTCTGCTTTGGGATTATGTTTGGTTCTGCTTTGGGATTATGTTTATGTCGAGAAAATTATATCTGCTAAGTGGCCACCGCCAGAGTTGATGACCATTTGGGCCCGACTTCTGGCATTTTTCATCACTCTTGCGAGAACTTCTGCCGATAGGTCCTCGCATTCTTGACGGATATTCTCTTTTGGGGCTTCAAGAGTCTGAGGCTTGCTAACATTCACTCGTGACTTCAAAAAAGCCCACAAAAAGAGATGGAAATGGGTTTCATGGGTCATGATGAAACATTTTCTCCATCGTGCTCGAGATTTAGGACAGCTTGAGCGTAGGTTACACGCGCTTGGCCCTCAACAGCTAATAGTTGAAGCACTGTCGGCAATTTTATAAGGGAACATCTTACAGTCTTTCACCAAAATGTCCATAATAGCGTGGCACGTGTCATCTTGTCAATACTCCGGGGTCCTCTGCGACATTTTCAGCCACAGCAGAACGCCTGCTCCCGGGCCGGCCAGACCTGGCAGCATCTCGTGTTGTCCCACACCCTTTCAGGCGAGGGGCTGAACGTCGTAGTGTCTGCCCAGTTGGTTTTGGCCGGGAAAGCTGTGCCGAAATTCACGCTGCGCCAACACCACCGATGAATTATGCCGCAATTCTTTAGGAGTATAGCGATTCATATCTTCCTGGCGTATATTATGTCAAAGTAGTAGAATTGAAATTTTCCGGCTTTTACAAAAATTTAGTGGTGAATTTTACGCCACCGTGTATAAGCGGCAGATCTTGGAGAAAACCCAGGAAGTCCAAATCGATACCCACCACCTTTTCATCGATTTTAAGGCCGCCTATGACAGCATTTATAGAGACGAGCTATACAGAGCAATGTCTAGTTTTGGCATCCCTGCCAAACTCGTCCGTCTGTGCAGGATGACAATGGAGAATACACGCTGCTCAATCAAGGTCGGTAAAGAACTCACCGAGACCTTCGATGTCCAAAAATTATTTAGACAAGGCGATGCGCTGTCATGTGACTTCTTCAACATCGTTCTTGAAAGAATAGTGCAAAACTCAAACGCTAACACCAGAGGCACTATCTTTCAAAAGTCCGTACACCTACTCGCCTACGCCGACGACATCGGCAGAACGCAGCGTGATGTTACTGGCGCGTTCGTGAGCATTGAGACGGAGGCGGCGAAGATGGGTTTGGCGGTCAATGAGGGCAAGACAGAGTATATGCTGTCATCAAGAAAGGACACCCAACACCGACGTCTTGGACAGAATGTCACTATAGACAGATATAACTTTGAGGTGGTAAAGGACTTTGTCTACCTAGGCTCCGCTATGAACTCAGACAATGACATCAGCGCTGAGATTAAGCGAAGAATAACTCTTGACAATCGCTGTTTCTTTGGGCTAAGAAAGCAAATGAGTAGCAAAGCCCTCTCTCGAACAACTAAAGTGACCCTTTATAAGACCTTAATCATCCCAGTCCTACTTTATGGTGCAGAGGCATGGACTCTATCAAAAGCGGATGAGCTTACTCTTGGTTGCTTTGAGAGAAAAATTCTTCGAGTAATTTTCGGTCCCGTCTGCATAGACGGTGAATGGAGGAGGAGATACAACGACGAACTGTACGGGCTGTACAGCGACATCGACCTAGCCAGAAGAGTGAAGGTCCAACGACTGCGGTGGCTGGGTCATGTAGAGCGAATGGACGTGAATGCTCCGGCCCGGAAGATCTTTGAATCCACACCCGAGGGACGGCGCAGTAGAGGAAGACCGCGACTCAGGTGGCGCACGCAAGTGGAAGGGGACCTCAACCAACTTAGCGTGCGAAACTGGAGACAGCTGGCCAAAGATCGTGCTGGCTGGAGACGCTTGTTAGTTGAGGCCCAGGTCCACCCCGGACTGTAGCGCCACCTTAAGTAAGTAAGTGTATAAGCAGAATTGCCGGACACATTCATTGATCTGCTCCACGATAGTATGATCCCAAACCTGTGGATTATTTTCTGTGGTGGTATATGAAAATGTTGGTCTACCACAGGTGTGGGACCACTTGGAAGTCAACATTCACCACATTATAAAGCATACTTAAACAATATTGCTATAGAAATAGCTTTTCATAATACCATTGCCATTAACATTATGTTTATGTGTTTTATTTAATTATAAAGCTGTATACCTCTATAAAAAAAACACACCCTTTATTTTTTACCCAAATTTCGCAATTGTGAACTTCACTGAACGCCAAGGCCGCAAATGGAGCGCAATGTTTCTCGTGGTATCGAAGCACAACTGAAATAACCTGATGTGAGAATACAAAGCTTCGTTAAGTTTTATGCGATTGGCTATTACTGTTTCAGCAAAAGACATTTTGCGAATATTTTCCCAAGTCAACGTTGTGCACGCATTTTCACGGTTTGATATGAAAATTAAATTGTTTCTTCACACCCCCACTCACAATACCTATATAGTAAAGACGGAAAGTAAATGACATACGCATACCCCTCTGGCAATGATTTCATAAGCAAGGCCATTTATATGGTAGCATTGCGTGACTGGCATCGGCATGTCACATTTATACATTCGACTAATGAGATGTTTATCTTCTTGTCGGAGAGTGATATTTTCACCACTTTCCGGGACGTGTTAAGTGCTTTTCCATACACACACGCACGCACACCTACGACGCCCAAACAAGGGCTGACAGATGCGCGATTAAGCCCATACACTTGTCGTTGTCGTGTCCATACGGTTTGACCCAATTCGCTAAAAATCTGAATAAACCAATTACCTTTTATCATTAATCTCTAAGATAAAATCTCCAATTAGTCGTCACTTAACGGAATTTTCATTAAAGTTGCATGTATAGTTTATATATGTATCTATAGGTATACGGGGATACAGAATGCAAATAATACTTTCATCTAAAACTTCACAATTTAATTAAACGTAATTACGCAAAACTACAAACCAGCAAATTGCTGTTTCCATATTATTGGCGCAACATTTCCGGGCATAATTCTCTTTATTGGCCAACCTACCGAAAGCCCAGCTCTCAGAGGCCGACCAGCCAGAAAATGGCCCAACCAAATGGCCACATTTTGGCATATTATTAGTCCGATTATCCCTCTCTTGTCCGTTGTCCCGATGTGCGTGATATCGTCCTCGCATTCAAAGTATCTATATACATAGATATGTATGTATGGCTTACGATATAACGAAATTTACTCCACAATCAATAAGCATAAATTTAGATTATATTAAATCATCATACAAAGCACCTACTTATGCAGACATTTCTCCAGTCGTCCGTAGTCGGTGCGGTGCGTTGCGGTGCTCTGCTGATGCTGGACAAAAGAGATAGAGACCACCGCTGCGCCGGCCGGACAGCCATGAGCCAGCTACTTCATTCCTCAAAAGCGGCATCACAATTGCTAACAATAATCGCATTCAATTCTCGGCTTAGCTACTCACTGGCTCACTTATGCGATGCGAAACGAGGGACACATTCCTATATGGCCGGCCAACAGATTTATCGCATCATACATTTCCGGATTTCATTCTGGACCATTTCCCAGTTGTTGTTGTCGTTACTCGTGTTCCCAGGAAAGAGCAAAAGAATAGCAAAAAGTCAAATCCAAATCCGAAATTCCGGCGTCGCACGAGGAAAGGAAAAATCCACTCAAGGGTGTGCAAATTAAGAGTGGGAATTGTCCTTCTCTCTTCAAAGGACATTGTGGCTTCGACATGTTGACAAATGCACACAGCACACCATTGACACATATATTCTGATTTTTTATAGAGAAGAAACGGCCGGCGACAACGAGCGGAACTGACTCCCCGGGTAGCGTTTGAATTTCAATTAAAAGAAGATGGAGTGAGTATGAAAAGAAAAAAACAAATACTAGAACACAGAATCGACTGTCATCATCATTAGAGATATCAAATGAACTACTAATACAACCAGCAAGAAGAAGAAAGAGGACCGAAGACGACAACGGCAACGACACGGACGACAAACCAAAGAATCTTCATCTTCATCAGTCTGTGCTTGAAAGGATGTCAGTCAGCAGAAATTTTCCTACACACACATATCTACATATATATGCCTATGACTATGACAAATCCTGTAGAGCATTCAAAAAAAAAAAAAAAATAAGGAAGAAATGTGCCTTCTTTTGCTCCGTTGGAATTGGAACTGGAGTTTGAGCTTTTATTGTTAATGGGATTGACGAGGATGAAAGACACACGGACCGGGGTAGGATCGAAAATGATTGGACCGAATCCAGGAAGTTGTTATGTGATTAAAAATAACAAAATCGGGAAACGGAATTTGACAAAATGTCTCTCTCCCCCTTCCCCCTTTGTAGCTTAATTCGGCTAAACAAAAAAAAAATCAGAGTAGGTAGAAAAAAAAAAAACAACAACGAAAAAACACAAAATCTGGGACAAAAGAGGACACTGATTGGATTTAGTACTTACCAATGGTTGTTATTAGGGTGAGTGAGTAGAGAAAAGCCGAAGCGTATGACCACTTGTGTCCGGAGTGGAGCATCATTTGAACGCCGGGTTGTTGCACTTTCGATTGCCGCACAGCGCGAAGCAGAGTGTCCTGTAAAAGTGAACAGAAATTGAGTTAATACAAAAAGAAAAAAAAAAAGTTTTTTAACTGTCATGCAAGGGACGAGTGGATAATGTAATGAACGTCATCAAGTCATATTTTCTACTGAAAAATTGCCATTTAAGTTGGAAGGATGGATGTCGGAATAAATTTTATCTGCACGAAGAAGATTAGCATAAGAATTTGCAATGCAGTGGATAAGGAGTATAGAAATGCAGCGTATAAGAGGGATATAGTCGGCCATATACTTTTGAACGGTTAAGTTGGTGTCAAAGTCAAATGTAGTTCAGTTGCAAAGTTTTAAACCTAGAGAGAACATAGAGATGGGTCTTGTCATTAACGAGGACAAAACGAAGTATTTACTGTCATCGAATAGAGTCGATTCCCACCGGAGACTTGGTCAAAACGTGACAATTGATAGGCATAACTTTGAGGTGGTAAATGAATTTATCTATCTGGGTACTGCTGTTAACTCTGCAAATGACATCAGCGCTGAAATCAAACGTAGAATAACTCTTGCTAATCGCTGTTTCTTTGGACTAAGCAAGCAATTGAGGAATAAGGCCCTATCGCGAAGTACCAAGGAGACGCTGTACAAAACCCTAATCATCCCAGTCTTGCTGTATGGTGCAGAAGCATGGACCCTCTCTCAGGCGGATGAAGGATCTCTTGCTATCTTCGAGAGGAAGGTTCTACGTACGATCTATGGACCGGTTTGTGTCGACAGGCAAAGTAACATCTGGCGGAGACGATACAACCACGAACTATACGAGCTGTATAGCGACTTGCCACTGGTCAAAAAACTGCGAGTTCAACGGTTAAGATGGCTAGGGCATGTTGAGCGAATGAACATCGAAGCTGCAGCCCGTAAGGTATTCAACGCTAAGCCTGAGGGAACCAGAAGCAGAGGCAGACCTCATATCCGGTGGAGTGATCAAGTTGAGGCCGACGCACGCCGACTTGGTATTCGAAACTGGAGGCAGCAAGCTAGAGATCAGGTAAGCTGGCGAAATCTATTACTTGAGGCCCAGGAGCACAATGCGCTGTAGCGCCAACTAAAGTAAAGTAAAGTAAAGAACATAGAGAAAGAGGGTGATGGTATCTCTTTACCAAGGCACTTTAAACTGTTTTAGGAGGCAATGCACGGATTTCCCCGGATGAAATCAACAGTAGTGTCTACAGCTCCAGTTCGGACGAACTATTTTCAATTATCCACATTTATGATCTGTTTCGAGATAAAGTTCGTTCATTGGAAGGGATGTGTGCATGGTCCAACAAATAAAAAGAAGCAAAGAAGCAAAGACTGCGGGCATACAAATAACCGCCATCCAAGAAGTACGATGGGATGGACGAAAGTCTGTGACATCCACTACAGTAATTGGAATAGAGAGCACAGTGGCGTTTCTTCGTTGTAGGCGGTAGACTTGGGCAATAAGTCTTCAGCTTTTGGCACGTGAGTGCTAAAATCTCTTGCCAATTTTAGCCGAATATGCGCTCAAGACCACAGAAGAAGAGGACGGATGCTGCTTTCGTTTCAACGAGGTCCTCGCTGAGACATTATGTCTTATATGTATATATACGAATATGAGGTTAGAATTGAAATAAGAAAGAAAGTGTCTTCTGTAGACCAGTTTGGTAAGCACAGCATACTCGACGCGACAGGTATGGGAACTGACTTGAGCTAACTAACTGATCATTGCTGTCACTTCAACAAACACACGTTTTCCTCATTTCAATAAGGATTATGGAGGTCAATTTGAGCACACTGTGTTCCACACAAGGTATAGTTACCTATTCTAGATGCGGCCAACATTAACTCGAAACACTATACCTATGTCTATTCTATAGGAACTGATAATCACCTATCCGTACACTTAACAGCCACGAGTACATCTCTCTTCAAAATCCTTTAGCTAAACAACAAGTAAATTTTGGAACTGATATATTTCCAGACGAGCACAACTAACGTTGCCATGAACTGAAAAGCCCTAGTTTAACAAAGAATGCAAGCGATTTACCGCAGCGAAAAACAAGGCTTTCCGTGAATAGTGGTCAAACCCTTCGGAGCAAAAAAGATCTGAATTTATAATTCTTCGGAATAGATGCAACCTAATTATTGAATCGGCGGAGACAACTTACAGCGAAAGAGTCACTAACAAAGTAATTGGATGTCCTCACAGCTCACGCGCATTCTGGTCCATGGCAAAGGCAATCAGTAATAACTTTAGTAGCTCTTTCTTTCCACCTCTAGTAAAAGAAGACGGCACGCTAGCAACAACACCTAAAGAAAAGGCTGATCTTTTCGCTAGCATGTTTTCAGAGAATTCCACCCTAGATTCTGCACAACTAGAGCCACCAAATATCCCGAGGGTGCAATCATCGATGGCAGAATTGAAATTTCGGCCTCGAATAATTCAACGCATCCTTAAAGAACTAGATTGCAATAAGGCAACGGGACCCGATGGAATCCCGGCTATAGTACTAAAGAGCTGTGCACCAGAACTTGCACCTGTACTTTGTAAGCTGTTTAGCATGTCGTACTCCCAGAAGACGTTTCCTTCTTGCTGGAAGACCGCTCGGATTCAACCTATTCCAAAGAAAGGTAGGAAATGTCTGCCACAAAACTATCGTCCAATAGCGTTACTTTCAATGCTCTCAAAAAGTAATGTAAAAGGCAATAAATGTCGAAATAATCAAATATCTAAAAGGCCACCGTTTAATAAGCGACAGGCAATACGAATTTCGGAGCCGTCGTTCCACTGGAGACCTGTTAAGGTACGTAACGCACTTATGGACGCAAGCAATTGAACAACACGGCGAATCAAGAGCCGGAGCCTTGGACATCTCAAAGGCCTTGGTCAAAGTCTGGCATAGAGCCCAATTAGGCAAGTTAGCGTCTTATGGATTACCACAACAACTCTGCGGATGGATGCAAAATTTTCTTCTGGGAAGATCGATCCAAGTTGTTGTAGATGGTGTATCATCCAATTCGTTTGCTATAAATGCAGGAGTGCCCCAAGGATCTATTCTTTCTCCAACTCTATTTCTTCTCCACGATTTGCTTGGATCGACAAATAATAAAATCTTCAGCTTTGCTGATGACAGCACTCTTATATCCTCCGTCTCGAATAGTGGGCCTGCGAATGCGGCTACATCACACAGTCGAGAGATGTGAACAAATTAGTTCTCTAAATGATGATCTGGACAAAATCTTGAAGTGGGGAAAAGACAACTTGGTTGTATTTAATGCAAACAAGACACAGCTCACTTTTCTAGAAAAAATGGATCAACAGTTCCTCAGATCCAAATGGATGACCATCCAATCCATCCCAAGGACTCAATGCACCTTCTAGGAGTCACAGTAAATTCAGGAATCACATGGCAGGACCACATTTACTATATCGCAAGATCTGCGTCCGCTAAGTTGAGCTACCTGTTTAGAGTAAAGAGGTACTTTAGCCCCAAGCAACTTCTCCTTCTCTACAAAGCACAGGTTAGAACAGGCCTGGAATATTGTTCCCATATATATGGAGCTCGGCCCCAAAACATTCACTTAACCTACTTGACAGCATACAGAGACGAGCAGTTCGACTTATTGGAGACCCTACACTCACATCAAATCTTCAACCGTTGTTGTTGTTGTATAGGTACTTCCATGGTAGATGTTCCGAGGAACTCAACGACATTATCCCTCGAAATGCAACTTTTGGGCGCTCCACAAGACAGGCAGCTAATGCTCATGACCATCCAGTAAACTTGACAAACGCGAGGACATCAATTTTCCAAAACTCCTTCTGTTACACGACAAGCAAACTTTGGAACTTTGGATATATGTATTTCCAGAAGACTACAATCTGCAGCAATTTAAGTGCAGAACTAACATACATCTGCAAGCATCTCGGGCGCTGATGAAGCGTTATAGGTTCGCCTTTCCCGGGAGAAGTATTTAAAAAAAAAATGCTCAGCTGTTTCGTCTTCCTCAAGATATAGTGGCACTCCGGTGAATCGACTAAATGCATTTTATTAAGGTGATATCGCAAACCTTGGTGACCTGTTAGGTATAGCCTACTAAGTTTTTGATATCGTGCCTGCGTAGATTTAGTATCTTTTTGGCATCTGATTTAAAACTCTGAGTAGCTTTTGGCCTGTCTGAGATCTGGGATTAATTTATAGCTCATTGGGGGTTTGCACGAAAAGGTTCAGTCCTATAAAAGGGGTTTCCGAGCCTCTTCTGGCTAGTTCATCAGCTTTTTCATTTCCTTCAATTCCCTCATGGCCGGGGACCCACCATAATCTGGTTTTGATCCTGGTACTAAGAGTTTGGAGGGTATTAAAGCAGGATAGTACTGATTTGGAGTCAATATTGGGTGAGCTAAGGGCTTTTTTAGCTGATTGACTGTCCTTGAATATATGGTTGTTAGCGCATTTAATGCCTGAATTATAGATGAGGTTTGCTCACTCTTTAATGACATGGAGCTCTGCCTGAAATACACTGGGGGTTTCCCCATAGGTATTGAGACGTTTCGGTTTGATCCATGAATACCAGCTCCCACACCCGAGACCATTTTGGAACCATCCGTATACCACTTTAGGCCGATTTGGCAGTTAGGTGGGTTATTGCTAAGCCATGCTTCTCTGTTTGTGATCTCCGTGGAGAATTTTTTGTTGAAGCATAGTGTCTGATAGGTAAGCTATCCGTTACCGCACAGATCATGTCAAGCTCTGGAAGTTCGGAAAGTAGCTCCCTTAGTTCTGGATGTTCGCTAATACTTAACTCTTTCGCTGGTGTCAAACGTGCTGAGCTGCATACCTATTGCCATTTTTTTAATATTAGCTTATTAGTAAGACCCATTATATAAAAATGGTAAAAAAAAATAAGACAATTTTCCTAAGTTTACCTTTTGCTTCAAACAAAAAAAAAATTCCATTAAAAATCTTGACATAACTTTTCCCTTCAGTACATACTTACATTATTACCCTTAAAAGAGATGGAGTTATATTACTGCCCTAAAGCCAGAATGGCAAACGATTTACACACATAAGTACATGTAACACGCTACAATGACTTTTACACATCAGAAGACCCATGAAATGCTGAACACTGTGCGGTTTTCCAATAAATATTGATTTACTACCATCCAAACATCCCCGGAGAACAATCAAAGCAGACCAAGAAAGATAAACAAAAAAACCCCTTTCCAAATGCATCGTTAAAAGAAAATAACAACATCAGCTTGGCCAAACTGCAAAAACGAGCATCCATAGCAACTGACGTCCATCCCTCTACCCTTGAGCAGCCAATTTCCATACAATGTTGCTGAATTGGCCATTTTAATGTGCCCAGTACCCATACCCACTATTTTATAACAGGGGTAATTCCCAAGTTAACTCACCTGAAAATGTTGCACTTCTTGAGCAGCCAATCGCGTCCAATTCTCCTTGTACAAAATGTTCAAATCTTCAGTAATTGACCACAGTCGATCGACCGTCCTGTAAAAAAGATAAGAGCACAAAAAAAACGTATACTAGATGAAGGGGGTACAAATCTTTAATTTGGTTGAAAGTTAACTTTTATCACTTCTCTGCGCTGTGTTATTTGAGAATCAAGGCAAATAATAAAAACGAAAAAGCAAAAAAAAAAAAAAATGGTTGTATTTGTATTCCTCTTTGCTGTTATTGTGAAAGCATTCCTTGCCGATGTAGGTAGGGTAGGGTAAGGTAGGGCAGTGTAATTTGGAGGAATGCGAAAAACAAACAAACTTAAGATCTAAATTCTTGACATTTATAAGGACCAAATGAATGGAGAAAAAAACAAAATATTGTGTTATATAGACGGTTTCCAGTTGGATGGAAAAAGAGTCGACAGGAATTCATTAAAGAAGGAAAACGTTTACCCAGCAATCCTTTGTGCACAACGAGGTGCGTATTTGTATTTCACTGCTGGCAGTTTTCTTTCTTTCTCCCATAGCGGCACGTATTTTCAAAAAGACTGGTCGTTTCACAGGAAACATCTACAAATAAATTCTATATCCAAACCCGTGCTCGACGACGACGACGCATCCACTGCAAGCACAGCACAATACAAATTTAAAATCAACAGAAAACATAAAACATAAAACATAAAACACCAGTGATTGGTCAAGGAAGTCTGAAAGCGGATACACAAAGAACTCCCACTTCACCCAGATTGAGAGCAGCAGCAGCAGCAGCAACAGCTTCCTGCTTATCGAGCAAGGAAACTGTGTGCTGTTGGTTGTTGCCCCCCTTCGAGCGACCGACGGACGACGAGGAAATAAAATTTAATGACATACAGAAGAAGCCAGCGCTATACTACATACTACCATACACCACTCAGCCAAGCCAACACTTACCTTGATCTTATTTCAGCATTCGCCAGTTCCGTCCTGGGATATGGCTTTGATGCGGCCACAGCAGTTTCCAAGGAGCTGCTATCATCGACTTCACCCTCGAGTGTTACGAAAATTATCGAACCCATTGCGGTGTACAGGAGTACCAATATTAGGACACCTATAAAAAAGAAAGAATAAATGAATGATAAAATTACGTTAATAGAATTACCCGAGGACCAGGCATTAGGCAGCACACGAAAAAAAAGCGAAAACCAAGAAAGGAAAACGGAAATGAAAACGACAACATTATAAGGAACGGTCCAGGCGCTTCGCTATATACGCACTCATTTTCTTATGAAATGTTCAATTATACACACAGCTCTAGGAAAAAATATATAAAAAAAAAAATACAAATTCGCAGGACATTTTTAATTTTACAAGGAATTTCCTAATCACGTTGACATGATGACGTGATTGCTGCTCGTAGATCTATCAATTTAAAATTGCGGGCGTTGCTAAATATTCAATTATGTAAGATTTTATTTTTTAGCGAGGTGCAAACTTTACTCTAGGTGGTGTTAGTTGAGATTGTTTTTTTTTTTTTCTTCTCTTCTAGAAATGTTGCTGACAGGGATAGAAAATTTGATTGGCATTTGAACAGTTTGCGGTTTCTGTGAAATTTTCGAAAAGTTCTCATTAAAATAGATTGAAACTTATAAATGGAAATAGTAAACTGAGAGAAAATCCTTTCGCTTAGGTTTACTTTGGCTTGGAAAGTTAGAAAAGCACCTATGCGATGCAATGTTCTTGTGATTTCAGTCCTTTAATTATGACATAGTATTTTTTTCCCTTAAAATTAGTTTGATGAAGTAGTAAACTTTATGGATTCCTGTAACTGAACAGAGATTTCCTGGTGATAAGTGAATTTGGGAAGCTTGTCTTTTTTTTCCTATGACATGTTTGCCAGGAGTTTGACACCAAGAAAATGTTGTTAACTCTGTTAAAATGTAAAACAAGTTCCTTTCAGATTTGTGTCCGATATTTATAGATTTGCCTTTATTTACTTGCACTTCATAAGCTAAAATATTTATTTATTTATTGTTATTTGTTTCAATATTCGTTACGCTATCTTCTTCCGCCGCAGTGCGGTACGCGTTGGCATGCTGGGAAGTAGAAACTTAACGAAAAGTGAAATTATTTTAACGTATTTAAACAGTTGCTACTCGTTACGCTCTCTCTCTCATGCAAGCTTGAGTGAAGCGAATCTTTAGTGTTTCAATTTTCGTTACGCTTTTCAATGACTTACTTAGACTACGTATTTTTCACTCCCCTGACTTTTCCTTTTTTAATCCTTTAACAAACGCGGATGAAGATCTTCTCGGTCGTTTCGACCGCAAAATTCATGGAGTGATTTTGGTTACATGTCATAACGCCCAGTGTCATAGCGCCCCAGGGCGTTATGACACTGGGCGTTATGACATGCACCCGTGATTTGCGGTCCCGTTTGCGTTGACGGGCTTTTGAGGAGGAGATTTGAAAGCGAACTCTACGAGCTGTACAGCGACATCGACTTGGTCAAAAAAGTACGTATTACTCGACTAAGATGGCTAGGATATGTAGAGCGAATGGACACCAACGCTCTGACCCGAAGAGTCTTCGATTCCAACCCGGAGCGCCAACGCAGTGGAGGAAGACTTCGCCTTAGGTGGCGCGCACAAGTGGAAGGTGACCTCAACCAATTTGGATTGCGTAAGTGGAGGCGTTAGCCAAAGATCGGGCTAACTGGAGAGGCATGTTGGTTGAAGCCCAGGTCCACCCCGGACTGTAGCGATAATTAAGTAAGTAAGTACTATATGGAATCTTACAGTTTGAAAATATTTCCAAATACGAACGGATCGTGTACACATAAGCCCTGAAGAATAGACCAAACTTAGAGAGGAGAGGAAACTCATCATCAAATTTCGCCCATTAATTGGCGAAGATTCTGGGAGTAGGTCAGCGAGTTTTGCTGTAGTAACGATTTCTTCACCAAGGACATTCTTTCTGAGACATTCCATGAGAATGTGAAGAGAGGATTCATCACTCTCCAGGCAAAGTCTACATGTGGGGTCCGATGAAACTCCAATTCGGTGAAGATGTTCCTTCATAAGGCCATGTCCAGTAATTCTTAGGTTATTAGTAAGAAAATAGGAAAATATTTTAACAGGCTGTTTAACCACGAGGGTTACTCAGAACTAGTGAGTTCAGAGGTACCCGAAGTAGTAGCGTTAGGTCCGATGGGAAGCGAATGGGCAGCCTCATTGGGCACCTGCACACTGCTGTTAAGCTCTCGGAGGTTTTGTGATGTTCGGCAGTAAGGATTCTTCTTGATCCTGAACTGACCCCGGTTCATATTGTAGAACGGTTGGCAGTTGGTCCTCAAGATGTTTCACTGAACACTCATCCATCGAAATGGTCAAGGCAGAACCCTGGGGATTTGAAACTTTCCGAAGAACTTTCCAGTCCTTGGTGGGTAGAGCTCTATTTTGCAAAATGACAGTTCTTCTCCTGAAAAGAAGAGAATTTTGCTTCTGGATTTGAATTCAGAATCGAAACCAGAAGCACTAATACATTTCATACACTATAAACGCAAAAATCAATCTTACATTTTTTGTGTCGCATTTGATAATTTTTCATTTTAAATCCAATAAAAGTAATTAATTCGAAAAATAATATTAAAATGGATATTCCGATCGAGTTTTGTAATTCAATTTTATCGTCTTCAGCATCCTCCTCGTCATCAAGTAGTGATGATGGATGCAATTGCGCTTGAATTTCACAAATGCAACGATACATCGACTTCAAACTCAAATAAGATCTATTTGCTTATTCGATTGGCATCCCGAATCGAAGAGTTCTTCCGGACGATTCTGGACGACCAACCGAAAACGACATAAGTGACCTCAAAATATCGTCCACCGATTGGGCGGTGCCGGGGGAGTATGCTGTAGCCACGCAGGGTTTGGGGAGATCGTCTCCTTCGACCATCCGTAGCTTAGCATTCTCCCAGGGCGAGATTCTGTTGATGATACTGGCCCAAGTCGTTGTAATGGAAGGCTCCTAAGTGAAGCTTCCTTCTACGGGAGAGAGCTGGGCAGGAACAAAGAAGGTGAAGGATAGTTTCCTCCTGTTTTTCATCCATACAGCTTCTATGCAAAAGTCGTTAGCGAAGAGGCCTAGCCTTGCGGCATGTTTACCTATCAGGCAGTGTCCAGTAATGACACCTATTGTAGTACCGATATGTAATCTGTTGACGTTGAGAGTAAGAAAGATACAGAATGAAAAATTATAAAAGTTCTCCGGGTAAGCGGAAAAAGAGGCGTGGCACTTCCCATATAAAAAAAAAAATTAAGATCTTATATCTTGATAACCACCGCACCGATTGAGTTCTAAATTACAGACAATCTTAGGTTTTAGTCCAATAGTGCTCCTGTGAAGATTGGTCAAAATTGAGAAAGGGGCGTTCCGGTTTCCATACAAAAAACAAAAAAAGATTGCAAACGCTATTTTTCGACAGTCACGGGAGTCCTAATTGACAATATGTTAATAAATTTTGTAGAATAGGTATTTATGTTATTGAATTAAGAGTTACGCTTTTAATTTTGTGTATTACTTGTTAAAAGTAAATTGATATTTTCTTTAAGAAAAAAAGAATTATTTTTATTGATCTTGTTACAACATAATCCGGTCAGACGATTTTTTTTTTTTTGAAAGCTATATCTTGACGTATTCCGAACAGGTTTTGCTGATCATTTTAATGGATTCTATAGTTAAGTCAGCCAACTTATTTCGAAAGTTTTAGCAAGTGCATCGGTTTTAGTAAAAAGTGTTAGTTCTGGCCCTACTACATTACCAATAGATAAGTTTCTGGAGCTCTTGAATTAAAGTATATGTCGGCGAACGATTCACTAACAAAACACCAGTTCCTGAATTCGAACGACCAACTAGAGCTAACTCGAATATGTAGTGCTGTTGAAAAATACCAATTTGGGACTGTGTCTGTATGAAAACAATCCATCATAAGCCTTGAAAGGCTGGGAGACGCAACATAGGTCAGGTTAGGTTAGTGGGTTAACCTGTACGTGCCACACTTATATATCCGTTGTGATGCCCTAGGGGTTTATGACCCCCACACACTGGAAACCTATATGAAAAACCTACGGATTGGCAAACCAACCCGTTTTATTTACAAATGTAAATGGGCTAGGTCTAAAGGGCGGGGTAATGTCCCCACTGTTGTGGGTCATTGTTCTTAATGAAGCGGTCACAAAGCTTAAGAACAATTGTATCAGAATAACGGCTTATGCGAATGACGTCGTACTGTTGGCAACGGGTAAATTCCTTCCAACACTGGTGGGACAAATTGAAAGCGCCCTAAGAACCCTTGACAACTGGACCAGGAACTGCGGTCTAACCGCCAATCCCCAGAAAACTGAACTGGTGCTTTTCACAAATAAAAGGAAAATACCACAGTTTGCTATACCATCTGTTGGCGGCACACCCCTCAGAATCTCTGATAGCGCAAAGTACCTGGGACTTATAGGTACTAGACAAAAAACTAAACTGGAAATTGAACACCAATGAAAGAATCAAAAAAGCCACAATAGCCTTTTATTCCTGCAGCAGAATCTTTGGGGCTCAATTAAGCTCTGGATGTACACGGCTATAGTAAGTCCTATACTGACCTACGGCAGTCTCGTATGGTGGCCGGCAACGAATACAGCCACTCACCTAAAAGCGTTAACGAAGGTTCAAAGACTAGCGTGCATCGGCACCACCAGTGCCATGAGGACAACTCCAACCGCAGGACTTGAGGCTATCCTCAACCTGCGTTCGCTAGACATTCATATACAACTATCGGCCGCAATTAGTGCAATGAGAATCAGCCAATCGGTAAAATGTTAAAAATGTTAAATGTAAAATTTGAACGAAACGGGTCATTCTATGATCCTACAGAAATATTTTGGCCGTGTACCTGTCACGGACTACATCACGCCTTACCAAGAGATTACAAGACCCTTCTGTAGCGCCTATCCCATAGCAGAGAAGACTGGAGCGACGGACTGGTACCTAGCACACCAACCATAGCCGTATTTACAGGCGGATCAAAAATGGACACTGGGGTCGGGACAGGTGTCTTCTCTGAATCGCTGGGTATATCAAAATCGATACGCCTCCCCGACCATAGCAGCGTTTTCCAAGCAGAGGTCCTGGCAGTGACAACAGCAGCCCGTGAGTCTGTGGTAAGGGCAAAACCACCTGAAGGTATTACCTTCTTTATCGACAGCCAGGCAGCAATAAAAGCCATAACTGCACCAGAAATAAAATCGAAGCTTGTGAAGTGCCATCGCGAAGAACTCAAAGCTCTTGGTACACAGCACAAGGTATCGCTCTGCTGGGTTTCGGGACATGAAGGCATTCCAGGCAATGAGAAAACAGACGAACTGGCAAGATAAGGTTCGACAGCTGTTTAAGAACTAGCTGATCCCTCTGTGAACATCCTGCCTTGCACACTCAAGCTTGAAGCAGGGAAAAAGCCACAAGAGAGGCGAACGCAAGATGGGCCACCTTAAACACTTGTAATACCACAATAATGCTATGGCCGTCTTTCTAGGAATCAAGAACCGAGAAGATAATGCGGAAGGATAGGAAATCCCTGTCCACCCTCGTAGGTATCATAACGGGGCACAACATCCTGCGGTACCATATGAAGAAAATGGGCTTAAAGGAAGAAGAACTTTGCAGAGGCTGCGGTGATGAGGGAGCTCTTGAGGACACAACCCACTTCCTATGTCACTGCCCAGGTTTAAATTCCTAGGGAGTCACTTCTTCACCGACCTAGACGAGCTTTCCAGAACATCAATAGACAAGATAATGAACTTCGTCAAATCAATAAGATGGTTTGTATGTAGCAGCACAGTAAGTAATTTCAATACAGGGTTATAATGGGTAAGGGACAACCTCTTTCCCCTACGGGCATCACAATGGGTCAGTATTGACTTGAGTGTGGCACGGAGAAATCCCCGCCAGCCCTCAAACCTAACCTAACCTAGGTCTAAAGCACCGCATGGCTGTCACTAAAGAGAGAAAGACACGTAGTAAATGAAAAACACTTTGGTTGTAAATAGCAATGCCCTGTCCTCAGTAATATAATTTGATCTGAGATCAAGGATAATGTAGACGAACTACAAAGTGGAGCACAAATGTGAATATTGTTATCCGTAAAATGCTAAAGGCCATAGTACACGGCATGTAGCCATTGGGACCATTATGCTGACGGCAGTGCCATATACATATGTGGCTTTCTACATGCCGTGTACTACGACCTTAAGAAAAGGAAAATTATGAAGTACATTTCAGAAGATTTCTATATCGATGACTTTTTTAAGGCTTCACGAACATTTTTTTGAACTTCGTCCTTTAAATAGACCGAATGCCGCATTTGTTAATTTTACTTTGAAAACTTCTGACTCGGAAAAGGCAGGCCTATCTAAAAGATCTACTCTTATGGACCAGAATAGAGGTCCCCTTCCTTTCGGACCAAAAATAAGAACTCAACGAATGGTTGTGAGAAGTTAGGCCTAATGTCCTATACAGATCTGTTGCGTCAACTATTTATATATGCCCCTATTATGTAAGACAACTACAACTAAAGTTGAGTTGTCTCTTGGTTTTATGTGATTCAAAATTCGGTATTGTCCGTATTGTCATACACAAACTTGTTAGAAAAGTTGTCTGTCAAAACACAACAAAGATGGCAGTGGTTGTCTATAAATTGTTAGTTAGTTTGGGTTGCGTGAAAGTTGAGTTGAATTGAAGACAACTAAGTTGAGTTGTCTTACATAATAGGGGCAATAAATATCTTTGGACTACTGTGCGAGGGATCCCAGGTTCGATCCCCGGAAAAACACAAATTACATCTTAAGGTTTTTTCTACTGCGCCACCTCTCGCGAACGTCTGACAAACATCCGAGAGTATGTCTGTCCTGAAAAAGCTTCTCAATTCAGCCGTTCGGACTCGGCATAAAATTGTAGGTCCCTTCCATTCGTTCCAAAAATAGAAACACACAAAACGAATGGTTGCGAGAAGCTAGGCCTAGGGTGTCTACCGCCTGTTGCGCCACCTATTTATTTTTTTTTTATTTGAGTCATATGTAACCTCTTAAGATGACCGTTTTCAAGTTACAAACAAAAAAGAATATCCCGCCCATTATATAATTTGTCACAAATAAAATATTCATTCTTGTGATATCACAATATAATAGGGGCATTGTGCTAGAAATCAATAAGTACAGTAAGTTTCAACAACAAAAACTGTATACAAAATAAAATTGTACCTACAAAAGGTACATTGTTTGTGTCCGTATGTTTTGTTAGAAGAGAAAGCGTCGCCATAGTAAATGTCACCGGCAGGCCGTGTCACTTAACGACGCGTCAACGGAAAACAAAATCTGTCAGTCAATATAATAACAAAAATAACCTGCGAAGGCAAACACAACAAAAAGGGAGAGTCCAACGATTTCATCAATCAAAATAATAAAATAATCATAACAACTCGTAGCTTTAATTCGCTTGTCAGAAACATGAAAAAAAGTGTCATGCTACACCCCCCCCCCCCCCCCCCCATTGATAAATGTACTATAGGTACTAAATAAATAGCTTTATAGACTTTTTATCAATATTTATACGGTAAATATTTATTAATTTATTTATTAGCACCATTAATGGTAATAATGAAATGCTATTGCACAACAAATTAATATTAACGCAGACCAAACTATGCATTTTTTATTTAACCACAAAGTTCTTTTAATTGGGTTTTTCATTTCAATTAAGCTCAAAGTACTATAAATATAAATATCCAAGATATATAGAGTTCGCATATATCTTTGGTAAATATCAATATAAAAACCGAGTTTAAAAATCAAGCGACAAAATGAAGTTTTATTTTATGAAAAACAGTTAAAAGTTTTAATTATGTCAAAGCAAACATCAAGTGCATCTCTATCTCTCTCTCTTTTGACATTTAAGTGTTATTAAATGGGCACACTTAACATGACTCTTTCTCCGTGTGCATGTTGGGCGGGGAGGGGGAAGAGAAGCAAACTTTTCCCTATTTATAGACGGACACAGAAGAATATTTGCTTGTGGAATTGCATCAAAACTAATTGCGCTTACGTGTAAGGGATGATATTTTTGCGGGTAAACTGTTAAATTGAGGTAGTGTTTTAATTTAATACAAACTTGTACAAGTGGGAGTTGTTAACCGGACAAGATGTTGCTATCATTTTAATGGGTCTACCCATGAGCAGCTCTTTGAAATGTTAATAAAGAAAATGAGCTTCAAACTATTTTGAAGTGTTTTTTTTTTTTTTTATGTGATGGGATGTGGCATGATTTGGACGTAATCTCAGGGTGCAAAATGACGCAATTTAAAACAATGACGGGAATTTCGAAAATTGTGTTTATTTCCATTTTGATTGGAAATAATGTCGAATTGTACCTTTTTTCGTGGTCGATTTTATTTCCATAGGAAAATGTTAATAAGGTCGAAAAAGGGAAATTATGTCGAAAATTAAAAAAATAAACCCCATAAGCAGTGAAACATGTTTGGGGGTGGCATGTTGCCCCCCTGCAACCCCCCTGCTTGTTGTAGATTTGGAGTAGGCGTGCTGAAATAATCTTTACGACTCTAAAAAAAAGCGACACGACTGTTTGGTATTGGCGACTGAAAATAAACGACTTTTGTCGCGGCGACGATCGACAAATGGCGTCTGAAATGTCAAAAAATGTGGATTGTATTTTTCGACGACGATCGTCGGTATTGCGTGAGGCGTTTTGTGACTGTGTGATAATGTGTTAAAAAAAGTATGTGTACTTAATTTTTAGTTAACAAAAAGACAATTATAGTTATTTTGCAGAATGGAGATAACAAATAAAAGGCAATTTCTACATTTAGTGAACGAAATGCAGAAAAATATTCCTTTGGCAAAATCATTCACGAAGGCCTAACAAAAGTGAGGTTAATCGGCAATGGGACGACATAGCCTTATCTCTGAATTGTCTTGGACCATATAAATCGACGGGCTCAAGTAATGAGTTATTACACGACGACCCTAATTAAGGCCATAAAATCATTAATATGATGAAAAACACAGAAAGCGGAAGGATGCAGTACCTGGGTATCGTTTTTTGTATCCCTGCGGATATAGTTTGCATTAAGTTTTAACAACTGCGTGATCAAGTGTTAAAGAAAAGTTTGTGTATTTAATATTTAACTAACGAAAAGATAGTTACATATTCTTTAAAATGAAAATCACAAATAGGACATTTTCAACATTTAGTGAAAGAAATGGAGAAAAATATTCCGTTGGCAAAATCGTTCACAAAGGGCCTAACAAAGTGATGTTAATCGGCAATGGGACGACATAGCCTTATCTCTGAATTGTCTTGGGCCACCTTCGACTTCCGATAGTCTAAAATACTTTTAAAATCTGAAAATAATTGTTATTAACACAATGTATGCAATTTAAATTATTTCTACCACCCACTTAATGTCGGGCAAATCCAATGGATTGGATTTGGTTCGAATTTCCTTCCTTAACTTTACCAGCACTTTTTTTTGGTTTTCTTCTTCGTCACTGCTTTCAAAAAACATGTCACACTATTCATTTTTGATTTGTTTTATTAAATAATTAACCAAGTCACAAACAAAACACCAGACCAAATATAAATTCGTCGACTGAAATGTCAAATCCCATGTGTCATAGTTTGTGGAATGTATGTGGGATGTGAGAGTTCAGAGAGTCGAGTCGTTTCAGTTACGCAATACCAAATTCCAAACGAATCGACACGACAAACGTCGCCAGTCGTTTGCGACAGACGACGACGACAATAGGGGTGATTATTGAAGTGATCGACATTATTTCCATTCTTTTTTTTTTTTGGAAATGCAGTCGAACGAAAAAATGTTTGGAATTCTACATTATTTCCAATCAAAATGGAAATAAACACGATTCGACCTTATTTCCTTCGACATTATTTCACGGCACCATAATTATAATCTACCTAAAGTCCTTCGTAACTGATTAGTCCCCAACAGTGCGGTTTTAGGCAGTAAAGTCCACCGTCACCGATTAAATGCGCTTAACGGTTAACGAGGGCAAATCCAAGTATTATGCTGTCAACAAGAAGGGCACCCATTATTGCTGTGGCAACAAGGAAAAACGGCATAAGTCATTTTTAGCAACTTTTCAGGAGCGCAGGTTAAAGGTTTGACTTCAGGTTACAAAAAAACTGTGCATGGGATGGGAAATGTTGTGATGCACAAACAAAGATAGTAAAAAGTTAAATTTTATAGAATAATTTTTTTATTAAATTTTAATTCATTTGCAACCTCTTTTTAATTAAAAAAGACTTGTGTCGTTTTTCCTTATTTATTTTTTTTAAATTAGCTTGATAAGAAGACTTACGTTGTTTTTCCAAACTGGCATTGAAATGGAAAATTGGTTTAGGTATACTTATGTTCGTCTTTCAAACTACATTCTGCAATTCAAAAGGTTCAATAACACGCCCAAAGAGACAAAAAAAGATAATTATTAAAAAAAAAACATTTCTTTCTTTTATTTCATTACAACTTCTGGTTCATTTGGTTAATAAATAATAATAATATAGAATTTTATAACGAATGCATAGGGTGCTACACTAGGACCTAATAGGCAAAATC
This sequence comes from Cheilosia scutellata, assembly GCA_955612985.1. Classification (NCBI taxonomy): domain Eukaryota; kingdom Metazoa; phylum Arthropoda; class Insecta; order Diptera; family Syrphidae; genus Cheilosia; species Cheilosia scutellata. The sequence goes on along the minus strand of OY015311.1, from coordinate 72,283,954 downwards.
AGCTTTGTTCTGGTGTATTCTGAGTTCGTCTATTAACTGTAATTTCTCCAAGTGTCTAGCAGTGGAGATTTAATTTTTAGGTTAAGACCATGAAAGACCTGTAAGTATTTGGTCAAGCTAACTGGTTCTGATGTTTCTAAGCAATACAGCTCATACATTCTTGCTATTGTTAAGCCAGGTTGTAAGTACCTACTTTTTTAAAGTGTCTCGCCTAGTATAATGGCTATGGTAGACTGGAAATTTTGTTGTTTTGTGCTTTTATATCCTGTAGTTTCGACTTGGAACATGCATGTCTATAAGAGTTGTACATGGTGCATGTGCAAAACAACATATAAAACAGTTTTTGCGTACAAGTCCGTTCACCCGATAGCTCAATATAGTATTCACAGGTAAGCTGGCGGTTTTTCGGTTTGGCACCTAACTTCTTAGCCTTACACACAGACGTTTCTTTTAAACAAATCATAGAACCTATATAAAGAACGCTTGCATTATAGCTTCCTAACGCCCAGTACTGATTATATAAACTGCTTTGGTTCTGTTCTGACAATTTGCTTCTGCAGTCGTTTCGACATGACGACAATGGTTTCGATTTTCTTGCTTCAACACTTTTTTCTTTTTTTGTTTTGTATGACATTCCCGTATTTCTTTATCTTTGGCTATATTTTTTAGCCTCTTTTGCTTTGTTGTTTGAAGAACCAGCTATATTCTCATTTTCTTGAGAATCAGATACGTTATTACCTTCGAAATTGCTTGTACCATCAAGAACCATTTCTAGCTCGCCTGATTTATGCGAAACGTCATTTATGGACTCCTCAATAACCTTATCCCAAAATTCCGTGCTTTCATTGTCACTACTCGAACTGATTTGGAAATCTGGATTCTTGATGCCAAATTTGACGCTCTAAACTTAAGTTACATTCTGTAAGTCCGTTTGAATTGTAGGATGTGTTATAAACACAGTTTCAAGAATTTTTAAAAATTGGCTATGAAGATAGGTAGGTTTTGTTCCTTTTAATAGTAGGTATATAGTAATTTCCTGTGATTATTTTCTAGATTTACTCTTTAAAAGAACATAAGAGTGTCCAGCTAAATGATAAAAGAAAAAACAAAAAGTCTATACAACTCATGTTAGTAGAAGCTTTAAAATAAGTTTTATGATGAAATAATGTGCAGTTATTTCATAATAATTCTAACTTAGGTAGTTACGCAGACAAAACCGAGTTTAGATAAATGTTTAGAGCTTTAAAAGGTCTTTTTAGCGGCGCGTAAATGTAGCTAAAGACATGAATAAAAATTCACGAAATAAACAAATTGAATATAAAAAAAAAAAAAAAAAAACAGGTTGGGGGCGCTCAAAACAACCTTCATTACTACTTTTCTTAATTGTTAAAGCCAAAATTTTGCTTGCGCGAGATATCATAGCTAACTACCGTTATTTTTTTTTGCTAAAAGTACAACACTGACACTTAATAATGTAGGAGTCCAAAAATACAATTTGCATTTACTTTTGAAGCACTTATTAACAAAAAAACACTTAACTGAACTGTATGCGTGCACCACAAAACAACACAAGTCACTTAATGAATTATGTTTTGATTCGGGAAGAAAAACACAAGTATACATATTTCTTCATAATTTTGTTAACGCCTTTTGGAATAACAACACAAGTACACTTATGTTCAGTTGTCCTGCAAAAAACAGTTTGGAATAACAGCACAAGTCGTGTTATTTTTGTGCCAGTTGCAATTTTCGATTTGGAAAAACAACATAAGTCTACTTATGTTTCTAGTATTGAAATGATAAATTTTGGAAAAAGGGTATAAATCTACTTGTGCTTACGTTATTTTGATTTACGGGTGTAGCATAAGCACATAAGTAAAAAAAGTTTTAGAAAATTTTTACTTATGCTGTTTTTCCTTGTGCAAGCTGTGTAGACATAGGCTTATGTCATTTTTCTTTTGTGTGTAGTTCATAAACCAAAAGAGATAAAAATACGAAAAAAATATGACAGATAGAATCGCTTACTGCGCATCAGATTGTGTAAAAATCTCAATTTCGACATAAGTCGACTTATGATGTTATTCCTTGTTGCCACAGATTGATGAATCTGACAAAACGTCACAATCGTAAGCAATAACTTCGAGGTAGTAAGGAACTTTGTCTACCTCGACTCCGCTCTAAACTCTGATAATAACGTTTTAGAGAAAATTATGAAATAATTTCCTTTGGGTTGAGAATGCAATTTAGCAGAGCCCTATAACGAATAACTAAGGAGATTCTGTATAAGACCATAATCCTTCTTTATGGTACATGAAGCAGATGAACATTCCCATTCTGTTAAAAAAAAAATCAGTGAACATTCCATCCGCTCTACATGTCTCTGGACCACTCTTGCTTCGACACAAAGATTCTTCGTAAAAATGTCGATCTCGTTTGCGTTAACGGGCTTTAGAGAGGAGATTCAACGACGAACTATACGAGGCTCCGAACAGTACAGTGACACAAGTGAGGATGGACACAAGTGTTCACTGATTTTTTTAAACAGAAGGGAATGCTTTTTTTTATCTAATATAATCTAATCAGTTCTATGACTGACTGACAGAAAATGCCTAGACTAATCGTAGTCGAGACATTTTAAGGTTTGCACAAGGTTTGAATACCTGCCCTTCTCTTCGATAAATTTACAACAAGCAGGTCAAATGAGTTTGTGGTAACAAAACGGCACATGGGTTTTTCTAAACCGCCACACCTAGGTACCTACATATCTTTGGAAATCTTTTGAATAATTTTTTTTTAAACATGATTTCCATCCCGAGAAAAACACAGAGAGTATAACTATCCTTCTAGATAGCTTTTCGGACTCGACATATAATTATAGGTCCCTTTCATTCGTCCAAAAAATAAAAATCTCATACAAACGAATAGTTGTGAGAAGCTGGGCCGAGGGTCCCATACAGATCTGATGCGCCAACTATTTATTTATTTTTTTTAAACACGATATATTTCCATTGATTCGAAACTTTTCGATAGAAAGGTAGAAACGCCACACCACTTCGGCGCGCTCCTTGTCTTAGACAGAGACTTTAAAATTTATCGAAATGACCTCCTTGCCCCCTTTTGATGGGCAAAATTGGGGGGGCATACTTCAGCGGAGTAGATACATTTTGTGTTCGGATCGGATTTACTTGAAACTTTTTCCAAAAGGCTTCCATTTAGGTGATTTTTTCATAATTTTCGAAAAAACTTAGTTCAAAAAATAAAAATTATTAGTATTCTTGTAAAAATATTATTTATTTAAATAAAAAAAATCGAAACATGAAAGATATGTTCGGGTACGTGTGCCGCACTATGGAGTAAATCCATGAAAAAACGAGACAATATTATTTGATGCTTCTATCTGAAACTGTATTTTATGACGACATTTAAAATGCATTTGATCTTTTCATTTATTACTTTTTTGATTAAAAATAACGTTTATTTGTCAATTTTATGATATTTTTACATGAATTCTTATTCTGAAAGAGACTCTGAACAAGACTCGCTATCTTCTTCCGAATTATTATTATCGTCTTCTTCAGAGACATCTAATGGAGATAAAATTGGTTGCTCAGATATAAGTATTTCGATTGCTTCTTTCGAAATAGATTTTGCTTTTTTTTTTTAACAGGAAGAGGCCTGAGGCTTGTTATACGGGGGTCAGATGTTAATAATAAGCGATTACGAATATCTAAATTACAATTTTTCCTCGAATGTTTTCTTGAGTAATTAAATCGGTAGAGTCTGAAATGCTTGTTTCGAGCTTCTGCTGCTTCTGAAAGCTGTCCAATTGGTAAAATTGCATTTTCAAACACGGTTGATCCATGGATTAATATTTTGTGCATTAATATTTTGTGCACCTTGTTGGTGTCATCGGATACCAAGGATACAAATCTACATAAAGTATTGCTGTATCGAATGCATATTTACCCAACTTGGATATATTAATTTTACACCCATAGGATAGAACTTCTAATATAACCTTTAGCCTATAAATTAACTCAGTGGCGACACCTTTTATTTCAGCAGAAAGTTGTACATCATTGAAAAACCTACGGCTTGTATTACCATCATTCGTGCTACCAGGCTTTGGTACCTCCACTATTAACCTAGTTGGTTTTTGAATTTTTCTTGCAATTTTCGCTTTTTTTCTTTTACAATATCTTTAGCTTTTATTTTTTGATGTTGCCATTTCTTTAAAGGAAGCTTAGTATAAGCAAGATGGTTTCAAAAAGACGAATTCGTTCATGTAGAATTGATAAACCGAATCTTAATGTACTTGTTTGAATATCTCTTGATTTTGACAAATCATTAAACTCCTTGGATGTTGCTCCACATATAATATAGCACTTCATAATTGACTTTGTATCTGTAACAGCGTTACAGACCTTGCCATCATAGTAAATGCCAACCGCATGTTTAACTACAATGGGCGCAAAACAATACAGTTTTCATTAAGGAATCAATCTGCGATTCTATATAATTTATTTCACTTTGGGTAATATCCAAAACAATTATTCGTATTGGTCGACAGTACCTTGGTGATGATGGTGTCGGATTTTGCCAAACGATTTTCCCATTTAAAGTGCAGAACAATCACAAGGGCACAAGAGAACTTTGAAATATGTTTGCATCTGAATCAAAATGGTTTTCGAACTTTTGTTTACATTGGGTTTTTTAGCGATCCATCGTAACCCCATTTCAAAATAAGCTTTAAAAATTTAGTCCTCAGTTAAAGTTTGTCGAATATCCAAATACATTAGTAAGCGCTTAATAGTATGATCTAGCAAGCTCTGCAACCAGAGTTTCCGTATCTGTGAAAGACTCCGGGAGAGGATAGCAATCACACTAATACTAAGATCATCAAACGATTTAGAGAGCCGACCAGGCCTGGATTTATTTGGAATTTCAAAGATTCCGTTTAACCAAGTTTAATTTTTTCTTAAAAAATCCTTTTCAACTCTATTAGACCGAAGCCATCTGTTCTTAAAATCAAATCTATAAAATAAGCCTATCAATAAATCAAAGTACATTTCATCATTTTCAAATTCAATCTTTAAACGGCATATTTTAGATTTAAATTCTTCGAGATCCTTCAAATAGTATAACAAATTTCGCGTTTTTTAAGAAAAAACTTAAAAGTACATAAAACATCACATTTAGTAACACCAATAACAACTAAACCTGCAAAAACCTACACCCAATTTTTTTTTTCTAACTGAATCTTTATTATTGACTTTATACACAAACATTCTACACAAACAACACAACATAATTCGACGAAATACAACAAGAACATGATTAGGCGTATTTTTTTTTGCAATCCTATATAGGCTTAGATAAAACGTGACTTGGCAGCACTATGCTAGTTGGCATTTGACTTATCAGTTGTTTTTTTCTGTCTTCACCAAAAAAAATTGCATGTTGTAAATTAGTTTGTAAAGTGATAAAAATGACGAGAACAAGTAGCTATAGGCATATAAAAATAATTCACAAATGAAAGGAAATACATTTAGTTTCAGACGGTTTATTTATTAGTGGTAAGTTCTGCATCAAGAGTAAGTGCCAGCCGTAACAGCGATTTGCAGGACGTACTGGATGTGCTTGCACTTTTAGCGGATGATTCAGGATGATTCAAGTTCCACCGGCGAATAAGTTACAGTGCACAATTCCTTACGCGCAATGTAGCATTTCAGCAGTCTCAGTCTGGTCCCAGTGTCTCTTCCTAAGTCCAAATTTTGAGTTGCAATCTTTCTTGTCAATATTTTGATTGTTGATCTTTGATTTTCTTTTTTGTAGGGGAGACTGGGGCACCTCGCTTTGCTGTACAACTTTTGAACAGTAGTATTTGTAATTGCTTTTGGCAACTAATAACTACATAACTAATACTACAGGCTTTGTAATTTTTTAATATAATAAATTAACTCAATTTTTTTCAATAAAAAACACAAAAACGACTTAACAGAAGCAAACTGAAATTCACATATTACAATATATTTTACAAATGACTGAAGAAACTTTATAAAAACAAAAATGAGTTAGCTGTTCTGGAATTTCGGTATTCTCGATGTTCCCGGAGCTTTGATTGGTGGTGGGAGCTTAGCTTTTATTTCAATGCCACTTACAGACCTATTTTTAAAAAAAAGAAAAACTCACCATAAAATGTTTACACTCTTATGGACTATTCACATGAGAGCGAGCGAACGAGTATTCGCGATTTTTTACGGTCCGTTCAAATGAACACTTTTCTAGGCCGCAACTGTTCTCGAAATTCAGCCATCAGTTTCTACCCGCAATGTCTAGTTCGAACGAATATTTTATTCGTTAGTTTGTGGAACGCGAATTAAATTATGTGGATTGCGAATCAACTTTGACAATTCGCGTCAAGAGTCTTTTCATTCGCGGCAAAAAGTTTTTAATTCGAAATTTCGTTATTTAAACTGTTTATAAACATGTTTTCTTAATACATTTTGACAGGATAATTAATTATCCTCCTCTTAGAATAATAAAATGTGCAATTTTCTGTTTATAAATGCATAAAAAGTGGTTTGTTCGCATTTCATCAATTCGTTCCTTCGGATATCCGAAAGTCGTTGACGACTAAAAAAGACGGTATTACCGGTATTATTAAATTTTGGTTAATATTACTCTTAAATATTTTTTAAATGTTGTTGTTGTATTAGCAGTGTTCAAATGGCTCGCGTTCAAAGGTGCCCCAGTCTCCCCTAGTAATTTTGCCTGTCAAATTAACGTCATTTATGTCAGAATCGATGGCACTTTCGATAGCACTTTCGATAACATTTAAAGCAATCGTAGATTGGTAGCACAGTTTTTATCTGGGCTAAGGCATAAGCCCCGATGATTATCCGGGCTAACGATTTGTATGGAAAACTTGCTAAGCCCATATAGGTTTGCAAAAAAAAAAAAAAACGCCTATTAAGGATGAAAAAAATATCAAAAAATGACAGAAAGGAAGAAAATTGGCAAAATAATGACTTAATGAGTAACGAAACGAGCACTTTCCCTCTTGGCGCTAAACAGCTTAGGAAATTTCTTCCGGCATTCGAAAAAAAAAAAAATAATATTTACGATTTTGTGTATTTTTTTTGGAATTTGACAGATTTTTAGTGCCTTGCAAATAGATCCTAAATTGATTTTTGTTTTTTTTTTTCAACTCTCTTTAAGTTTTCGAAATAAGTGTCAGACTAATTCACGGTTTCATAGTGCAGATTTAAGTGCAAAGTAATTTTGAGTAGAGACGTGGAGCTCATGTATATTTTGCGTTTCATAGTCCATTGACAATACTCAATACCCCAAATGGTACCAAAAACTTGACAGCACTTAGAAAAAGGATTGTTTTCCAATATTTAATAATTTGTTTGAATCAGTTGTGTACAATGAATGGTTTCGAACTTTAGCGAAAAATATACGCCAGTAAATTAGCATATATATCGTTTAGCAATGTGCATCATAGCTTCCTCCGTAGGTGTTCGCATTTTGTTCGCTCGCGTGGGTTACACTAAATCGCCGGCGATTTTACCATCGACATTGGCTGCGATGCGAAGTCAATCATTTCATATTATACATAAATCGTCTGGGATTCTTCGATGAACCCGTTCACAATTTTTCCAAATGACCGAACATGCCTAATGCCTAAATGACATTTAAAAATATAGAGAAAAAAAAAACTTACCAGTTGCAGATATACAGTGTGATTTGGGCGCCCTTTGGCACCCGCATAGTCCGGGATGATGATCGCGTTGCTTTTCACTCTTCGCAGATGGAAAACACATTGATGGACTTGTCGGATTCTTGACGCTACTAACAAATGTAGACAACTGAATTGGTGGTGTCTTCTTATTCATAATCTGTCACTTAAGGCGGACAGATGTGCTCGCTTTTCGCTTCTTGAAGGCTAATCCAACGCGTTCTTACCATCAAACTTATATTCACAAGATTGTGCCGCCACATACGTCAGATTGGAATGGATTCTCTTAAATCGATTCCTCCATGTAATATACCCCACTGAGCATACCCGCTTGTTGGATTAACCTCTCTTTTCTAATTTCCTTTACCATTAGCATCTATTGGCGCTCGCTAATGGTAAATTACTGAAAGGGGAGGCTGTATATAGATAGGCGCGTCCCGTGTCGTACTGAATGCTGTCACAATTAGCGAGATTTGATATTTAATCTTTGTTTCGTTTCCTTTCGTTCCTCCCACAACTGTCAGAACTTTATATTATTGTTCGCCTCCTTAATGGGATTTCATTCGCTCACTTTCATTTCGATTTCGATTTCAATTTTCCTATTTCGGGATAAATAATTTATAATTTCCAGTCGGCATTCAACGACCATAATTGAATTCGCATTCACGCTATTCGCCTGCTGCTGGTGGAAGCGGAAGTGTGCTGTTCGAGGCATCCGATGGAAATTACAGGAAACACTGAAAATGAAAATGACAGGGAGGGAAAGAGAAGGCATTACAATTATTGAATTTGAATGGAAATGTTTTTATTTTATTTTTTATTATATAAGAACCACTCGAATATTTATGTGTATTTTTGGGAAAGAAATCAAAATTCAAAGCGTAGAAAATTCATTTGGTCCTCATTTGTGCCTCATTTGAGGAGGTTGCTTGCTCTCGTGCATAAATAACTCTCTTGATCTGAATCCAGATCCAGATCCAGAGTTTTATTGCTCAACTCATCTTTAAGTTCGAAAACTTGTATACCAAACCAAGCGTCGAATAGTTTTTCACTAAACGTCCTGCGGAGAGCAGAGAAACATCTCTATACATGTAATGCGGATACCGAAACCAGTTGGATAATGTGTAATATGAAAGTTTAATCAAAATAACGGATAAGGAATCCTTGCATTAAAAATTCAATATAAAATGTGGGGCGATTGCTGTTGTGTGGTATATTGCTGCACCCCGTGTGGAATATCAATTGGGCAAAGTTCTACATATACATATCGACTTGGATTTAATCGGGTCCCCTTCTCCAGGCTCCAAGCCACTGACACGTAAGATATCTTGTATTCGTTTTGTTCCGAACTCGGGTACCTACTACAAATCTTAAGCAAATGCGGTGAACACTCAGTACCTAAACAAGAACGTGTGCGCCATATTGATAAAGAAAGAAAACTCAGACGAAAATATAGATAAAAAAAATAAATAAAACACCCCACAAAAAGGGAAAAAAGGGAAGAAATCTAAACCTCAATTCAATCCGAAGGATCTGTTTCAATTTAAGTGTGTTTTTTTTTTTCGTTTTTTTTCCTGTGCAGAAAGTTTAAACTTGTGCATACGAAAGTAGTGTGTATTCCCACCTTTTCGTTGCCGCACGTCAACCTTGTGATGACGAGCAAGCTGCCTTCTGCTTAAGGATTCATCGGCGAAGGTATATCTAATCAGATAAACATTTTCGCATTTAACCTGAATTTAGATAAGGCATTTCACAGAATGCCCAAATACGAGGAATATAAGTCGGAGTGGGCAGTCAGCCAGCCAGTCAGCCAGTCAGCCAGCCAGCAAGGCTCTCGTATGTTCTGTGCTATTATGTCGTTTGTAATTGAAATGTAAACTGTGTCGGGTGGTTTTGAAGTTAATTGAATTCGAGTCCGGCATGCTGTGGGATGGATAAAAAGGATCGTATCCCGCCCCACAAAAAAGGGCATCCTTCTCTTCTTGTTACTGTTTTCGTAAGTGTTAAGTAAGTGGCAGTACTCAAGTATTATAGTGTTGTCCATTGTGAAAGGGCGGCGAATTGTTTGAATATTAAAATGGATATAGAAGCATCCTTGGGCGGCGAAAAAGTTTCAAATAGTGTCGGATTCGGACTTGGTAATTTAAAACTTTTCCTTCACCAGTAGGGATAATTTGAAACTTTAATTTGTACTGTACGAGTATTTCCCTACAGTGCGCAGCAATATAAAAACGAGTTCAAGGTCAATTTGTGTTGACAAAAACAACGGACAGTTGGACACCATTAAAAGCCTGATGTCACCCGATTATTTTGGAGAAAAAAATTAGTAAATATTCTCGCTACACATTGGCCTGACGTGACGTATTGTCACAGCACGTCCAGTGGCACCATAACACTCTACGTGACATTGAGATTGAGGTCCGTGCACTGTCCCTATGAGAACACCAACACAAACCAATCCATCATTTCATTTCAGAGAACGAGAAAAAAAAAGAAGAAATGAATAGATGAATGTAAAAATTAAGCGAAAACAAAACCGATTGACGTAGGAAGAATGAGGGAATAAAATCTGAAAGTTTTGATTTTTATCTGGTACGTGTTGCGTACAACTTACGCGTGGCGTAAATCTGCAGTAGAATTCCGCCACTGTCATTAATTGTACAAGTAGGAATTTGCCGTTTATGTAACTATGTTTATAGTTGAAATTGGCCATTGACATTGTTGGTTCTCCTTATAATGGTCGTAAGAGTTAAAAATTGATACCTATCCAATTATCCATAGTGTCAGCAGGATTTCAAATTATTGAAAATTCGCACATGAAGTTAATTGCCTAAATTCAAAATGTCATTCTATTCAAATATACATTGCGCGGGAATTGCCATTCTTTGTATCTTTTGCCCGTGCCAAAAGATATTTAAATATTTCTTTTTGATCTTGAAATTTACAATATATTCAAGCAACAAAACATTTTCTCTTTTAATGCAAAAAAAAGTATTGTTGTCATTGCATGGTAAGCAGAGCAGACATCATCTCACCAATTTGTTGTCAAGTGTATTCTTTGGGAGTAGGTAGATCCGCTCAAATTACAATATTGTGTTCATTTTCAAGTCTATATAGACTTTTTACGACGCGACGAGGCGACGCACGATAGGAACTACAGAGGGATTAACGTTATTATTAAATTGTGTGATGCTTTAACACTGACAGCTATCTCGTTGTAAAAAAAGGTTACAGAACCACAGTGCGGTGGGTTTTTTCAACCATGGTTATGATTAAGACTCCAGTGATACTTAAAACGAAAAGGTTTTAAATAAAGCATTTTGTTTTGAGATTTTTAACCACTTAAAAAAATAATCTTCTTAATATTTTTGTCTCTGAGTGTAATTTATAAATTACTAGCTGTACTCGCCCGGCTTTGCCCGTGCATAGGAATTGTATTGAAAAATGAGAATAAATCGAATTTCTGGAATTTTCTTCCTACCTAAACCTGAAATACAGAAATAAGAACAAAACAAAAAATATAGAAGATGTTTTTTGTATAGGAGGTGCCACGCCCATTTGTCCAATTTTGACCAAACTACAAAATTCTTTGTGGCAATAATGAAGACTTTTTCTCAAAATGTTCGGTTGGGTGGTCTTTGAGATATAGCTTCTGGCAGAGTGACCAGCGATTTCTCATTTGATTTTGTCCAGTTATCGGTGCCCTTGACAGGACTTTCCTCACCCCAGACACTTCAATAGTAGATTCAATTGACTCTTTTTTGAGAATCTTGATATTCTCTGGGGATTACAAATAAATTCTCTTCCAGAGCGGCGTTAGTCCTATGCTCCCTTGAAATGTAGCGAAAAACCTCATAATAATTTATACTTTTCTAAAAAAAATTTAAGTTTGAAAAGAATTTTGTTTCTTCTTCTCAAATTTATTAAACGGGGGTAGAGGGACTGTGCCGTGCGTGTGCAGTGCAGCGGCGCTTTTAGTGACCATTAACATAATTTCGTTATTTTACCATGTATCGTCTTTCAACGAAATCGGAGATATACGTATCCATTGATGCGATGAGGAACGAAATTAAAAGTGTATTTATGGAAGCTGCATTCGAAACTGCCCCTAGATAGAGGAAAGATTCCTGGATATCCCAAGAAACCTATAGGCCAAAATTGAGCCAAAGCTCGTTGACGTTAAAAATACACGAATTATTGTTGAGAGGACAACAATAGCTGCTCATAGAATGGGAGCTATTTTGAACTACTACACAACTAATTCATCATCAGACTCCTTTTAAGTCCTCCCTGTCCATTCAGAAATTCAAAATATAGACCCGAGACAGATGCTTAACTTAAATAATTACGAACGGAATATCAGATACGTATGTGGCTTGCTACATGCCGCGTAGTAGCATCTTTAGGACAGTTCATGATTATTGTGTGAGACATGAAAGTAGGACGAGGTTGGCGTTGCGTTGGCGAATCCTACGGAAAATGCAAAAAAAAAAATGCTGTAAGAAGGAGAAATAATCGGAGAGTTATACAAAATATCTAAAGAAATTGTTGGGCAAAAAAGCAGCATCAGTCATTCTGTACTGAATGTAGACGGCACTCTACTATCAACCACGCAAATGGAAACATTGTTGTACTCTTCTTAATGATGATTCTGGTAAGCTGAGTGCAGCCAGTGGCTAGAAAATCGATCTTTCAGAGATTTTAACGGGGTGGGGTATAAATCAGGTTTGTACAATTCATCAACTCATAACTGAACTTTATTCCAACACATCCATTGGACATTTCATCCACCTAAATATTCGAGGTCTCTGGCTTGCTTCGCTCACGACAAAAGCCTTAAGAGTTAGTACATACATAATATCATTTTCGTACATCATCCTGTTCAATTAGGACAAGAGAATTTTTCCAAAAAATCTATCCCTATGCAACATATAAATTTGGATGAAATGTCCATGGATGAGTTGTCTTAAAGTTGTTTCATAAATGAATTGTGTGGGTATTAAAAGGTAAGAGTGCGGAGTTATTCCGCGGTACTAATAATCATTTTTAGTGTCCAGGTCCAGACTGACTTTCACGAAGTCACAATGGCGAAAATTTCCATATAAAATGATCCTTTCTGACCGTCAAAATATTTGAGTTGAAGGTTAAAAATGATTATTGGTAAGGCCCATTGTAAATACTGTAATAAAAGCGTGGACAACGATTACAATAGAGACTCCACTCAAAAGGCATCCAAAAAGAAGACCTTTGGGCAAGCAAATAATATAATTTATAAGAAAATGTTTCTCCTGAGAGAAATCCCACCAAAAAAAAGTTGCGTTATTATAAATGAGATCTACAATTCCGCAAGGCGTTTAGTTCTGCAAAATGAGTATCCGACTGCTTTGAAGTACAACATAAGGGAGTTAGACATGGTGATATTCTGTTGCCAATACTCGGTCTACTCGGGGTAAACGATATAGATACATTTAGGTGCATCCTAGAGAATGTAGAATTCAAAGGCAGTCAAAGGTAATCACCCCTATTCCCGTTGGCGTTTGTCGTCTATACGACTCACATTTCGTGTCGTTGCAAAACGATGTTCAGATATTTTTTTTAACTTTTGTTAACAATTTTATTTCCTTCTGTATGTGTTCACTATCATTTCAATTCATTTGTCTCAAAAGAGTTAAAAAAAAATACAAGGACTAAAAAACGAAGCGAAATACGAGTCGTTTACCACAAACGCCAAAGGGATTAGGGCTGAATCATTTAAGCTATGCCTATAAAATTTTTTGTGTTCTAGTAAGTATACTATCATCGGATTAGATACAATTTGATTTAAAATTTAAAATTAATTTAATGACCCTTAGATTAGGGATATTTGCCCCAGGATAAACTCTTTTGTACGCACATACAATAGAAGGCGAAAGAACTTTAAAATTAGCATGACGTAGGATAACCACATAAATTCTATAACAATTGAGGTGTATGCATCACTAAGAGGTTTATCTACAGCACACAATTTTACCCACACAAATTAAGCTGACATTGGTAAAAGCATTAATGTAGTATGTAGTTGCCATAATTTCCTTTCGCTGTGAGCTGGTTGTCGATCCTTATTTACTCTCGCTTTAAAGACAAAATGTTTACATAGATATTGGTTTTTAAGTTTTTTTTTTGTTTAAGTATAATCATTGTAGTATAGGTAGGTATAGGTATAGGCACCTACCTACTTTGCATAGTATTTATTTAAATTTTATGTTTTTTTCTTTTTATTTGTTGCACTCTTCAAAGTTAATCTCGATGTACAACCTCGCCATTACAAATAAATCTAAAGCTTACTGCCGTCACTAAATTTTATAAATTCCAAGTGATCATTGTGTCATTACACTGTCATTGTTACTGATTAGGCTACTTGCAACTTGGTCACACATTTTTGTGTCAAAATCACTAGATAGGTTCAGAGCATAGGTTCTATTTTACTAAGAATTGAAATTGAGAATTCTTGAACATTGAATGCAGTAGGCCTGTTTAATAGAGCATCTATCGCTCAGCAAAGTAAAGTAAAGTAGAATCTTCAGCACGCAACGCAAATGCAACAACTGCATAGAGTCTCGAAAGTGTCAGGCAGAGTGTATAAAAAAAATAAATAGGTGGCGCAACAGGCGGTATACACCCTAGGCTTAGCTTCTCGCAACCATTCGTTTTGTGTGAGTTTCTATTTTTGGAACGAATGGAAGGGACCTACAATTTTATGCCGATTCCGAACGGCTGAATTGAGAAGCTTTTTCAGGACAGTTATACTCTCGGATGTTTGTCAGACGTTCGCGAGAGGTGGCGCAGTAGAAAAAACACTAAGATGTAATTTGAGTTTTTCCGGGGATCGAACCTGGGATCCCTCGCACAGCAGTCCAGTACACTAACCACTGCGCTACTGCGCCCACAGGCAGAGTGTATAGTTGCAGTAATTATGTGTTAAAGATTATATTTCATTTTACTTTGCTGAGATAGATGTAAGATCACCCTATCCTTCAACGATACACGATTATGTGCTACGTCCGATCAAGTCGAGATAGTTTCAGAGCGTGGCGTCGCAGGGCCGTAGCCAGGATTTTGTTTCGGGGGGGGGCTTGCTTCCAAATCTTACAAGGAATTCCTTATAAACAAAAAACTATATAAGTTTAAGTATATTCCAATTCATTGATTTTTATTAGTTTTTAAATCATAGGTATGTACTTAAACGAACATACTAAAATTATTTTTTTACACACATTTTTTTTAACTTAAACTAGCCATGGCCGCGGCTCCGCCCACCGGTTTCTTTTCTTTTAAATAACATTACAATTTATTTAAAGTTACCATTGTACGTAAGCAATGCCCATTTTGTAAACTATATCTACTTACTTGCTATTTTTTTAGTGGGCGCAAGTATAAAAAAATAACGACTCCGAAGATTGCCTTATACCCCCGTTTCCCCTTCCACTTTCCTATCCTTAAGTAATCTATACTGATCCGGAGGATGTAGCCAATATTGAAAGAAATTTTAAAATCGGCCAAATAGTTAAAGTGTTAGTCCCTACCACCCCTTTACCCCCCATCACTCACCCAACGTAACCTGTACTGATCCATCTATACACTAACAGCCTTACGGGATAAACATTGAAAACAGATTAGTTAATTATATTTTTTGCGTTGTGCTATTATTTATTTGTTTTGTCATTAGAAATGAACCAGTATGCAAATTTTCAAAGTCATAAGTCAATGGACATATCTATTTCACAGAAATGAAAACAAAAGAGAGACAGACTTCCACTTTCTATAGCCGCAGATCTCAAATATATGTACCTATGTACGATTGTGCATACGGCATACCGCATACCTAATTACGCATCACTAACTCCTTATTATGTACGTTCGAACTTGGCAAAATAAGATCTATTTTCAATTTATTATATCTCACCCTCTGAATCGACCCGAAAAATAATTGTTAGTTCAAAGTACTCTGTGAAGTATTACCTAACAATTAAAAGCATTTTTTGATTTGACGTACACAGATTTATGGTATAATAGCAAATTAAGCGCAGTAAGGCGAAATAGAAACACCCCTTTTTCAACCCTTATAGGACGAATTTTGAAAAACGATGAATGAGGCATGTAATAGTTTTGACTTATCTATCAACATACAAACTTTCAAGTTCATACGGCTAACGGTTCTTGACACCCCCCTTACTCCCCGCGATCCCTTTACTCCTGAGCAATTCTCACTCATCCTACGGACTAAGTTGACACATCTATAAATCAGTAAAAAAAAATCATGAAAATCGGACGAATGGTTCTAGAGTTATGGAGAAACGAACAGACGGAAGTTGCATTTTATAAGTATGTAGTATGTATGTAGTATGGATAACCATCCCATCTATCCTTTTAGGAGGATGATCCTCCTTTTTTTAACCAAAAATTTCAAAACCTGCAAACCTCCTATATAGCCCTAAATCCTCCTTTTACCCTCCAATCGTCCTTCTTTCTTTTCGAAGTTTTAATATGAATTTCTTCAACGAAAAATCAATTCAAATTTTGCACTTATGAATGTGCTGAAAAGAGAAGTTTGCCAAACTCCAATCTTAAAATATAAATTTAGAATTGATTTAAATTCAGAGTTTTATTAAAGTCAAAATAACGTCAACAAATTAGCCTAATAATAATTTAATAATTTGTATTACTTTGCTCCCGGAGCAGAATACTTTTTTGACAACTGAAAACTCGTTCTCCACCACAATAGTGTCAGCAAATTGTCTGAGGATAAATAGAAGCATCATTAAATAATTGATCCTTCTTTCACCCTCCTTTTGGAGAAAAAATGTCCTTTTTGGCAAAATTTCGAAAGCAAAACCTCCTTTTTGATGAAATTGAAATGGGATTGTTAAGTATGGATGACTCTGAGATTCTGCGAGATTCGCAATAAACGAGAAAGTTTCGTGCGACCCAGTCGTGAACTGTTTTTTTTTTTTGACATGAGATCAATCACCTTATCTGGGGGCTAACTATGCACTTCGCCGCGAAGCGCAGTTTATATCGATTTAGCATTTTGGTACTATTCAGTTCGCCGGCGAAAACTATTGCAATTCGCTTTATTACATCCGCGCAACTATGTAAATGCGAACGCCATTTTATCGACTTGAAATGCGGTAGATAATTTGATGGCGAATTAAGTTGTCAGCGGTGCAATCGCATTGCAAAAAAAAAAATAGTCGGAAGCGAGAAATAGTGTGATTTTCTTTGAAAGTCGACATTCCGAGCGATCGTTTTGCATAGTTGACATGTTCGCCGCGAAGCGAACTGAATGAATCGAAAATTATGCTATTCGCGGTGAAGTGCATAGTTAGCCCCATGGATCCACATTAATATCCGAATGAACAGATTTCACAGTAAGTGAGCTTAATCTTGCATTCTCCATAACGCTTCGGGACACTGTTTTAATCCTTTTCATAGATATGAAAAGGTACTTTCAACACTAGCTGTGGTCACTGGATGGAAGCATAGCCACATCCGTAAGCAAGAAGTTTATTGCTCTAAGGCTACGTCCATAGTGAACCAGCTTCTCGCTTACCAGCTTTTACCGGAATGCATTTTTAATTCTTGTTGACGCCGGTAACCAGCTTTCTAGGGTGAGAAAGCGAGAAGCTGGTTTCACTATGGACGTAGCCTAAAGTAAGTCTTGTCACATATATCATGCAATTTCAAAACTTCGGTAGAAGCTTTGTATTATTTCTACAAAGGAAAAAAGAGCCAGAGCCAGGTTAAAGTGTACTTGTACATACCTAGCGTTTCGATAGTGTAGTATACCTATCTGGATAGTTTCCTTATTTTTATAGATTTGAATTTATATTAGAAAGTTTTAGTTTTTTGTTTTTTGTTTAGACTTTCGGGGGGGGCTTCAGCCCCTCAAGCCCCCCCCTGGCTACGTGCCTGTGGCGTCGCCAAAACGGTATCCTTTTCTCCCTTTGTTAATTATATACCTAATTAGTTTAAACTCAAAAAAATTCCACATTGAAATTTAATCGCGTTTTATTTCAAAAAATTAACCAACCCTATCCCGATCCTACATACAATGGTGGACATAACTATTTTGACAAAACTAAAGTTAATTCTACTCATAATTTAAACTTACTTAGCGTACATTTTGGCACCAATGGAAAGGTCATTTAAATTCAGTTTGAATGATACAAAACTTTCCTTAACCCATTAAAAATGTATAACTTTTGTAAAAGTCTACTTTTTTGACTTTTTTCCTCGGTCTGAAAAAAAAAATGTTTTGATGCAAAAAGTTTCTTCAAACAATTCTAATAAATTCAAAAACACCATTGTAGATGTTCAATAAAACACGCCTATTAATGAATGCAAACTGTCGATAGAGTTACGATTGTCATACGAAAATAATTTCAAGGCCAAAATTGTGACTTTCGTTATCTGAGTCGTTATCGATCTGTTCGGTGCTATCGCCGATGGCGTAACTACATTGTACAGGGTGGGCCATCTAGTGGTTTCTTTTTAAATCATAGGTTATTTTGACACTGACAGCTGTTTCCCGCTCCTCCCATACCTCAGCGGAACGAAATGAGTCGCTTTACGCTTGAACAACGTTGGGAAATATTGAAAACTTATTTCCAAAGTGAGTGCTGTGTAGCCTAAACAGTGCGTTCTTGAAAAGAAGTTTTGGCCGAAATGAAGCACCCACCTCGCCTGCTGTACGCAAGTTTGTGCAAAAAGTTCGTGACACTGATATTGCCGCATATGGGGCTCGGAAAACCCGCACGTTATGGTCGAGAAGCCAATGCATCTACAGAGAGTGACAGTTTGGTGCTGATTGTGGAATGGTGGCACCATTTTTCTTCGAAAATGAGGATGGGAACAACGTTTTGGTCAAGGGTGGGCGTTAAACGACTTTTTTTTTATACCCGATACCAGACTGTGGTAGGGTATATTCACTTTGACATTCCATTTGTAACGCAGATATGGAGGCGTTGTAGGTATGACAAACTATATATATTATTGATCAGCATCACTTTCTTAGTCGATCTAGCAATGCAATCCGTCTGTCTGTCTGTCTGTCTGTCCGCACGATTACGGCTGTAATTTAAAGAGCTATCGACTTGAAATTTGGTACGTAAGCTTTTATCCACCAAACTGAGGCTAAGTTCGAAGATGAGTAAGATCGGATGAAAACTACTACTACCTCCCATACAAAATATATAGCTATGTGATGTTAAACATTAAATTTTAATAGCCACAGTAAATATAGCAAGTTTAAACTTTGCACATATTTTTTTAATAATATTTAAATTTTTTTGACAAAAAATGAGCTTGGTCGAATAAAAACTACCCATACATCCCATACAAATATATCATTTTTTAATATGTACTAAAATATTTTTTTGTTTTTACAATAATATGGCATAGTCGAAGATAATTGTCTTACAGGTTTTTTACTGAAATTGAAGACATGGATTTGGACGACCTCTGGTTCATGGAGGATGGCGCGCCATGCCACACAGCCCATGACACAATCTTTTGCGCACCAAATTCCCAAATCGTGTTATCAGCCGCCTTGGCGATGTCAATTGGCCACCTCGGAGCTGCAATTTGATCCCTTTGGATTTTTTTTTTTGTGGGGAACCGTGAAGGATCGATGTTATGCCAATAATCCGGAAACGATTCATGCACTTAAGGCCAATATTATCCAAGCAATCCGTGCGCTACAGCCCGAAACCATCAACATTACAAGGTATTGGAAAATTGGAGTTACAAAATGCGCTACTACAAAGCCAGCCGAGGTAGCCACTTGAACGACGTTGCGTTCCATAATTAATGGGAATGTTTGCTCTTACTAATAAAGCCATAATACATGGAAAAAGTTTAATTTTGTTAATTTTATTGCATTTTTAAAAATAAACTTGTATTTGGCTCACCCTTTACAGGTTTTTGATCAAAATTGCAAGATCGGGTTTTTCATTAAGGGAAAGATACACTGTTTTTTCAACTAAGCTAAGGGTAACCAATCTAGTCAAGAGTATTTTTGAATACTAACTCTGCTAACATTTCGATTGTATGTTTGAGGTAGTAAAAGTGACGACTACAACGAATGACAGAAGAAACCTGTACGTGCCACAATTAGATCAGTGTTGTAGATCCGTTGTAATGCCTGATGCCCTAGGGGTTTATGACTCCCACGCACTGGAAACCTATGAAAAACCTACGGATTGGTAAACCAACCCGATGTATTTCCAAAATTTAAATAGGTCATTAATGGACCTGTCGGAAAGTTCGTCTAAATCCTCGTAAAAGTAGCTACCAAAGATTCTATTTCTTATGTGGCAGAGCGCTGGTCTGCCTAAACCGAAGGGCGCTGTTTGCATCAGGTTCTTCTACGAAAAGTTCTAGCGATTTAAGATTGAGTATAACCTAGCCCCGCTGTGGGACTGGTTCTCATTGCCCCCGTGGTTGCCAATACAGGACACTCGTTGAATTTTTGTCATGGTTCTAAGGTTGGTCGTTGGTGCCCAACAGAATAAAATACCATATGTTAGTATCGGTCTTACAACCGCTGTGTAAAGCCACATGACTACATATTTTATTTTGGGATTAGGACCCCCCCCCCCATGTATTTGGAATTAACAGAAATTATTATCGGAATCCCTTCAATTGTTGGCAGGCTAAATTCCGGAATTGTTATTTTGTTGGTAAAGATAACTAATTCTGAAGTCGAGACCAACTCAAATTTAAAAATTTGTGATGACAATCGTACACTCCAACAATTTATTCACTTCATAAATATGTTTATGATTTGAAAATAGTTCGATAAGGTAACTAATTCCGTTTTATTTGAGTTTACTGCCAGTCCACATTTATTTGTCCAGGTATTGACTATGGATAGAGCTCTGTTTCCTGTCGCGAACAGTGCTAAATCGTCGTCATATGCAATTGCTTTAACTCCACTAAATTCTAGTTTAATCAGTATCTTGATCACCACGAGAACCAGAGTAGGGGTGAAAGGACCCACCTTAAGTAGTGCCTCTAGATGCATATACCTACCCTAGTTTCGACACATCCTAGTTCTGAGATTATTCGTCTATTTTTGAGCATACACATTCAGTTGATGATAGTGGCATTCACTTTAAGGTTTATGTGAACTCTTTGAACTGCGTCTGTTTCGACATTGTTGAATGCTCCTTCAATGTAAAGAAAATCTGCCAGTCCACCATGCTATCGACTTATCGTATATAGTAATGGATAACTATAGTCCAGTCAACTTTAGACGACCAGACAGTGTCTACTTGAATCAATGAACATTGAACATATTCATGAATTGTCTTCAGCTTATTTAAAATGGACGTTGGACGCAACTTTTTTTCTTCCCATGTCCTTCGGACTTCTAACTATTTCCCCTGCCACATTTTTATCATCACGACTGCAGTAAAAAAAAAAATAAAAACTTTGAAATACCCAAAGCCGTACGTGACGGAAAAAAGTCAACTCCATTCATTGCTAATTTGCGCACGCAATTCGATTCTAGTCCTTTTGGTGATTTGCATAATAAGACAGTGTTGTGCCGCCCAAAAAAAAGTTCAAGTTAATAACTTCGTTTCGACAATTCACCCTTTTGATGTCAAATTTACTGAATGGTGTTCCTAAACGCTTGACGGGTACTGTATAAAATAAACATCTCGTCGCAAAATGGAATCTAAACATAAAAGTCCCTATTGTTTGTGAGGTTTTTTTTTGCAAGTGGACATTGGACAACCACATCCCGTTGAATTGCCATAATTTATCATAACATTGTATAGGCAGAAGTGGCCTCAATATGCGGTCTACAGCTGTCATCTTTCAAATGTTAACGTTGAAATAAATGAAGTGTCTGTTTTCTAAGACAAATTTGACATCACTGCGGGTCCTTTTGTGTGGTTTTTCGTCTTTTCTTCGAAGGATAGTCAGTCATTCATTCCCCTCAGCAGTTGGAGCGGTCACTGGGTAACAGAATTTAGAATTTCCTTGAAGTCAATCCTCAAAGACACCAGCCGAGTATAAACACCGCTATATTTAACTTGTAATTTAACTTTCTGCATGCGGTATAAGCTTAGACATTTATATGTACATGTACATATTCCAGTGTTTGTCTATCAAGCGTCGTCTCCTTTTTCATGACAGATATTTAAGCTTTTATTTATTCAACACATAAACACAAAATTAAACCGCATTTTCAAACAAACCAACAGAGAAGGGGGGCTATCCTCCTTGCAAAGAGCGTGTCCCTGTCACTGTTTATTCGTCCTCCCCTTCGCCTCTGCTGGATGATCATTCTTGACTTAACCTTCAACGCAATGTGTGTACATTAACTAAAAATTCATTGCATTCCGCCAACATGAGCTGCTTAGCTTTTATCGACATTTATTTACACACACACACACTCGAAAGTCTCGAAAGTCGAATGTCGAATGTGGAAAGTGGAAGGAAAGTGTAAACCCATATTGGCCCGCATTACGTTCGTGTGACTCTTCTTAAAATCTTCCCATTTGAAGTTTGATAAATTTCATTATGCGAAATATTGTTTCCCGTTCTTTTATTTTGTTCTCATCGTAATAAATCTAATTTTGACTTTTTAGGCGGCAACAACAGAAAAAGGAACGGGCTAAAAGCAAAAAAAAAGGAAAAAGAGGAAAATTTGCAAATTCAAATGGCTCCAAGGTTGGCTCAGAGAAATATTCCCATGCAGCATATTTTATGTTGTTGCTGGATCTGAGCTGCTGCTGCTGATAACATTAAAAGGACATTTTTTTTTTCTTTTCTGTGCAAAGGATGTAGATATACACAACACAGCCAGGAGTATGTGTGTTCATACGTAAAACCACTTCATGAATATTGGGGTGTTATCTACATTATGATAATCTTGTTTCGTCCTGTTTGTCAACTCCGCACTGGGAGAACAAAAGAACCAAAGCCAGGCTACTAGAGGAAGTGAGTTAGCCGTTTATTCTTCATCCAGAAATATTCCCATATCAGCAGATACGGGCGCGCTGTGTGTGTCTGCGGCTCATATGGGACTATGCTTGCCATTCCCGGGGAGGGTGAAATTAAATTGAGAAAAATGAAAATTTAACTTAATATGACATGGCGATGGCATTCGTCCTTTATGTTGCCATCCGGAGGGAAGCGGGGCGCCTGCAAGAACTACTTCTTGTGTGTGCAGAATGGATTCACATTCGACATGCAAATAATTATAGAAATGTCCGTAAGGAGCGAGGGTGTGTGAGAAAAATGTCTTGCAATAGCTTCACAAATGTCGTGTATATTCGCAGCTCCCGGCACTGTATAGAGAATGTGACAAAGGAGGAACATTAAATAGCCATGGAACTGCAGCTCTTGAGACGTTCCCCCCACACTCTATCGCATGCACATTGGCACACGCCCATTCGGAATGCGAAAATGCCAATTGGAATACGACTCCTTGCAAGAAAAGCGACGAATGAGCCAACAAGGATGGGAATACATATACATATATACGGATACGAATGAACAGCAGCAATGCATTTGTCCACTTAATGATTACCCATTTGCATTCACAACTCGTGCTTGTCATTTGTCATTAAAATTGAAATTCAGACCCGTTTCTGACTCTTCCGAAATTCAGAGCGATAAATGATGTTGAAGGGAGCCGCTCAAGAAGTTCGTCTTCAGTTTACACGAACGAGCAGGAGCAGCTGTAGCGCCCATCAGATCATAGAGCAGTTCACTCTCTGGGACGTGTTTGAATTTGAATCCATATTCCAATCCAATTTCGGGTGTGGTATGGAAGATGTGAAAATAATGCATTTGCATTATTTTTCCTCGCTTTTTGTTTGTCCTTTGCAGGATTGCATTTGCAAAAATTCTGCTGTCGAGAACATAAATGCCGAGTTAGCTTTTTATTGACCATTGAAATTTATCGTCCGTCGTCTTCTTTGGTCTTTTTGCAATTAATTTGGCGCCTGCAATTGAAATGCAATGGAGGAGCAAAGGCGGGCAGCACATTTAAGTGGAAATTGTTTTTAATGGCGATATCCGTTTTTTTTTTTTTCAACTGCCAACCAACATGTGGGTGACACTAGTTAAGTGCCGCAATAAAGACCCGCCAGAACTGTATTTCGAATATAGATACACAAAGTAATGTATGCGTCTGGATGCTGTTCGAAAACATTGAGCCAATTTAGTTGGTGGAAATGGTGCAGGAAATGTGCAAGCACGACAGAGATTGATATGAATCCTTGGAGTGGTTGCCATTGCCATTACATTCCAGTTGGTATTGTGCTGCCTATTGATTGATTAAACTGGTGTCTGTTGTCTGTGTCAGACAACACTGGTTGGCACTTAGCTACTGACATATACACATGCGCGCATTCAAAATTGATGTGTCGAGACTATCCACATCGAGTATCCAATTACTCTTGTGTACTCACTACCCCCATTTGGGCAGCTTATACTTCTTCGAACAGTAAGTGTAAGTGCATACGCAAAAGTTACGTATACGACACCGAAGAGCTGCATTAAAATCCAAGTGAATATTTTATTGGCTTTTACAATAACTGAATTTGACATGTAGCACAAAGGTACATGGTACCTACATGGTACATGGTACAATGCGATTTATTCCGATTACACCTTGTCACATCCATATTGTAGGTAGAACACAGGTAGAAGCAATGACATCAAGAATTGATGGTAATCTATTCATATTCTTCCATTCTTCTTCCGACACAAAACGCACAGGACCTATACATGTATTTCGAACCATGTCAATAATTAAAGCATTTATTGATAATTCCATTTGAATCTAATAGGGTCGGCTTTGTGTATGGAAGCATTTCATCTGTAGAGGCATGGAGAATCAGAGATTACTTGGACACATAGTCACAAAACCGATAATTGGGTCACAACTTTGTTGTTTTTGGTGCAGGAGCAGGAGTATGCCGTATATACGAGTTGTCGACATTAAACTTGTGCTAGACTATTTTGGGAATACGGAATTCTGGACATATGAGGGCATCGAGAGATTATAATCGATATTGGGAACTGAACATGACACAGTGAAGGGATGTGTAGCTGTATAGTAGTGGGGAGATGAGGCAACGTTTTGGGAATTGTATTCATGACTATGTTTTTAATTTGATTGAAGAGTACGTGATTGAAACTTTGGTTCTCGAAATGGGATTTCAACTTTTGTGATTCTAGTTAACTGCTGTGGGGTAACGTTTTGAGGCCTCTCTATTTTATCTATATATATCTGTGTGGTGGTTTATGGGTTCCGAGAATCGTTCGTAGGTGAAAGTTTATGATTTTGGTTTATTCATTTGTATTTTAGTACATATCCTGAAAAGGAAATCAATTCTGATTAAATCAATTTTGAGTTTCTATGTGATGGGCAGAGGGTGGCGTCATTTTTGAAATCTCATGTGGGATTCCTTTACTAGTTGGAAACAAGAACTTAATCATGGAGAAAATACTAGAAATTGAATAGAAGACCACTTCAAGGCTGAAACAGGTACGTACGCCATACTCAATACACACAATACATACTGTTTAAATCAAAGGACCCAATGAAAAGTAGAGTAAGTAAAAGTGTTATTATCGACCTAGCTAATTCTTTGATACCCTCGAGTCACCACTGCATACCTACACTTACTTAGTTACAGCTCTACAGTTCCGGGTGAACCGAGACCTCAGCTAAGAAGCCTCTCCAGTTAGCCCAGTACTTAGCTAACTGCCTTCAGTTGCGCACTCCTAGTCGGTTGATGTCGCCTTCGACTTGCGCGCGCCACTTAAGGCGAGGTCTTCCTCTACTGCGTTGTCCCTCGGGGTTTAACTCGAAGACTCTACGGGCCGGATCATTTGTTCCCATCCGCTCTACATGACCTAGCCATCTTCAACGACTTACTCGCAGTTTTTTGACCAGGTCGATGTCGCTGTACAGCTCGTATAGTTCGTCGTTGAATCTCCTTCTCTAAAGCCCGGCAACGCAAACGGGACCGAATATTTTACGAAGAATCTTTCACTCGAAGCGACCGAGGATATCTTCATCCGCTTTAGATAGAGTTCAAGTTTCAGCGCCATAAAGCAGGACTGGAATGATCAAGGTCTTAGTTGTTCGGGATAAGGCTTTACTACTCAATTACCTTCTTAGCCCAAAGAAACAGCGGTTGGCAAGAGTTATTCTTCGTTTCATTTATTCTGAAGTATTGTTGTCAGAATTTATAGCAGAGCCGAGGTAGACAAAGTACCTCAAAGTTATAGCTGTCGATCGTGACGTTTTGTCCGATTCTACGATGTTGGGTGTCCCTTCTTGTTACTTGGTATTGCCTTCGTTGACCGCTAGACCCATTTTAGCCGCTTCCGTTTCTATACTAGCAAACGTACCAGTGACAGCTCGCTGTGTTCTACCAATTATGTCGATATCATCGGCGTATGCAAGTAATTGGACGTACTTTTGAAAGATCGTGCCTTGTGTGTTGGCTCGTGCGTTTCGGCCAATACATCTTTCAAGTCTCCTTTTTTGTGGACCCGGCATATGATGCTGAGATTCCATTCATCAGGCATGTATTCATCTGACCAAATTTTGGAAATGAGTTGCTGCATGCTCTCTACCAGGTCATTTCCGGTTGCTCTAAAAAGCTCCGCAGGTAGACCAGCTGCAGGGCCTCGCTTTGTTGTTCTTTAGCTTGGATATTGCTACCCGTACTTCGCTTTGGTCAGGTTTTGTCTATTATCGTCTATATTGAATGGTACGGTCTGCCTAACAGCGGGATTCTAGTCTTCGTCGCCATTGTAGAGTCTGCAGAAGTAATATTTCTACATTCTCAGCAAAGACAGTGATTCTACTACAAGGTTTCCCTCATTATCTCTACAGGTTTCTGTACGGGATTTTCAGACCTGACACGTTCTTTTTACCTTTTGGTAAACTTCGGTACATTGTTCCTGGAGTAGCGTCTCTCAATTTCTTCGATCATACCCTTCTCGTGCTCTCTCTTTTTCTTTCTGAGGATCCGATGTTCCTCCCGTCTCTTTTGCTCGTAGAGCTCGCGAGCTGTTCTTACCTTTTTTCGCAACGCCGCTTTATACGCTTCTTGTTTAGCTGCTTTTGCTAGTCGACATTCTTCATCAAACCAGGGGTTTCGTGGTGGTGGTCGGGTGAAACCCAGCACATCTGCACTAGCTGTTGCTGCGATAGGACTGATCACGAGGCATCGGGATACGTGATCGGCGAAGATTCTGGCCGTCTTTTGCGATTGCAGTTTTTCGACGTCATACTTTCTAACAGTATTTCTTTGTTGGGGTGTGTTAGATATCCGCATTCTTACCTTAGCAGCAACAAGGCCCCTCGGAAAGTTCGGACAACCAGGAGGCGTGCCTTGCGACAATCGCAATGTGATCGATTTGGCTGACAATTTGGGGATCCGGAGACAGCCATGTCCCCTTATCGATATTGAGTTGTGGAAACCTGGTGCTTGCTATAACAATATTTCGCCCCGCAGCAAAGTCAATTAGCCTAAGTCCGTTGCCAGACGTGTTGTCATGTAGGCTGTGTTTGCCAACTGTCCTACCAAAGATATTTTCCCTGCCTATTAGCCTTAAAGTTGTACGATTTTAACGTCGTGCTTGGGGCATTGCTCGTAGGTCTTTTCGAGGAGCTCGAGAAACTATCTTTTCTTCAGTGGGGGCATGAGCGCATATGAGGCTGATGTTCGAGAATTTTGCCTTGATGGGGATTGTCATAAGTCGTTCACTAACGTGCTGATAGCTCAAGACTTTTTGCCTAAGTCTGCCACGTATGACACCTACAAGTCATGGAAAATGTTAGGCATGTGAGTTTTAAGTTAGTAGGTACGTAGGTACACATGGGTCTAATATTGGATTTGTATATGGGAGCTACCAGAACTATTTGACCGATATTGCCCGCTTTCAATACCAACCTGACGACGCGACGGTAAAAAGAAGTCCTCTCACAAACTTGCATTTGATTCATTTCGACGCTATCGTTTTCTCCTCGGACAGAGGGAAGACAGATAGACGGGCAGACAGATATGGCTAAATCGGTTCAGAATCTGAACCTGATAGATAGATAGATAGATCTTTTTATTTCGTATAAAAAATTGTATTTACAGAGTTATTGTTATTGCACATTTTACAGAGATTTGATTTTGGGATTTTATCTTTCTACTGGAATATTTTTCTTTATTACAATATAGCATTTCAAAGAAAAAAGATGAGATTTTGAAGGAAAATACGAAAAAAAAACCTTCAGTATAAGCACCTGATCTATACATATAATAAAACTGTAGGAATTTTCTTTGTCTCCTAAAAATGCGAAACCTACTGGACAGATTTCAATGAAACACTCAAAGTGTAATCTTAAATGGACCAAATATAAGTTTGTTTGTTTGGTAAAGGCGAGCGGGCGGCGCAAGCCGAGCACGGGTCAGCTAGTTCAGAATATTATTATATTTACCTACTTTATGTGGTCTCCGGTGACTATTTCTTGGCGTTACAAATGTATAATGACAAAGTTAATATACCTTCCTGTGAAGGGTAAATATAAAAAGACCACCCCAACAGGGAAATAAACTTCACCAATAACGGAAGGAACGTCGAAACTGTAGGTACTAGCGTTTGATTAACTACATAGGTGCTATTAATTTATACGACCGATGGTCGCCAATCGCCCTTTATGGAGTCGACCAGTGTTGCTATGTCATTGGTATCCTTTTTCCTTTGTAGCTTTAATTTGTTTCCCTCCGCTTATGGTTGAAATCCCAAAATGTGATTTCTCTATACATATCATTTATTCAGCATTATATTAGTTCTCTTAAGTGTCATTCACATGAATCGCAAATTTCCAAAAGACGAACTTGGACTACTATGACAGTATGACACTGTAAATGTATGTAAATATAAAACTAATTTTTTTATATAGCTCGAGAAGTAAAGTATCCAAATTAAAATATTTTTCGGCAAACTTATTCTGCAAGCCCGCGAAACTTTCTTAAATTTTAATAAAATGTCAGTGATAGGTGACAGTTAATGTGTTTCATGTGCATGGAATGTCAAACTTATTTCACGTTTTCACATCGTTGGCGCATTAAATATTTTCAAAAGTCTTTAATGGGTGCTTTGTACCTACTTATACTGTAATTTTGACATCACATGTCAACTGTGCTGCAATTTGCAGTCAGAAATATTAATGTCGTTTTCGATTGGTAATCCAGAATCATCCGGAAGCAATCCGAACGCTTCTGAAAGCGTTCGATTGGCACTCAACTGACAGTTCTTCTACTGAAAAGAAGAGAAATTTGCTTCTGGATTTGAATTCAGAATCGCGGAGAGCTCTTCCGGACGCTTCTGGATTACCAATCGAAAACGACATAAGTAAATACTAATTATGCGAACATTTTTAATCACGATTTGATCCCTTAGCGTAGGAAGTTAGAAAGTAGCTATACTACAGCTATACTATACTGGCAACTAGTGGTCTAAAATGACAGTCAAATAAATAATAAAAAGGAAATAAAAATTGTGACTCGATCGGCAGAGACAGCAGAGAGCAGGTGGTATAGGACAAGATGTTACAGTAGCAAAAACAACAATTCAATGGAGCTTTAATATTAGGCTAGGATTGGCCCGTGGCAAGGATTTGTATTGCTAAGATGTGTTCCTGTCTATCGGGAGAACAATGCGAATTTCACGACTTAAGTTCCCTATAAGTGTCGAGAAATAACGTTTGCCGTGTTCTTTGTTATATGCGAGAAGTGTCAAGTGTCAAAGGGAACGGACTCCCATACTTTGTTAAATGCTTTTAACAAACAGTAAATGCCTCTTTACCAAATTCAAGGCTGAAGCGCTGAAGTGCCTATAAATGTCAAGATATATGTAGGTAGTGTAATTTTGAGCGCCACCTATAGATGATTGTATTGTGTAAGTTTTAGCTTAATCGATCGACTTATGTACTTTTTATCATTCGTATCATTCGACGACTAGGAAATTAATTTTCATTATCCATTTGTGGATATACGCGAAAACATAATTTTTCTGATTGAAAACTGCTGTATTTTCAAATCACAAGTAGCTTATAGACTGCGCATATTTAATTCATACTTTTAAAGAAAAGAAAGTTGTAATTCGTAAGATTTTTGCGGACAGACAATTTGGTTTTTTTTCTAATATTGAAATAAATTGAATAAATAAATAAATAAATAGTTTGCGCAACAGGCGTGGAAACACCCTAGGCCTAGCTACTCACAACCATTCGTTTGAGTGAGTTTTTTTTTATTTTTGGGACGAATGGAAGGGACCTACAATTTTAAGCCGATTCCGAAAGGCATAATTGATTGAGAAGCTTTTTCTGACGGATGTTTTTGTCAGACGTTCGCGAGAGGTGGCGCAGTGGAAAAAACCTTAAGATGTAATTTAAGTTTTTATGGGGGTCGAAGCATAGCGTATTTAAATCTTTAGAAAATACGAAACTTTGTTTGTCGGTAATGAAGTGTGATATCTATATACAGTAAAACCTGTCAAGTTGGCCACCCTTGTAAGTTGGCCACCTGCCGAAGTTGGCCAGTATATAGTAGCACGAAGAAAATTTCATACAAATATTCGACCAAATACCTCCGAATGTTGGCCACCTGTCTATCTTGGAACTTGGCCACAAATTTATATATTTCAGTTCAACTTTCGTACTAAATAACCTGCAAAAGTTGGCCTGGCGTTCGAACTTTTTCGTCTGGGTGTTTAAAAATGCACAGAACAAAATGGCCGCGCTCAATACGCGTTTGCCTAGCTAGTCAAGAGCTTGTGATTGGTCGATTTGCCTGGAAATCTAGGCAAGTTTCGTGTGTAAGGCAAGATTTTCTGCCTATGTTCTATGATAAACTGTCACCTGAATATTTAGGCGCCAAAGCACATTGAACGCGGCCAATATAACGAAAGATTCGTTCGTGTTAAATCTTGTTGGGATAGATTTGACTGAATATCTGCAGTTTGCGAATAACTTCTGTATTCCTCTGCTTTTCGTGGAAAATCAGGAAACAGCTAAATGTTTATAAATTATGTAATACTTTTCGAGGTGTCTTTTTTTAAAACTGTTTCTTTTTGGGATATTTTTTTTTTTTTGTTTTTAATAATGGTTTTAATAAACTAATAAAATGGATAAAAGCGCCATTTATTATTTATAGGTATTCAAAAAAAAAAACCTACCCTTATAAGTTGGCCACCTCTCTAAGTTGGCCAAAAATGTCTGCACCACAGGTGGCCAACTTACGCAGGTTTTACTGTATATAAAAATGGTGGCAAAAATCTATAGTAATTCATCAATTGAGAACGGCTAGACCGATTTGGCTCAAATTTCGTTTCAGTTGTTCGTAATTACCAGGAGAAGGTTCTTCCGAAAGAACATTTTGGGAAAACCCTCCTGAGAAGTCGGGAAATTGGAAAAATCGAAAATTGATTTTTTGTATGGAATTTTGTGTGCAATTGTTCCGGAATGGATATTCGAATAGAAAATGATTTAAAGGCGGCAAATTCGTTGTGAAGCTTGGAAAATTTCGGATAATTCTGAAATTCATTGTGATAAAAGACGTTTTGCGTGAATTTTGGGTGGAGAAGTTAACCTGCTGGCGCTGTACAATGGCCAAATTCCCGTTGATGTTTCGACTGGATTGATATCGTTCCCGAACATTTTTTGCGAGTTCACATCGTCGAAGGAGGAACTCATCACCAAAGTATTCCCCGGAATTGAACAAAATTATTAAAATCTTGATTGGATTAGTGAACGGGCAAAATTATAGCAGCGAAGAATAAGGACGTCGATAGCTTGAATTTCATTATTCAAAGTCAAATCGCTGGAGAACTGCATTCGTACAAGTCCGTTGACAGCGTGACCGACGAGGATGAAGCGACCAACTATCCGACGGAATTTTTGAACTCGTTTGATGTGTCAGGAACTCCACCGCATAATTTTCAGCTGAAGGTGAGATCGATCATAATCATGTTGCGGAATCTGAATCATCCGAAATTGTGCAACGGTACGCGGTTGTCCATCAAGAAACTGATGAAGAATGTGATTCAAGCGACGATCATCAAGGGCAAATTCAAAGGAGAGGAAGTTCTTATTCCACGAATTCCGATTATTCCAATTGATCTTCCATTCCAATTCAAGCCGATTCCGTTCCCTGTTCGATTCGCTATTGCGATGACAATCAATAATAATCGCAAGACCAATCTTTGGAAGTCAGTGGGATTAATCTCGAATTTCCCTGTTTTTCGCACGATCAGGTATACGTATACGTATACTTGATAAATTATTTTAGACATTAGAGCTCATTGGAATGGTTATACCTAAATAATTGTAAAACATAAAGGGCAATATGTCTTCAATCGAAACGCTATCAGTAAACTAGAGATTCGAACGAATGTAGGACTTAAGAAGACCAGAGTTTGGAACGGTCGTCTTAAGTCGACTATATTTGTCTGTATTAGATTTCCCCTAAACGTAAAAACTGCATTGGTCGGTAAAGTACTACGTACCTAAGCATTACAATCGAAATGTGAACATAGTAGGTACTTAAGCCGCAAAGTGACAAACAATATAAAAAGGAACAAATACAGGATTAGGACCAGAAAAATATTTTTTTCAGCAACAGAATTTGGCGGCAAAACGTAAACAATGCTATTATTGATTGATTCTGTTGCCGGCAACGACAGCAATGTCAATTTATCGTAGGAGTCATCTTGTTTTCGATTCGATTGAATTTTAATTTGTTCCGCATCGTGCTACCTTCTTTTTTATATTTCGATGGCCAGGACCAGACAATTTGACAAAATAGACAGCAGTGGACGGCACCCATGTGTTTCTAGATCTGTTTTATGTAGCTGAGCGAGCAACGTGAACAGAAACGATCCGGAAAATATTAAACCACTGAAGCCGATACGAAAGTAATGTTCGTACATAAAAGCAAGAAACGAAAGAGCTTTCTGTTCTTTCTGACTTGATGCCTTTCATTAAACTAGAATTTTGAACATCCCCATTATTTTGTATGTACATATTTTGACATGCAGAGGCAGCTGTCATCTGTTTATTTTCCTACTACAGGATTTAAAAATGTTACATAAATATGTAATAAATAAATATACATTTCCTATCGTTTCTTTCTATCTTTTCAGCACAGCAATAATACTCCGAAGTTCGTCTATAAATTCCATTCCTTGGCGCAGGTGAGTATTTGTTTTTTTTTATTGTATAAAAGCAAAAGTTTATATTTCTTCAATCATTTTAATTTCGCTCTGTTGCCAATTAAAAACTATTGCCTTGCGAAAAAGTTTATAATTAAAAACTGACGATATTCTGCGAGAAAGTAATAGTAACACCAACTTTGACAGGTAGTTATTAAAATTACTACTTAAAAGTCTTAAGACAAGAGCATATCGTATGTGCATGCACTGAGAAACTAATTTAAGTTAACTTTATTTGGAGACATATTCTTTTTCAGTGAATCTACAGTGAACCCATTTTTCAACCATATAGGGTTAAGTTATATCGTATACCGCTATACAATTAAAGGGTGGACCATCTAATCTAGTGGTTTCTTTTTGCGATTGGCAAAAGTGATTCTTCGTTTGATTTCTACGCCGATGACGTTTTGCGAGGTAATTGTAGAGCCTAGGTAGACATAGTCGTGTTGAGAGTTCTTCCCCGATAACATATTTTTCATTAACAGTCAGACCCCCCATCCTCGCAGCCTCCGTTGCAATACTTGCAAACGCCATACTGACAACTCGCTGAGTTCTACCGATAATCTGCGTATACAAGTAGTTGAACGGACTTCCTGCGGACGCGTCACCTTGTCTTAATCCTTTTTCGACATCAAATGGTTCCATGGTGTTCTTTTCCACTTTGACAAGATTTCTCCATCGTCCAGACTGACAAGCTTGGCAGGGATGACGATATTTGCAAAATTTGAAACTGCGTTCCACCTTCGAGCTTAGAGGTATTCATAGTAAAAGCAGTTTCACGAAACTTTTCCACTCACGAATGAGCTAAATTTCCACTTGAATCATGGAACAAACATCGAAAATTATAACGTGAATAAAATTGGGATACCTATACATAATACACAAGGGCAAAATCCCAAACCCCAAAATCCCCACTTTTTGAAAGATCCTCAAATTGAGGACAAAATCCACCAAATCAAAAATCCCCAAAATATTTTGGGTTTATAGATATTGACTTGGTGATTTCAGTTCGGGGATTTTATTTTTGGAGTTTTCGTACCCAACCCAACAAAATTGTCACTGACAAAATCGCACTGCCGGTGTTTTTAAACATCGGCAAACTCCTCCCGCGTCTTTCCAACTTTTTGAACTTTTAAGACATTCCTATTTTAAAACATAAATCCACAGGATACCGAGTCATTCAGGACTTGGACAGCCTTTTTTTTAATGGTGGCCCATATGTCCGTATTGTCAGCATGATGTCGATCTTCAGCACCCCACAGAAAAAAAATTAGACGCTGTCAAATCGAAGCTCCACTGAGGCCAAGTAATGTCACCAAATCAACTGATTTTTCGCACTAATAGCTACGTGATATTGAATATTACCTAGACGGAAATTTGGGACAGAGCGCCATCTTCCTGGAACTTGAGATCGTCCAAGTGCGTTTCCTGAGTTTCTGACAAAAACAAAATTCCACAAACTTTCTTCCCAAACTTGGGTAGGTTCAGCTGGTCCATTATTTCAACCGACATTCATTTTTCCAATTCGAACTGTTTCTCGGCATGCCAAGAGGCTCAGACCGGTAGACTCGGACACTTGTAGGTTCTGTAATGACCTGCAAGCCGAGGAAGATATAATGCATATACTGTGCGAATGCGATGCAATTTGTCTCGGTGAAAAGAAATTTCTGGCCATTTACTTCTTCCATCACTCTCTGCAGCAAAGGATATCTTGTTCTATCGTACACCTCTTGACATGTTTAGCAGACAAATTGGTGATAATTCAGCCGTTCTTTTGAAAGTAGTATCGCTGTGGTCTAGTAAAGACTTTGGACACGCTTCACGCTTCTATACTGAATAATTTTGAAATCGTTTCTGAAAACACAGACTACACCGCTCCTAACAAAAACTTCAGGTCTACCATCCCCCCCAGCCCCAGGTTTTTCTAGGAAGTATAGGCTTTTCTTGAGGACAATTCGATTCACTTCTATACCGACAAATTAAAATCTGACGTAGGGGCGGCTGGTAGTGTTT
The DNA here is from genome assembly GCA_955612985.1 of Cheilosia scutellata. NCBI lineage: Eukaryota > Metazoa > Arthropoda > Insecta > Diptera > Syrphidae > Cheilosia > Cheilosia scutellata. The sequence goes on along the minus strand of OY015311.1, from coordinate 72,248,910 downwards.
TTTCTCATAGACTCAATCTCAGTCTGGCTCCCTGAAATTACGCCAAAAAATTAAAGTGGAAAAAGAGCCTAAAAACCTCCATACAAATTTGTGGCATTTTTTCCTAGGAACAATCGCCCAAATATTTTAACACAAATGACGCTAATTTTGCCATTTTTTCCAAAACTCTTTCGGGCATTTTTTTCAATTTAAGAAAATTGAGAAAACGCCCAAAAAAATGTTTTGGAAAAAACACAAAAAAACGTGAAATAAGACCTCAAACGAAAAAAAAAAAACGAAACCGTATGGGGGGGCATGGTGCCCCCCCTGCAACCCCCTGCTTGGGTTTACTGTCAGATTTCGGGCCTTATTTCATTTTTTTTTTTTGCGTAATTTCCATTTAACTTTTTGGCTTTTTTTCCAAAAATGTGGCATAATTTCCTGGCATTCTGGTGAAATTTCTTTTTTATTTTTTGGCGTTTTTGCCAAAAATATTACGCCGCAATTATTTTGGTGTTTTTTCCAAAACACTTTTTGGCGTAATTTCAGGGAGCCTCTCAGTCTTTCCTTTCATCTTTCTAATCATTGTAGCGTTGTCCAGGCGGAAATAATGGCAGTTAAAGAAGCCCTATCCTGGCTCAAGAATAAAGTGTTAACTACTAAGGATATCCGTATCTCTTCAGATAGTCAAGCACCTATCAAGTGCTTGGAATCGTTTTCCAATAACTCGAAAGTAGCCCAAGACTTGCGCTCGTTTCTCCTATAGATGGCAGATCAGTTCAATATTCGCCTATTCTGGGTGCCGGCTGCCTGGGCATAGAGATATTCAAGGGAATCGCGAGACGAGGAACAATTGTACCTTTGCTACCTGACAGAGCTAACTTAGGTATACCAATGGCTAGGCTACATGTAAACTTAGATTAAAGCTGGATTTCAAACGCTCTAAGTGTTTGATCTCTCTTAACAGACGTCATATTAGCGCTATTATAGGTGTCATCACTGGACACTGTCTGATAGGTAGGAACCCAACCAGGTTTGGTGTTCTCTCAAATGATTTTTGTAGAAGCTGCAGAGATGCGGAGGATGAGGAAACTGTCCGAAACCTTCTTTGCTCCTGCCCTACTCTCTCTCAGAAAAGGAAACTCCACTTAGGAGCTTTCTTCTTTCACTATCGTGGGGACCTCTATAATAACGGTATTAGGAGTTTATTACGCTTCACTCAAAGCTCAAAATGGTTTTACCGAATAGAGGCTTGGAGAAATATGATTCAACTGTTATCGCAACGGACCTAATATTGGTCTAAGTGTACCTACTGGCAGCCATTTAGACCCACCCTAACCTAACCTAGGAGAGATATACCATACAAACTACAAAATGCCACTTGATTTTTGCAGGTGTTTTTCAATTCACTCACTTTTGAAATACGTTTTCAATATTTCCCAACAAGCATTCATAAATATTTGGAACACAATTTTATGACCACAAACCAAAATATTTAAATTAAAATGAAATTAACAGATGACGCCTCCGATGTATTATATAAATAATAGCAATGCCCGCGGCTCCGCTCGCCGCTTTCTTTTCTTTTAAATAAAACTAACATTTATTTGAGTTATCATTCTACGTTTGTTTATATATTTTCCTCTTTTTTAAGCTAACAAAATATTTTATCGCAATGCCATTTTGTAAACTATACACTCCAGCAATGGCCGAGTAGAAAAGTTTGTTTGAAAAGTTGAAAACCCTTATAGGACGAATTTTGAAAAACAATGAACGAGGCATTTAATAATGTTTGCTTGTCTATCAACATACAAACTTTCAAGTTCATACAGCTAACGGTTCGTGAGGCCCCCCTTACTCCCCGCGACTCCTTTACTCCTGAGCAATTCTCACCCACCCTACGGACTAAGTTGGTCATACATCTATAAATTAGAAAAAAAATCATGAAAATCGGACGAATGGTTCTCGAGTTATGGAGAAACGAACAGACGGACGTTGCATTTTATAAGTAGTATGGATGGATATGGATGGATAGGAGATTTCCTGTTCACTAAAGTCCAAAACATGCTAAAAAAAAATTCAAGTTAAAGCTGCACCTTTCTTGAATGCATTATGCACACCAGCATCCTTCGGAATTGCTGTGTTCTGCTATCAAAAATTTGCATTTAAAAATAAAGCCAACGCTCTCCTGTTCTTCTGTTCTTCTGTATAGAATCAGCACAATAAACTATTGCCCAAAGGCGCGCATCAAATTATAAATAAAATACGAGTTCATGTATTTTCCTTAGTATGTCAATTGCAAATTGCATTGCATAATATCGCATCGCAGGCTTTCCATCCAAAATGAGCTCATTGGAGACTTGCATTGCATGTGCAGTCGCAGTGCATTGACTAATCCTTTGAGTATTATTGTCCCAGTTTTCTGTTCTGTATGCTCTGCTCTTTGTCCGAATCCGAACGCTGCCGCTGGAACTAAAGTCTACACAAACTGGAATTGAAACTCCCAAACACCAATAAAAGATTCTTTGGATGATCTAAAATTCCACATTGCAGAAGTCAAATTCAAATTTTAAAGTTTTCCGAGAAAACTTCCTCAACATCAAACTGTGCGCCCTGCGATGGTTGATCCTCTCTTTGCCGCATAAGCATCCAACAACCCTTGGGGAGTCTTTAGTGCAATCAAGTGAACTTTTTCCCAACTCAAATTATACGCTCGTGTTCCACTGGAATATGTGAGGGAATTTTAAAAGAAAACTTTTTTTTTTCAGAAGCACATTTCTTCCCTAAATTTATTGGGGATTGATATTTGCTTATAAGAAAGTCGAAAGGACTTAAGGATGGGAGTTGGGTTTACCGCACAACACATACTCCAAGAGATCCCACAAATCTTTTAATTCAAGCAATGATAATGATTGATGTATCCAATAATTTGGCCACTTAACCTAAGTGCAGGCCACAATTATAAATCAAAATTTATATACCGTCACGTTATCCGTCCTTAAACACTTCCGGCTCCCACTGCCCCCCGTAACAGCAACTGTAAAGTGTAAAGAAAACAGAAGACAGACAAATATAACAAAGCCAAACGAAGCATTTATGTATGTGTGTGTGGCTCTCTCACATTCATCGAATTTCAACAAATCAACCCAAAGTGGCCATGAAAAGAAACATCACTAGGTTTCCTTCCATATACTCCCTCCAGCGCTGAGCCTAACTACCAAATCGATTTGTGTGGCGGCAATAAAAAAGCCTAATTTAACACCCCCATAGAAGCATTTCGGAGAGTTTCCCATTCCCACCACCCGCTGTCACTGTGTTTTGTAGGTTGGAAGGATAACAGAGTCTGAGACTGAGCTGTCTTGACGACGCTAGCGGTGAAATGGAATGAAAACTTTTAATTTGCAGATCTACAAAGTGGCTATTAATATTTCCGTCGATAAAATGATTCGGTGCCTGGCGTGGCGACAGTGACGCTGACGACTCCTCCAAACTGCGGATTGAATAAATAAAAAATACGGTGTTAATTGCTTGTAGCCGCGCGTGGTACAGCAACGGGCTGGTGGCGGTAATTTTGAGTGCGCTGTATATACAATTGTCCTGGTCTTCGTTGTCGTTGGTCGTCAGCAGGACTCGCTATTATATATGAGCTGAGTAGGGCTGGCAGTAATTTGGTAGCGCGCCGTAGCAATAATTGTTCATTTCTGTTTTTGTTATCCTTTAATTATATTTGGCTATTGTCGTTGTCGCCCTAAGTGCTTGATGTGATTGTGAGTTTACTATTGTAGTGGTGCGGAGCTGTAATTACCCATGGACCTCGTGGACTGTGAAAATTATTAGATTCCCTTGTTTCTTATGGCGCACAAATCACGAGCAAAGGAGCGTGCAAAGGAGAACAAGTATATTTTCAATATAATCATTGAACCCTAATATCTTGCCGCAAAATTTACGACATTTGTGGCCCGGCCCGTGAGTGATTTTACTGCGTCCGGTTCTCATTTGATACGTCATTTCGTGCGCCCTTTTCCTTTACATCGTTTCCTTAATTTCACTTAAATATCGAGTTGTTAAATATGACACATTACACATATACATATACTCACACCCGGAGCCGCACTCGACCAACATACCATTGTGAATGACTTTGGCTGACGTATATATTGCTCGAATGGGGACAGATAAAATGAACGGAATAATTTCCGTTTTACTATAGGCAAAAGGCTGGCTGTGCAGAGGAAAGAGAGGCAGAGAGCACCCATAAGACGGGTGTATATAGATGTGTTGAACGGTTTCCTTAATGATGGGGTCCTTAAAACTGTGTGTAATAAAAATCGAATTGCATTTCCAATGAGTTATTGATAGGAATTTATTAAATGGACTTTGGTTTCGAAGGACAAAAGTGGGTGGTCCTGGTGCGGTTGAATGTATCTCTTTAGATTACACATAAGACGACTTGATTAGGGGGTGGATTTTGTTTATTACATCGTGTTGTATATATTATGTATATGATTTGCTTGCTGTTGTATACGAGCGGGGTATGGGGTAATCTTCATAATGAAGGGATGTGTGACGACCTTGCTATGGATTGATAACGTTCTTAGGCGAATAAAATGAGGGATTTTAAGTTTCCCAACTGGATTTGGTACGTGCACAGCACATGTTGTGGATTTCATTATGACAGCGATGCGACAGAGAGAGTGCTGGATTTTATTTTTATTGGTAGATACATATATTTATATAGGTATATCTACTCATCATGGAGTTGTAATGTATAGGTTGAACGAGTTTTCAACCTTCGACAAAGAAAATTGTTTAAAATTGGGGGCTAAGGGCCCGGCTCACTGATTTTCTATTATTTTGTATAAGGATCATCGATATTGATACAACTTGGTGGGTTGCCTATACGATATAACCTTATCCCAGTTGTACTGCTACTTTTATGTGCTTCAATGAACAAATTCTAGTTTTTTCTTTAAAATGAAAATCATAACAATCAGCTCCGTTGGATGCTGCACATGACTTAATCATTAGGTGCGTCTTTCAATGCTGCTTCAAGGATATGTTATACATACATATATGCTCTTAGGCATAGACTTATAACTTAGTAACTGCGTTGTACTTTTGGGGAATGCTTTTAGTCAGTTCAATCCACAAGAAACTGCATATACCTTTTAATCCACAAGAAAGTTGCCAAAGCAACTAAAGTCAAGTGCCTGCAGTAGCATATACGGGTGGGCCATCTAGTGGTTTCTTTTTAAATCATAGGTTATTTTGACACTGACAGCTGTTTCCCGCTCGAAATCTTGACAGGAAGTCAGTATCATACCTCCGCGGAACGAAATGAGTCGCTTTACACTTGAACAACGTTGGGAACTATTGAAAACTTATTTCCAAAGTGAGTGTTGTGTAGCCCAAACAGTTCGTTTTTTGAAAAGAATTTAGATTAGAATTAGACAAGGATTTTGGGCGAAAAATCACCTTTTTGACGAGGCGCATTTTCATCTTGGCGCGCGGCTATGTTAACAAACAAAATTGCCGCATCTGGGGCTCGGAAAATCCGCACGTTATTGTCGAGAAGCCAATCCATCCACAGAGAGTGACAGTTTGGTGCGGATTGTGGAGTGGTTGCATCATTGGACCAATTTTCTTTGAAAATGAGGCTGGGAACAACGTTTCGGTCAACGGTGGGCGTCACAGAGCCATGTTAACCGACTTTTTTTTTACTGAATTTGAAGACATGCATTTGGACGACCTCTGGTTCATGCAGGATGTGGCGCCATGTCACACAGACACATCCCATACCACAATCGATCTTTTGTGCACCAAATTCCCAAATCGTGTTATCATCCGTCTTGGCGATGTCAATTGGCCAATTCGGAGCTGCGATTTGGCCCCTTTGGACTTTTTTTTTTGTGGCGAACCGTGAAGCACCGATGTTATGCCAACAATCCGGAAACGATTCAAGCACTTAAGGCCAATATCATCTAAGCAATCCGTGCGCTACAGCCCGAAACCATGAACAAGGTCTTGGAAAATTCAAGTGACAGAATGCGCTACTGCGAAGGCAGCCGAGGCAGTCACTTGAGTGACGTTGTGTTCCATAATTAATAGGAATGTTTGCTCTTAGGTTAGGCTAGGTTAGTGGGTTGGCAGGACAGGAGAAACCTGTACGTGCCACACTTAGATCAATGTAGATCCGTTGTGATGCCTTATTGGTTTATGGTTCCCCCATACTCTGGAAACCTATGAAAAACCTACGTATTGGTAAACCAACCCGTTTTATTTACAAATTTAAGTACTTTTAATGGAGCTGTTTGAAAGTTCTAAATCCTCGAAGAAGTAACTACCAAGGATTTTATTTCCTATGTGGCAGAGCGCTGGGCAGTGACAAAGGAAGTGTGGAGTGACCTCATGCACCTCCTTATCACCGCATCCTCTTCACAGGTCATCTGTATTGATTCCCATTTTCTTGCTATGGTATTTTTCAGCGTATTGTGTCCGGTGATAATACCAGACGGTGTAGAATGCCTGATTATGCCACAGGAGTCGAGCTCGCTCCATAATAAAGCCATCTTACTAATAAAGCCATAATACATGGAAAAAACTTTATTTTGTTCATTTTATTGTATTTTTAAAAAGAAACTTGTATTTGGCCCACCCTGTATGTCAAGACTAGGGGAATAACCCCAAAGGTCACACATTGCATCTACACAATGGCGGTAAGACCAAGCATCACTTACTCACCTCATCAGTAATAGATGGAGAAATGTTCCTAAGGTGGAGTAACTACAAAGACTTGCATGCATCTAAATCTCTGGTAATATGCGCTGCGTATTTGTTCAAGTGTTGCTATAGAAGCTTTTATGGATTATTGCCTGTCTCCGGCAATGCCCAAGATGGCAATTCGAATTCGAAGTACAGACAGTAGAGACAATTTATACAGATAAATAATTATTCTTTTCTTTGAAATTCCTAAAGTCAAAAAGTATCAAAATCAAACGAAAAGTTTCACTTCAAACAAGCCCTATGGCCATGGTTTCGAAAGCTAAATGCTTTGAATAATTTTCGGTCCGGTAAGTAAGACAGCGAACTTTATATATCTCTGGTCGGATAAGGGACACCAACTCTGCGGCCTGAAGAGTCTTCGATTCCAATCAGAAGGCGACATCCACTAGCACTAACTGTGCGCAGTGCGAAACTATGGAGGTAGTTAGGCAACGACCACGCCAACTAAAGAGCTATATGCCACAAATTCATTCTCTATTCTGGCGATTGAAAGACATCCCCATCAATATACTCTTTGACAGTCTGGCAGAGTTTAAAGCTTGAAACTTCTATCGGATTGATTCCAAATAATCCTACACTGCTTCAACACCCTGCTAGAAGCTAGACATATCCAATGTGAGCAAAGACAAGCTTTGGTCTTTGGAGTATGCCAGAGCATAAGGGTGTCAAGTTTCGTTTGTCAGCTGGAAAATTAGGGAAGAATTTCTGCCTAAGTTCTTAGTCGCTTTGAGAAATGTTGTTTTGATGTTCGGTAGGTAGGTAGATGTGACGGTTGAGAAAAACAAGTAGCACTATGTGCCGTTTTGTTACCACACACTAATTTGACCTGGTGGTTGTAAGTTTGTCGAAAAGGGGGTTTAGATTTAGCCTGTGGAACTCTAAAAGATTATCAGTTCTTTAAAGCTACCCCTCCTCAGGGGAGTCGCTGTCTGATGGTCCTGATTCCATTCTAATACTAATTTAGAGGCTATGTAGACTGAGGCGATAGCCTTTGATGGCAGCTTGACTGTCGATTAATATGTCTATCTTTTTCCTCTGAGCTATGTTTGTGTGTAATTTTATTTGGCGGCAGGCCTTGCGGATGACAAGCCTGAAACACACTGGCCGCATCCGGAAGCCTAAAGGATTTTGAGATGTTCAGAGACTCAGAAAATAGCCCGCACCTACTCTACACTCCATTTTTTTAACCGTCTGTGTTGATTGCTAAATTCGAGTCGACTCGTCCGCCTTGCCAATTTTATTTTGAAGGGAATTCTACTTCGAAATGTTTTATATAAAAACATTTTGAGAGTAATGTAATCCGTTGAGGGTCGTACTAGTTCTCTTGATAGAGAAAGCAAAATGCTACTATGCATGTATGGGGTTTTTTAATGTTATTGATACCAGAATAAAAAGAAATTAAATTTTAAGTAACAATAATTGACGATGTACTTTACTACATCGATGAACACAAGGAATGCTGAATTCTTTATACATGTGAAGCATTTGACATTTAACTTAGGTATTAGGTAATTTTCCGTTCAATAATAAACTGTCACCTTAATGCCTAAGCACATTGAACGCTTACATTTATACATGACTTGTGCTATTCAGGAAACCGAATTTTAAGCTTGTCATGAAAGCCAACGAAACCGCTTAGCATATGAATGCATGTGCACAGGATAAATTTGTATATCCATGTCGCGTGTCGGTCAAAAATGACAGTCAAACCTAAATGTGAGCTAAATAAAATTGGTCTGAAACATAAAACGCAACCAAATTAATTTCTCACATCTAATCTACACTATAAGCTATGGGACGGTCCAAACTCTAGTTCACTAAGTCTGACAACTGGCTGACATCGACATGATGTTCCTGATTTGTATTGCCTTAGACTTATGCCGTTTTCGATTGGCACAAAAAAAAACAGTTTTTCATGCCCTAGATCACTTTTTGCGTTCGTTTGGTACAAAAAATCAATCTTTTTTTAGATTCGAGAGCTGGCAAAAGAATCAAGTTTCGAATCAAAATTAAATTTCGATATACACGGATGGTTCCAAAGCTAAGGAGGGTGTAGGGTCAGGTATATACTCTAGGGATATAGACCTACACCCTACACGTGTCATTAAGACTTCCGGACACTTGCAGTGTGTTCCAGGCAGTGCTCAAAGCTGCGAATCTACTTGAAATGAAATATATACATTGATAGTCAGGGTTCGCTAAACGCGCTAGAGTCCTTCATCATCAAATCTGAAGTAGTCAGGAGCTGCTGCACATTGCTCAGGGCATTATGCGCGCAGAACCGTGTCAGATTGTGTTGGATACCCGGACACTGTAATATTGAGGGTAACGAAAGGGCTGACGTTCTGGCCAAAAACGGAGCAGAGCTTCGACAAATTGAAACTATTGAAACTATTGAACTGTCTTCTATGGAAGCTCTCTAGGAGATTAGGTTTAATAAATACGGACACGTGCAGGTATTGCGAAGACTTACATGGATTAATTAATTACTTACAAGGATATTACTCATCTCCTCTGTGAATGTCAAGCTATTGCTCGTTTCAGAAGGAAACACCTTGGAAGGTATCTACTACTGTTAAATTAAGCATTTTGGACGAGGTTGGCCTCAATAACAAAATTGAAACAATTTTTAGGTTCTGTAGGGAAATTAATTGCTTTGGCGAATTGGTTTAGGTTTTGACCGTGAAGATTCCCCAGGGATGACAATGTGCCCAATATGGTGCCTAGTCCTGTGATGAACTCACACCCTATACAACCTAACCTAACCTAACCTAATCAGCTAGTAAACATGAGATAACAAACACAAATTCGACATAATGTAACTGCATATATGACGTATTTGTAATAGGTTAATAATTTTATTGCAGAGTTTATTAATTATTGCAAAATAAAATCGGTTAACATCAAGGTTTTTTTTTTTGAGTATATACTATTTTTTTTTTTTTTTTTTTCGAATTGTGATGTCATTGCTCCCGTTCCATTGACCGCTAGCGACACGTCAAATTAATGATTGTTAGATGGATCAAGCTTACATTTTTTGCAGTTATTTAATTAAAATCAAAAACAATTCTACAAATTTTCAAAAATGATTGAATGAACAAAATGGAGTGGACTGTATACTACACTAGATACTTCAAGTGTTCAATTAATCAAAACCTGATCCGCTTTATAAACAAAAAAATCACAAAAGTGAACCTGTTTTCATATAAACCACATGGATACTATAGTGACACTCACTTGTCAGCTTTTGCATTTTAATAATACGGAAAATCTGCAGTCTGCAGTGTCATACGTTGATAAACCATACAAAACTTAAAATGACAAAAAAAAAATTTAACCAAAGTGACAGCTCTCCATTTCTACAGCAAACATCTCAGCTTTTGATGGATTTCTGTCATAATTGTTAATTTAAATTTATGAAAGTAGCCAGCCATATTTCAAGTAGTTTCTTAATTAAATTAAATCGCACTCAATTTGTAACTGGCGAGGGTTGGTAATATTTCATTGGTCAAAGTGACAACGAGTAACCCTACTTAATTTTGTAACCTACCTGCGTTTTGCTGTAGCCACTCAAGGGGATAAGCTATCAAAGAAATTTTGCCTGAAGCTAATTTGCTACTGTCACCTCATTTTTGGGTGACACTATAAAGCAGCCAACTACTTTCAGTGTGATTTATGTATGCACACTCTGCAAGGTGATGGAGCAACATTTATCCACATTTTTGGCATTATGCCTTACTAAATGAATTAAGTTTAATTAAATTTTATTCAGTAGCTGAAATGTAATCGTATTAATACTTTTAGGAATTGTTTAAATTAACAATTTCTATTTGACTTTGACATGACGACGAATACATTCTCTTTGAATGATTCTTTTGTGAATCGCTATAAATTGTGACCGCAGTACCTTAGCCGTCAGTTTGCTAGATTACCTACTGAGCGAGTGATCACAGGTTCGAGCCCCGGAAAAACACAAATTATTTTAAGGTTTGTATCTATACCGCGCCACCTACTGTCATGGAAAAGCTTCTCAATTCAGCCATTCGGATTTGCCATTCGTCTCAAAAAATACAATACGAATGGTTGTGAGAAGCTATTTATTTATTTACGAATTTTGTCTCTACGAGGCTACCCAGTTATTGTTTAATTTTCCCATATGGATCGTTATTTGAATGTAGGAATCTAATTTATTTGGGTTAATGTTTAAATATTCATATTAAACGTTAATGCTGATTGAACTCATATACCTACTTGATTTTCTTGATCTGTCAAAATTTAGCCCATGAAAATATGCCGTGCAATTTTTACGTGGCCTACAAAATGATGAAGAGATTTCTGTACAATCCGATGCGAATAAATGGAAATAGTACGGAGGTAGAAATAGACTCTCTCCAAAATGTACCCAAGCTTTTAGCTTTTTAAGCCAGTGCTTAGCTCCAACTGAAAAATCAACTCTTCATTTTTTTTCTTTTATTATGTTCATCAAAATTGAGCGCACTGGAACATCTATAGCTAAATGTTCTATTTGACATATTACGAACATTTACCACGAATTCTTCTTGATTCAACTTACGTATCTAAACGTCATTGCCCATATTTCATTTGAATTTATCGTCAACAGATTAATACTAGTACCTATATAACGCACTCTGGTGTATAAGTAAGTAACTTCTCGATATTATATGAACAAACTCTGTCCCTGTAGTTGGTGAGTTTGTAAAAGTTCTGAAACTTCATTACAACTCATCGGTGGTGGGCCAGAATTATTGATAGAGAATCAAATCGATTAAGTTTCAAATTTCCCAAAAGTCAATCCCATCAAACTTCAAATTATTAAATAAATGTCTATGATAGGGATTAAAACTTTGTAGGTTAAAGTTTTGTTTGGTGTAACCGAAACCGTTGGAAGGTGTCAGTTACGGTCAGAAATACAGGAAAACAGTTTCTACAAATAGCTTGCTGTTAAATTAATCATTTTCGGATGCATAATTTATAAATCGGAGAGTACTTCCATTTTGAATTGAATTGATTTGAAATTAAATTGAATTATGTTGTCTGCCTAGAGATGGCAAAAAGTTGCGCATTCGATTCGACGTCACTTTTAATATGTCAGGCATTGACATATTATATATTATGGACTGTTAGTGAAATGTCAGTTCATAAAAATTTTTCACGGATGGAAATTCCAGAAAAATTTAGCTTCATATTGAATACGAAAATGTTACTCTGAGACCTGTCAGCTGTCACTTTAAAAATGTAGCAATAAAGAGATTTATTACTTGCAATAACTATAGACTGATTTAATAAATGATTTTAAATTTTAAAAACGCATTTCTGATTATATTTAAGTGTGCAGCACAAATCAATAGGTCACAAAAACAAAATCTGTGGCCTTGACTAAATATCTAGGGTCAGTTCAGTGCTGAAACAGGGCGCCCCACTGCTCACCTAACACAGGGTTTTCATTATCTATCAGTGCGAAATCAGTGCTATATCGAACGCGTTAGAGCTAACACAGTGCGTACTAATGCGCCCTAGGGTACTAACGTCAAACAAACCTATTAAGTAGATAATAATATTCAACAATGGAATTCTATTTGAATTATAAAACGTCTAAACGCAGACTTAAAATTCGGCAAATAGAAATATTGGCGTCTACTTCACCAACTTATAAACTTGTGGAAAATACTTGTAAATACAAATTTGTTAAGTTGGTGAAATGCAAGGTATCTATACCTATATGTTGTATACTGTATTAATACAGGGTGGGCCATCTAGTGGTTTCTTTTTAAATTATAGGTTATTTTGACACTGACAGCTGTTTCCCGCTCGAAATCTTGACAGGAAGTCAGTATCATACCTCCGCGGAACGAAATGAGTCGCTTTACACTTGAACAACGTTGGGAACTATTGAAAACTTATATTTCCAAAGTGAGTGTTGTGTAGCCCAAACAGTTCGTTTTTTGAAAAGAATTTAGAGTAGCTTGAATTGGGAAACGATTTTGGGCGAAAAATCATCTTTTTTGTTAACAAACAAAATTGTGACAGTTTGGTGCGGATTGTGGAGTGGTTGCATCATTGGACCAATTTTCTTTGAAAATGAGGCTGGGAACAACGTTTCGGTCAACGGTGGGCGTTACAGAGCCATGTTAACCGACTTTTTTTTTTACCGAATTTGAAGACATGGATTTGGACGACCTCTGGGTTCATGCAGGATGAGGCGCCATGCCACACAGACACAGCCCATGCCACAATCGATCTTTTGCGCAAAAATTCCCAAATCGTGTTATCAGCCGTCTTAGCGATGTCAGTTGGCCGCCTCGGAGCTCCGATTTGACTCCTTTGTACTTTTTGTGGGGAACCGTAAAGCACCGATGATATGCCAACAATCCGGAACCGATTCAAGCACTTAAGGCCAATATCATCCAAGCAATTCGTGGGCTACAGCCCGAAACCATCAACAAGGTCTTGGCAAATTGAAATGCGCTACTGCGAAAGTGCGAACCTAGTGACAGAATGCGCTACTGCGAAGCCAGCCGAAGCAGCCACTTCAACGACGAACTTCGTGTTCCATTATTAATCACTAACAAAGGCATAATACCTACATGGAAAAAATGTAATTTTGTTCATTTTATTACATTTTTAAAAAGAAATTTGTATTTGGCCCACCCTTTATGTCGGTGAAATAGGGAGAAGGTGTTAAAATTATCAACCGGATACATAGCAGTTGCTTAACATTTTTGTTTGCTATCTAACGTCTGCTAGCTAACTAACAAGTGCAAATTTGTTTATTAATACTTCTCGTTTGTTGCGAGCGGATGCGGAAGCAGAGTTTGAGTAATTTTGGTCAAGTTTTAAATTCAAAAATCAAAAATAGTCACGATCTGTTCTCATCGAACGAACCCAGATTGTGGTATTGATATTGAGCTTAACCTCAACTGTGGGTAAGGCAGTTTTGCCGAGTGCTGCCATTGTTCTAAAAAATTGTCTAATTTTAATAAAATGTAAGCGTCGGTCGCTGATCATGTTCCTAAAAATATGAGTAAAATAATTATAAATTCGTTTTATATTCTGAATATGATGCAATTCTGCAACCTGGGTAATATAAAAGACTGCATCTACAAAACAGAATACAAGTCTGTCGTCGTTGGTATTATATTTTAAAGAAAATGTATCCCCCAGTAAAAGACGCTCTAGAACTCCTCGATTTTAGGTTTCTACATAGATTTGGCTAAAGGAATAAAAAAAGAATACTATCTACATTCCCCCTCAATCTTTTCGCTGTCACAAACATAATTTGCATGAAAGAAAACAAAAAACGGAAGACATTTCGGATTTCGTTTTAATATCACCCAAACCCAAGTAGAATTCTATTTTGACAGATTTATGACTTTCTGTCGAAGATTTGTTGACTTTTTCTTGAAGCAATATGAGATGATTAAAAAATAACCAAATGGGGTAGAAAATATACGAAAGAAAAGACCGACCGAGGGATGTGTGAGTTCTTGGAAAACTTCACTGATATAACGAGTTCCTGTTGGGTTGACATCATTAAGCGCGTTTTAAAATACCCAAGGTTATCACGTCAATATACATACATATATATTATGTTAAATAGACAAAAGGACCAACAAAGCTGACACCATGAAAAGGGTTGCTATTGCTGCTGCTATTGCGAGCATATGTTTGCAAGTATTCGAATGCCAGCCAGCCAACCGAAAAATTGCCCACGAAAGAGCAGAACACATAAACCGAACATTTAATGTCGCTGTGAAACGCGTTCCCAACGCATTGTTGCCAGTTATTATAAAAGCTTAACGCCTGCTTTGCTCTCTAATTCCTATTATCCAATTTACTAAAACCCTTAAGAGACATCAATAAATTATCCCCACGATATTATGTCCTCCACATCCCCAAGAGGGGTTATCTATCCGTAAGTTTTCACCTCCCCGCATCCCACTTGGCCCCATTCAGGAGATAATAGAAAAAATAAGTAAATTTCGTGAAAATGTCTTTCTCGCTCATGGTCTCATGCTCATCTCATCTCTTACCGGATATTTCGGAGTTGTAGTTAAATTCAATTAACATCCATTAGTTGTGGGTGCTGCCAGAACGACGACGGATAATAATGGCAGAGACGGGTTTTGCATTGGTTAATGGTGATGGTGATGGTGTTGCCGATGGTAACTGTGACTGTGACTGGGACAACAAAGTAGATCCCAGCTAGCAAGCATTTTAATAATCCGAAATGTGAAGTAAATAATTAGAACACCATTAGTAGATTAAAACCTGTGAACACACTGCTCACGATAAATAAAAAGGGAAGGATTTTCCACTACAAACAATGTAAACACACATATACAGTTTATATATGTACACTATGGAATTTTAATTAAACACTGTGGGCTTGCTTCGCAAATTATGGTTTTCAAATGATTTTCGCTATTCACTACACACCGTTAGCTATTCATTTCCACTTAAACACTTTGGAAAAACACCCGAACGGAAACAAAATATGTCATTGTGCAACTGATTTCGATTTGTGAGATTTTTTCCATTATTGTCACAAGTTTCTGTATCCGTTTTCGGCAAGGAGTGGGATGGTGTTCGCAAAAAGAATGTCACTTTTGGAAAGGCATTTATTCGGTCACTTAATTAAGTACTTTATGAGCAAATGGATATTTTCTCCATGAAAAAAAAACTGCGGGGAGTTTTCCAGAATTTTCACTTTTCCTAAATATTTTTTTGTTTTTTTTTTTTTTTTTTTTGTGGAGAACCGGGTAAAATTGTACTACTTTGGAGTGAAAACAGAATGTGATCCAGCAGATGTGATTGGAAGTACAAAACTGGGTGAAACCGAGTAATGTGGATCTATGTCTCTGCAGACGATGGAGGAAATGTCACCGTGCCGTCAGACTATTATTGAGTATTGGAATTGAGCTCCACGAACGTTCATTGTCGTCTGCACAAAACTGAACTCTTTATGGTTGGTGCCTGCTCCTGCTCCAAATTTTCTCTCGCGGGAATATGCTCATCGCTCATGTCTCTATTCTATTCCAGTTATAGCAGAAATCCGTTAGCAAAATGGTGCTTCTCTTGTCATCCGTTTGTATACAGAAAATGGCGCAGGCGTTTTCCTTGCGACAACACTCCTTGTTCGATGTTGTTGTTGGTGTTTTTTTTTTTTGTGGTTTCATTCTCTTGAATTTGTGCAAATGTGTGTTGGCAAGAAGAGATTTTGTTTTCTTTAAGACAAGACGGACTTAGCCGTGGAAATGTGATGAATGAAAACATTTGCCTGGGGAGAGCAAGGGTGGTTCAATTGGGGTCAGCGTTTTGAAAAGAAATCTCTCGATGCACAGTAGGGTAGGTACATACAAATGTTGGCATGTATGGATGGAGAGTTTGTTATTTTTACTCTTGGAAATTGTCAACCTATATTAAGATTCGGTTCCAACGGAAGGGATGTTCCAATTTGACATACAATGACGCTAATGACATAAGTAAACAGCAACATTTAGTATGTCATCTTGTAGGTGCATTTCGAACTCAAGTTTACACCTGAGATTGTTTGAAAAGTTTTTTTTTCTTTCGTTGCGAAAGGGTAAGATTGAAGTTGGCGCAGTGGTTAAGTGGTCTCTGGTTGCATCCATGGAAAAACACAAATTCGGACTTACCCCCAGTCTCACACTGGAAGTTTAAACTATAGTTCAACTGAACCTGCACGTTAGTTTAAATTTGAAGTTCAACTCGTCCGGTTTCACAATCTAATCTGAACTTCAGTTCAATTGAACTCAGTTTAACTAGATGTATGAATAGAATTTGGCAGTATTGTACAGTACTTAGCTTTTATACGACTTTTCCAAAATCGTTCCTTGTCTTTTCTTTCAAATAATATGCAAAACAACGTCAAATACAGTACTCCCCGGATAATAGCACATGCACATGGGTATAAAATTGTAGTGCTTATAAGCGGGTTTTCAGTTGAATTGCTATTAAGCGGGGACCCTTGTAATAGCACATAAATGTGTTTTTAGCAGGGTATTTTCTCAAATTTATAAATAATTTGAATTAGTTTCAAGTTTTTTTTATTTATTAATGCAAAAAAATCAAAAATAAAGTAAAATAAACATAAATATAAGAATTCACAAAAAAAAACAAATTAAATAACAAAACACAAAAATATTGTATTGGACAATATGTACGTAACTCAGTCTTAAAAAAACAAAAATGTTATTAAATTCAAGAAAATTAAATTGTTATGAACAAAATCTGAAATTTTCTTCTGAATCATTGATTTTTCAGTAGTTTCCAAAAAATGACCGTATTGACGTATTTTTCGATAATATCTTTTCTAGATTGCGTTTTATCTTTTGATTTTGTCGAGAATGGAAAGTTCTGTTCTTTTTCTGGGTGCCATGTCTAATAAAGAGAAAGTGATCTAACATAATTCCACACCGATATGCAATTTTACCTTTTTTCAGATACGAAATACTTTCATTCCGTTCAGGGAAAATAAAACAAAATATTTAATCTTTTTTTGAGGCAAGCACAGAAAGAAAAGCACAAACTACCCGATCGTCGCAGGAGATACAATGACGGCACGAATGCGTTATTACTTATTGTATCATTTTGCAAATGTGTTCATAGACTTATTTATACATACACTATACACAATATTGTTTTGCCGGCCAGCTGGCCGCAGCGGCGCGCCGGCGCGGCGACCCACTCAAGTGTAGCAGAGCTGCTACCGTTGCAAATGGATACACACAAATCATGTACGTTTGTGAAATTGCAAAGCAAAAAAAAAAATTCAATGTGCTTATAAAAGGGTAAAATACCAAGTAAAGCACAATTTTTGTTCAGATTTTTATTTGCTAATAAGAGGGGGTTGCTTAAAACCGGGTTGTTATAAAGCGGGTACAATTGCATAGGATGGCGTTTGTAAATCTCAAATCTTAATAATTTGTTGCTATTAAAAGGGTTTTGCTATTAAGGGGGTTGCTTATATCCGGGGAGTACTGTATTTGTGTTTTTGACAATCGGTTGATCTAAGGTTTAAACGGCAGAATACTGAAGTTTAACTTAAACTACAATCACCCCTATCGCCAATAATATTTCCCCGGAAATGTTTCCCATTCAGCAATTTGATTTACATTGCTGACAAGGCAAACATTTCCATCGGAATTTATTCACGATACCCCTAAATATGAATTCTGTTTAAGGGTTAAACGAACATGTGAAACCGAATTGTTGAACTAAAGTTTAAACTAAAAGTGTAGTTTAAACTCTCACTGTGAAACTGGGGGTTAGGGTTTTTTTCTACAGCGATTCCTCTGACAAACATTCGACAGTGAGAGTAGGTATAAGTTTGATGAGAAACCTCCTCGATTCAGCCGTTTGGTATCGGCACAAATTTGTAGGTCCTTTCCCTTTGTCCCAAAAATAAAAACTCACGCAAACGTATAGTTATCAAAAGCTAGACCTAAAGTTTTATTAAATGTTGTATTTATTATCTACTTAAATCGGTCCATGTGTCCTTAGTGATCATTAGGATATGTTGCCATAATACGCTCAATAGCTGGTATACACGTTCCTATAAACAAATTACAGATAAAAATAGCGAATAAGAAAAGTAATGAGTAGTGAACGTTGATAGCTGACTATGACGTTTTTCAAGTATTTGACGGAATTGAATAAGAAAATGGACACAATCAACGTATTTCTTTATTCATTCGGAATATTCGGAACATTCCGAATAAGCAATTAGCGTTTCTTTATTCAATGGAATATTCCGGATAAACCATATTGTCGTTTCTTTATTCATTCTGGAATTTTTGGAATGTATTCTTTTTATTCCTTGTGGGAGATGGAATAAAAGGAATATTCTCTCGTTTGACAGATGCACTTGAACAACAATAATGGCAGGCAATCAAATGGGTGAGCATTTATTTCAAATTTATAATATTTTTTATAATATTTTTTCATATTTTCGATTTTCTTTTACAATTTCCAGAATTCTTTTTTAAAATGGTCTCCTGGTGACATAAGGTGCCTCATAAACTAAACAGCTGATTGTCATTCTTTGCATTCCAGTTCTGTTTCTTTATTTATTCCATTCTGGATATTCCGGATAAAAAATTCTATTCCTTATCCGGAAAAAATAAAGAAACACGCTGAATAAAATTCTAGTCGTATATTAAGTCGACTAGATTTGTCTGGCTTCCATTTACCCCAATGTAAAAACTAGATCGGCAACGTCACGTTTTCTAAGTCAGTCATACAATCGAAATATCAAGGTAGTACGCAGTTCAGTAGAGAACTTCTTGACTTTGTCGGCTATCCCTCTATAAACGACAACCGATAAAACTGTTCACGTGACCAGCCTAGTCAAATAAAAACTCAAACACATCAAGTCAGCCAGCTGTCAAACTTATAGAAAACCAGATTTTCCAACGTTCCCAATAATAATTAATTTTGTATCGTTCTTAGTGCGTTTCACTGCCAAAATCCATTCATAAAAACAATATGTCAGCAGTGAAATTGAGCGACTCCTTGTCGCTGTAGCCCTGCGCCGCCATAGAGGCGTAGCGCTCTTTTTTTTCTATTTACAGTAACTTTCCGTTCATATAATATTTTTTTCACACCGTCACAATTTTTGGCAATTTACTACTTTAAACTTACTATACGAAAAAAATATGTTCAGCCAGTTACCTACATTTTTAGGCCGTGTGTCAATTGGACTAAATAATTGGCCTCACATAATTCCCTAACACTTATGAAAGTGTTGAAAGAGAAGTTCACCAAACTCGATTCTTAAAACAAAGATTTTACGCTATTAATTAATTGAAATTCAGTGTTATAGTTCCTCTCCAACATTTTAGCATTGAGCAAAAGAAAACGTCAAAAAATTAGTCTAAAGGATTATTTATTATTTTGCTCCCAGAGCAGGATAATTTGTTGATAGCTGAAAATTCGTTTTCTACTACGATAGTGTAAAAAAATTATCCGAGGATAATTATTTAGACCAATTGACACACGGCCTAAGGACCTAAAAGTTGCCCTCGTATTACAGCCGAACTATAGGTAGGTACCTATCAGTGGCGTGGCGTGAATAATTTTAAATGGTAAGTCGAAGTCGAAATCTATCAAAATGTCGAAGGGAAGATGTATTACTTATCTATGTATATCTACAAAACCTTCAGTTAATTTTTTAAAGCCATACAATCGAAAACTCCAGGAAGAAATTAAATTAATGAAGATATTTTTCCATCTTGAGTGCAAAACTTTCATATTTCGTGTAAACGTGATTTATATCATGTCTTATAATAGTGTCCTTTATTTCTACATAAAGGTTCTTTAAATGAGTGTTTAAATCGAGCATTCGGGGTTTTTGTGGAGGTCCAGCAAAATCATCTACTTACTCTTTGAAACATTTCTTCAAACGTATTTAGGTACGAAGATCATAGCCAAGACTCAAAACACTTGATTTCTCACTTAGCGACTTGTTTATAAACTTTATAAACACATCAGTTTGTTTATTTTTTAAAAGATACTTACAAAATTCACCAAATAACTCGGAAAAAAGCGTGTTATTTTATTGCATAAGAAAGCGGCCTTTGAAGTTTGAACAGAGGGTACTCACCTCAGAAAAACTCAGAAAATCATTAACTAGGTAAAAAGGGAACTGACGCCTGACGGACCTACTACATCACAGCGCAGCGATAGGATAGGTATAAGAGATACACACACAATTCAAACTCACCAAATAACTCGGAGAAAAGCGTATTATTTTCCAGAAATACTCAATTACACCACAGCGCAGCGGTAAAAGATACACACAAAACCCACCAAATAACCCGAAGAAAAGCGGGTTATTTTTTTGCATAAGAAAGCGGGCGTTGAACAGAGAGGACCAAACTCAAATAATCGCAAGTGTACAAAAGGGAAAGGAGACAAATTTGTTCTATTCAGTGAGAGATTTTATAACCCGACATATTTCGGGTCATTTTAGCTTTGGTTTTGGGGTATGCTCAGAGAGTGTGGGCAGTTCTAATACTAATGATAAAGAAGGCGAAGTGTGTGTGTTTAATTATATCCCGTGGGTTTTATGTTGCTCGTTTTTAAGTAAACATTGTTGTGTAGCTGAAACTGAAACTTTTAAAAGGTAACCCGGTAGGAATCGGGTTATATGGACGCCACGCCACTGGTACCTATTGATATTTTGTGTAGCACAGGGAATCATTTAAAATTAAATACAAATTTAAAAGTGCGACTATTCACATGAGAGCGAGCAACTAACTACGAACGGAACGAATATTCGCGAGTTTTGACAGTCCGTTCATATGAACACTCTTCTTGGTCATGGCAATCATTCGCGAATTTCAGCCATCAGTTTTTACCAGCAATTTCTAATTTGAGTTAAAGTTCGAACGAATGTTTTATTCGCCAGTTTGTGGAACGCGGTTTTATGATGTGGATGCGAATAAACTTTGACAATCCTCAAATTCGTGTCAAGGCTGTTTTCGTTCGCGCCAAGTTCGAAATTTTGTTATTTAAACAATTTTTAAACTCGTTTCTTAATACATTTTGGTAGCAGAAATAATTAACCTACTTTTGGAATAGTAAAATGTGTGTGGAATTTTCTGTTTATAAAAGCATTAACAAGTGGTTTGTTCGCATTTTACCAATTCGTTCGTTCTTTCATGTGAATAGTTCTTAAAAACGTGCATTCGTTTTTCCATCACTCTCGCCTTATATCTAAACGTATATAACCCTCGAGTGTTCGCTAGATTAAAACAAACCCATATTTAACACTTTGACAGTACCTATATAATTTATATGACAGTCTCTTTGTGGGTCTCATTAAAAATAACGTTAATTTCTTTTCTTATTATGCTTTGAAAATTAGGATCGTCAACGTTTTAACGTAAAATCTTATTATCGCGTCGTTAGAATTCCCAATATTAATCCCTTTGCATTTTAAATGAAATATAAAAGAAAATTATAAAACCACTTCCTCTATGTGTTATCAAATATAAACACTTCCTTATCAATAAACTACCTAGCCGACAACTGTGCGTTTCCACTGCTGCCAACACATTGCCCTTACGATCGAATTGTTTGAGCTGAGCTGTCATTCGCTCCTTTTGACAGAATACGTGGCCTCCTCATATCCGAAATATTTGTAAAAAAAGAAATTTGTGCTGCCGAAATTCTTTAAAATTACACACTAAAATGAATTCCGCGGTGTATATAACACTCTGTAGCTTAATATTTATCCAATTACTTAACTACAGCAGCGCTTTCATAATCACAGTCGACGCACACAACGAAGAATGTTTCTTCGAGCGAGCCGAAGGTGGAACCAAGCTGGGTATGATTTCCATTTTTATATGTTATGCTGTCCAGAAAAAAGAAAAAAACATATTTCTCTGTCCATAGGTCTCACATTCGAAGTAATCGAAGGCGGATTCTTGGATGTAGATATCAAAATAACTGGTCCCGATCAGAATATCATCCACCAGAGTGAAAAGGAATCGTCTGGCAAACTTACTTTTGCTGCCCATACCACCGGCGTGTACACAGTTTGCTTTAACAATGAAAAGTCCAGCATGACTCCTAAGGTTGTGATGTTCTCAATTGATGTAGGAGAGGCGTCTCAGCGAACACCTGGTGCACCTGGTGAGGAGGATGCCGGCCATACCAAGTTAGAGGACATGATCAGGGAGCTGTCCGGCACTTTGACAAGTGTGAAGCATGAACAAGAATATATGCATGTAAGTTTGGCTCACATTACGCCAGTTCAAAGTGGAAAAGTCAACATCTTGTGTTTTCTAGGTTCGTGACAAAATCCATCGTTCCGTCAATGAGAGCACTAACTCTCGTGTGGTTCTGTGGTCGACGTTTGAGGCTCTCGTTTTGGTTCTAATGACCGTCGGGCAAGTGTACTATTTGAAACGTTTCTTCGAGGTGAAGCGTGTGGTGTAGATGTTGTGTTTTTTTTTTATTTTAATATTTAAATTGTAATTGGGTTCGAATAAAAGTCTAAATTCAATGCGAGGATACATTTTGTGGAAACGATTTTACTTTGTATATGATGCTATGAGTGCCGTGCTCTGTTTATTGAAATATTATTATTTTAATATCTTGATACGTCGTCCTCATCTTGGAATATTGAATCGTTGCATTACGAAATAAAGTAAAACTACGTAATTGGCATAGTCTATTTATATCGACAGAATCCAATCGCTGCTATTTACAAAAGTTCATATCTAGCAACGAGATATAAAAACGACAATATGTATCGAAAATAGCTCAGAAATAGCATGTAACGGCAGCATTTCGCAGAGGCAACTTCAATACCTTTAACGCAGTCTCTCCATTTTTCTTGAATTTTGATTGTTAGTTTTGCTCGGTCTGATCGGTTACATAGGCCATGTTTTCGCACCATCGATTCTAAGATGCCGCTTGTAATAATTATAAATGAAAGCGATTGATAGGTTAGCTCGCAATCAAAGAAATTACCGCCATAATCACCATAGTCCATAGTTGCCATCGATCTTCGGCTTTACTTATATTTGCCAACATTTTATGTAAGTGCTTTTTGGGCAGTAATCTGCTGCAACATTGGAACTCTATTGAACTTTGAAAACCATAACTAATTCATTGCAGAACTTACCACATTGCAATTGAATGTTAAATCAGCAGATTTTCTTTTTATTTTTTGGCTTAGGTCTATAGTTTGTGCTACCAACGTCCCACAGCTCCGATCGCTGCTTTACTCTCTAGATGGTGATGATGTCCGCGTTTTTTTTGTCGTCTAGCCATTCTCCAAGTTTTAACGCTGACCTATTTTTTTTTTAAGTAAAACCTTTACTTTAACCAAGAAGGATAGTCAACCAACAAGAAGGAGTTTAGTTCTAGGTATAATGAGGCCACATCATGTCTTTTCGTTGTTCGCTCCGACGACGGTTTCGCAACCACACGAACACGGCACGAAATACAGCTTATGTATTGTGTGTACCAATTTATACGAATCTAGAGTTCGGGGTGAATGCATGCCTAACCTAACGAACCTCTCTAGTTAACCCAGTCCTTAGCTAACTGCTTCCACTCCACTTGCGAACTTCAAGTCAGTTGAGACCTCCTTCAACTTGTGGGCGCAACTTAAGGCGAGGTCGCCCTCTACAGTTGTTCCTAATGCAAAACTAAAGCAAGGCTCGCATTGAAGTGATGAGCAAGTCCCGTAGCAGTGGCGTGGTGTCAAATTAATCGCTAAAGCCTATGTAAACAAATGGATACGCGCACATAAAAGGCCCCTTTTACACGCACCGTTTTTTTTTCACTTTAGTGTCGAGAATGTACAGGTAGACGTCTGCATTTGCTCTATTTTCGAACTGTGTGCGGTCTGCGCTTCAAAAATGCAGCTACCACCGCGAACGACAAATGAGAAAAAAAGGAAACAAAGACAATTTGACAACCAAGACACTAAAGTGAAAACACTGAACGTATAAATGCACCATAAGTCCCCAAAAGAGAATTAAGATGATTTGTAAGTGAAAAAAACGAGGCGTGCAAAAGGGATCAAAGCGAAGTGAGGCGACGTGGTGTTATCTTGAACAATTTGAATTTTCGAATGGCAAGCGGCTGTTGACGACTTGCTGGTGACGAAGTGGATTTTGGCATTGCAAAGTCGTATTTTTGAAACTAGAAACATGCGATACGACCAAGAATTCAACATTAGGACGACATTAAGAACTAATGAATCATTGGTCGGGGTTGGTACTATACGTTGTTGCCACTTCATCAAACGCATTAAATCAAGTTCATACCACTTCGCCAACATTCCATAGTCACGCTAAATGTTCACCACTCCTATTCCACCTGTCCCTTGGTCTACATGCCAGTGCCACACTATTCAAGTGAGTGCCTTGCCTAAAATTTGTCAAATCTATTTCGTCCCGAAAGTCAATATACCTACTATTCGAAATTGCTTTTCGTTCCGCCTACCAAATATTCGGTTTCGGAAAAATTTCACTTTCGGAATGAATTACAGAGGAGGGCGGAGGGCCCCTGATCGCACTACCTACATCAATCGTCATTTTGCTATAGCTCAAAATACTCGGAAAAGAATTAGTTAAAAATAACTCCTACAATTTAATAAGCATGCCATATATGTGTAATAAATACACGATAATGTTCTGTAGGTACCTACTGATTTTTAAACTATTCCCTGCTCATTATCAAACAAAATATTTATGTATTAAATAATTCACCCGCTGAACTACACATCAATTATCTATTTTCAACTTGCAGATGTCGCTAGTTACCGATTCGGTCTCCAAGCACGCTTGCCAATTGCCGCCCACTAAAATCTAAATCTGACGTTTACAAAACAGCATATCGTAGAAGAAGAAGACGAAAACTTCTGCAAAAAAGAGGAAAATCGGTTTTGCTGTTGTTGGTTCTGCTGCTGCTGGAGGTTACGACGAAAGGAAAAACTTAAAAATGGCAGCTACGCGAAGGCTTAAAAAAGTGAGTGAAATGTGAAAATTTCACATATAAAACCGGTAGAAAATCCTCGGCATATAAAATTCTATGAAACAATGAAGTTCATTTGATTTAAACAACGGGATTCATTGTGGGAATTTGCTTTTTCCCCACCCCGTTATGTTGCTCATCGTATTGGAGAAAATATAATTGATTTTGGTGAATTTTTTTTTCTTTTCAAGGAATTGACAGATCTTCAAGCTTCTGGACTTCGATCATTTAGAGAAGTACTTATAGAAGATCAAAATCTTCTCCGTTGGACGGGACTGATTGTGCCAGTGAGTAAATTCCAGAAAGGTCTCGAGCGATATGCTTTATGAATCATCGGCGAGGCTGTTTTACTATTTTTTTTTCTTTTTGTAGGTATGCTTTTGTAAAGTTCTAATGCAATTTTTTTTTTGTAGGAAAATCCGCCGTACAATAAAGGAGCATTTAGAATTGAAATAAATTTTCCAGCCGAGTATCCATTTAAGCCGCCAAAAATTAATTTCAAAACAAAAATCTATCATCCAAATATTGATGAGAAGGGTCAAGTGTGTTTGCCAATTATAAGTACGGAAAACTGGAAGCCCGCTACAAGAACAGATCAAGGTGAGTTATGTTACAAAACAGTAGCGTAGTAGTAGCGTATTTTACAACATCATTCATTAACTAAATAAGAAATCACTTAAATAGAGAGTGAAAATAGAATGGATTGGAGCAAAACACTTGCCAAGTTTAACTGCCTCTGGTGCACTAGTTGAATTTAACTTTAAAGATAATAAGCACGGTTTTATTGAACATATGTACAGATATCCAACTTATCATTGAACGCTGAGTCTGACTACATGCGTCTAGTATGCGTAGCAGTTAAAATACGACAGACACAAACAAACTTTACATAGTTTAGAGAGAATTCGGAATATCACTCTGACTGCTTTACGCTTAAATTGTACTAAGGATCTCTCCTCGCAATCAATAATGTACATAGATCATGTCGGTGAATTAGAAAAAAAAACCCAATTAATAGCAGATGTGGTGGTTCTACTGATGAGCCAACACACCACTTCATGGCGAAACGCATTCTAGAGTAAATGCCACTTATCCGTATAATAAGCATCAACGGTTAAAAGACGACGTCGGTAATATCAAAAAATGCATCTGACGGCTGGGGAGTTACATATTTTATCATCACTATTAATTTCATTTATAATACATTTATTATGTACATTTGTACAACAAGGGACCATAATTTAGTCCGCAAGTACATATTGGGTACAAAACTTCATTCATCTCTGTTCATCGAGAAGACCTTGCCTCGATTCGATACAAGCATCTTCTTTGAACCCAATTTTATAAGTGCGTATTACAATTTATGTAGCTGTAGTTGAAAACTAGCTTTGCTGAATGTTGCAAAAAGCTAGCCAAAGGATGGTGACGACTAGGCCAGTTTGGTAGGCCTTATTGCCTAAATACTGAGCAGTTTCCGGCTTATTCAGCAGTTCGTTTGGCTCATTCTTTCTACCATCTCGCAAATCAGAAAGTTTAATTTATAGTTTGTTGCGTGAGGACAGCCAAATATTGACTTCGGTTGAAGCTCATTTTTGTCTTCTTCATGAAAGTTTCATTTATCTATTTGTTGGGTGAGGGCCGCTTGTACTTTAGTCGAATCTTGTTCTTTTCCTCTTCACAAATAGCCTTTGTTGTTATTTCGATTGCCTCACCCTCCGATGACCTTGGCTGATAGGTATATTTTGTTTTAATATTCCAACTAGGATGCTGTCATTGTTTTAACTTGCGCCGACATTTATTAACATACGAGACGAGTTTCTCGGCAATATAGGCCCCTATTGTGAGTGTCGATAGTTGATCGTTGATCGACAACTGTCGATCGATAGACAACTTTGATTGTCGATTGCGATTGATTTTTGTCGATTTGATAGTCGCTTGTAGTCGATTACAAATGTCTGGTCGGTGCTTTCTCTTGAAAGTGAAAAAAATGTTGTGCGAACGAATATCTAAAATCAATCGACGCAATCGACAATCGTGACGATCGCTGATCGACAATCACAATAAGGGCCATAGTCACCGCTTGGCTACCTCAATTATATTGCAAACCCTGCTAATCATGCTCAGATAGTGCACAATGACTACAATATGATTTAATATGATTTAATTAAGTTCTTTGAAACTTCTCAACATTAAAGTCCGTAATGTCATGTTTGATGTTGATGACAAACAAACAGTCCATTACTTTTCGAGTACAAGCAGCAATAGAAAGCGGCAGCTGCCTTTTTTAAATACATAATACGTTAATGTGAGTTTAATTATCAGTCTAATGTCGACCTATGGCACTTACATCCATTCTTAAGCAGCTTGAATCACGGAAATAGATCCTCTGCACTCTTGTGAAACCAAAAATCATTTCACAGAGTTTAGCATTGAGCTCTGGTCCGAAAATGTCTGCCTATAGAAACAACCACGACGGGTGTCTTCTTCTTCTTTAAAAGACTATAGACTACCTCTCTGGCCGTGCGTCGGATTTAAATTGCTTCCGACGGTTTTTAGTCTGCAGTTACCCATATAAACGCTGGTGTTCACCAAGGTTGCACTTTCTCTTCGACAATATTTATTATCATTTAAAGACTCAACGCTTCTGAAACGGTAACGTCTATATGGAGCTTATAAAAACTGGACAACATTATAAAGTGTGGATAGAAACTTAATGCTTCCAACACACAATGCTGTCTGTTATCACTAAAGCGAAACTCAAATCTTACACTATCTTCAAATCTATCGATGAATGACACTTGCATCATTGAAACCAAAAAACTTTCTACGTATTTATGACAACCTTCGGGAGAATGACACGAAGTCGACAAAATTACTGCAAAATGTGAAGGTTTTCTCAAACAGTGCAAAAAATAGTTTAGTATTTCTGATCTACAGGCTCATACAACATCGACTGTTTCACAAGCCCTAGAACAGGAATGTCAAGTGACTTAACCCATGGGTTCCCAATCTTTTTTATACTGCGACCCCCGGCGCGCCCTTCTAAAAGCTCAGATTATGTGAATAGAAGCTGATCTTACTGAAGATTGACTAAAGAGATTTTCAATAAGAACGGGTCGACGTTGAAATATCGTCGGCCCATATTTATGGCAATTTTGCTTGTTCACATACCCGCATTCATCTAAAAATGCGCCTCGTCGCTAAAGATTATTTTGCGGCAAAAATTGAGATCCTCTTCCAAACGCTTCGAAAACAAGGCAGCGAACAAACGGCTTTGTCTATGTTCTTTAAATTTGAGCTCCTTGATTAGTTGGATCTTGTACGGGCGTAAGCTCAAGTCTCGATGAAATCTGCGAAAGGCCGATTTCTTATGCACTGCGAGGAATTGACTGCCTCGGGTTCTCCTATGTACATTCTCATGGACCGCGGCAATGCTCCCGACGAATCTGGCTGGCTTGTTGATAAACCTTTATTTCATTTTGAGTGTCAGGCAAATATACGAGTGTGAGACACGAAGAAACTCTGATCGGAACGCGCTTAATCTTCGTCTATTGGATTTCGTTTCGACCTTGCTCTTGGTATACCAAGGCGTCTCGACGCACAATTAGGGAACCCCTGTCTTAATCAATAGTGTCTTACCCCTTCATAAGAATTTATGATGAGAATAGGTCTGTTTTTGTCCACACCTATCTCAGTGAAGTAAAGTAAAGTAAGATTTTTAACACGCAATTACAACAACTACGAACTGTTTGACACTTTCGAGACTGTATATAGTTGTTGTAATTGCGTGTTAAAAATCCTACTTTACTTTACTTCACTGAGATAGATGTGGAAAAAAACAGACCTAATGTTGTATCCTCTCTATCAAATTATGTAACGCCAGCGTTGTTCATAGCACATCACACTGCCATAACCTTTTTGGCGCCTGTGTATTATAAAAAAAAGTTCAGTTTTCTGTTCTATCAGGGAAGCTGCAATGCACTTTTCATTTATTGGAACTCAATGCTTCCAGTTTGACTAGGGTTATCAGAGCCGACCCCATCAAATTGCCTAAGTTTGAGAGCATATTCCCGATAAATTCAATTGGGATATCCTTCGTATACCCTTTAATTTTGCTGCCCCTTGTCTGCAAGGTGATGAGTAACCAGCCATAGCTGTGGTGATAATACAGCTGATTTACACGTTGTACACTTGTACAGCTCACAGCAACCGATTTCTTTATTAAGAACTATGTTTAACAATTGTTTGTTCCAGTGACTTAGGTTTCAGGTCATAGCTCTTGGCTCAATATTGACGAAATCTCCTTCGATGTATAGCAAGGTTATTATTGTAATTTGCCTGGCAGTCCGTTTTTTTTTCATTTTTCTTACAATGGTGTGAAGTGGAACCCGTCCACAGAGCTAGTACAGAGCTGTTTCTACGTAGTATATAATAATATGTAACTTGCTCTGTGGAGTAATGCAACGTTGTCTCTGCGGCAGAGTGCTGAGATGGCTATTCCATAGTTGACGCAACACGTCATAGGTACCCTAGGCCTAGCTTCTCACAACTATTCGTTTGGTGTGAATTTTGATTTTTGGGACGAATGAAAGGGACCAACAAATTTATGCCAATTCCGACAGCTTAATTGAGAAGTTTTTTCAGACGTTCGCGAGAGGTGGCGCAGTGGAAAAAACCCTTAGAGCCGGTGCACTCTTGCGTTTTTTTCCCGCGCGGGCTCGCAGCGGGTCCGCGTTTGCGTGTTGCTGCGGGTGTTATTACCCGTAAAAATGACGCGGTCTCGCAGCGTGTCCGCCTACTTGTGTGCACCACCCAATTTAGGTGTGAGTACTGTAACACGCAAACGCGGACCCGTAGCGGGCCCGCGCGGAAAAAAAACTCATGTGTGCACCGGGCCTAAGATGTAATTTGTGTTTTTCCGGGGATCGAACCTGAGACCCCTCGCACAGTGTCCAGCACACTAACCACTGGGCCGATTTAGTTCTATTAGAAACAGTGCCTGATGTTGGACGGAGCAACCTGATCGGTCGTCTGGGGCGTTAGGGTCACCTTATCCCTTAGACAAACTATTAAAGCAAAATAAGAGCCACCACAGAATAAAAGCCAATGAATGTAGTTGTTGCGTTTACTTACAACGACAAAGACGTTTCCTCGCCCTTGTGTCTTCTTGCTGCGCCTTCTCTAGGACCGAGTCAGCTGTTTGTCGTGAAGATATTTTTGCACCATTCGTGGGTGGCGTTAGTTTCGATCGATGTGTATATCTAGTTTTGGCATCCCTCGGCTTTCTGTCTAGTATGAAGAAGCCCGCTGCTGCATCAGAGACCTTAACGAACTCACCAAGATCTTTGTGGTTCAACAGGGAATTAGGCTAGGCGGCCGTGCAACCATACAATTTTTACAACATTATGATGCCTCGATATTTCAACAGTCTGTTTAGTTACTTGCAAACGGCATTGATACATATTGGCATAATTGCTGGAACACAGAGAGCATTCTCACTGGTGCTTTCGCTTACAGAAACAGAAGGTTAAAAAGGAATAATCCAAGTAGGAACACGTAACATCGACAAAACTGGTAGTATACCAGCTGTTGGTCGTGAAGATATTTTCGCACCGTTCAAGGATGACGCTGGCTTCCATCGTATACTATTAATATGTAATTTTAATGTTTGGCGCAACAAGCCCGTATAGGCATCCTAGTCTTAGCTTCTTATAGCCATTCGTTTGTGTGAGTTTTATTTTTTTGGGACGAATGTAAGGGACCCATCTACTACAATTTTATTCCGACTCCGGACGGCTTAATTAAGAAGCTTTTCCAGGACAATTATACGGATTTTTGTTAGACAAGGTAGGTGGAGCACTGTAAAAAAAAACCTTATGCACGAGTCCGAAAACAATTTTTGTTTAGAGTTGCCCAAGTCACGTTTGTGTTCAAAGTTAAGTGTTTAGTGTAAAGACTCCAATCCTGAATATGAACAAAAAGAAACAAAATAACAGTCGTCTCACACCATCCCACATTAAATAACTTTCCTCATTTGACTAAGAAAATAAGTGGACATCTTTTGAATTTCTCATTTCATGTTAGTTATCCAAGCGTTAGTAGCACTTGTTAATGATCCCGAGCCAGAGCACCCCCTAAGAGCGGATATAGCCGAGGAGTATCTCAAGGATCGTAAGAAGTTCATAAAAAATGCCGAAGAGTACACCAGAAAAAATAGCGAGAAAAGACCCACGGATTAGTGGTCCTTATAAATAATTACTACTATCTATATTTTTTTTCAATTTTTTTTTTTTTTTTTATTTTATAACTTTTTTTTTATCCAAAATTTTAAATTCCTAACAAATTATTTCACATTTTGTGTAAATCCTGCTTTAATATATATAAAAAAAAACAAAACAAAACGCATAAACAGAAAAACTCCATTAGACGTGTGAAAAAAAATAATAAAACAAAAAAAAACTATTTTTAAGTGATTCTCGAAATGGCTTACCAAACAGCGCAGCGGAGGCGGACAAGAAGCAGCACTGCTCATTGTGAACACTAACATATTTAATTACCAGATATTATATGTTATATATAGGCATGTATAACAACAAATTTAAATTAAAGAACAAAACCTAAAATAAAGAAATAAACATCAATTGTGAACTATTTAAGAAAACAAATTAAAAAAAAAATATATAAAATAATGAACAATATCAACTGAATAAAAATAAATTGTGTGAAATTTATATTTTTCTCTATCCTTTTCTGTTTTGATTTTAAATGTTGTTTTCATAATTTTACTTGAAAGAAGGACTCTTATTGTTAAAAGGCTCTTAACAATGTTGTATTGAAGTTGTAGTTATTTTGTGAACGGGTACATACTCGGGTACTTCAATATCAAGATCGTCACACGACTGACTGCCACCACGAATCCCTCGGGTTGACAAACAATGCCGACTATGGAGCGGAGCAAAGTAAGAGGCGTATAAAGCAATTGCTGCTCGGGAACTCGAGTGATAAGACCCGGAAGAAACATCGGCTTCTCTGGAAGAAAAAGAAGGATATTGTATAATTTTAATCAAAAGGCGAAGAGTGCCTGCCAGGACTGCGAATACTGTACAGAAACCTGCAGAGATGACGAAGGAAATCTTGAATATACTAGAATCATAATCGGGGTTGAGTCTGGAGATTGCACAAGAGCAACGAAAACGACAACCAACAGCAACATCTAAGCTGGGCTGTTCAAAATATAACCATGTCTAGTTTTGGAATCCCTTCCAAACTTGGCTTTCTGTCTAGTATGAAGAAAACTCGCTGCTGCATCAGTGTCCTTAACGACCTCACCAAGACATTTGTGATTAAAAAGGAACTTATGCTAGGTTGCCGTGAAGTCATATAACATTAACATATAATTGCGCAGTATTTCAACAGTCTGTCTAGTTACTTGCAAACGTCATATATGCTGGAACACAGAAGACAGTCACACTGGTGCGTTCGTTTATAAAAACAGAATGTTGAAAAGGACTCTGCCGTTAACGACTGCTAATCCAAGTATATATGCTGCCAACAAGAAGGAACATGCAACGTCGACAACTTTGGTAGTATACCAGAAAGCGCATTGGAAGATGTTATTAACAATCGCAGTTCTGTTCTATGGATTTGTAGTATCCTATCAACTAGTAGTCTAAAACGTCAAATAAATAATAAAATATAAATTGTGACTTGATCGGCAGAGACAGCAAAGAGCATGCGGCATAGGATAGGATGGTTACAGGATTAGGAGCATGGACACTCAAAATCTGATTAATCGTTTGAAGAGGAAAATTTTTCGTAAGATATTCGGTTCCACTTCCGTTGACTGGCTTTTGAAATTAGACTGAAAAATAATTTGACGGATTTTTGGTCCTGTGTGCGAGAAGGGCGAGAAGATACAACCGCGAACTCTATGAGCTGTACCAAGATGTAGTCCAAAAAGCCAAAATACGTCGACTACATTTTGTTGGCCACATCGAGCGAATTGACAATAATGCTCTAGTTAAGAGAATCTTCGAATCCGAGCCTCCAGGTTCGAGAAAACAAGGAAGACTGAAGACCAAGCCATCCGGGTGCCAGAGCGCTGGGTCTACACAACAGGAAGCAAAGTGCCTGGGATCGCAGATGATGGAAGGCTGCAGTGTATGAGGCAGAGACTCTTCACCTCTTGATTAAAACGACGAGATGGCTGGGACAAATAGAACGAATTGATATCAACGATCAACCAACTTGTTTTGCGTGACTAGAGATAGTTGAGGATCGGCCTAACTGAAGCCAGTATCATACCTCCGCGGAACGAAATGAGTCGCTCTACGCTTGAATAACGTTGGGAAATATTGAAAACTTATTTCCAAAGTGAGTGCTTTGTAGCCCAAACAGTGCGTTTCTTAAAAAGAAGTTTTGGCCGAAATGAAGCAAACACCGCGCCTGCTGTACGCAAGTTTAAAAAGTTCGTGAGAATAGTAGGTATGCTAGTGGACAACACTCATGGATCATGGTCCCCGTCGTCGTACGGTGCGCACAGACGAGAATGTGGCTGTTGTAGCCGAGAGTGTGAGTCTCAATTCACTAACGTCAACTCGTCATCGATCTCAACATTTCACCCATTAGCCTGAGGAGAATTCTGCACAAAGATCTGGGATTATTCGCTTACAAGGTCCAATTGAAGGCGCCCGACCATTCGCTTCGTTATCGCTTCGCAGTTTGGGCCTTAGAGCAAACTTGAATTGGACAACGATTTTGGGCGATGTACCACAATCGATCTTTTGCGCACCAAATTCCCAAATCGTGTTATCAGCCGTCTTGGCGATGTCAATTGATTTGATCCCTTTGGACTTTTGTTTGTGGGGAATCGTGAAGGACCGATGTTATGCCAACAATCCGGAAACGATTCAAGCACTTAAGGCCAATATCATCCAAGCAATCCGTGAGCTACAGCCCGAAACCATCAACAAGGTATTGGAAAATTGGAGTGACAGAATGCGCTACTGCGAAGGCAGCCACTTGAACGACGTTGTGTTCTGTAATTAATGGGAATGTTTGCTTTTACTAATAAAGCCATAATACATGAAAAAAATTTAATTTTGTTCATTTTATTGCATTTTTAAAAAGAAATACAAGATTTGGCCCACCCTTTATATCGAATAAGAAAAAGCGGAGGAAGGAAAAGTGCCAAAGCTAACTGGATCCATAAAACAACCAAACAACCACTGGAAAAGACCTTGTGGTATCATGTCATGACTATTACTGCAGTCAGTTAATAGGCGTGTTAGCCTTATTTAAGGAAACGCGTGCAGGCAAATCAAAGGAGCAGTAGTGATCTAGATTCAAGAAGATACGAGTCCCGCACTATCCAAGTTGGCTGAGAGTGATAGGACAGGAAATGAGAAATGAAGAAAGGCAGGCTCGGTTTGCTAAAAGGTCTATGCTAGTGGCTGCAAGATCTACCAAGGCATGTTTCTGCTATAAGTCACAAAAATACTGCATTCGAATTAGGGTCATCCGAAGACAACAAGCTCAACAAGCTCAACAAGCTTAATGGAATTGTACTTCTTAAGATGCCGACGGTCCGCCCAACTGCTGCCCTGACTTAGAAATACAGGAAGCAACAAACAGGTGCGACGGTAGAAGATAAGCTCCATTCAACACGCTCAGAGTACCAAATAATTTCTTCTTTATTTTATTCGTGGACCACATTAAGCTATAAAAATACCATTTTTCTACGGGCCTAAACCGAGCATTCGCCAGCGAGATGCAGACAAATTTAATTGGGCACTAAATACCAGAATACGCACAACAAGTTCCATGTAAGGATAAGATCACTACCGCGATTAAAGCTCTGATAACAAATAAGGCGATTGTTTTCAGCTGAGTTTTTACAGAGAGATTCTATGTGCCGGGCATTACCTTGGGAATTCTATTGCTACTTGCAAATTTGGGTGTTCTACCTCGTCGAGAGGTTTTGATGGTGACTGAGGCATTCAAATCTTATATGGATTTGCACCTTCTGCACCTTAGTCTTCTGGCTGCCTCCCGTTTATTTTTTATTGACAATCGTCCATGACAAAGGGGGCTTATTCCCAAATGCACGGCGAATCGCTTTTCATGGCAGATTGGTATTTTTGTATTTCCAAAAAGCGATTCGATCCATTCAAAAGCGATAGCTATTCAGGTGACGGATTTCTGGCGGATTTATTGTGGATAAAAAATAAACTAAATTCTTGTGACGAATGGATCGAATACCTTTTGGAAATACAAAAATACCAATCCGCCATGAAAAGCGATCCGCCGCGCATTTGGGAATAAGCCCCAAGACTATTGCTGAGTAGAAAAGCTTGATTGAAACAATCGGTCGCGATTAGTCTTCGGTGAAAAGGCGAGGGGTGTACGAAACAGTCTAACCCGCCGTCAGTCGTCTCTGAAGGGGTCCTCGAATTCTCGAGATGAGGTTGATGGATGTAGTCAGCTCCTCCAGTTGGCGGTTAGTCTTCGGGGAGAGCAAAGGGGTGACCGAAGCAGTATAAACCCCGCTGGTAGCCTCGGACAGTCCGTTACTAAGAATGGTGGCTGGTATAGATTAGGGAAGACTGAAACAGTCTAACCCCCCGCCTATTCCTTCTGACGGAGTCTGAAAGTTCGACGTGTGAAGGTAAAATTGACTAACGTAGTGAGCTCTTCCCGTTGGCGGTTAGTCTTCAGAAACAGACAAAGGGTGACCGAAACAGTCTAACCCCACATCTGTAGCTTCTGACCGTTCGCTTTCAAGAATTGTGCCTGGTACGGAACGGAGACGAATCTGCTCTACTGTTTGGCGTCGTTAAGGCGTCGATTATAGCCATCAGAAAAGTCCATCCGTAAAAACACGAAACAGAATAAAACTGACACATTTAACCATAGCATATCATAGGAATTCAGTGAAATACTTCGTGAAACTGAATGAGAAGTTGAACAGAAAAAGTTTTTCGTACGGAAAAATTAATAAATTCGTTTTCAAGAAAAGTTGTATATCAATTGCTTATTTTTTTAGATGAACTGACTTTATAATTCAAAAGCAACATTTTAAGACCAAGATTGAGTTCAACGATTAAGTTTAAATGCTCCAAAAAAGCAAAAAAATATTTTTTCGGTTGCATTTTACTGATATCTATATAACGGACGCTTAAGGGTGTCAATTTGTCTTCGGGAAAAAGACGGACAGTAACCGTAACAGTATACCCCCGCCTATTGCCTGTGACAGTTAGTGTGTTGTGACAGAGGGACTGTTGTCGAGCAGAAGCGGGTGATCGAAGCAATCTACTACAGGGTACTTTTAAAGGTAAAGGCCTGTCTCGGAGACGGCGACACATATACAGATCTTGCCAGTAGAAGAGTGAGGTAATGGTTGGTCTATCAGAGAATGAACTAGATAAAGTGTCAAACAGATGCTGGAGCTAACCAATAATGGAATCGAGAAAAGGTAGCGGTAGGAACTCTTAAGAAATTGAGTGGATATAACTAAGAGGAGACTCGAATCGCGTTCTCCGTGAACGAGCAATACTTGTCGAAATTAGTGAACTTGAACGTATAGATCGTTCAGGGATGCTGCGGTACAGCAAATTTCCTTTGAAAACTCGTCAAGGTTGGGTAGATCAATTTGACTTATCGAATGATGTCACTGATGTCGATTTTTGTATACGCAACAACAGGATGAATATCGATAGTTGCATTCAAACTACTCAGAGGATTTCTACTGAGAAAAAGTTGCGAATATGTGTACTTGCTTTTCCTAATATCCTTCCTTCTATACTCTAGCGTGTTGTCTTGTAATTACCTTCAATTGATATCTCGATCGATTGGTTCCATATCAAAAGACTACTGCGTACCTCTTACATATCCGACGAATTACAAGTGAGCGTCTCCACTCTTTACTCATCTTTTATTTGCGAAAAGTGCACACTGTCGCAAGTGTCCAGCCCAAAAGTTGCGTGCGAAGCAATACCTTTTTTGGCAATATGTACGTAAATCATCCGACAACTCACTACATGTCCGAGTATAAAGTTGTAAACCGCTTAAGGGAACGCACCGCAATTGACTTTTACAATTTATTCGCATTGGCAAGAAATGGACCATCCAGATGGTGCAGTCGCATAACAATAGATGCGCCGACCGATGGTGTGGCCGAGGCACATCCATTGTTTGGTGTATAAGTATACCGGATCTGCTTTTTGTCGCCGTCTTGCGGAGCTAAACTGGAACTTGTCTTTGCCATAAACGTTGTATTTAGTGCAACCTTAGTGACGCGTCGGGCAGTGTGGCGCAGTACGAATACTCGTATATACGCGGATCTTTTTGTCTTGAACAAAAGATGC
Source organism: Cheilosia scutellata (assembly GCA_955612985.1). Taxonomy (NCBI): domain Eukaryota; kingdom Metazoa; phylum Arthropoda; class Insecta; order Diptera; family Syrphidae; genus Cheilosia; species Cheilosia scutellata. The sequence continues at coordinate 72,211,240 of OY015311.1, read as the reverse complement.
GTCAGAAATAATTGATCTCAATTATTGGCGACACACAACAAATTGCTGTTGACTGCGATATCAATTTAGGTATGCGTATGCGTCGTCTGCGAGAGCAAATTGTATGCCGATTTCACAATCAAGGATTAAGTGGAGATGACGATTTGCATAAACGAGGCATTGAATGAATTGGAGAAGATTCGGCCGCTTGCGTATATTTTTCATATAATCGTCAGGCGACTTGTCATTGCTTAATGTTGACCATGGCTTGTGAAACCATTCCCTGCGAAGGTCATGTCACATGTCACGCGCAAAAGTGAAAGAAAGGAAACCGACATTTGGTCAAAAGCCGATCTGCACTCCAGATAGTGTCGAGAAATGCATTTACCACTCGTAGTACACCTCCATTATCGGGTTTATGGCAAGCTGCGCCTATCGCCCATCGCCATCGTTCACACAATTATCTCATCCACCAGGCCAACCGGTACCTACTCAGACGCTTAATTGCCTGTCATTGGAGTGGATATTATCCAGCGGGGCGTCTTTTTATCTCACCACATGTGCACTTTCGCTTTCCACTTCTGAAGGTGGTCACTATATGGTTGGTCAGTGATCACAGCAATTTGTGCATTTTGTTGTCTGCGGCTAGGGCACGCGATGCACTTGAGTGCATGATCTAGCTAAAAGTTTCCTAAATGTCATACAATATGGCCCTGAGGCCGAGATACCCCATATGACAAGCGATGATAACGTGTGCCATACATTGTAGTTGGGCATGCCCATCGGCGAGACTGTCAAGTGCGTGGTCACTTTGAAGTTGTACGTGCCGCAGATGGTGTGAGCACATAAATCACTGGGCGCGCAATTAAATCCTAGTTAACGCCATTCCCCATTACCATTACCATCATCAGCGACACGTCATATCGGGTTGGTGGATCTTCCTTCCGTTCCGCACACAGCATATATGGCAGTGGCTAGGCGACTCGATGATGCGCGCATATTCGTGATATATTGGACCTCAGTTGGACTTTATGGCGATCGTGCAATGTCGATATCCAGTGTTGTGCTTTGTGTCCAGTAATGGTATGTAAAAAATACGTCAGTGCAATCAAGCTTGCGCGCGCACACACTACTTGTCGGATATGTCGACGTGGATGGTGGATGGATGGATGGACACCTCATTTTCTACTTGTTCATTGGACGCGGATTGTGAATAAAATGTGGACTCGCGTGAAAATGTCAAATGAGCCAATTGTCTATTAGTGAGAGAAGATTGAAGACGTGTGACATGACCACAAATTGAGTGAAGCGATGAAGATTGACTGCAGGAATCGTGTTGATCAACTGTCTTTGTTTGTAATCCTTGACCAGGGTTGTTGTGAAGTTTTTATTGAGAATCGTGTTTTTCTTTGGGTTTGTCAAAGTCGTTAATTATCGTAAATTTGTGTCCGTACTTTTTGGGTCAATATTGACTAAAAAGACACAAACTAATGCTTTTGTAGCTTCTTCTAGGGTCCTATATGAGCCTGTTGCGGGAACTATTTTTTTTTTTAATTTGTTAAATGTCATACGAGATGTCTTTTTGCTGCGATATAACGTTACCAAAAAGTACCCTTTGAAACACAAGTTTGCAATTTGCAATTTGTGGATATTTCTTTAGATTTTGTTAGAAATTTGAATTTGGCTGCTGTTTTATGTTCCAGCCATATTACAAGTTATCTGCATCTGTCGTTTCGTCGTCGCCTCTTCTCAGGGGGGTTATTCACAAATGCGCCGCTGGTCTTATTGAAAGCGATACCTGAATTTTAACCGTCTTCGCTTTTGGTTATTCTCAAATGCGATCAAAGCGAAAATGATATTTCCAGTGCTTTCCATTCTGACCTCCAATTTTCCAAAAGTTTGATAGCCTTTTTCCGTCACAAGAATTTAGTTTATTTTGCATCAGCAAACAATCCGACAGCAATCCGTCATATAAACAGCTATCGCTTTAGAATGAAGGAAATCGCTTTTAGAAATACAAAAATACAAATCCGCCATGAAAAGCGATTCGACGCGCCCCCAGCTCATTCTTCAATGGTCTTCTGCAGGATTCGCAAGCTCAATCAACTTTGCGTTTTCAGCATCGTCCTCTTCATCTGGACATTTTATGCATGAATGACGAGCTTTCGTTTCCAAATCTGTGGAAATAAATACGATAGCCGCCGCCCCACAATGTCTGTAAAGGAACTGCGTAAGATGAGTAGTTATTGTGCCTGCGTGCAGTCTTTTTATCCGGATCTCGATGGTTGAGATCAGCTTGTAGGTCTTTTGTGGCTTTTGCCGATCCTCTCTGATTATGCCCTTTCTTCTGGTTTTTTCCTCTTGAAAACGATGCATTCTGGCTTGAGTATTCCAGAGTCAGACGTAAACATTCGATAGTATACCACTGTCTTTGAAAAGCTTCTCAATTCAGGCGTTTGGAGGCGGGTATCGGCATGATAATTGTTTTGAAAAGCTAGCCCTAGGGTTGTATATGGATCTCTTTCGTCAACTACATTTTTATTTGATTTATTTAACTGCTTCATCCGTTTTTTTTTTACCACTGTAACCATTGCTTCTCTACCATACTTTATGTTTCACTGCGGAGAGGTCCAATTGTCTTGTGGGACTTCGTCGCACTTATTTCCATGATAGTAGATCTTGCATTAGGAGATCATTGAATAAAGTAACGAGCTACTTAACCAACAAGAATCTCTCGATATCCTATTAGTGAAGTAGTTCAAGACGTTATTCCTCTAACACAGGGTCAGTCCACCAAGTCAAAGGCATTTTTATTATCAGGTGTTAGGTAAGGTACTATAGTTCTTATTTTGCCCCGGGTCACCAACCTTCTCTCCAGTGTTGCTTCAGCTGTTGTATTTGCTACTGCATACCTCAATGGTAGAACGATTTTCTGGTCCGTCCGTCTGGTAAGCCTCCTTTTCCTTTGCCACAGCCAACAGTGTGAGCCGATGCGTTTTAAGATCTTTCTCAATGTATCAGTTAGACATTACGAGTATGTTCTTCTTGTTTCCTTTTGTTAGCAACACTTGGGGTCTATAAGATTAGACAACAATTATACAAGCGGAGCAAGTAATTTTTGAATCTGACATCAAGTGATGACAAACTCAGCATTCGACCTTTTGCTTTGTGTTACAAAATTCAGCTACATTTGTATAAATTCATTTGCATTACAAGTACTTGTCGTGCTTAGCTATAGGTCCCTGATGTTGGAGTTTACACGGCTCCGAGAAGACCCACTCCACAGGGTACCTTTACATCCTTGCTATAAAAAGTTCTGGTCTCATTTGAGTCCTGAATGGCTTCTTCGGGATGCCTTCGTATTGGGGTGGTTTGTTGTCTCCGCCCGTCTTCTTGCATTTAAGTATAGTTCCGTTCGTGATTGCCGTTAATTTGCATGGTGGTGCAAAAAAGATGTCTATGGGGGAATATATGTATGTATATGTAAATACAGGGTGGGCCAAAAGAAGTCATCCGATGTTGTTTGGCTCTCATTTTTTTTCTAAATGAAAATCTTCGATTCTATTTTTTTTTGATTATGTTTATTTATTGGTTATTGGTTTATTGTGTTTATTGTTAAAGGTTCAAATAAACATAATCAAAAAACAGAATCGAAGTTATTCATTTAGAAAAAAATGAGAGCCAAACAACATCGGATGACTTCTTTTGGTATTTTGCGTAGCCCCACAGAAAAAAAAATCGAACGGTGTCAAATTGACGCCGCCAAAACGTGAAATTAAGCGACCAGGAAACTTCTCACGCAATAAAGCCATCGTGTTGTGTATCTTGTTGTCCCGTCTGGTTGCAACCACATATCTTCCAAGTCATGATCTTCAATCGCCGCGCCGGCCAAAAAAATCGGTTATCATTCGACTAAATCGCTCCGAATTGACTATAACCTTCTGCCCATTGTCATCTTCGAAGAAATACAGACCAATGACACCTTTCGAGCAAAGCAAAATGGCACAGGCCTTACGACATCGGTAACGCTTCCACTCTCTTCAAATTTCTTCACAATTTTTGCGTAGTTGATCGATTATGATGACCATAATCATCGCGTAATGCGCGACAACTGGCAACGTTTGAATCACCACTTTTTCAGTAAGTTTTAATAATTTTAACGCGTTGTTCGATTGTTAAGCGATCCATTATCGTAAATGGCAAACATTCAACTAATATTATGACACTTCAAATGACAGCTGAGTTTGATAGGTGTCAAATGCCAGCGCTACCAACTTGAAACCACGAAATGAATGACCCTGTATTTAAAGTCAACACTTATAAACGCAATATTATTCAATGGCCTTGCAGTGTGCCTTGGCACAGAAGAAAATTTTAAGGAATTTGAAAACTTTAAAGCTTATAGTTTTTCTTCTGCTTGCACATCTCATGACGTACAGAGAGCGTTCAACCCACGAAAGACGAAATATGCTACTATTCTATACATTACCCACCTATACCACAATATAACCTACCTTAGGTGCATTCAGCACCTAACCCTTTAATTTTTCCCACGGTAAAATGGTTCCATGTGATTATTTCTCATTAGTGTCCTTTTGATCGAAGCAGCGGGCCAACTATCGTGGTCTTCCCTTAAAATCGTAGGATTTTAACACATTTTCCCACGGAAATCCTCTGCGTTATCATAGACTATTCAATCCGTCAACTTTCGCCCCAACTTCCAACCCCAACTAAGGCGCTTACCCAACCCGATCATCATTCCCCCTGGAGATTTACCAGCACCTCATAAACTAATAATTGCAATTAAATGCCTCATTTGGCATTTGGAATGACCAACCGATAAACTGGTTTCCTCTTTGTGTGTAGCACCGGCTCTGCGAATTTATAGACATGTTCCTCCATCACATTATCAAGGCAAATACAGTATTTCTGAACTTGAGATCATAGAGTACTGCCTCCCCCGCCTCTCGAGAGCTCTGATTGCTGATTAATTAACACAGCACTCAACATTGTGAGTAATAATTGCAATTGCAATTGCAACACATTATGAGCGTTTTATTGTGCATTCGGCGGATCGGAACGGAGAGACTAGCGATCCCCGATCGGCTGGTTAATCGTGCGCGGCCTAAGATCTAAAGCGTCTCGTTGACAATTATGGGGAAATCAGAAATCAAGTGTCGATATGTCAGGGTGATTGTTTACTTCCAAAAATGGTAGCTTGGTAATAATAATAATTATTGTGCGGTATCCTTGTTGGGAACCATTCAATTCTCACGTCTCTCTAGATGTGTACTTGTGAACTTGTTAATGAAATAGAAATTTCATTGATCAGCTGTTACGTCGTGTTGGATTGGATTTGGTTTTGGATGTATTAATTTCTTATTAGTCGAGCAAACGTAAACAAAACATGTCTGTTGGTCCGTTGCAACATTTTCGTTGTGTTTTGGGAAATTTTCTTGTGTTCGCTTGGTGGTGGATTGGATAGTGGGAGGTGGGACATTTTAACATAACGTATGAAGTTGTGTTGGATGCGGAATGAAATGTTTTTCAAATGGGAATGTGAATAAATTCTGTTGTTTTCTTTGTAGACTGAAGAAGGAATTTTTACATCACACACAGTTGACACAGTACCTAACTGGATGCACTGGAATACCTACTGCTCAAAACCTCGGAAATATTTTCATGTGGATCTATAGACGATGTAAGGTTGGGTTAGGATGTTAGAGTACCTACTGCACATGCACTGCACTGGTGCAGCTATGGTACTAATACAAGGTGGGCCAAAAGAGATCACCCTATTGGTAGATGCTCTTATTTTTGTCAAATCTGTTTTGACATTTGTGGACTAGACAGATGTAGAATACAAGTGAACAAGCCATGGAGCGATATACTCCCCAAGAACGCCGAATAATCGTGTCTATTTTTTTGCGTAACAATTCGTCTGTAGTGTTGGCGCAGCGCGAATTCCGTCGCCGATTCCCCGGCCGTCCGACACCGACTGCGCAAACACTGCGCCGTTTGGCCACCAACCTTGAAGAGTATGGGACCACACGAGACGTTGCAATTAGCCATCAGCCGGTCGTCCCTAAGGCGAATTTTGGTCAAAGACTTGCGAATGTCCCCGTACAAAGTCCAGTCCGTGCATCAGCTGCTGCCTGTCGACTGCCAAACGCGTGTAACAACAGTGGACGGTGCGCGCTATAGAGCCATATTAACCGAGTTTTTTCTGCCGCAATTGGACGAATTAGGACTGGAGGACATGTGGTTCCAACAGGACGGAGCAACGGCACACACTGCGCGAGCCACAACCGAAATTCTGAAGGCGGCGTTCCCGGGTCGCCTCATCTCTCGTTTTGGCGATTTTCACTGGCCCGAAAGATCGCCCGATTTAACCGTTCCTGACTTTTTTTTAGGGCTTTTTTGAAGTCCCGTGTTTACGTGCCCGAGACCCTAGAAGCCCTCAAGGACAACATTCGACACGAGTGCGATAATCTGTCGCCCGAAGTTCTCGCCGAAGTGATGAAAAATGTCATAAAACGAACCCGTATGGCAATCAATTGTGACGGCGCCCATTTGGCCGATATCATCTTCTCGACTTGACCAATCAAATTCTAAAGGTTCAAATAAACATAATCAAAAAACAGAATCGAAGATTTTCATTTAGAAAAAAAAAGAGAGCCAAACAACATCGGATGACTTCTTTTGGCCCACCATGTACCACATTAAAGGGGTGTGCAAATGGATCGAGAGCGAAGGAACTGTTTGAGCATTATTATTATATGTAGCAAAATAAAGGGTGTCCCATAATTCACGCAAAATGTAATTTTTATAGAAAATACAGATGACACGATTGGGAAATGACTCGTGCAGCAATTGAATTGTTTCTCTGGCTTTATGGCATGTGGCACCGTCTTGTTGAAACCACATGTTGGTCACATCCATATTTTGTAATTTAGGCACTTAAAACTGGGTTATCATGTCACGATAACGAACACCATTAATTGTTACTGCCTGACTAGCCGCATTTTCGAAGAAGAATAGTGCCTCCAACCCAAAATCCACCAAAAAGTCACGCCTTGTGGATGAATTTTGTGGGTTTTCAGAACCCCAAATGCGACAATTTTGAAGGTTAACGAAGCCATCAAGATGAAAATGATCTTCATCACTGAAGATGCGATTTTGTTCGAACAAACCTTTATTATTTTTTAAATATTCCTCAACAATGGAAATGCCTTGTTCTTTCGTATATAGCGCTCCATTTTTACTAACCTTGAACTGTCAGCTGTCACATTGTTGTCTTTTTTCCGTTGGCATCACTGTATACTAGAGTAAATGACGAAAAATTCAAATTTTGCGTAAAATATGGGACACCCTTTAGAAATAAAATGCTCCGGCTGACGTTATTAGGTTATTCTATTTAATTAAATGAGAATTCCCACAGTGATCGATATGGTTATAGTATTTAGTGGCGTCTCTTACAACCGTATGACTAACCTAAACTAATTTAAAGTACATACCTCACGCGGAAACCCATTGGCCCCGAAATGGGGCATCTGGCGATGATACCTACTTGAGTTGGCTGTAGACCATTCTATTTTATAAAGATTGTGCTTCTATTTTATATTCTTCGTAAGTGGATTGTTTAATTCAATATTGCATTAATCACGTTTCCTAAATTTTAAGATTTTATATTAGGAAAAATGTGCCCGTCTTGACTCAGTCTTCCTTCTTTTTGAAAAGACTTCCTTTAGAAAATAAAATGCTCTTAAGTGCCTGCTTAGGCAGTCTTCTTTTTTACATCCCCAAAACTTTTATGCAATACTGAAAATTCAGCAAATAACTTAGAGGTTCCCATGACAAATTCAAGAAATTACTCACAAATTGTGACGCCCGTCGGGGAAAGGGGGGCTGAGTTTCAAAATGTCAACACAAAAGTATAAATGGGGTAACAATATACTACTTGTCATAACTACGCATAGACGATGCAGCGATGATGTTTTATCTACATTTTACTTTGCATAAGTTTGACGTTTCGGAACGCATTTTATACATTGCACGTCAAAGATGGATATAGATGTCGTTTCAATGACAGCAAATGCGAAAAGTTTAAACAACGTATATCTTTTATTTCACGCGTTCAAAATAAAAATGGGAAACAAATTTAAGTAAATTTTAATTGAATGGTTTGAAGCCATTTTTGGCCACTATTCCATCTTTTTTCACTGAAAATTAATAAAAATTTAACAAAAAATATCTAATTCAAGAAAACAAAATATTTTGGTTACCTACTTCTCTCTAAAATGTGACGTTTATTTTATATTCACAGCAAGTGTCAAAAGTCATGTGAATTCATTTAATTAATTATCGCTGTGTGTTTTGCACAGATAATACGCATCAATGACTTTTTGGATGAGGAGAAACTTGCTACTTTGTTAACATTTTCGTGTTTGAATTACGGAACTGATGACTCCGCATTTGATGCATTTTGGAACTCAGACAGGATGTCCCTTACTCTATTTCATAAATTATATACCAGTCAAGTCAGTTATTTACTGAGCTGTTGGTTGTAAACCATCCGATCCTAAGGATTTAATTAAGTTTTATAAATGTGTATCGGTTTGCTGAAAACCTCGAAAATATGAAGGAAAAGAAATTTGTTTCTGCTGTGTTGGTGACATGACATTTAGGAAGTGAGTTGTCGCCTCAAAAACTTTCTCGTCGCGCAGTCTAAGCAAAGTTCTCCTTTCCTCATGGTATCGCAGCTTATCATGCCTCGTTTTAATTTCTATACGATGGTGGAAAGGAATCTTGCAAATTTTCATATAAATATCTCGGTTTTCGGGTTTTCCGGCCTCGCTGAAGGAAAGTTCACACATAGATGTCCATCTGTTGTTAGCCTCTCTACGTGTCCGGATATTTGCAGAATGATCAGTAGAATTAAAGTAGCTGTCAAACTTTAGCTTACTAGTTCGTCTTCTTTTTCATTGCCTGTAATGCATTCATACACATGTACCCAGCAGAGCGATAAATTGAGCTCATGATGACATTTCACAAGCTTCGATAAAATTGCTGTTCCAAACATAGCTGCCTGTGTACACGCCAAGGAATTATATGCGTTGCGTAGTGTTGGTAAACGTTTTTTTATTTTCATGAAAAATACTTTGATATCTACCTTAGTAATCTTTCAACTTATTTGGGTTTTCATTATCTCCAAACCTGAGTTCATCTCAGTTCTATAATTAAATCTTCTATCTTCTTCTTCTATATATATAAAAATTAATTGCTGTTCGTTAGTCTCACTAAAACTCGAGAACGGCTGGACCGATTTGGCTAATTTTGGTCTTGAATTATTTGTGGAAGTCCAGGGAAGGTTTAAAAGGTGAGAAATTGGACAAAGGGGCGTGGCACCTCCCATAAATTTCAAAATCTTATATCTCGAAAACCATTGAATCTCTTGAGTTCAAATTTACATACCATCTTAGGTATCAGCCCAGGAGTATTCCTGTGAAGATTGGTCAAAATTGGACAAAGGGGCGTGGCACCTCCCATACAAAAAAAACATTCATAATCGTATATCTGGAAAACCGCCGAATCGATTAAGTTTAAATTTACAGACAATCTTAGGTATTGACCCAGGAGTATTCCTGTGAAGACCACAAAATAGAATGAGCTCAAACTTACAGATGATCTTAGTTATTGGCCCTGGAGTGGTCTTGTGAAGTTTGGTCAAAATTGGATATAGTGGGGTTTCACCGCACTATAATGCTGACTGAGCGAGTCTCAGAAGTCTTACATGAGCCACTAAGAAAGAGAACGTACGGCGGATGAATTCACTAGACTGAATCAACGGTGACGGCAACAGTCGAGATGGCAGATACCTTCCGTGAGCTACTCTGACATATTTGGAGCAAAGGTCTGTAAGGTTTTACGGCACTAGTCAGGGTGCTGAAATAGAGATGGTGGCGAATGAACCCTTTATGGAAAATTGTGTCTCTGGTGTTGGCTTGCGAGTTTAGTACAATTTTCTCAAGAATGATGTTGAAAAAGTCACATGACAGCATTGCTCATCACCTTGTCTAAATCCTTTTTTGACAACAAAGGCCTCTGTGAGATTGTTTCCTACCTTTATGGAGCAGCGAGCGTTCTCCATCGTCATTCTGCACAATCTGACAAGTTTGCCAGTGATGCCAAAACTAGACATGGCTCTGTATATCTTGTCTCTATAAATGATGTCATATGCGGCCTTAAAGACGATAAACCGATTGGTGGGTATCGATTTGGATTTCTTGAGTTTTCTACAGAATCTGCCGTAGTTTGAGCATTTGGTCGGTTGTGGACTTACTGACCCTAAAACCGCACTGATAGCGTCCAGTTGAGCTATAACGTTGGTAATAGGTTTTATTAGAGACTTCTACGTGGTCGGGAAGCGTGAAACGCTGTATAATGAAACGCCTGGAAGTAAAGAAAAAAAATACCAGGATCGGAAAAATCTCCATTATGAAGCGATCACCCCTTTTGAAAGACCCTTCATGATCTCTTCGACTCACTCGAACAATGAAGCGAACCTTATTTCGGCAGCTTGTATCCGCGATCGGAATCGGATTCGGTCGATCTGTACTAAGATAACAAAATTTAAAGTCTAATTTGTGTTTTTCTGGGAATTGAACCTGGGACACCTAGCTCTGTAGTCTAGCAGACTAATCCCTGAGACAGTGCCGAATGATTGTGGTTAAACAAAGAACACAATTTTTTTCAAGCCCAAAATCCATAAACGCCTTGTTCATTACGAAAGGCATTTATATAGGTTAGGTAGTTTTCATAAAAGTGGACCACCATCTAGCAGGACCAAAAATCCGCATAGAACTAACTTTCATTTGGCCTCATTGGGGATTATATTGTAAAATAGGACACACACTATTCCCAGCTACTTGATAAAGTTCAACGAACTTTTCCCATCAATTTCGAAAACTATATCTTCAGCATAATAAACTTTGTAACATAAATCACGTACAAGGCAGGAATCCTCTTTTCTAACAATTTACCCCCAAAACAGCTCCTGTAGTCCAGTCCAAAACCGCAGCATAAAAACATTTAATTTACTCCCTTAAAGTGCACGGGGAGGAACAGACTCAATTCAAAGTAGAGGTAGTAGGTAGACAACAAAAAATGTTGTATTCGAACCGCATACAATTTCCCTTTCCACATCCAACATGTGCTCATACATCAAACTTGCTGTAAGCCCGCAACAGAGTAAGCAAACAGCAACATGACAATTCTACTTTATAATACCAGCGACTGTGTGAAGTGAGACTCAGTATTTTCTGAGTTTTCAATCGTGTGCGAGTGTCAGTGCGCTAATAATTTTTTTATTTTCATATTTCATATAAATTACTCCCTCAAAACGGTTTATCTGCGTCATTTTGTTATCTGCAAAAAAAGTTTTTTATGCTATAGTTTTCCACGTCTTTTTTATACGCTAATCAGTGACTACGGTATAAAGTCGATCAAATACTACAGTGTAACGAATCGTGTAAACAAAGAAACGTAAATATTTGTTTATAAAATTGTGAATACCCAAATGTGAAGTTTTCTTGTTTTTTTTTTTTTATTTAAATATTTTTCTATGCTGTAATTTTTGTGAATGAATGACTATTTAAACCGTGAACGTATTGTCAAAGCTGTTGGATTGTACGGATTATATCAGAACAATTTAAGGTTCGTATCAGCAGAAAAAAAAAATAATTATTTATTGTTTTGTTTTTGTCTGAGATAAAATTTGCATTATCTAAACTGAATCGTTTATTTTTGAAAATTTATTAAATATCAGCACATGGCAACTTAACAAAAAAAATATATAATACAATTAATGACGTTGAAATGTCAAAGCGATTAAATATTGAGATCTGACATTTTAATATTGACATTTTAAACTTTTTTGATGAAATTTGTTTTTCTCTTGTCAAAGTTGGTCCTGCCTTTAAATTAAACTAAAATTAAACAGTCAGCAAAAGAGTTTTTGTTAAGGATATAGGAATAGGCCTCTTAAGGGGTGAAATTATTTTAGGTAGTTGAATATATGAAATTAATTTTGAATAAGGAAATTAATATTTTTCTTAATGACCAATTTGTACATTTTTCAAGTGTGTTCGCATATTCTCTTTAAATAATTTGAAAGTGTATTTTATCGGCCCCGTAATTGTTTTGAATGATCCTTTTTTAAATGTAATGACAAATTCAGAATAAAAATTCAAATGTGCCTTTTTTAAAGTTAAAATGAATCCCTATGTCCGACAATTTTTTTAATACTTCACTCGAAATAGGAGAACCCATAGTGGCATAGTGCGTACCTACAGATTGATTTTTAAGGCTATATCGTGAATAAATTCTTATGAAAATGTCCTCATTGTCAGTGTCAGTAATCGAAATTAGAGCCGTGGATCGTATCAATTCATAGAGATTTAAGTTCTACATAAACTTTAATTTGACAGTTTATGCCTTACAAAAAGTATCCCATAAAAATGTAAGTAGAACTTAAATCATTATGAGTCGTAGGTGTCAGCAAATGGGCCTTAAATAGAAATAATTCCCTCGGTAGATTTAGCTAGTTTTCTATACTTCAACTAACTTAGGCCTTAAGAAAAATCAGATATTACATACATACGTTGACATTTAAATTTTTTTTTTTTCCAAATTTAGACATCACCAAACAAAATGCCTTTTTTTTTTTACAAAGACCGACAGTGGAATTTATTTTTAAATTGTTGTTAGAAAAAAAAAAAAAAAAAACAGAACAAAATACATTTCGTCATAATTTTGTACACCCTATCCCTTATCTGTAGATGTCTAAATAAATTGGAGCGTCGAATTTAAAATGTTAAGCGTCTCTAACAAAACAAAAAAAAACTATCAACACGGAGGTCGATATTTCAATTGCGAGATAATGAAAAAGATATTATAAGTACTTAACTGTCAGACAAAAGTATAGGGACTATACTTTCCCAAAGACGTAATAGTTATTACTATTATTATTCTTGGGAAATCGTTTTGCTGATCAAGTAGATAAACACAGTTTATCAGACAATTGAAAATCCACTCTTAAAAGGTGTTAACCACACTTCAGTGGTGCTGAGTAATTTCTGATTTGTATTAGAACTTGCTATTGTTTTACTTGTTGTAAATTCAGCATTTTTGACGTTCAGCCAATGTGAAGTGACTTTTGTATAGGTCAGTCGATTTATCGTCGAAACGATAGACTGACTTCCACAGTCAGTTACTCAGTGCTACGTTACGGCTATGAATGCGACATCCATTTAAGTCTGCACGAATGTAATGGCATCTGAAGATAGTCAAAAGGAATTCATTAAGGAAATGGTCTATTAAGCTCGTCAACATTTCGAAAACGATTCATCATGTTGCAATTGGAGTTTGAGTTTGTTCCGATTCCTCAAAAATCCAGACAAATATTTTATCTAGAGCATTTTCGTTATCAATATGCGAATTCCAATGACATTCGAAAAGTAAATTGACTTTTTCCGAGTCAGTTTTAAAAATTTAGGTACATATCGTCTTCCTCTTAAGGTGGCGCTACAGTCCAGGGTGGACCTGTGCCTCAACCAACAAGCGTATCCAGCCGGCGCGATCTTTGGGGATCCCTAAGTTATCCCCTTTTCCAAAATCCCTTATTGAACATAATCTCTAATTTTTTTTTTTCCTCTTTTTCCAAAACCCCCCGGGACGAAATCCCCTATGCCAAAATCTCCCACAAGCAAACTAAACTTTGCATATACCCAACCTTGCACCTACTCGAAATCCTACAGAGTGACCACAAGCAGGATGGTTGCAGGGGGGGGGGGGGGGCATACGTATCTCACTTTTTAACAACATTTTCAAGTGTCGCGGCGACAGACTTAATAACACCAAATCTAAAAATGTGGGATTTTGTCCCTGGAGATTTTCTCTTAGGGTCTTTTGAAGTAATCGATTTCAGCACAGGGGATTTTGGAAAAGGAGATTTGATTACCAACACTGATCTTTGGGTAGCTGTCTCCAGTTTCGCACGCTAAATTTGGTTAAGATCCCCTTCCACTTGCGTGTGCCACCTGGGTCGCTGTCTTCCTCTACTGCGCGCCGTCCCTCGGGTGTGGATTCGATGAGTTTTCGGACTGGAGCATTCGCGTCTATATTCGCTCTATATGACCCAGCCACCTCAGTCGTTGTCATTTTTCTGACTAGGTAGATGTCGCTGTACAGCCCGTACAGTTCGTCGTTGTATCTCCTCCTCCTCCATTCATCGTCTATGCAGACGTGACCGAAATTTACTTAAAGAATTTTCTTCTCAAAACAGCCATAAGAGGAACCTCATCCGCTTTTGATGGAGTCCATGCCTCTGCACCATACAGAAGGACTGGGATGATTAGGGTCTTATAAAGGGTCACTTTATTTGTTCGGGAGAGGGCTTTGCTACTCAGTTGCTTTTTTAGCCCCAGCGATTGGCAAGAGTTATTCTTCGTTTAATCTCAGCGCTGGTGTCATTGTCTAAGTTCATAGCGGAGCCTAGGTAGACAAAGTCCTTAACCAAAAAATGTAGGTAGGTACCTATGCAGGATTTAAAAATTAAATTTACTAATAAACATTTTTAGTGTCCAAGCAAACTTTTGCGAAGTCACAATGGCGAAAATTTCCATACAAAATTATCTATTTTGACCGTCAAAATGTTTAAGTTGAAAACTAAAAATGATTATTGGTAAGGTCCATTGCCTATTTCTGAACGGTCCACTTGAGTGTTCTACATCCGCGACTATTGTAATGTACAGACAGAGGACATTTAATAATGACCATCTGGCATTAAATAATGTAAGATACAATTTAACTAAATAATGCACTTCATTTTAGCAGCAATTGTACCAGTTATTGTTCTTTAAACCCAGACGAACTAAAAAATTATTTTTTGTCAACTGATGCATTAAAAACATCGAACAGCCTTGCAATTTCTCTAGAACGGCAGGCCTAATGTCACCCAAAATGAAATCATATCCATCAGACATCCACATCATTGATGATTTGTAGGGTCTGGTATAGATCTCCTTCATCCATGGCCACCTTATACCCATACAACTCGTCTATGACACAACTGAACTTCAGGCTAACTCATCTTTCGAAAATTTGATCCACATTCATTTTTGGGGTGGAAGGCTGGCGTTCGCTTTGTTCGCTTTAAAGGCCTTAACGTATTTTAATGGGTGGTCAAATATACAAGTTTGTTTTTAAATAAAACTAACAAAAATCAATTATTTTCGGTGTGCTATGGCTTTATTAGAAAGAGCAAACTTTCCCATTATTTATTCATGTGGCTGCCTACGCTAGCCTAGCCGTTGCGCATCCTTTCCACCCAATTTTCCAAGACCTTTTGGATTGTTTCTGGATCTATTTAATAAATGGCTCGAACGATATTCGCTTTCAGGGCTTGAATCGGTTCTGGATTGTCCGCAGAGCATCTATTTTAAAGGGCACCGCGTAAAAAAAGTTAACGGGGTGAAATCGCAGGCAAAATATGGATAATTTATCCTTTTGGGACATTTTGCGCCATCCTGCTGAAATCAAAGACTCTCCAAGTCAATGTCTTCAATTTCATCCCACAAAATTTCGATAATCATGGCTTTGTAGCATTCACCGTTGACCGAAATGGTGTTTTCAGTAGCATTTTCGAAAAAAGATGAGCGAATGATGAGACCTCTCGAAATTACGTACCAAACTGTAGCGTGATTTGAATGTAGGTACATGAGTTGACTTGCGATGACCCCTCAATTGTAATAAAAGCTTATGGTTAATGCTTATTAAAATCACTTTGGCCTTTATAATTAGTCACTCAAATTCATCTATCATGATGACTCAACTTTTCCTCAGTCTTGGAAATATTCAAAAGCCAAGAAGTCAAATGCATCATCGGACCATTTAGACCCATCACCGCTTTGTCATATTTTTGTCGAACATTTTTAGGAGCCAATAGAACTCTTTGAAGAAATGGATAAAATTCAATAATATTGTCAAAGAATTACCTGTCTCATTTGAATTTAGTTTACAAACTTATAATATGGTTTTCATATTCTAGGAGATAAGGAATTTATCACCTCCTTTTCTGCCTAATAGATTTCTCAGAAGCCTTCGTCAAAGTACATAAATTACTCTATCCTCAGCTGGAAAGATTAAAATATTTATTTGGCTTTAGTGAAAGTGTCGTAAGGTTGTTGGGTAGATTTCTTACGGATCACAATGAGTTGTCATTGGAGAAATATGTTCATAACAAGGTGTAGGTACCACAGGGTTAAATTTTGGGACCCACATTATTTTAAATTTTACATTTTCGTCAAACATGTTTCATTTCATTTATAATACTCAATGATCTCTTATTTAGCTTGAACTATGATCTTGCAGCAATCAATAATTTGACAATGAACAGAACATACATTATTTTTGTTTCTAAATCCTACTAAATCGCAGGCAATCCTGATCTTGAACAGGAGGCTTAACCTTCCAAAAATGCTCTAATTTAATTTAAAACACTTAAACTGTTGTTTCAATTCAATAAAAATGTTGAGACCTTCATTTCATACCTTCTAGGACTGCACTGGGAGAGTGATTTAGTTTCTCACAGTGGATCCGTCTGCTTTTATACATAGGGGGGTCCAAAAGGGAAACAGGAGTAGGGGGCGGGGGGTTGTTTTCTCCCAAGCGTTAAATTGCACTATCTCATTCCACCTTCCCAATCACTGTAGCGTGTTCCAGGCGGAAATCATGGCGGATAAGGAGGCTCTATCGTGTATACGGTATAAGTATAATGTAATATCCGCAAGGGATATCAACATTTTTACCTACAGTCTAGCTGCGATTAAATCCCTGGACTCGGTCGTCTGCAAATCAAAAACTGCCCTCAATTGCCGCTTATATTTTAACGAGATGGCAAAACAATTCAAAATTCACCTTGGGTGCCGGGCCATATAGGGACATTCCAGGAAATTGCAAGGCCGTCGATTCTTCTAATCAAACGAAACGCGATAAGCGCTAGTAATCGCAGGTGGCCAAACTGCACAACGTGCTCCATCACGAAAAAGGTCTGGCCCAAGCGCTCCAACAATCTTGTATCACAAAAAAAGATCCACTAAAAGTACTCTTGTGGGTGTCATTACGGAGGACTGCATTATTGGGAGACATGATCTCAGACTAGGCCACCTTTCTAACGATTTATGTAGAAGCTCCATGGACGAGGATGAGGAAGAGACTATTCTTCACATCCTTTGCAGGTGCCCAGCCCTCTGGTCAATCTGGGTGAACTCGCTAATATAAGCATCAGCTGAATTCTGATTTGCAGAATAAAAGTTGATAGCGTAATAAGAGGGTTACCTATATAAACTCAATTTATACATTTTTCCAGCGACAGGACCAAGTATATTAGTTTTTTGACGACATTTTCAAGTCTTCCATTAACAACGCTTGGGCTGGAGTCTCGATCTATTATACAAAATTAAACCAACCATTTTGTGAGGTTGCAAATTTTGTAAATCTTAAACTCGATCTTGATCAGCAATAAGAAAGCTTCTTAATTCAGATTCGGCGTAAAAATGCCGTCTATTCGTGCCACAAATAATGGCTGCGACAAGATTATTTTGCGAAAATGTTGTGCCTGAAATAATTCCCAAAAAATCCTTCCTTCTTCAGACTAGGCAACAGAATTGATCAGCCCAAACTTAAAGGTGAGTCATGATTGAAATATGTTGGTTTAAGCGTCTGCCAAATGACGAATACGGTTCTAATCAATCGCAGATTTACTTGACAGAATTACTCACATCTAATCCTATTATCCCTTACT
Organism: Cheilosia scutellata; assembly: GCA_955612985.1. Lineage (NCBI taxonomy): Eukaryota > Metazoa > Arthropoda > Insecta > Diptera > Syrphidae > Cheilosia > Cheilosia scutellata. The sequence continues at coordinate 72,193,398 of OY015311.1, read as the reverse complement.
TAGGTGGCTCTACAAAAGTTTACAGTGAGCTTGAGTCTCAACCACTGCGCCTCTCTAGTTCTCGCGGTTTTTTTGTTAGTTTGCGGTTCTTTACACTTCTGCGCCCTACCCAAGGCAAGGCCTTTCTCATTCCTGCGTTGTCCACACGCATTCGAATCAGGGGCTCTACTTTATTATGTAATACAAAAAAGACATGATGGTACACATCTTTTGAAAGCCAGCTCTAAGTTCCATCAAAGTGAGGCAGTTACGTGTATCTGATTGAAAGAGGTAGCCCACAAAACACGGTTTGATTGAATAAACTTTTCATTCTCACGAATCTTTTCTTGACGAATGCATTTCAGTTTGAAAAAAATCTTTCAAACCGAATTTCTTCGACCTTTACTGCCTATTTTCTTAATTGATTGCTTTGTGTCGCCAAAATGTTTAACATATTCATTTTTAAATTAGTATAGCCCACCCAGGAAGTCATCAAAATCATAGATACACCTAACTGTCTCATCGTTAGCAATCTATTAAGACAAGCTAACAATAAAATCCAATTTAACACCATAAATATAAATGGAAAATCAGTTATCAAATGCCAATCGTAAAAGATGTTGAATAGGTACCTACGCCAAGTCAACTTCTGTTAAAAATAATTTAACGACTTGTGTGAAAGCATTTTCGAAACTAAAAACTCACGCTATTTACTGAAGAGCTTCTCGCTGACGTCTGTCATTAATTAAAAATAGTCTCAAGACTGCATTCCTTTGCTAAAGCTTCCACCTACTTCTCGTTCACTTGAGTCGTAATTATAATACCTCCTTCAAGCCATATTAAATTCCAGTTGAGGAGTCATATCCTAACCCAAACCAATTATCCAAAGAACTGCATCGCACTCTACAACAGTAACTATACAACCATCTCTCATCCCCCGCTGTGTTTGTCAATTATTTTCTTATTTTGCTACAACTTTTCTATGTACCTATACACATTCCTTTTTTCGCATTCATCTAGGTAGGATTCACAATTGCAAATACAAGAAAAAAAAAAAAGAAAAGCAACCCTCTCGTCCTTTTTGTGGGAATTTCACTTTCCCTCTGACGTTCTCTCATAGACTATGCGCAGTTATAAGCCTCGTACACATCCCTTTGACAGGACAACGACTGTTGGATTTCAACCTGTCAGATGTGAAAGAAAAACCAAAATCCACCACTACACACGAGGAAAATTCTTCCTCCCTTCTAAAAAGAAGGACTCGCCAACAAAGTCTCTGAGTGCACACCGGAGTTTGCGATTTGTTTTCCTCGCGAGTGGATTCAATTTTTATCTGTGAAAAAAATATATTCCAATTCAAAATGATTCGAAAAGTGAAATAGTTGCCCTCCTCTCTTCCCAGCGGAAAATCCATAAAGTAGTGTAAAGAATTGGCCGATAACAAAGCAACATAATAGTTTTGTGAATGTGTAATCTGTAATCTCTCCAAAACAACCCACACAAAATAATCAAATCGAGCTGAGTATATCGTTGTGTGGGACACACAAACCAACCAACTCTGCTTTTCTTATCAAGAAAAAAGTATGATTTTATTAGTATTTTGAAAAGTTGATGAAAATAATATTGTAACAGAAACATAATCGAGAGTCCGCCCTTATCAGCGGCGGTCCCTTCGACGCAAAAATATGTCACGGCAACAAATCGGAAAATATTATTTAGCTAAGCAGCAGAAAAATAGTACTGCCACTCTACCCAAATGGTAAGTGTGAAAAGCGGTTTAGGAACATCACCAATTTTTTTTTTTTTGTTTTATTTCACGAAAGTGACTCATAGTGTTGTAAACGTTCATTTCCTCTTCCACGTAGCAGTAGCACACACTAACAGTGCCGCAGTCCACGGTATTACGTAGGCACTTGAATTAAATTCGAACGAAAAAAGTTAGTTTATCGAGGCTATGTGCAGTACTACGCCTATTTAAGGTGCCCGACACGAAGAGTTTTTTTTTTTTTTTTTTTGTATAGGAGTATCAAAGTATCAAATTGAGAGAGTGAAGGTTCTTCATATGACAGAGTTTGGTGACTATTGGAGGTAGATTATCACACCACGGCGAAAGTACATAACAAAGTTGGACAGTAAAGTTGTAGGACATCTATTTTGGTCCTTGACAATTAGGAGTCTTGACTTTTATGGTTAGCCTGGTCCGTAAGTGGGCTGGCTGACAATCGATTCGTTTCATCACTTTTATCTGAGTCATCTAGAGCTGTGACAATAATGGTTGCGTGCACTTTGTAATACTCTTCTTCTTGAGATAAACAGCCAACGCAAATAAGGATGGAAGGAGGAGATAGGTCGATTATTATTTTTTTTCACCGAATGGAAAAATGGTATATCAAGCCCATCAACATCTGGGTGATAAGGCAGCAGTTCCTGTTGAATGTCTTTAGAGACGGAATTGATTGGTTTCTTGTTCCATTTTTGTAAGCGATTTTGTCAATTGACTAAATTGTAGAAAATTGAAAAATAGCGACCTAATGACTGACGATAAGCTATATGGTCAAAGAAACTACCTACTTAACTACCAGATAAAGTTACATCTGTTAAGAGAACTTGGACTGCATTCATCAGTTGATTCTGAGCTGTTTGGATTTTACAAACAGTCAAAAACGACTCGAAATTCTTCATTTATTGAAATTATTTAAAACGGTTTGGGTACCCTAAACCAAAATATCCAAATAGATTTCGATTGTATTCACAATCCATTAACAGTAAAATTGGTATGGGGGACATGGTGCCCCCCTGCAACCCCCCTGCTTGGGGTCACTGTTGTATTTGGAGTCAGCGCAAGGTTAGGTATACGAAAAGTTTCTTTATATGTATATAAATTTCGAGAGATATTCGAATCAGACCACCATTGTCGGGTCTCTTTTCCTCTCCCTACCACTATAAACCTTACCCAGAGAGGCTCTCTGGACTTCTCGAGAGGTCTTCCCTGAGTTCGATTCCTAGTGTTAACGCTAGCATCTGTTTATGTGAGATCTGTTTCATCCAATGGGTCTCGACCCAATGTTTTCCCAAGATTCTCATTCTTCTGCCAGCCAAAGCTGGACATTGACACAATATATGTGGCGCTGTCTCAGATTCCTTCAGGCATAGCTTACACGGTATCATCATCTTTAAGGCCCTTGAGGAAGTTAAATGATACCCGAAATTACGATGCCCTGTATTTAACGCCACCACCCATTTCAATACTCGACTCATACTTAGAACCTTTCTCTAAGTGGAGCATCAGGTCGGCCATTGTATTGCCATTTTAGCTTGTCTACATTGTTCCACGGTTGATCACCTTCTCAGGTGTTCTGCCGTGATCCATTTGTGAATGGATTCAATCTACCAATTGAAGAGTATGGTTCTGGACCCAGCAACTTTTCAGTTGACACCTGTTTTGTGAGGGAGTCCGCCTTTTTGTTGCCGTCGATCCCTATTTGTCCTGTGTTAGAGTCGATGGCGGAGACTCGAGAGCTATGGAGGGTCCACTTGAGCAACCTACATCCGCGACCCACTTAATGGATAAGCGGGCTAACGAAAATGAATGAATTTTGGGGATTTTTGATTTGGTGGATTTTAAATTTGGTGATTTTTTGCCTGGGGATAATCAATTTGAGGATTTTTCAAACAGTGGGGATTTTGCGCTTCTTATTTCTGCAAGCTCTGTAAAATCTCAGACCCCGTTCAATACAAATAGGTAAATATTTCAATTGACTACCTGCAAAAATCCATTGACAATGCTGTAACCAAAATTGATTTCTCTTAGTGATGTTAACTGGCGCTACGATCCGGGTTGGATCTGGACCTTATGATACACCTCTCCAGTAAGCGCGGTCTTTTTTTAACTGGTTCCACTTGCGATCTCCAAGTTGGTTGAGGCTCCCATCAAATTGTGAGCTGAGAAAATTCTTTACTGGGTTGAAAACGAAGCCCTTTCGAGTGGGAGTGTCATTGTCAATTTGCTCTATATCTATATATCTTAGCCATATTTGATGACCAATTAAAATTTTTCTGAGCAGGTCAATGTCGCTAAAAGATTTCCTGCTCCAAATCTCTTAAACCAAAAAGAGCAATATTGAAAAATATTGCGTTCAAAACGTTTTGCATCCGCCTTCCCTAATATCCATGTACTGCAACATAGAGCAGGACAAGATGATGATCTTATATATAGTGCCTTTAGTGTTTTTGACAAGGCCTTACACTTCCCCATCTCTGCAATTTTATGCCGATTCCAAACGCCTTAATTGAGAAGCTTTTTCAGGACTATTATACTCTTGGATGTTTGTCAGACGTTTGCGAGAGATGGGGCAGTGGGAAAAACCTTAAGATGTAGTTTTGTGTTTTTCCGGGGATCGAACCTTGGAGTCTTGGACCCCTCGCACAGTACTCTAGCACACTAACCACTATTAAATATGTGAAAGAATAAAGTTGAAGAAATCAGGGGATTAAGTTAAAAAATGCGTTAAGGATGATTCTATCCGTATGGACGGTCCTACCGACTTTGACAGCAATAAATAATAGCGTACAACTTTTGTAATTTTAAAATTTTAATTTTAATTTAATTAAAGTGTAATTTCTAAGTTGACATGTTGCATACTGCATTATTCAAGCCCTACTTCTCACATAGAGTTGCAAAATTAACCAATCAACCCTATAATGGAGTAAGTTAAGAGCGTTTCAATATTCGTTACGCAACGCTATAGTGTTTAATTTTTCGTTACGCAACTCTATAGTGTTTCATTTTTCGTTACGCTTTTCAATTATTTGCTTATCCTTCTTTTACCTATAAAGTTTCACTTTAAACGCGCATGGCGCCCACTTTTCAAGCTCCCAGGCAAGTGTTTATAGAACGACTCTATAATGTTTCATTTTACGTTACGGTTTTTGAAAAATTTATTTAATCTACAAATTTGCTATTCCAATGCTTCAACTGGTTGTTTGTCTGCGTAAACCAACGATTGAAGAAAATACCTAGCGCCTCCTTGAAAATGTAGGCTTTGTAACTATGGTAAATCAGGCAACAGTGCCCGATAGATTTCGTCATTGACAGCCACTGCTATTCTCTCTCATTTTTTTTAAATAAATAAGGTCCACTTGCGTTCAATTGCACACCAAGAAGTAGAATTTTTATTTTGACGCAATAGCTTGCGTAGATTATCAGGAGGATTTCCCTCGTTCCATATTCCTGCTTGTGGACCTCATATTATAATCTTGTTGTAAACCTTCATGTAAACATCTAAGTTCAAGGTTTTAAAAGGAAGCAATCTTTGCAAGAGGACCAATGTTAATTAAAATACTTTTTTAGATTATCGGCCATGGGCTATAATCATGGCATACAACTGCCAACAGCTACGGAACTCCATAGTAAACAAAAATGTCTTATTTTTCTGTACCAAACAGCCTTCAGCGGTATTATTTTCGCAAAGACAAGCAAATACTCGTAAAACAAAACCGTACAATTATTTATAACTTAATTCCGGTTCAAACTACTCGCATATTAGACCAAAAAATAAACAAACCAATTTGACCAAGAACCCCCTACACAATATACAGCTTCCAAAAAAGGTCATCAACTTGAGTTTAAAACTGAAACTGAGAAAATGCCATCGCCCACTCACCGGCGAACGAACCAATTCGAATATTTTTCTCTTGATTATCTTCAAAACGCTTGGGCGTTCAGAGCACCAGGGCACAGCACTTACGGTCAAAAACGTAAAGAAAAAAACTAAATAACTAGTTTTGCCGATACAGATACGCATCTAAACGCAAATCAATAGTTTTGCCGCTCAACACACGCCCAATGTCTGCTGGCAGCCATGACGCTTGCAGCCTTCATGATTGCTATTGCTAGCTACCACAACTGTTTATCATCCCCCCGTGCGGCGGTGGGTGGTAGAACTATTATTTTCACTTTCGCTCTGTTGCACGCGATTATCAGTTTACGTCTTCCCCCCTCCCCCCCCCCCCAACACATCCCTTCTTCAATCACCGAGACAGACAGAAAGACATTCTGCAACATAAAGTGATAGATATTTTTATTCATCAGAAGTTTTATGATCCCAAAATAAAAAGGAATGCCGAAGGAAAGTCATGGCATAAATGAGTGTGCTCAACAAAGTTAGTCCTCTGTTTCATGAGGAGCTACTGAATGCGTCATGAAATTTTTGTGAATATTAATAAATTCCACACTCATGGAAAAGTTTATCGATTTTCCGCCCCATCAGACATAGATTACCGGTTGCCAGGTTGCATCCGACTTTTGGGGTAAATTTAACATTTCAAACTATTCACGTACCTGTATGCAGATGGGGTTTTGTTTGCACCGTCTAATTGGACCCCATCTACATAAATTTGACCAGTTCTTGACCTATGCGATTGCGGTTTAGCTTGCGGCAAAATTCTCGGTTTCTCTTGTCTATTTTCTTATAATTTGATGAATTTGGCAGACGAAATTCGCGTGTTCGAAGGAAATCTAATGTGCGAATGGTGCGGCGCGGGACGCCGACGAAGTGAGACAATTTAATTCCGAAAAGTGTTGTGAAGTCACGCGTTTGTTTTGTTGGATTTTATTGTTTATATGATTCATTGGCAGGCGTGCGATAATGTCATACTTTTTCATATACTACACGTATGTAGTAGTATTATCAAGCATGGTGCTAATTTATTAAGGAAACAATTCTACGATCTGTGTACTTGTTTTGTGTTGTGTTTTTTTTTTTTTTTTTTTTTTTGTAATTTTTGGTTGGAAACGGCCTTGTTAGTGTGAGGGGAGAATTGTGTCATAAATGTTGTAGCTTTATTTAATTAACTTTTGCATGACAATTTGCATTACGTTTTTTTTAATAAGCTATTTTATATCAAATTTCATACGATGTAATCTTAAAAACGAAATAATACCTACTAACAGTTTTCAAAAATGTACAGCAACAAAAAATGCTCTCTATTGTCTTTGTTGTGGTTACTTGTGGCTTATGTCTATTTTAATGCCTCTTAGCGGTCGAAAAAAAATCAATTTCGTAAACATTCAGACAAAATGCTAAAGTTCTATAACAAAAATTGGCAGGATTTTTTTACTACGTTAAAAATACCAACACATTCAGGCTTTACAAAAAAACTGTATATCTCACAATCCCCACGACATAACCTTAAAATTTTATACAAAAACGTTCACTAACTGCAAAGAATATGAATATTCTCGTTTGCAAAAATGAAGAACAATATTTCTTTTACATGCTATTGCTCTCAAACTGTAAATCGGTACCTATCGTCATACTCTTATTGAACGTGGGACTCTGATATATTCGCTGATACTCTCAAAATTCTGTACTCAAACAAGAAATATACAAAATATATCGAAGAACATTTTTTATCATACTTTGATTTAAAGTTTGAGAGCAACTATGGATTAGCGATTGAAATTCGATTTATAAGTGCCAACTGTAAAGATACGAATGTCAAAAATAATGCAATTAGTAAACCGATACGAAGGAAGTTGATTATGAAAAATACTTGTCGTTGACGTAATGTATAAATTGACATCAAAACATGTCCCTATTTCGTTCATACTATTGCTCTCAAACTTTAAATCGACATTGACACACTCGGTGACTTGTTTTTTGGTCTCTTATAAAACTGATACGAATAAAGCTGATTACGGAAAATACTTGTCGTTGACATAATGTATAAATTGGCAACAAAACATGGCCCCCAAAAGTAGCAAAAGAACCTATTTCGTTCATACTATTGCTCTCAAACTTTAAATCGGCCTTGACACACTCGATGACTTGTTTTTTTCGTCTCTATCTAAATTTATGTGTTTCTTAGAACAGAAAGGCTTAACTGTTTTTTTGGGCTCCGCGAAATAAGGCCCCAAAAATAAAAATTAAATAATGCCCCAAATATGCCACATTTTTAAAATGGAAATTAAGTCCCAAAGAAATGAAATATTGTCCGAGTCGAAGATGTTGAGAGCCCTTTCTCGATGACAGCATATACTATACATACTTCATTTTGCCCTTATTAACAGGCAGACCCAACTTCGCCGCCTCCGTTTCAATGCTTGCAAACGCGCCATTGACAGCTCGCTGACAGGCTTTAAAATAATCAATCAAAGCAGATTCGCCGAGCCCCCTTGGGCTGCAATGGAATCGTTTTCATAACTTTTGAATGACCAATGACCATGTTACAACCATTGTCAGTTATTTAGCTCTGGAAGAAGGCTTCAAGATCTGTTTTGACAAACTCGTGTGGCTTCTGAAAAACAAAATTATTAGACAGGACCTACAGCTTTGTTTGCTGCTACAGTAACCTTAGACTCGAAAAAAAAACCCTAACCTCTGGACACTTCAAGTACGAGCTATTGATCCTAATATTTACTAATCTTCTTTATATATATAATTCTTTTGTACGGTTTGTAACCGAACTCCTCCTAAACGGCTGGACCGATTTTAATGAAATTTTGTGTGTGTGTTTGAATGGGTCTAAGTATGGTTTAGATTCACAATTGGACCCGGTAGGTGGCACTGCGATCCCATTTCACAAAATTTCAAATAATAAACACTCAACAATAAAAAAAATTAAAAAGCAAGAATAAGCTCATGAATAAAATTTCAAATATGTAACATACACTCAACAAAAAAAAACATGAATAAAATTCCAAATAATAGAACCACCGCAGAACAATTGACGGCAGGCAAAACAACGTTTGCCGGGCCCGCTAGTTTGACTATAGAATCCTTCGAGCATGAGTGGCATGACTGAAGCTGCGTATTATGAAATCCGAAAAAAACCCAACCGATTAAGCTTACATTTTTAGGCAATCTTCGGTATTGGCCCGAGAGTGTTCCTATGAAGCATTTTACCTTCGAGAAATGGGCGTGGTACCTTCCATAAATAAGAAAAAAATATTGCAAACGCAAATTTGTAGATTGATGTGGATTGAAAGCCCTTCCCGAAATGCGTGCGGGATTTGAAAACCGGGGGCCACTTGGTTTACGACCAAATGCTTTAGTTTGTGGGCCGCTTAATAAGTAGAACTATACCGCCGCCGTATAATAGAATTTGTAATAATTTCAGTGTGCCTTTTCATTTCCTCAAAGTTGTACTCTTTTCGTATCACACATAATGACAATCAGAAACCTACTTGCCCGCTATCAGTAACATGCACACTGACTCGCTGTCAAATTATGTCAACTGACAGGAATTTCTAATTAAAGTGAACAAACTTTAAAATCACATTCCCGATCTTGTTCCATTTAACAACTCTAGATACCAGTATTAGAAGCTTATCACCGACACTTTATTAAAAATGCAATTAAAACCATAATAATCTTTCGAAAACAGCAACCGCCAGATATAGATGACAATGTAAACCGATCCAATTGTCTCCCACTGACATTATATGGTGCTCTATGGCCGCCATTGAAATTGAAAGTCATCACGATGACAGTGGCGGCAGACTAATTGAAATGTGTTAGCATGTGCGCATGCGGTTTTGACAACAATCGCACCAGAAAACAAAAGCCAAATCGATAAATAAAACAACAAAATTAACATCTCCGCGAACGAGTTTGTTTACGTCTCTCTTTCTCCCTTTTGCTCTTCTTTTTGGTTTTGGAAAACCCATTGTCTGGGGTAATTTGTTGCGGCAGTGTTTGTCTTACACGCCCTCCCCATCGAATTTAGGAAAAAGGTCTTTTCGGCACCTCTGTCTCTCGTGTGGCCCCTAATTGAATTCTGACCTTTGACGAGGTGGCTTAATTTAATGAGATGATGGCTTAATCTGGTCTTACGACCTTGCCAACTATGATAGTAATCTCAATTATTTTTCAACAGCCCACATATTGATTGTTTCCATGGAGTTTCATACGGTTAAGTGCGACAAACTGACAAAATGAATAATTGTGTTCATGTACAGTACAGTATTCTGTAAATACGAAAGGGGACACGAAAATACATTCCATTTTGTGTTTTTATTTTCAAGTAATTTTCTGCTGGAGTTACTCAGAATAGACGGCTCTCGTTTTCTGTGATCTTTATTTTTGTTCATTCACCCCGTTGACGATGGATAATGTGCTGGGCGGTAATGGAAGCGTGTGTGTGTTTGGTTTTCGTCCCCGAACAATGATTCCTTTAAATCCGTTAACCTAAAAATAACTTTCAATTGAATCAGACTCAGAGGATCAACACTCATCTATATATCTACTCTAAAGTAGAAAGAGTTTGCACGAGACGTGAAATTTTTATAAATTTTTGAGTGGATTTCCAAATTTGGCAAGTTGATGCTTCTTGTCGTTTGATGAATATCAATTTAAAGACTTGACGTTTTAAGTGTTATTTTTAAGATTTCAAATGACGTTTCATTGACATTTAAAAACACATTTTTGGAGGCTAAAAAAGATTTATCGGAAGCTGACGTAAGCGGTTTTTTGTTTTATTACCTGGTTTAGTCAGTATTTAAATATTAAATTCACATTTGATTGGGAGTAAATCTTTATTTTAAGTAGTGTTTTTAAATGTGATGTGATTATGTTTTTAAACTTGGATAAAATTACAAGTCGTTGTATTCCGGCTGGGGAATATAATCTCGGACTTCTTTATTGATCTTGGGTTTTTTTTTTTAATTCGCGAATGAGCATTTCAGCCTCATATTTCAGTTTTTGATGGTGCTACCTGGGTCTAAACAAACATTCCTTTCCCAGACAGTTGAGGGCGCCTGTCAACTGGGCGCGCCACCTAAACTAACGTCGTCCTCTTCTGCGATGTTCTGGGTATAGTAGCGTTTATGAAGCTCCAAGCTGAGCATTGATGGCGATATATACGCTTTTTATGTCCCTGCCATTAACTCGAATCTTCTTGACTTGGGCTATATCGCTGCGATGCTAGCTGGATCAAAGGTCACTTGAATAATTTTTGATCCATCTTTGACAGTTCTTAGGGTTTTACCTCGTGAGAAGTCTTTGCTACTCAACTGCCTTTCAAGTCCATAGAAAAAGCGAATAGCAAGAGATTCATCGCTTGATCTTAGCCCTGATATCGCTGCTGCAGTGCACCGCAGAGCTTAAGGTAAACTAAGTCTTTCACTAGCTCAAATTATATCTGTCCTGTCCATATTAGCTTCCTTCAAGTATAGTCTGTCAAGAAAATCACACGATAGCGCATTACTCTTTCTGAGATCTTTTCTGAGCTCAAAACGTTTTACCTATTGGTGTTCTTACCTACTTTTGTATGTCGTCATCCTGCACAATCGGACGATTTTCGCGGGTATGCCAAATTTAAACAGCTTAAATATACGTTATCAAAGGCTACATTAAAATCGCTGAAAAAGTGGTGATCGTTGATTACGAATTCCTGTGTATTTTTTAAGATCTTTTTTATTAAAACTAAAACTATATCTACTGATAAGAAAATATCAGTTTGTTGACCATAGGCTTTAGGCGTTCAGAAATTATTGCAGACCGAGTCTTGTATGCAATGTTGGGACTCTATATATAATTCAAAAGATCTACTCTCTTTAGGACCGGACACACGATGCTGAGATTCCATTCATCGGTAATACTTTCGCCGGTGCTTGCTCCATACCAAATGATCTCCTCCAGTTTTAAAAAGTTCAGGGACCAATAACATATTAGCTCCTGCAGCTTTATTGATTTCAAATCTGGATATGGGAAGCCTCACTTCATTTTGGAGATTTGACGTTATTCTTGTCTATCATCATCAATGTTGAATGGCTTATAGAAGGTAGCGCAAAATGAATGTCTTTGAATTAATTTTTAACTACATAAAGAAAAATGATTTTGAGGTAAGTGGAAAAGATGTTATCCGTCAAGTGGCTGCCGCTAGTGTCGATACACAATTGTGCCAGTTTTATCGCATTTTCCATCCGGAATTGGATGAGCGGGGCTCGGTGGACATGTGGTTTCAACAAGACGATGCAACCGCATACACATGACCGTATTGCCGATGGCGTCCTCAAAAAAATACGGCCCAATCACTCCTCCCGCGTGAACGCCGAACTACACAGTGGCATTGAGTGGATGTAATGGCTCTTCGCGCATCACACGCGGATTTTTGGTGCCCCAGAAACCAGGACTTTGCTTTTTGACGTAATCGCTTAAGTGGAAATGCGCCTCGTCGCTCATGATGATTTGCGACACAAAATCGTCCTCTTCGTTGTTGAGATTGAGAATAGCGTGGCAGTAATTCACACGCGACTGACGACGGTCAGGATGCATTAACTGATGTACTGTTTGCACTTTCTACGGGAACATGTGTCTTTCACTAAAATTGGCTGTAAGGTCCGTCTGCTGATGCCCTATCGCGTGGCCCGTGTATTGAGGTTGATGTTTCTCCGTTCTCAGCGACATCGGCAGCCACAGCCGCGATATTCTCGGCCGAACGACCAGTCTGGTGGCGGCCACTCCCTGCATGGTCCCAGTCTGTTCGAGTCGAGTAGCTATAGGTAAGCGCCGTAATGTTTGTCCAGTTTAGTTGGCGCGATAGGTACGATTAGGAAATCGACGTCGAAATTCACGCTGCGCTGAAAACTCCGACCGATTATTTGTCAAAAAATCGTTCTATTGCTTGTCTGTTTGTATACTGCAGCTGTCTAGTTCACAGATGTCAAATATGATTGACGTACGACGCCATTTGCAAAAATATAACGTCTTCCGATAGGGTGATGAATTTTGCGTCATATTATACTCCCTGACAATGGAATTTTAGTTCGCCATCGCCGTTAAACAATTTGCAGAAGTGTTCCTTTCAAAATCTTAGCACCGACTGTGACTACTAGAATGTTAACTTGTTTGGCTTTACATGCTTCGTATCGGGGCTTAAAGGCTTGACATGCCATTTATACCTTTTGGTAAAACTTTCGAACCCCATTCCTGATGAGACATTCCTCTTTCGACTGAACCGCAAAAGCTTCTCGTATTTCCTCTGTGCTATTCTTTTCTCCTCTGACCAAAGCGAATACTTCATAAGCTGCTTTTTTTCTCGCCCTTGGTCCAGTGTTCCGAGATATTTCCTTACTTAGCTCGCCGGGATTCGACATCGAACTATGCGTTTCTATAGGTTCGTTCGGTAGCCTGAGGGCACTTCTGATGTCTTCCTGGTAATGCTGCCATTGGTCTTCTGGACTTAAATCTGCCTGCGCGGAACTTCTTGAGAGATTGAGGGCGAATGCGGTCGACAAAGGCAATCTCTTGCGATCGCAGGCTTTCGATGTAGAACTTTCTTATAGCTTGGCACTATACTAGGTATATTCGTCTGAGTCGATGTGGTACCTATGAATTTACAGACGTCTAAAATACTGGAGGCTTTCCGTCGATCAATCTGGCTTATATCGAGCTTTGGATAGAAGACATCCACATTTTCTTGTGTACTAAATTGAGACATGTAAAAGGATGTCACATTCCAGTGGGAAGTCAATTAGTCTTTGTCGGTTCCCTTTATGTGGCGGCCTATGGCTGTGCATATACCAACACCAAGTCTCCCTCATCGCCTTTTTTTTGGCATATTGAACTCACCAAGTATGATGGTTCTGTCGTACTTAGGACATCTTGCTCATATTTCAACTTGCTTGCTCAGTTGCTTTGTACGTCTGTCTTCCTGCTATGAAAACTGAGACACCTTCGAGTCGATGAGGTCTTCCTCTTGATCGCAAGAGACGGTGGAACACAGAGACGCACTTAGGCACTTTGGCACTTTGGCGGATGTAAACTACTACCTTCTCCGATTTCTTACTTGTTTCCGAAGTTCACTCAGCTGGGCTTGTGCTGATCCGAGTGTTCAGCCTCGCATATGTGAATAGACTCGGTACAGCTTCATCGTTAGTTCGCTATTCAGAGGACATTTGCTGTCATCCAAGTGTGTTTACTTGGTCATTCGCTCTGCAGAAACCTTTTTCAGATATACCTTGTTTCCTAAGGTGCCCCTAGAAGTTTCTTAGCTTGACTCATGCTCTGAGTTTTGATTCAGGTTGTAGTCCTGGTTTTCCTTCCTGAATTCTTCTCTGAGGATGTGATCTCCTATTCCACATAATGGTTTAGGACCTATGTAAGTTACTGATATACTGGTTCTTGTTAGGAGCTCAGCTATCTGACATTATAGCTATCAGTTGGATTTATTTCTGTCGAGGTTCATTTGGACACATTTATCTTTGGCATATCTTTCAGGCAAAACTTACTTACTTAGCTGGCGCTACAGTGGACCTGGACCTCAACCACTACGCCTCTCCAATTAGCGCGATCTTTGGCTAACTGCGTCCAATTGCGCACTCGAAGTTGGTTGAGGTCCCCTTACACTTGCAGGCGCCACTTAAGCCGAGGTCTTCCTCTACTGCGTTGTCCATTCAGGTTGGAAACGAAGACTTTTCGGGCTGGAGCGTTGGTGTCAATTCTCTCTACATGTCCCATCCATCTTAGACGACTGATGCGTACTTTTCTGACCAGGTCGATGTCGCTGTACAGCTCGTAGAGTTCGCTGTTCAATCACCTCCTCCAAAGCCCATCAACGCAAACAAATCACTCGAAGAATTTTGCGTTCGAAACGACCAAGAAGATCTTTATCCGCCTTTGATAACGTTCATGATTCTGCGCCATAAAGCAGGACTGTCATGATGAGAGTCTTATATAGAGTCTCATTGGTGTTTCTCGACAAGGCCTTACTAATCAGTTGCCTTCTTAGGCCGAAGTAACAGCGCTTGGCAAGTGTTCTTCGCTTGATTTCTGATGTGATGTCATTTTCATGCAGAAAGAATCTGGTATGTTTGCCCATGGATTTAGAATACGGTCAAAATTATCCCGCTCAAGCTCCTTCGTCAGTTCTGAACCCATCTCTGTACCACTTTGCTATTTGATTGCTCTGTGCGTTCAATTGTGGATTCATTGCTTCAAGTTTTCTTGTTGTTGGCACTATTGCAAAAGTCATAGCAACAACTTAACATTTGAATGAATCTCTTTAATTCGCATGTGGTCGAAGTTATTAGCACGTCTGACTACCGTTGCAATCGATCAGCATAGATCCGCCCATTGAAAATGAGCGTTTTAAAAACGACATGATGAACCTGTCAAACTTGTCGTGAATGTGATAAAACGATCGACCAATCCTTTCACCTTCATTTGGATTTTGTTTTTTTTTTCTTAAAACCATCAACAAATGTGTGTGCACGCTTCAGCTAAGCTTACATCTTCACCTCATCTCATCTTCATCATGCCGCAAAGTGATTAATCCTCCTGGTTCCCCAAATCCAGACGAACGTAAATACTAAAGAAGAAAACACCGCCGCATATCGTGCATTGGATTTTCTTTCAAAGATGATGATACTCCAACGATGACAGTCGACTAATGCTGCCCCATGCGTTCCAAAAATCTTTTCCTTTTTCATATTTTTTTTTTTTTTTGTTGGTCTTACATTTTTAATTTAAATTTCTTTCTGCTTCATTTCACTAGGAGGGTATTTAGTTGCTGTCATGCTGTAGTTCATTCTAATTTCTCTTCAGTTGGAGTATTTGTGGAGAGACATTGAAATATTTGTCGCCATTTCACACACACACATGTGTACGGCGAGCTCCTAAAATAGCTCGTCCATCAAGTTGGCATATGCTTGCATTTCGGTATGTTTCTTTCTGAAGGTAACAAATGTCAAGGGCTGGAGCGCGTAGGGCTATTTTGAATGAGATATGTACTTTTTTTTTTAGCGCGTATTCAATTTCAGTGTGAATATGGTTAGAAAATGGATTTGTTAATCGATCATCGTTTTGACAGGTACGCCGTTTGATAGTCCGGCGCCAGACAGTTGAATGACTTGAACCAGACAAAGTTGGGGTTAAAAAAAAGATGGTTCTTCATTAAAAGATTAGTACTCGATGTAATTGTGTTCGAGTTTGATGAACTCACAAAATATCCTTCAAAACCCACACAGCGAACAATAACACTTGGCCAAATTAGTTTCTGCCAAACTTAGTGGAGCCACTGCAAAACAATCGCGTGATGGTCCATCATTAAGTCGTGAACTTCCTTTTTTTTTCGTCTTGATCCCAAATCCAAATTAGATTGTACATTTGCTAAGGAGTATGATTACACTTTGGTCGACGTCGTCGTCGCAGAGAGTAAAAAATGAAGACGACGAAAACTACAACGACGACGGAAGGCAGTCCGACCACATGGGGTGGACATGAACCAGAATCGTAGACATACTCGTACTCGTACACGGACACAGCAACGGATCGCCCCACAAGAGTGACGCCAACGTTTAATGAAAAACTCTACTGAATGAATTGTATGAATGAGTAAATGAATGAATCAATGAGTGATGATGATGATGGTGATGTTGATGGTGATGTTGCTTATAGATTCTTGTTACGAAGACGTCGGCGTTTGGCGATGACAACATGCAAACCGGGAGGCTGTGATGTGACGCGACGCTCTGGTCAGTTTACTCTCTTCGCCACCACTTCTTTGGCATCCGCGTGGCTGTAGCTAGCTGGAGTGATTTCAGCCTAAATGATTGGCGCAAATTAAATGCCGGATATCGTCATTTTGTCTGGCAATGTTCTTCTTGATATCCAGTGGGCTGGCAGGTAGCACACGCACTAGTGTCTTATTGCAGAAACTAGGTTAGAAATAAATTGTTCTCAGGTTCTCACACGACGACAACTGTAAAGGAATTTGTAATTCAATATCGTGTCGTCTGTTGTACATCGATTGATTTATTGGGTGGCGCTATCGTCCATAGTACCGCTTGTTCTCTAATCGACGCATTAATGCCTTGTAGAGAATCAATTACCACGTTAATGCGATAGCTATATAGAAAAAGAGACGATGAGGAATTCGAAAACCTCAGTTGGGACCGCTTTTAAACGACTCTTTAACTCTTCTTTATGTGTCAAGTGGACAGCGCCGAGATTAGTTACGATTACATGGTATTGGGGTGATTTTTTTCCTGTGATAGGTAGAGGCGATGGAAAAGATCTTAAAAAGGGTCATGGTGAACTAGACTACCTGTGTCTGATTTATGGTGTGAAAAATAAATTTGTCAAGAGCGCATTCATGATAAGAGCAGAAGGTCAATAAATGTGATAATGAGGGGGAATAGAACTAATCGATGTTTATGATATTTTCGACACCCGGTTGGTAATGTTCAAAGTTCGATAGGGAAAATTAATTTTGTCATAATTTTTAGACGTACAACGAGAAGTGAACTGACAACTAGGAGATAAATGACGAACCCCAACAAAGATCTACTTAAAACAACTAAAACATATTTTAGATAGTGAATCTACTAAATTCAGGCAGAACTGTAGAATTGGGTCAGTAGATAGTGTCGTAACTTCTTTCTAGAGTCCTTTCCTGATGCACATCAACCTTTATTTGAAACGTCTAGGTTCGGTATTCACGTCTTCTTGAATCTAGCGATTAGAGCATTAATGTCTTTTCGCTCGATTTTGACGTCAAAAGTTATGCGTTCTGTGTAAAAATTCCTAGTCGCTTAGAATCGATCAGAAAATGACAGCGCACACCACTCCATACGGCCCGTGACATCACAATCTGTGACAACTGGTATCGCTTAAAATCGTTATCATCGGATTTTCTGATATGCTCCCTGAACAAAAGAACATTTTATAATTTAAAATAGAAAAATAAAAAAATCTATTTCAATTCATTTAAATTAGTATAGGTACATTTTTAGTTTTTCCAGGAATCGTATTAAATACCTAGATAATATTCTTGTCTATCAGGACAGAACTGTGCATATGAATGTTACTAATTTTAGTTTGGATCCCATGACTGTCGAAGAATAGATTTATTTTTTTTTTGGTATGGGAGGCCAATTTTAACCAATCTTCACAGGAACGCTCCCAGGTCAATACCTAAGATTGTCCAAAAATTTGAGCTCAATCTTTTAGGTGGTTTTTGAAATATAAGATTTTGTATGTTTTTTTTTTTGTATGGGAGGTGCCAAGCCCCTATAACTCATGAACCAATACTCATACAAAGACCGTATATACATATAAACCATGGTATTGACGTCACCTTTCATGGGAAATTTCCAGAATCAAAATCGGTACATGCATTGACGAGAAGATTAATTACAAGCACAATACAACTTATTTTTATTTATATAGATTCGGGTAAAAAATGCATCGAAATCGTTTGACTGAAAAATTTTTTTTGCTTATGATTTTCACAACATTCAGTTGGTAATGGATTTTCAATTAAATTTTGCCCCCATCCAGCATATTACGCAGTCTACCCAGCAAAAACGAGGCGTGTATTTGTATTAAAAATTTCGCCACTTGTGCTACGTCAGCTACATACGTCACAATATAAGTTCCAATATTGAATGTCGCCAATCTGTCTAATTTTTTAAATAAATAGCAACAAGAACTGATATATGCGCATAATGTGTCGTAAATTTATATTTATTTGATTTATGACTAGTGCCTATAATAAATATCGTAAAATCGTATGCAAAATTTAGAAACAGGTTGACATTTTTTTGTTTGTTCTGTATATAAAGACATCGACAAGAGAAAACGATAAAAATTATCAAATTATTATAATGATCGTCGTTTTGCAGTGTTGTCATGGTCACGTTTTTATTTTTTATGATTGAAGAAGTTATGCATAAGAATTTCTTGTGGAATTTGTTGCCATGTTTGTTGTTGAATGTGAAAAGTCGTTAATGTTTTGTGCCATATTTTCAAATTTTATTGCATTCGTTGACTAAAACAAACATGGATTGGTGAATAATTGTCATTTTCATACCTTTCTACGAGAAAAAAAAACATTTCAAAACACCAGAAACGTTTCTGTTTTATAGCGGCGATGTGAAGAAAGACAAAAAGGATCATATTTTCGAAAGATATATAAGTCCATCGAAAATAGGTTTTAATTTATTTTTAAGAGTATAATTAAATATTATTTATATAAAATTAAAACCTCTTTTCGTCAGATATGTAATCGTTCAACGAAATCCTTTGAGTGGCGGCAAGTATTTCCTCCCTTATCCGTTGTAGAACTGTAGCACCTCTGTTGCTGTATGAACATGAAGGGTGAAGTTAGCTACTGGACTTTTCTTTGGACTTGACCATTAAATGTGAAATACATTACTTAAATGACCACCCCTTGACCGCGTGGACCACTCAATCATTTTGTGTTATTTTCGAAATTGTTTGCCACATTGTTCGGTGGTTAAACGATTCATATTGTAAAATGATGAACCTTAAACCTGACAAATGACGACATTCAAGTTTGTCAAAATTACAGATCTATATTTATTTATTTAATTTTCGTTTTTAAGTTTAAAAGTTTGAAATTGTTCTATTTAGCAACTGCTTTCGAACATTTGTAGGGTTTTTTTTCTTAAATTGTTTGCTTTAGTTTTTGTTTTTTTTTTTAATTAAATTACGCGGCTGTCCTCTCTATCTTCCACTTCTAGCTCCATTTCGCAAGAATAAAAAAAAAAAACGGCACGAGTACGATAACTACGGCGCCAAAAATTGATAACGGTATTTTGTAGAGGGGTTAAATACAAGCATTTTTTTTACTATGGAAGGGGGGGTCTATCTGGCTTCGTTTAGGCGGGAGGGGCAATTTAAAAAAAAATATACTTAAAATGAAAAAAAATTAATTGAGAAACAATGGCAAAACTTACAATAAAGGACTTTATGAATTTTGTAAGCCAGGAATCTGTTCTTTGATATTATTTTTAAATCAAGTTATAACTGTTAATAGTTTTTGAAAAAAATACTTTCAAACTTGAAATTTAAGGAAAAAAATTAAAAAATAAATCTTTTATACTGATTTTTTTAATATTGAGCAAATAGATACTTATTTTGTTTGTAGTTTTTACTGCCTAAATCAATTCTTAATCGAACACTCAAAACCAGATTGATTTATGTCTTCTAATTTTTGAGAAAATTGAACATTACTTTTATATGTCGCTCCGCTTAGAGAAAAAATTGCTACCCTTGCGCCTTGAAATGCGTATGCAACCCCCCCTGCTTGGGGTCACTGTTGGATTTTGGGATGGGTGCAAGGCTGAGTATATGCAAACTTTCTTTTAATTATATTAGTTTACCCAATATTCTTCAGATACAGTCTCTGGCCAGAAATTTCACATTGGTAGACAAAATTTTGCTGATTTGCATTTTAGACAATTTACAACGGATTTCTGGCTTTGAAAAATACTATAGTTCTTTGTGGTAAGTGTTGCCATTGTTTTTTAATATTTTATTTTAATTTTATTTATAATTTTTTTTTTAATTACCCCTCCCGCCTAACCGGAGCGAGATAGACCCTCCCTCCCATAGTAAAAAATGTTTGTATTTAACTCCTCTACATAAATCCGTCATTAGTTTTCATCGCCAAAATTATTTTACTCACCCCAATTTTTGTCCTAAAATTTCAAGTTTGAAATTGTTTTTTTCAAAAACTATTTAAGGGAATAACTTAATTTAAAAATAATATGAAAGAGCAGATTCTGGGCTTTCTAAAATGTTATAGTCTTTTATTAAGAGTGTTGCCATTGTTTTTTAATGTATTTTTTTTCCATTTAAAGTATCATTTTCTTTAAATTACCCCTCCCGCCTAAACGGAGTAAGATAGACTCCCCCCTCCCATAGTAAAAAGTGCTTCTATTTAACCCCTCTACAAAATACCGTTATCAATTTTTGGCGCCGTAGTTATCGTACTCTCCCCCAAAAAAACGCATAGAGTTCTAAGTTAAAAAATTTGAAAATTGAAAACACATAGGTATTTTCATTTAACAACATTTTTTGATCATTTATAGGGTTTTTTCTTAGAATTTTTGTGAATCATGTAATATTTTTTTTGCTTTGAAATGAAATACAGAGATTATAGTGAGGCCATGTTCAGTCAAACTATGATAATTTGTAGGATTTTAGTTGTAGGTTTATTTTTTAACGAAACAAATTGCAAGATACACTTACTTTCCTCAGAAAAATTAGGAAAGAAGTAGAAAAATGACAAGAGTGACAGACAAAATTACAAACAAAATTGAACAACAAATTCACAAACTTTTAAAATATTCCATATTATGAAAACTAATTAATATGTAGGTACACTTACCAATCAAAATTCCTTGGATGAAAATTCGTCAGAATTTCGTTGGTTTGAACATTTTTCCTCTTTTACTAAATTTTGCGTACCTACGGGAAAAAGTTTTATGAAAAAAATAGTTGGCGCCGCAACAGGCCGCCCAAAAAGTAGGTACCCTAGTGTTTCCTTTTTTCAAACAATTCGTTTGTGTGAATATTTCTGCAACGAATTAATGGGACCCACAATTTTAATCCGAATCTTAACGGCTGAATTGGGAAGCCTTCTCAGTGCAGTTGTACTCTTTTATGTTTGTCAGACGTTTTTAAAAGGTAACGCTGTGGCAACAGCCTTAAGAAGTAATTTATCGATCCAATCCTATAATCCTGTAAGATTTGGTTAACTCTGTACATGTTTTTGTGTACGGGAAGCCAAATACCTGGGAATCATCCTTGACAGTACATAAACTATCATGGAACTCACAAATAGAACGTATCGTAAACAGAGCCACCAGATCTCTTTGGGTCTGCCGTCAAGTCTGCTGTCAAGTCTGCTGTAACTATTGGGGTCGAAGACCCTGGATGATATATTGGCTCTTTTCGCTTGTGGTTATAGACCAGCGATCACCTATGCTGCCGTGGTCTGGTGGACAAAGACTAACGATTTTACTACAGTGAAAAATCTAGAACGGGTCCAACGTATAGCTGGAATCTACATAAAAGGCTGTCCTCCTCCGCTCCTCCCCGACCACTGCACTGAAAGTCATCTTAGGTAGATATATCTATTCATGTCTATTATCACAAAATCCGTCGTACTCGGATTTTTGTTACGAACCCCGAAAGAACTATCACAGATTCCGTCGTAGTAGAATACTACGACGAAGAAGAATACTAATACGAATACGAATTTCGAAATTCGTAGCAAAAATTTCTAATAACACCGGATTCTGTGATAGTTCTTTCGGGGTTCGTAACAAAATTCCGAGTAAGACGGATTCTGTGATAGACATGATTACCTATTGAAGTACCTACACATTCAAATGGAGGCAAGACTAAGCATTCATCGTCTATTCCATTCGAACACCATCGACCTCTATTCCTACCCATGGAGGTCACCTGTCTCTCTGATCGACCTTATGGAGTCTGAAAGAGCATTCAACATGTTCCTAGACGACATGTTACCGAAATATGGCTTCCATAAAAACTTCTCTATCATCATCCCTCCAAGGGAAGACTGGGAAAAATACAAACCTAATCCATCGCGGCTTGACTTAGTCTGATATACAGACGGTTCTAAGATGGAGTCAGGGACTGGATCTGGCATTTATGGAGAATCGTTTCATGCGAACTACTCAGTCAGCCTAGGCAATCACTCGTCCGTATTCCAGGCTGAAGTCCTTGCCATTAATAATTGCGCTAGAATAAATTGAAGTTCAAATACAAACTATATTTATCTTCTCAGACAGCCAAGCAGCTTTTAAAGGTCGGATTAATCATAAAACCAAAGCTGGCCCTGAAAACTTACATTGCCATCTTCGAACTTCAGTTCGAATTTCAGTTTGAAGCCCACAGTGGCTTTGCTGGAAACAAAACAGCTGTATCACTGGCTAAAGTCGGAGCGACAGTGCCACTTGTCGGACCTGAACCTTTCTGTGGTGTCAGTAAGTGATGTTTGAGGAAGCACATGAGGAGCTTAGCTCAAATCGAATATATGTATGTAATGTAATGTTTCCAAATTTCGAATTTTCAATACCTACCCAACTTCTTGCTTCCAAAAATATATTCTTTCGTGGATAAAAACTAAAAAAACTACAAATTGAATTTAAAGTAAATTTGTATGAAATAAATACCAAAACTTCTTCTGCACTGATTGAAGTTAAGACGTGTAACATCTCAAAATTTCACACTCGGCCTATGTGTCATAAGCAGCGACTGCTTGAATTTGTGGCTTTAGGTTTGTTGACAAGTGTGTGGGCCGCCTAATACGTCTTTGTGATTTTTGAAGACGATTTGGAATTCTAGGTACTGCCTAACGAAATTGTGGACAATTTTTTAAAAAATGCAAGGAAAAGACTATTTATTAAATTACTAGCAATGCCCGCGGCTCCGCTCGCCGGTTTATTTTCTTTTAAATAAAACTAAAATTTAATAGAGTTATCATTTTACGTTTGTTTATATATTTTCCTCTTTTTTAAGCTTACAAAATATTTTATCGCAATCGCTTTTTGTTAACTAGATATATACGTTATTTTTTTAGTGGGCGCCAGTATAAAAAACTGCAGCTCACACGCGTACTTGCAACATATAAAGTCTATTTTCAATTTATTTTATCTCACCCTCTGAATGGACCAGAAAGATGAATGTTAGCTCAAAATACTCGGTGAAGTATTGCCTAACCATTAAAAGCATATCTTGAATTGACATACATAGATTTATGAGTATAATGGCAAGTTAAGCGTAGTAAGGTCGAAATAGAAAAGTTAGTTTGACAATTTTATCAACCCTTATAGGACGAATTTTGAAAAACGATGAATGAGGCATGTAATAATGTTTGCTTATCTATCAACATACAAACTTTCAAGTTCAGACGGCTAACGGTTCGTGAGGCCCCCCTTACTCCCCGCGACTCCTTTACTCCTGAGCAATTCTCATCCACCCTACGGACTAAGTTGGCGACATGGTTCTCGAGTTATGGAGAAACGAACAGACAGACGTTGCATTTTATAAGTAGGTAGTAATGGATGGATGACATTAAAAACTTTGACCAAATTTAGTAGATTGGTGTTTTAAATATGTAATAAAATATTTTTTTTACAATTTTTTGAATTTAAAATCATAGGGAAGAGGCATTCTGAACCAATAAAACTGCGTCTAGATCGGAGTAAATAGTAAATAGATGCCAAATGTTTAGCCTCTTATGAAGGTAGCATTCAAATTAGAAATTTATCAAAAAGCCACCATAAGTCGATATACCCTCTAATTTGAGTATTTTCGAATGTCTTTGTTGTATTTCCAACTGTGTTACGATTATTGCCATGCGATTGCGACTATACTGAGTGCCTGTATCAGGATTTTTGTTTTTTTTTGACTTGCCTTTTTAGTCTGAGTGTATATTTTTGTCAACACTGTCGCTTTTCTCAAACAAAATGAAACGCAACGTGTCCCCATACCCCTACAAATTCATCTCAATTGCCGCAGTTATTACCTTAAATGGTCCTGGCAATTACTTAATTTTCCCCCAGTCAAACCAATAAACGTGTGGGTGGCCTGCTGGTCTGCAAATGCAGACAACGTCTCTATCTCCAACAGCGACTGCCCCAGAAACCTTGCCATAAAGACAAAAAATATCGACGGTCCACGTCGGTTTTAATTGTTAGTCACTGGTGCGTGGTCGATACACTCGTACCTTCAGAATCAATCCTGGTATGGATTGGACACGCCACAGACAAACGCACAACGACTCCAATGACACAGTTGTGCAAGAGATTCCCATGTGGGGCCGCTATCGGTGCCCACATAGAACTTTATTATTGAATCGATTACATAATTGCCTCCACATGATGGCACAAACGGTGACAGATCAAGATGAAAAGGGCCTTCTGCGATGACGGTTGACCTTTTGAATAAAATGTAAGTTCTATTCCCGCAGCCGCATCGTAATAAAATTGAAACGAAAACTTTCGATTTTCTTTAACCCAGACCTTAAAAACGAAACAAGGCGCAAAACTCTTCTTTACGACTGTTTGTTCGGGGGAACAGCACAAGGAGGGGAAAAGACGCAAAGAACCAAGACGAGTGCGCGTCGCTTTATGGTTCTACACAGGAAGCACTACAATGTTTGCGCGCGTACGCGATCATAATAATTTAATTTTGTGCAATGTTTTGCGCTTGTGTGCGTCTCTTCGGGGGTAAGAGGAAGCTTGAACAGATCGCATGTCGCAAGCTGATGTAACTTCCCCCAATGCGATCGTTCGTCTATAAAAAACAGGGGGCCCTTAAGTGGAATGTGTTTGTGCCTTTCCAGCAAATGATGTGCGTGCAAATAGAGGCGAACATTTTCGACAAAATTGACGTATGATTCACTTGGCCAATTGACATTCATGCCGCGCCGCAATGTGGTGGCGTTCAATTTGGAGTCCCAATTAGCGATTAGGAATTCCGACGAATTGTGAATTCATGCGGAGATGGATTAAGATTATTTAGTATTTATGCCTATTCGTAACCATCGCGCAGTAATTATGTTTTGAAATTGGGTCGTTCTCTATCATTTTTATTGTCAGTCATGTCAAGTGTATGGATGAATAACCTTTCACTTTACAAACAGTTGGTGAAACCAATTCAAACATTTTCCAATCTCCCATATTTTGAGACTAAATGTCACCTCGTGACATTTAAAAGCCTCCTACTCCTACATAACCGGTTCCGTTAAAATTCCATAACATTATCAGAGCAAAGTGTCATAAATAGTTTTCTCATTAGAAACCTCCCCTTCATCTGTCAAACTTGCTGGAATGTTTGTCAACAGGCACATTTATCATAACAACAACATTGAGATCCCATGCTGTGCGCGTTTAATTAAATGACACATCTAATGGCATGTAAGTTGTTTTCGCCACATATCGGCACCAGGTGGTGTTGTCGGTGTTTGCAGTTTCACTTACGTATATGTGCATACAAAAGCGCGGCCGCTTCTTTTAAGCCCACTGCCATCTTAATGACAATTGCAATGGGAATGCTCTAAAGTTGAATATGTACAGTACATTAATCTA
The DNA here is from genome assembly GCA_955612985.1 of Cheilosia scutellata. Taxonomy (NCBI): domain Eukaryota; kingdom Metazoa; phylum Arthropoda; class Insecta; order Diptera; family Syrphidae; genus Cheilosia; species Cheilosia scutellata. Next base: position 72,167,543 of record OY015311.1, on the reverse strand, counting down.
TTGGCTGAGACAAAATGTGGATTACATTTTCTCTCCAAACACAGATTACTAACGCTATTTTGCTGGTCATTTCGACTTTCGAGGCATTCAACTTTGCATCAATTAAATTGGCAGGTGGTGCGATTTTTCTTTGAGGCATTTTTGATTTTGTTAGAATTCGGGGTACAAATAATCACTTGTAGTATTCACCTAAGTTTGTCCAGTAGTTGGGTCAAAATGGCGATGTTTGGCATTTAAATTTAGTTATTTCTACAATAAATTGAAGGTTAAGTTTGAATATTTTAGTTAGGCCCATTGCATTTGTCAGTCATCACCTAATAGTCCAAATTATGATTTTGTTGATGCGACAACAAACAACAAAGGGTTAACCTTATTAGGATTATGTTGACTTAAGCTAGTAAGTGTCAAAAGTGAACGACAATCGATTTAATTTCAGTCAAACGATTGAAATGAGTCAAAACTTATACGGTCGCATGACACACAATATCAATGTGAACAAACATTGGCCTAAGCTGGATTAATCTGTGGTTATCTCTTAAGAACAAGTAAAGGGTGGTCAACATATTGGTAGTGCGTGGATTGAACAGTTTTAATGACTCTTTTTTTTTTTGTTGGCGAATTTTGACAACATCATGCGATTATTGAAACAATCCTTGCAATGTTTAGAAAATAATCTTTATTCAGGTGACTGCCATTTTGGTTCTATCAAACCTCAAATCTGTTGTTGACTTTTCTGTCACTTTGTTTAGACACCAGAGTATGTAAGGACTGAAAGAGACTGTGATCTTTGATGAGCAGTTTTCTGATTAAATTTGTTGATAGAAATTCCTAAAATGCTCCGCAAGGTTGTCCGTGTGATATATTTACCTGGAACGAACGCCCAGTGAATATCGGTGGATACTCGTCACAAACCCTTCGACCAAGAGGCGCTCATCCCAGCTACATATGCCAAACCAAAGGTAACTTTGGAAAGCATTTTCCGTAAAACTTTCAACAGATGAAAAGAGCCATGTACGCAACTGGGCTTATTTTTTGTTTTATGAACGTCTGCAGTTCTCCCTATGATTGTCTATGATTTAACGGAGTTCCCTTTTAATGAAAACGGGCAAAAAACGTTCCCGCACAAGTTCTAAGATTAAAATCACGGCCGCAATACCATACATTGTGTCCCTAGAATTGACAAGTTGTGCTGAATGTTAGGTTTTATAGCGAAAATCCATTGGCAGGTCATCATGTATTCAAAATCAGAAGAAGAAAACTATTTTTCATTTTAAGGTTCCGTTCCCATAGGGACAAAACGTAGGACAATAAGGTTCCGTTTTGTCCCTATGGGAACGGAACCTTAAGGCTGAAATTTGCACACAACATCAGGTATTACCCCTAGTTAAACGACAAATTTGGGATACATTGGCCGCGTTCAATATGCTTAGGTATACAGGTGACAGTTTACCATAGAACTATAGCCTAAATTTGCAGGCAAATCGACCAATCAGAGGCTGTTGGCTAGCCAGGCAAAAGCGTATTGAACGCCCCTATTGACTGGTTTTGGAGTAAATAGTAATTTGGTGAAAAAAATAATTTCCTTCATAAAAAAAACTGTTTAATTTTTTACCTATGTAGGTCTATCAATCAAAGAACAACCGAAACCGACACACTATAACGTTTTCAAGACTCCAACTCTGGCCGAGCACGGAACGTCGGAATCTTCTGAGCGGGAGTCGCACTTAGTCGGTTTTTTTAAGCGTTGCTTCGATCCAAAGTTGTGAATTTTTTTAAAATATATATTTTTTAATATGTATTTTTGGCCCACCCTGTATTTGAAAAATGTATTTAACTTCGTTAGTATTATTAATTTATAATATTAATTGTTTAATAATGAAGAAGCGCTGTTCAATCGTCCATTAACTAACCCAAAAAAATAAGTGGCCGCCCGCCAGAATTGATGACCATTCGTGCCCGATTTTTGGCATTTTCCATCCCTCTGGCCAAAAATTCCGGCTATATGTAGGTCCTAGCATTCTTGACTGATATTCTCTTTGAGGGCTTCAAGAGCCTGAGGCTTGTTGTCATAGACTCGTGACTTCAAAAAAGAGACGGAAATGGGCCTCATAAAAAAATAGACAACACAATCTAGTATGTAGAAAATGTTAAACGACCGCAAACTTAAAACGAATGCTTAAATATGAACACCCTGTACGAAAGGTTCATGCATATACCGGCATACGCATACATGATGAGCTTTCCGTTACCTAGGTAACATTCCTCCTTAGTTTTAAGCTTGTCTGTAAGTTAGTTAGGTATAGTTTAGGGGGTCTTTATGGGAGGGGCCGGCCTAGCCAACATGAATGAATGCTATCGAGACTTTACCGACGCTTTTGGCCTCGCTCGAGTACCGTCAGCGCGTGTGCACCATGTTGGCGACTGCCAGGGATGGTGACCAATCAAGAGATTGCTGGAAATGAAAAAAAAAGCGCACAATACAAAAATAGATAGATTTAATGCCGAAAAACAATAGTTATAAGGATATCGTTAAGCTTAGAGTGCTCGTTAAGCGCCAGTAACTAGAATAAGATAAATGTTAGTTTTAATTTAGATTTAATCATTTTTGTCTAGTTTGTAGGTTAGTAATAATTATTAAAAATTAATTTAAAAGTCAAAGTCAAAAAACATGATGAGCTTTTGCGACTCGTTAATGAAACAGTTTGACTTGGTGAAAAATAATTCATTAACTAATTAAGTCATGATGGAACGAAAATAAGATTTATGAATAGTCAATTCCAGTATTATTGTCAGGATTCAGTGACAGATAAGTGTCAAAATTTACAATCAAAATCAGTTCCACACTGTAAATAGCTCGAGTTCAATCGCAAAGTACCACTCAGCGTTTTGCAATGTCAATAATGTGACCAGCTTCTCAACTGACTTGAGAGCAAGTTCGACTGATGATGGTTGATATTTAATTGACTTGCATGCTCTTTCTCTGAGAGTAAAGGTTACGATACTGGGCTTTTGTAAAACCTATGGAAGACCTCTGAGCGGACCTAGTTTGTTCACTTAAATATATAACAAAAACAGCCCCTTCTTAGAATTTGTCTGTCATTTCAGTTCGTATGCAACTTTTCTAGGAATGCTTTTGGTTTATAATACTTTGGACTTTATGTTATGTGAAATGTTATGAAACATTCCAAAAGTGAAAACAAAATCGAGGTGAATAGACTGCATTCCCAGCCTAAAAGTTAACACTATATCACGTCAAAGCAATGTTGTATATCCAAATGCAAAGAGCATCCTTTTGCTGATGTAACCCTTATTTCACAAAGCCAGCCTGTCGCATACCACCCATCACGTTGACATTTTGTGACTACAAATGCAGTCCTATTCGGCACTGCAGGGAATCCATCATCATCTCTCATGGTATACCTTTCGTCCCCGTCCCGACTGCTTGGTGTTTGCTTTTATATTGTACTACCTTCAGCTTCAGTTTGTTTCCTTTATTCTTTCCGGAGTTGACTTCCCAAACAGGAAATTGTAAATCGTTCTTGTTGTCGTTTTTTGTTAATTTCTCTGCACGCTCGCTCATTCCCTTTGCTGTACATATTAACAAGTAGTTAACCTAACCACGTGCCATAAGTTTTCTGCATGACCATATATACCTGTCCATTGGCCAGTGGCCATACGCATACCTATTCCTATACGAAAGTGAAGACTATACTAATGCAAAAAAAAACTCATCGGGCGGACCGGCTGACCGTCCACAGTCCACACCAACCGAGTGGGATTGATTTTATTTGTGTATCAGAGTATCAGACAGTCTTAAGCGTCTCTCCTACGTGACGAACATTTTCATTTCATTTATAAATCTCTGGTTTGACAGTCAAATTGGAGCTATGAACTAGATTCGGTTTTAACTTAACCCCAGTGATCTCCAAGGCGACCGACCGACACTACTACACCAGACTTCATTGAGAAATATAATTGCAGGTACAAGTACAAGTAGATTGAATTGATTTCCGGTAGTGTCTTGTTAAGACTGATTTTCAGATAAGATTTTGAGTGAATGAAGCCAGTTATGATCAAAAAATGTTATTAATTTCGATTTTCCTTTTTTTTTCTCATTTCAGGTGAGTGCACTGGCAAATGTCCAAGTAAACCGTGAGTAATGGCCTAAAGTTTGCAGTTCTACTTCATTAGTTTTTAATCGCGATAAGTGCATATCATTGTGAGCTCCTTGGATTGGGGACAGAACGTCCTTTCTTTGGAATGTACTTTTTGGCAGCAGTCCTAATGGCGAAAATATCTATCCCTCAAAATGAATTGAATTTTATTTTTATGGCATTTTTGTGACACAATTTGTGTCAGATAAAGTCCAATTTGAAGGACATTCACCTTAACGCAGTTGAACCTATAATCCTTGGGTTCAACTTTTTATATAGGTATCTACCTTTCGAGTGGAAAAACGCTTCACTTGTGGGAGTTCATTCGTTCGCCGTTATGAGGTCGCTAGGGGCGGTGGTGGTGGTGGTGATGGCGGCTATCAATGCTTACCTATTTGCTAGGCTGTCAAAAGGCGAAACTAACCCCTATGTGTGCGCATGAGGGTAGCTGATGATTATGGACGAAGGAAGAGGGTATAGGGTGTTTATGGATATGCAAGTCTGACACTTGACACATAAAAGAATGGCAAGAAAATGTGCCCAAGTGTGCGGGGTGAATCGGAAAGAATGTCGCAGGTGAAAAGTGTGATAATGGCAGCTATTATAGGATTGTAGTGGATGCATGCTTGCTTGAAATTGAATACCTGTGCATAGTTGTTCCGGTGTTTTCATTTGGGAACACCATTCTGTTGAGGTAGTCCTTTGGACAATGCAATAAGCAATAGTCTTAGTTTTTCAAGTCATATTTTCATGACGGAACAGAGTAACCTCAGATGTTTTCTGATGAATAGATGGCGATGAGAGATGAGATTCCAATTACTTTACTTAACGGGCTCCAGTGTTGTGAAGAGCTTAAAATACGGCAGCTTTCCGTACTCTGCTTCTAGTTGTCCATGCGCTTTGGCATTTGCGACGGTCTGAATTTTTGAAACGGAAGTGCGGTCTTACTTGTCGTCTCGAACTTAGGAGCTGGAGCATTTCGCTCGTTGTGGTTCTTTGTCTGGACCGAAAATCCGTCGAAGAGAACATCGTTCAAATCAGCTCAAAGCACTATTTGCTTACCCTCCGGGCCTCCGCCCCTCACTCGTCACCATAAAGCAGAACTGACAGAAAAAGCCTTCTGTACATTTCGTCTTTCGAGTCTTGAGTTTTGAACGCATTTGTTTTGCCAAACCGAAGTATCAGCGGTTTCCTTGAGCTATTCTTCACCGCATCTTGCTCTTGGTGCAGTGGTTAAATATGCAGTTGGATTAGATTGTAAGTCGGAAGAGCCTTCACTGGGGTTCTGGCATTTACTTACTTACTTAGGGGGCTCTACAGTTTGGGGTGAACCGAGGCCTCAACTAACAAGCCTCTCCAGTTAGCCCGGTCCTTAGCTAACTGCCTCCAGTTGCGCACTCCTATAGTCAGTTGAGGTCGCCTGAAATAAGTAGGAATAATCCCTACTAGTTAAAAAAATAAAATTGAACAAAAAATAAGTAAGAATAACCCTTTATTGAATATGAAATCAACATAAAACGTCTGCTTGGTTTGATTAAATCTAAATCTTAATTAAATCTAAATGTGCCTGTAGATATTGGCTCCCACTCGGTTGTCTTCCTCTACAGCGTTGTTCCTCTGATTAGACTCGAAGACTCTACGGGCCGTAGCATTTGTTTCCATCTGCTCTACATGTCCTAGCCATCTTAGACGACTGACTCGGAGCTCTGGCACTGCGGACTCTTTAAAAGGTGCATATTGTGCATTCCCTGGTGAGGTAATAAACGCATCTTTTTACTCCGGAGACAGTCAGGAAGACAAGTTTCTTCTCTGGGGGTATCTTAGGAAGAATTGCCGAAGTAACGATTGTCTCGCGAAGGATATTCTATCTGAGACGAAAGAGATCCGGACATTCCATGAGTCACTCTCAAGACAGAGTCTACAGGGTCCGGTATGGGACGCCAATTCGCTGAAGATGTTTTTTCATGGCCCTGGCAGGATTCTCAGATTATTTTTGTCCAGTAGGGCTATTGTGATGACCGATAGTTATCGGGCTTAACAAAAAAAAGAAAAGAAAAACACAATTTACACCACTGCTCCATTTTGCCTGTTCTTCAATCGCCGCCAAAGCCTGGCTTTAAGCAGGGGCTGGATGGATCTGTAGGAGATAATGCCTTCCGTGTTGATGCGATCTTGCTCGTATCTGCTGCGGGACAACATTAAAGAAGTCGCACGATAGCGGATCTCCTTGCCAGAATTCAGTGCATATTTGGAATAGTTTAAGGAGCATTTCTTTACATATACAAAACTGTGGGAATTTTCTCTGTTACCTTAAAGCGCGAAAACTACTGAACATATTTCAATGAAACTTTTTTATAAATGTTTCTTAAGACTGTGAGATGGTTTTGTCCTTCGTCCTTTCAAACAGTTTTTAACCAAAATGTAGTTTTTTCCTTTCTGTTCTGAGAAATACTGATCCAAAAAAATATAGTAATATTTTAAGGGTTTATTTTATGTAAATGAACTAAGCAACTTACATTTACTCCCAACCCTTACTCTTCTTTGAGGTAGTGGGAGCGTCATCCTGAGACCGCTGCCTCTTGGATGCAAGTTCCCTCTTTGTTTCGCTGCTTGTGGAGGGTCCCTTAATAGGTCGACTCTTACTTTCCTCCACCACTTTCGTTGCCCATTCATAGGAAGCTTTGTCTTTGTCATCCCATTTGTCCTTCCTTGCCCTTTTCTTCAAGTCGACCAAGACATAGGAATGTATTCCTTCTTTTTCTATAAGCTATTGTGCTCGCTCTAACGTGTTTCCTGGGAGGAAGCGTCGCTGGAGCATTTGACGCTCCACCGTCGATATCGTCTGTAAGAGAGAGAGAAGAGTCAGAGCGCCGGCCGTTCGTTGACGATTCGCATCCTCCTCATCTTCCTCTCAACTTTGTCCGTTTTTGTTATCTGTCCAGTCCTGTCAGTTTGTTTGGTTGGTCCTGTCTGGGAAGTACTTCCCGAAGGCCGACTATTCTATTCCCATTAAAATTAAACATCGACTCGATGTCGGTTTTCTTCTTGTTCTATCACACTCTCTGCATGCTGCCCATTAAGCAGTTGGTTAAAGATTTCTACTATTCCCTGTTTTTTAATGCATAGGTCTCAACAGCTTGTGTTGTGGTCTGAAAGCCAGCAGCCAGTTGCTTGGCTTCCTCTGGATGTATAGTTTCGATCTAGAAAATTCTCCTTGACCTGGGGGACTGCGTAGGCTCCTTCTTTTTCTTCATGTCTTCTGTCGTCTTTTTCCCATCTATCAACATTCCATAGGTTCTTTCTTTGGGAGACTAGCTGTTAGACGATGTTCCTTTCGGCTACCTCTTTGAGGATGTCAAGATACTGGCCGCAATGGTTGTTGCTGTCTGTTATACAACACGACTGTCCTGCAGAATGTCTCCACCTAGACGCTCTCTGTATAGACTCTTGCTATTTCAGATTGCTAAGCAATCGTCGAATTTCTTCTCTGATGGACAGGTAAGCTCTGAATATTGGTCCTAGCAAGACAGATCACATATGTAACTGTGTTACAAGACTTATTCTAGTTCTAAAACAGATTTCCAAATAGGATCCACTTATCATTCAACATCAGCAGCATTTTCCTGAAACTCACTTTCCTCTGAGTTGCTGTAAATTTTTTTTTAAATTCTTATAAATATTTTTAAAACCAGTTCCCTACCTTAATTGCGCGATTGACTAATTACGTCCATTATGCATGGTCATGGAAAATCTCTTAATTGGATTTTTATTGATTTTTGTTTTGAAATTTTATACAAATACCGCTTCCGTCAATTAAATTTAATACAAATATGTTCGGTGTGGCCTTGACTCTAACCTCTCACACAACATCAATTCCGCAAATTGCTCACTCAGTGCCAAAGCAATATTGTCGCCAAGATTCAAAAATCGATAAAATAATGGAAAACAGGCAAAGAGTCTGTCCAGAAGTGATTAACTCGTTGGGTAGGTTATATTGTTTAGTTTGCCAAAAAGCACACATCCAAAAGTCACTGGCCAATTTTTAATTTAAATTAAACGATAGGCAAATATAAATATTTTTTCAACAATATGGCAAATCGATAAAAGTTCAGACTTTCACACACATACACACGAATAGAGTCTAGACAGGAGATCCCTATACATAAAAAAAATCAAAATCAACATGGCTACGAATGTATGTGTAGGAAATAAAGTAGAGTGCTTGACATGACTTTCACACGAAATCGTACTTGAACAATAGAATCGAGGTGGGTGGGTTGGTGGGGTGGAACGATAACAACCTACAAGGTCGCTCCTTTCATTTTCCATATTTAAATCCCCGTTTTCACTCTGCCGTGATTTTTGTTCTCGTTTCAACTCGTGAGGGGATGATTCACAGCGAGCTGAAAATAACTACGCCTGCGATTTTCATCAGACGATAGTTTTACCGGGAAAAATCAATAAGGGCGGAAAATCAGACTTCCATGAGATGACTTTCAAAAGAAAAAAAAAAAAAGAAAGAGAACAAAGTGCACTCAATTGTGATGTGCCATAGTGTGTTGCCTGTCATTCCCTAACAGTCTGAAGACTTGTCGAATGTCAGGGCGGGGGCCTTTGCGTCGTCGTTCCACAAGGGTTTTAATAAATTATATAATTAGTTAGATATCAAGTCACTGACTCCAAATTTGATCATGACCTTTCGCAGTCTGATAAAAACCGCATGCACCTGCGATCAAGAAAAACCTTCAAAATTAATTCAATTAATTATACTATCAGTTGGATTAATTTTTAACGCAAAAACTTTGAATACCCGATATCGGTGGTGTAGTTCGCGCTTGTGTATCGACTTCCGCCTCCGAATCGACGACAATCTAAAAATAAACGCCAACATGGTATATCTACTCTAGCCACTCAACCCACATCAAGATGTGACGAATCAATTCCTAGAGGTACATAGTTCTTTGATTCCATCATCATCTCGAAGATTGACTGAAGTCTGTCAAATTCGCAAATATTCATATCCGTTGGGAGTTCCATACATGCTCGATATAGGTGTGTTCTGTATTCTGTCACATCCGTCAACAAGGAAGACATGCACAGCAAATACCTAATTAGAATTAGAAACGGACAACAGTTGTGTGCGCCTTTGATGTCTCTCCGTTTGTCCGCGAGTGTTTGCACCACAAACACTCACAATGTTTGCCATGTAGATTGGTGACAGCAACCATGTCGTGTTACCACTTGGAACTTGGGCCCTCCCGGGATGACATCAGCATATTATGATTGTGTACACAATCCGCGGACCACCATCGGCCAAAAAAAGATCTAATAAATATGTCTGCAGAATATATCAAAAACGAATTTGTTTTAAAAATTCTTCGAAATTAATTTTTGTCCAAAGTATATAAACTGGAAATGAATTATGCGAGTTTTGGTTGCGTGAATTGAAGTTAATTAAAAATGAATTAGAAGGACGAGATGCCTTTGTATTTGAAATTGGAATTCTATCTTCTGGTGATGGATTAAGATTATCGTTCTAGGAATTTTTTTTTTGATTGCTGATGTCATATATAGTTATGAATGAAACTGTTTTGACAAATTTATGCTTTGCGTTGGAGTTTGTCTGGAGCGTTGATTTATTTACAGTACGTTTCACGGACCATTAATATGTTGGTCAGATAATAGAGAAACGGTTGAAACTGAACACTTGGATAGCACATTTTGTTTCAGTGGTAACCCAATGGAGTTAGGTATATGTAGTTGGAAGGGAAAATCAAAACAGTCCCATGGGTTTTTTTCCAAGTTGGGATAAAGGGCTCATAAAGTGATGCATCTCAAACTTTTGGCTTTCAGTGGCAATACGGCAAATAAAGTTCTAACAGTGTCTCCCATTAAAGCGTTTTCTGGAATACCTCAGGGTAGCCATATTGGGCCCTTATTATTTCTTCATCAATTATTGATGTTGATTTTAAAAACTCACACATTTCCACTGTCTAAATAAAAATAAGTAGCTGATCCAACAGTATAATACCTATAGTACCTGGGACGAGTGGTATAGGTTAGGTTAAATAGGGGTATGAGATAGAGGTCTCATACAGCACTAGGCACCATCAGGGCCCATTGCGATCCCTACAGGAACCAATTGCAGTGACTTACAATGGAAAAACACCAAAACACTTGCCCCTAACAAAGCCCCAATTTCCCTGCAAATATCTCCTCTAAATGTTGGAAGAAGTACCTGCCCAGAAATGTTCCTTCTATCCCGATATATTGCCTCGCATTTATTCAGTATAATGTGTTACAACCTCTTCGGATTGCAGGTCATTGGAGAATCTGCAAGTGTCCGAGTCTGCCAGTCTGAGTCTTTTGGCATGTTTTCTAAGAAGACCAGTGCCCTGACAATATACCCATCAATGTCCTGAGATTTTGCCTGACTAGTTTGAGAATTTCCCTAGATCTTTTACGGTCGAATTGCGGCCAATGTGCCTTGGATACTGCGTGCCCGGTTAGTCCTGCCCACCTCCGATCGGCTTGCTTTGTTATTTTATTCCTAACAGCGCCTTTTATGCTGCAAGGAGGTGGTTTAATATCCACCTCCTCTATATCTAACAATTCCCCGCCTCTTCTCGCAAGCTCATCAGCTTGCTCATTTCCAGCTATACCGAAGTTAGTAGTATCCTGGTACCCAGCACAGTCTCACTCGGTTTTGACTGCATAATGCCTTAAGCAATTCTGAAACAGTTCCTGGAGTATTTCAGAATTGATGTTTGTAGATTCCAGTGCCTTGAGTGCGGCCTGGCTATCGATGTAGATGGCTATATACCTTCCACACATATATCTCATCCGCATTAACTCTGCCACTTTCAGAACAGCCAGAACTTCTGATTGGAAGACGATGGTGGTATCCGGTAGTCGTATAGACACTTTTAGGTTTGGATCTATGGAGTAGATTCCCGCTCCAGTGCCTTCCGCTGTTTTTGAGCCGAGTGACAAGTGGTAGACCCCTACAATTCGAAAGGTGGCGAAGTGGAGAAAAACTTATAATTTAATTTGTGTTTTCCAGTGGTCGAGTGTTTGTCCCCACGCTCCATTCCAGCACATAAACCGAATCCGCAAAGCCACTGAGCCTACATCAGAGGGACACTGCAACCTGCCTAGTTTTATTGCAGTTCTAATCAGCAGCGTACGTAGTCATAGACCCATCCATAAGGTTTTGATGACTATTACCTAGATTCTTTAAATCTTACTAAACGTACTAATCAGTTAAAGAGGGAAGATGTTTAGAAACACGTTAAGTGTTTTGGTCGGGTTCGACATTATCGCAACATTCCTTCATTCTTGGAATTCGGTCTAGTCTTTTAAAGTTATGGCTCAGGCCACCAAATACGAACTAAGGCAGTGTAAATTTATAGAACAGAACTGCCCTAGGTTGTTGTAGTTCCCAACACTTGTTAAAAGTTTCAGGTGAAGAAGGCGACAAAGACTTTCAGTCTCCGATATTCTAAATTTAGCTTCACGTTGAGCTGGATGACACCATGATACATGGCACTGGTAGAAAGAGAGAATTTTGAAGCTCTGTAACTTAGTAGTCGATATGTTGTGATGAGTTGTTAGAAATATCAGTTCAGTTTACACCAAAAGTCCACAGCATAATTCTTGCAGCTTGTCTCCCAAGATCAGCTTAACTTTTTCAGAGCCCTTTCTGTACTGTAACTTTGACAATTAATAAGGGAATACCCCCTTGTGGGCGCAGTAGCGCAGTGGTTAGTGTGCTGGTCTACTGTGCGAGGGATTCCAGGTTCGATCCCCAGAAAAAAAAATTACATCTTAAAGTTTTTTCTACTGCGCCACCTCTCGCGAACATCTGACAAACATCCGAGAGTATGACTGTCTGTCCTGAAAAAGCTTCTCAATTCAGCCGTTCGGACTCGGCATAAAATTGTAGGTCCCTTCCATTCGTCTCAAAAATAGAAACTCACACAAACGAATGGTTGCGAGAAGCTAGGTCTAGGGTGTCTACCCGCCTGTTGCGCCACCTATTTTTTTAATCTTTCTACAACTATTTAGTTTTAGTTCATAGGAAGCTTGTGCCGGACCCTTATGGCCCCTTTAGGGAGGGGTCATTTTCAATAATCATAAAACACCTATACCTTTATTTGTCGTGCTATTCTTTGGAAAATGTTAAGGCAAAAATTTACCTTTTTTAATACGTCCATTCTTTGACTTGTCGGAGAGTTCGTCATATAGCTTGACCCCTCTAGGGGGGACTTGTTCAAAAATGGCAGAAACATGTAATATAATTGTATATGTTATCCTAGTACTCTGGTCAATTTTAAGCCAATGAGGTCTTTAATCCGTAAGAAGTGTCGATTGGAAGCTTGTTCCGTACACAATTTTGTTTTCAAAGTGTGTGCCAATTCGGTTGCTGACTTTGTTTCCCCCTTAAGGGAGGGGTCACTTGGAAAAATAATCGTAGACTACATAAAAATGATTTTATCTTGCCATTCTGTGTCAAATTTCAAACCATTTTGTCCTGTTTTATATATAGGTAGGTCTATTCTTTGACTTGTCAGTAATTTTGTGTTATTTAGTGGTAGCCCCCCTTTTAAGGTGCACTTTCTCGAAAAATGTTGCAACACATTTCTAATTATATTTGCACTTCAAGCATCCTTGCAAGTCTATAACGCTGGCTATGACGCCCCCCTTGTAAAGAGGCATATGCTGAGGAATTATGTAAAGGATTTGGCCAGTAGATTGTGTACTATTTAAAAAAAATATACATATATGTATTAAAGAACACCCTTTACCAAACTCAAAAAGATGAAATAAAAAAAAGAACACCAGTGCAAGCAAACTACAATTAGTAGGTACCTACTTCTGTTGCAATTGAAACTCATACCAAAAAGGATCATCTTTTGTGCAATTAATGCCTGGAGGTGATGATTCACTGAGCCACCAAGTTAAAACGTTATGCTCCGCCATTACAACAGCCTCATTGCATTGTTGCGATTCTCATCCGGAACATATTGTATGCGACCAACTATGGTAATCATATCACATCACATGGTCATGATATGGTCATAGTATGGTTCCAGGTGATGGTGTTGCGCATTGTTCTTGACAATTCCTTACATGGAATCGTCGCGTTGCGTCGCCTACCACCATACCATGTTTTATGCGATGATGCGCTTTCCCGGAGGCGCTATTTCTCTCATCTTAATATTTGATGCCCTCCATTCAGCGTGGAGCTGGTGAGGCTACCTCATCTGTGGAAAGTGTGCTGCCTATTGTTCGACTCTAAGATCTCACCTTAAGTATCTGTTTTGTTTTGTTTTTTTTTTTTTTGCTCAGATACTTCACGAATCACAGATACACTGCATACAGAGGCACGCGGCACTGTGAGATATGACTTTTCACTGTGCACAACAACAAGAGGGGAAAAAATAATAATTATAGCCGTCGTGTGGTGCAGAGGTACGTAGGTACATTATGTGATATGATATTGAAGTGAAAAATGAGAAAAAGAAGACACAAGTTCAAGGTCAAGTTGATTTTGTATGTTGTGTTCCCCCACACGAAGCAAGATAAACAGCTTCCAGCTACAGACCAAACCGAGTGCCACAAGGAAATCATATAAGCCGAAGAAGGTTTTTCTTGAGATGGTTCCGGTTTTGCATGTGTTGCATATATGTGAAGCATTGTTCAGGGGACATCGTGCGAAACTAATGTGGCCACCTACGTCGTCGTTGGTGACGGTTCCAATTCCAGGTATCAATCTATCTTTCCCTCGTGCTGTTGTATAGACAATTTAATAATTCAAATGAGAGAAAAAGGTTACAAATGTGACGTTATCATCGATGTCAGGATCGCATTGAATGGAAAGAAATGATGTAAAGCATAATTAATTCCTTTGGGATGGTGTGTAATTCATGAAGGATTGGTATTTGTCATCCTTTTGTATACAAAGATGTTTTCGTAAAGATACGAGTAAGAGTATGTGGAGGAACTTGACAATGTCGATTTCTGAAACAAACGTGCTTGTGGTGGTGGTGGGGAAATCCTTTGTGAACGTTGAGATGATTAAATTCATTTTTGAATGGTCTAAGAGGGATGGAGTGTCATTATGAGGGATTTTAAAGGAGTTCTTAGAACTCTGATAAATAACTTGACATCCATCTCAGGTGAGCTATTCCCTGCCAACTGAGCAACTATGTACATATGTTACTTTATGCATTTTTGGAGGTTACACATTTATAACTAGGAGAATATTTTTGTTTCGGTTGGTGGTCCTCTATGAACGGCTGAATTTGTAACGACTTCCGGATCTGTGTCAGACGTTGCAACATAACATTTGCTTTTATTTTCCGGGGATTGAACCTAAAATCCATCCGCTCAGTAATAGCCCAGTAAACACACTGCCGAGCCCATAGCGACTCAAATCTGTAGACTTCTTTGCTTATATTTAAAGAGAAAAGCCACTAACTTGATGGGGCGCAGCAACCGACTACTGATGTTGCCTGTTGGGTAGTGATTGTCGAATTTATACTAGCCCGGCTTTGCCCGTGCACAGCAATTGTATTGCTTAGGTCTTAGATAATATATGTAATGTTCTTTCGTAATATGCGAAAAATGCAAATAAATCGATTTTCTGGAATTTTCTTTCTCCATAAACCTAAAATACACCAATACGAATAAAAAAAAAAAAAATAGAAGATAGGAATATAGAACAAAACAAAAAAAGAATCATGAAAATCGGCCCCATGGGTTATCGAGTTATGTATAACGTTATCGAGTTTCACACCGATAGAAGGCAAAATATGGGGTCCTAATTTTGCGCCCCTTGAATAGAACATTTTAGAGAATTCTGATTACGAGCATTACCTAAATTGAAGTTAATTTGAGTATTTTAGAAATCCCTTTCCGTGATTCCGTCTCGCTCCAGTTCTTTTCCGCCTTCGAGTGAAGTCGGGCCAGAATGCGGAGAGCAGCCTTGGTCTCTCGACCAAGCGATCTGTTCTTGAGGTCCGCCAGAGTTGGTGTGTGGGGACTTGGGTAGCTGCATATTGCAGCAGTCTTTGTTGTTTTGACAGTGATTTCGTCCAAAAGCGTCGAACAATCACTGTCAGCATCTTCAATGCAGAGTTCCTGCAGATGCTCTTCCATGCGTTGCATAGGGGTGGCGCCGCCGGTGGCACCCAGGGTTTTTTTTAATTAAGGATGAAATGTTGTTCCCACGAGTAGCTAGGGAAATAAGAGTCGATCTGCACAGAGCCCCGCATTATGAAGACAAGACTATATGATCCAGAGGGCGCCCAGGGGGAGAGAAGGGATGAGAAAGGAGGGAGGGGTAAGACGGGTTCTGATTACCTCTTAGTTCGTAGAGCTGGTGGCTGTTGGCAGTGCGAATGGCGATTGCCATCCATGCCGGCCTACCATGTTGCTCTACTTCAGCCTCCACACCGCAGCAAGGTGAGTAATCGTCGTCAACCACATCTACACGTGATTGTTCCCTTCACAGGCCTTTAGTGAAAGAAGAAGGCTTGGGTTAGTTCAGATACTTGACGTGTCAACCATCCCCAAACATTTTCGATGATATACAAATCCGGTGAGTATATATGGCGGCCAGCTTAATAGCTCCACATGTTGGCTCTCTATATACGTTTTAACAACCCGGGCTGCATGTATTGCCGCATTATCATGTTGATTACCAAGGCAAAGGTCTAAAAATGGAAAGTATGGAAAGGCCTCTTTCAATTTACCATTGTAAGACAACGCATTCATTGTGGTTTAAGTTATGGAAATAGTAGCTATAGCCATTGGGGCCTTCCAAATTATTTTTTTTTTGTCTGAGAAGACCACACGATTCCACTACGAAGTCCATGTCATATTTGAACCGGGGTAAGGGCTGGCTTGTTTTTGATTTGTAGTCTTTTTATATGCTTAGCAATTGAAGTAACACGACGCGTTGTTGTGAGTCTTGTTTTGATACCACATTTTTTCCTGATTTTTGGAAAAGAGTCTTGAGAATTTGACGTTTTTTTTTTTTTAATATAAGTCCCCTTTCCGCATTGATAAACCTAAGCACACAATGTGTGATGGCTTTCATGTATGTTTTTTTTCCATAGTTGGACTCATTACTTAAAAATATGGATATAACCTGTCCTCTCGATTTTTTTTTTAGCTTATTTGGCAACAAATAGACGAGTGTCATTTTAACTTTGATTTATCATTTTTCTGCCTCGGTTAAGGCTTTTTCTGCACTCATTTTTTTTTTTAATTAAATATTCGATATTAACAACAAAATTCGATCAATGTAAAATATGAGTCCACGTGCCAAAGACAAGGGTCAAACTAAATGCATGTTCTATTCAAGTTGCGCAAAAAATGTTGCCTAAATTAAGTGATGGCATTTTAGTTTTAAATAAAACTGTTTGACATATCAATTTCCTTTTTGCTTAGCAGTTTGCAGTTTGGTGTGGATCAAGACATCGCCCCACTGACGCAACCGATTGGTTAAATTTTTGATAACCCAATTTTCTGGTGAACAAACAAGCTTGAATGTTGGTGGTAACATTTTTTAATAACCGTCGGGCGCCTCAAACGCTGCATAAATAAACTGTAATTTTTTGGTAACAAATTGAAATTAATAAAGTCAAAGGGCAGAATCTAAACACATTCCCTCCAAAAGCACTCCCTACAGAATCCAAGTATAGTTCTCTATTCATGTAGTCTATTTCCTGAAAATGCTTAAAGAAGTGTTTTTAAAGGATTTTCTACTGTGTCGCACAGTGACAGTAAACGTCTTCTTTGGCTTTAGGTCATACGCATACCAGAACCTGCATATATTTTGATTTTTTTGCTGTGGAAATTTGGCCCAAGTTCCTTAAACAACCTATGTCCAACAAAGTTTGAACATCTTCTTTTAGGAACAACTTGCTATTGTATTGGCTAGAGTCCCTTGTACATGATGCTGGACTTTATCCCCGAACAGATAAATTAAGATCTATAGTGGATAATGTTACTCAGTTCATTTACAAATAATGATAAATGAGTAAGACCTAAAATGGAGCCTTGTGGCACTCCATTGCTTTTCTGATATAACTCGCTACTGTTTTCGAATCGAAATCTATTTTCGTACGTACACTCTGACAGCTTAAATTTGGTCCAGCATTTTGTTAACAATATGTTTTACTAACAATTATAATTAACCTTCTCTTTAAATATTTTGTCGGTCACAGTAGAAAATTGTATCTGAAAATGTCCGCCAATGTAAGTTTGGAAAATGGAGAATAGAAATGGACTGGATGGTAAATAGCGAATTGTAATATTAAACACTCTAACAGCCGATTTCTTCACATGAGTACTAAGCTGCCTTAGTACCCGGTCTAGCTAGACTAGGTACTAGCTCTGATACTCGGTATCAACGAAAAGTTAGTACTTTTGTATTTCTTCACATGTACTAGTACTGGAGCTAAATTTGTCAAGCGTACTAACGACTAATACGTCTAAAACTGGTCTAGTACCCATTTTAGATTATGAAATGTCATAACGGTGACATTATTATTTCTCATTGGTCGCCAAATAGCCTTTGTTCTTCCAAAATTGTTTTACTTGAAAAAGTTTTGCTAGATGTAAGATGTGGGCGAAATGGCTGAATGCTTAGGGTACTGGACTAATGAGCGAAGAATCTTAGGTTATATCGCCTGAAAGCACAAATTAAAACTGAAGATATTGTCACTGCGCGAATGACAAGTATCTGAGACAATTCAGCCGTTCGGATTAACCATACTGTATAAGAATCCAACGAAGAAAAAAACGAGGCTGATCACGAGCGAAATTAATTCCCAATTACAAAAAAAGGCGAGGAGTCAACAATGGGAGTTTATTGGGTGTTACCAGCTAAGCGTCTGAGATCCAAAATGACCGAGCTAAGCCAAAAACATTTTCAAGCTCAGCTGTAACACGACTCAGTAGCAAAAATTAACATAACATAGTACATAGTTGATTTACGAGAGAACAAACGCTATTTTACAATTGGTATAAAAAGAGAGTTGGAACAGTTGTAAACAAATAGGGTAAATTAACAATGATTGAATTAAATTGAACAGAAAAGAACGATATGGTTAAGCAACAAAAAAAACATAATTAATTCTCAAACACATACAATAGGTCCCTTCCATTCGCCTCGAACAAATTAAATTGTTTGCGAAAAGCAAGGCCTATGGTTCTGCTGCACCAACTATTTATTTATATATTTACCAGATAGGTTCACTTTAAGAACCGTTCAATTCCCAAATAATCGTAGCCGATGTAACTCTAATATTTGGATATTCCGAATACTGGGAGAGTGCATTGGCGATTTAATGATATGGTGGCAGCCAAGTTCCATTGTCATCTTTAGTATAGTCAATTAGCTTAAAAGTTGGTTCCATAAATGATATCCAAGTATAGGCAATGTTTTCCAGCTATGCTGCCAAAAAAGTCTTCCTATCCTATTATGGGCGAAAAATCACCAATGATGATTGAAACCTCAGCTGTATTTACATTTAGCTTAAAAGTTGGTTCCATAAATGGTATCCAAGTATAATGTATTTACATTTTTCACAAAAATAGGCAAGAGGTGAAGCAATGAAATCAGCCTAATTCAGGTAGGTACTAACGACGTTAGACTGCCGATTTTGAGAGTCCAGCTAATACCGAGTACTAACTAATACTCGGTACCAAATTCAGCTTAGTACTTCGTGAAGAAATGACCTGATACCTGTTTGAGTATCAACTTTTGGTCTAATACCGGTACTAGCGCTAGTACTCTGTGAAGAAATCGGCCGTAATTCTATTGGCAGTACTATAACAAGTAACGAACAGGAGTCACCAGAAATTCAAATTTCTTAAACCTGGCGAATTCTGTCCACATGCTTACCCCTTTCCTGTATACCTGTTATATAAATAAAATGATAATGAAAGTTGGACAATTTTTCTTCATTCAACAAGAGACACAAACTCTTGAATAAAAAGGGGTAGATACTTATTGAAATATTATTCACACCTTGTATGGAATTTCGTGTCCGAGTTTTTTTTGTATATCCAATTTGGTTGAAGAAAACATTTAAATTCCATTTAACCGCATACCGCACCACTGGAACCAATTGCATCAATCAGTCAGAGTTACACTCCCAAAAGGTCCAAAGTTTTCAATAAATGTTCACGCCACTTTAATGATGCGATTAATATGTCCACGGCCTTTTCCCAGCACACTCGGGTCCAATAAATAGAATAATGTTGTTCCATCTGATAAACTCATAAATGATTGGATGCGGTTGCTTGTTTCGTTGTTTTCTACCCACTTTTCTTTCACAGCGCGCGCATAATTATGTCCCCCAAAAGATATCACTTGGCCGCAGGTGTTGAATAGTTTTTTTTTTTTTTTCTGCGAGACCTTTGAATTTGAAAATATTGCCGCCTGCAAAGTTCATCAACCCAACGGATAAGGGCGAAACTTCAATAAATTTAAAATACAAAGAACAACAAGGAAATGTCATTGACAGCCGACACAATGGCAAATGTCATTGCAAAAAATTGTGTCACTGTCAATGGGTCTTTGAATTCGGTTCTCAATCAGCTACCAGTTGACCTTACTCGACACTTTTAAGAGTATTTTTGATATATATTTTTTATTTTTTTTTTTCAACATTTTCTCTCCTCAAATCTAATTGAATTGTTATATCTTGTTTACTCACTTTAATTGATCTTCAATGGAAGTGAATTTTGAAAAAAAAAATTTACAAGTATTTCGGATACCAGTAGACTTAGAATAACATTTTAAAGTGTGTACTTGTGTTTTTGTCGGTATATGATACAAACAAAAAAGAGCTGATGTGACTGTTACTTAACTGGCAGCTTATTCCTTGGATTAAATATAAAGAAAGACAGCCATTACATTTTTTTGGGTTAATTTGTGGCAGACATGTATGTATGTATGTTAGACGGGTTATTTTAATGTTGAGAAATCGACGATTTGTTAATCCTGATTGCTGCGCATGTTTGACATACTTTAATGAGTTGATTACACTTTTGTGGATTTGCAAAGAAATAAATCAGTAATACCGCACAAAAAATTATTCAGATTAAAGAGATTACGTTAATGGTGTTACATTGTGATTACGAAAGTGGACTCGTGTTGTTATGTATGTATATGTTTTTGTGAATAACGGGACAGTAGACTGTATTATAAGCATGACCTTGATGAGGCCCTTTCGAGCGAATTTTTAGACGGTCGTTATTGTGACAGACAGTACGTCTGACATCGGAGCAATGACTTGAAAACTCGCACCAGGACATGATTAAAATGTGTATCCATTGAATCAGAACAAAGAGCCGACACGTATCTGGAAGTTCCGATGTAATCGGTTCCGACAGAAGAATATTGTCCTTCTCAGTTTAGCCGGTCATAAAATTCTAAGGCAATTCCAAGTCAAAAGCTAAGCTGAACAGAAACTGTAGATAAATTCAACTGCAACATTTGACTTTGGCTTTTATTTTATAGAAGAGCGGCAAATTTATTGAGTAGGCTAATAGCCTTACCGATTGATAATACGTCCATGTATTTACCACAAAGGATCAACCAGTCTTTGGTGATTTATGGTTATGAGATAGCTTTTTGGTTGCACTATTAGAAGAACGACAAACTATTTTATTTGGCAGTTAAATACCCAACAATTAGGTTGATATTTTGCGAGATTCGAATGAGGTAATAGTTTTCTTTTTCAACATTTCCTTTGGAAACCACCGAACGAACGGGTCATCCAATTAAAGTGAATGTAACATTTTTCAAAAGCATTTTTCAAGCATTTTTACTTTGTGGAAGATCCAAATTTGGTGGTAAGAACAAAATCTACCACTTCCCTAAGATCAAAAATGTGGGTAGTAATTAATTCCCCGAAATGCCCTTTAACACAATTTGAATGTCGCTTCATTGACACCATCTAGGAATCGCTGTTCTATGAGTTCCCATTGGATTACCAAGGTCGATTATTGCGGCACGAAGACTTTCCTTCACCTTTTCTGCAAATTTCCGCTTTTTGGCCTGTACCTACAAACGGGGAGATTGTGTCGTCATACCTACCTCTTTAAGAGACTCCAGGAACGTTCTTAGATTTTGACGTATCCTTATATGGGACAGTTCCAGGTAGCTTGGGATCGGTCACAGTCGAGACTAAAGACAAGAGGCATTTCGCCCTCGCTGCTTCCAATCTCATGCCGGTGCCGGTTCCTCCAGAGGCATGCGCCCTAGGCTTGCGCAACTTTGTTTTACTGACTGGCAGAACCTTTCTAGAGCCGCCAAGTGTGTCCTCAGCTTTGGACAAATCCTTAGCTGAGCTGACGCCCGGTTTTTCGGGTTTTGACCTACTCAAGGCGGAAGGCAAGAGGCATTCCTCCCTTGGTCCAGTCATCTTCCCTTTGTTTGTTGGATTCGTCTTCCTTTCCGGCAGAACCTTCCTAGAGCGGCCAGGTGTTTCCTCAGCTTTGGACCGAGCTGACGCACGGTTTTTCGGGTTTTGACCTATTTCAGGAAGGTCGGCCTTTGATAGGGTGTTAGCATATGGCTCCTCACACTCTAAAGACTGACTTTCCAAGAACTCAAGAGCGTTCTGAAGCCGTCGTCTGTCAATGTCTCCTAAGCCGTGCTTCTTCTGCAGTTTTTTTTAATTGTCATTTTGCAGTTTACAACCTTCCTTCTAATTGAAACTGATGACGATGTGGAGATTTTGGAAGAGCTGGCAATGGAACGATTGTCATCATCCTCAAGAAAAAGTTTCTCAAGTCCAAGGTCAACCGTTCCCTCGCTTCCCCCAACCGAAGCAGCCTTACTTGTTTTTGGAGTAAGAGATTCTTTTCCTCCTCCGTCATTTTCGTCTAGGAATCGGTTCTTATGAAGGCCTTGGTGACCGATTCGTTTACGCACCAGTCCCTTTATTTGTTGTTTTGCTAAATTTATCTCTTTTGTACCCACGAGTATAAGAGGGAAGGGAAGGTCATTCTGTAGGTTAGGTACTCACCCCCTGTATACAGAAAAGAGGAATTGAATTGAAACTAGAGGCCCCCAGGTATCTAGAGTTCACCGCTAGAAGACAAATAACATTGTGCCATACATCCCATGGCACCCGGGATTATGAGTTTTATCGAGTTATTCCTCTCTATATCCGATATAATTAGTCGTAAGCAGTGGCACCTCGTGCAGAGTGTGGCTCTTCACCACGTATAACGGTCTTAGGCAATCTCTTTAGGGATAGCCTCTGGTCTTATCAGGCTAGAGACCAGAGGCTATCGTTTCATTTATTTACAGAATAAAAATTTCATAAAAATTGAAACAAGCGACAGGTGACAATTTGTATACTGACAAATGGACAATTGTAAATCCTCTGTTTCATAAATAAATTATAAATTTTTTAGAATTGTCGGAAAATAAACCGTTAAGTTTTCGTTTCATAAACAAGCTCTCTCTAATTTCATAAAATTTCTGTCAAAATTGATTTAGGATTATGATTATGAAAAATATACAAAATTGTAGAATTTTCATTGGTCAATGTTTACGAATTAGGGACCTGGTATTTTCCTTTTATTTGAAAAAAGCACTAGTTCTGTATTTTTTGGGTTGATTCCCATTTAAAGATTCCATTATTTGGTCCATTCCGATAGCGTTTTTTTTTTGATTGTCGTAGAAAGTCCCTGATTTGGGAGACCCGTTGATACTTAATAGTAGTACAACGTGTCGCCTGTGTAAGCAGTAGCTTTAACTCTATAACTTGTCAGTTTCAAAAGGATATTTCATTGAAAACTAAGTTCCACAGCAAGAGGGAGATAACACTTCCCTGCGCGGTGTACTTCTAGAGGCGGTTGTTTGGAGTTGAGTATTGCCAAGTTTAGTATAAATGTTGCTTAAGAGTACTCATAATCCACCTTATGAGGGATATATGATTCACTCTCTCTAGAGATATCTTTAAGGTGCCTTTCTGTGTCTAGAAATACAGAAAGGGTACATTCCTTAATCTGCAGGGATTTTTAAACTGCGCTGTCTTGACGCCTTTACCGTTGGTGTAGATATGCATCGTCGCAAATAGATCGGATGGAGAACTCGCGGTGCAAATATGTCTTTCAAATGTTTTTAGAATTGAACACGCAAGACTTGTGGTCTGCAAACCTTTTCAGTAGTGTAACCCTAACTAGCCACCATTCCTTTGGAATACGGAATTTGTCATGACAGAGAGTTTTAAGTGGAATGGAATCAATTTGCCAATTAATTTTGTCTAAGGTAACGATTTCCTTCCGATGTTCCGAGGATGATTGTTCCCAGTTCCCGTCCTCGTTTTTGCGATACCTTCGGATAACTGGCTCTTTGCTGATTATGGTTGCAGAATAATTAAGTACCTTTAGCACTATTTGCGCCGCTTTTGAATTTCCAATTCTTATTTTTATAAAGCTTCCACGGCTACGTGTTCCTCTACGAATGCTGATCAGTTCTTTGGTCCGTCAGGGAGCTTATACTTTTGGTTTTTTATGCTCTTCAAGGGTCAGGACTTGGCGTATGCATCGTTAGCATTGATTTCAGTGGGAGTAAGAATTTTCGACGCGTTCAAGTTCTGAATCTTATGGTTGGGTTTTTTGCTTCATCCACCAATGAACTCAATGATCATGTGTCCGGCGAAAGATATTTCAGTGGATATTTTCGAATGACAGACAAATACAGATTGTGAGTTGTTTAGAAGGGCAAATAAGGTTAGGTTAGGTTAGGGTGTCAGGCCGCAACTTAAGCCAGAAGAAGTCCATTGTTATACCACAGGATCTAATGATCTCACAACTACCCGTTGAACAAGCAGGAGCTGAGAATGAAGCGTTGGAGGCAACTTATGCTTGCATTAGCGAGTTCGGCCAAGAACTATTCTCCGATATATAGTTTTCTACGAGCTGAGAGAGCTCAGCACGTGCATAAGAGGCGAAGAATTGTCTCTTCCTCCTCCTCGTCCATGCAGCTTCTATACAGAAATCGTCGGAAGGGAGGCCCAGCCTGAGAGCTGAGAGCATGTCTGCCAATAATGCAGTGTCCCGTGATGACAACTACTAGTGTGCTTATATTGGATATTTTTAGCATTGCAAGATTGTTGGATCGCTTGAGATCCAGCGTGGGCCAGATCGGTGCAGTTTGACCACCTTCGATTATTGGCATTTTGTTGAATTAAAAGTTTACACGTAGCGAGAGGCATATAGAGATTCTCCTTTTCCGGTAGAATCCACAAAGTTGTACCATGCCTAGCGAGTTCGTCGGCCTTGCAATTCCTTGGCCCGGCACCCATATAAGGTGCATTTTGAATTGTTCCGCCATCTCGTTAAGAGATAAGCGACAATTGAGGGCAGTTTTGGACTTAAAGATGACCGAATCCAAGGATATAATCGCGGCTTGACTATCGGTACAAATTACAGTAGCCATACGAAAGGGTCTCCTTGATCGCCATGATTTCCGCCTGGAACACGCTACAGTTAAATGTTACTGATAGATTATGTTCTAGTACAAATTGGAAAAGACACTTAAGTACGTCGTGTGTTGCTGTCCGTGCTTCCCCATTGGATATGGTGGGAGTTAGACGTTAGAGTCACATCCGATTGTTATGTCCCATTTTTTTTTTGTTCTGTCATCATGTCAGTTCTCATGGAAGACCATCAACAGAGTCGTATGGCATCGGAATTACAGATGAGTGTTTCGCTCCTATTTCACTGCCTTCTGATCAGTCTTACTAAGGGTAGACAGAAGGAAGAGACTATGTGTAGTTTTCAACTACTGCCCCTGTTTGTCAAAAATAAAATTCTTTTCTGGGTTCGAATCTCAATCATCTCCCCTCACTTCGCAACCTCATTTTTGGCTCTATCATCCTTTGGCTCTGTCTACATGAAATTATTTCTTAACAAGAACCATCACTTAACCATTTTCCCTTATTAAATGTTAATTGTCCTATAGCCTGCCAAATCGATCAAAGGGCTAGACATTTAAATATCTAAGAGCCAACAATCAAGGGCAAGCCTGGCATGTGTGTATCTACTTTTTATTCTCTTTCACGGTCAAAAATATTCGTTTCTCATCCGACACTCGGAAACATACTCGTATCTACAAGTTTCTATCAATAATATCGAATTTCTTTCTTTTGTGCGATGTCATTGCGTGACAAATACACATGTCGAACTAACCCAGAAAATGGATAGAAAAAAAAACAACCGACTAATAACCAATCACTCAATCCGTATAGTGTGGTAATAGAATTGATTTCTTCTGGTGTCTTAAAATGTAGGCTATTGGTGTAAACCGTGTGACTTGCAAACTTAAAACCGCCGCCGCGTAGGCCGCAAATTGTCGGCGCAGTGATTTTAAGACACTGTCAACTATATGTGCAGAGAATCAGGTTCATACCTGGTCACTGTGTTTTTTTTAACTGTTGCTGAATAATCTCAATTCAATTAGCATATGGTGGTGCAAACACGACGTTGGCGGTTAGCGGCTTTATATTCTCTCTTACATGTCGATATGTCAAATGAAGCTTCGATCAGAATTGCAAAGTTTTCCGCAACAAAAAATTAGAATATCATAGTCTAGGCTGCTGCTAATTGCACAACCGCACAATCTGTCTAAGCCGTGGGCAAACTAGCTGCAAAAAGCCGGCTTATGGCATGGTCAATGCTTACAGAGAGATGATTTTAGATTGCTTCAGCTTCAGCACCTACAATTTTTTTTTTTTTTTATTGACTGTTTAGTGTTTAAGTCAAACACACAATAGTGTGTGCATTTAGATGGCTACGCGTGCCTTGTTTTAGGTTCTTTGGGGGTCAGTAACCTATTTAGCGGTACTGCGGGCAGAACTATCGTTTGGGGGCGATCAAGGTTAAGCGATGGTGATTTTCGTTGAGAAGTGATTTAGCCACCAGTGACAAGAAAATGTACTCTCGAGATAATAATTGCTTTATTATTTGATGAGAAAAGGTACGGGAATGTGTCTCAGCTTTAGAAAAGGTTAATAGCGATAGTCCAAAGTCATTAGTGCACGAGTGCCTTTATTTCGTTCTTATTATGAATCATTTGCGTTCAGAGGGGTTTGACCTTTCCTGTTGGGAGTCTTTTTTTTTTAAGAATTTTAAAAGGATCTGTCAGTGGTGGCACTTTATTGGTCCCCAGCTGGGACTTAACGCGGTCTTTTAGTTTTCATTGAAATTATTATGACTCAGAGCTAGTGTAGAGTAACTCTTATATGAACGGGTGAGTAATGATTCGGTGATTGTTTGGCGCGAGTTTTTAACAGTTTTTTTTTAGACCGGAAAACTCAACTTGTCTTGCTCACAAAGAACAGAACAATACCATAATTCGAGCCACCAACTGTGTAGGCAATTTATACCCCTGAAGGTGACAGAGAGTGCGATATGAATACCTGGGAATTAATCTTCAATAGGAAACTTAATTCGAAGCCAAATGTCAATGAAAGAATGAAGAAAGAAGCTCATGGAGCCCAATTTTTGATAGGAGACTTAATCTCAAAATAAGGTATAAAGTAGTCGTGCGATTATTAACATAAATGACAGCGTAGTCTGTTAGCAAGGCAACCAATTTCAAGTTAGTGGTAAACATAAAAAGACTGGGATGTATAGGTCCAATTCTTCACAGATGGATCGAAGACGTCGGATGGTGTAGGAGGTGTTGTTTTTTCTGATAGACTAAACCTCAGTCTCTCCTTCCGTCTCCCAGATCACTGTAGCGTTTTTCAGGCGGAAATAATGGCAATAAAGGAAGTCTTATCCTGGCTAAAAGAAAACTTGATATGCGCATCTTCTCGGATAGTCAGGCTGCAATTAAGTGCGTGGAATCAGTCTCTATTAACACTACTACAGCCCTAGACTGTCGCACGTCTAGCAGTTCAACATTCAGCTCTGCTGGGTGCCGGGGCACAAAGACATTCCAGGTAACTGTAAGGCTGACGAACTTGCCAAGCTCAGAACTACACTACCTATCGTACCAAGCAAATGTACTTTAGGTGTCCCGACTCCCGATCGCTACGTGTAAACTTATAATAAAGCTGGATTCCATCCAAAGAACAAACCTTATAGGTGGACATGTGGCACGACATGTCTAGTGACAAAACAGATCTGGCCAAAGCTGGATCTCAAACGATCTAAGAATTTGATCTCTCTTGACAGGAGGCATATCGGCGCCACAATAGGTGTCATTACGGGACACTGCCTTATAGGTAGACATGCAACAAGGCTTGACGTACTCTCAAACGATTTTTGTCGAAGTTGCTTGGACGAGGAGGAGGAGGAGGAGGAAACTATTCAGCACTTCCTCTGCACTTGTCTGGCACTCTCCCGAAAATAGAAACTCCATTTGGGATCCTCCTCCTACAATGATCTAAACGATCTAACAAACCTAGACATTCGTAGTCTTCTTTGCTTCATCAAAAACTCAAACTGGTTCAACGAGTAATTTTTACTAGATTCATGTGGTATCACAAGGGACCTAAATGGTTTAAATGCGTCGACCTTCTTCCGGCAGTCACTTCAACCTAACCTAACCTAGGGATAACCAGCGCCATTAAAACTGCAACTACAGTTGGACAGGAGGCAATATTTTTAATCTTCTAGCTCTAGACCTATACATGCACGAATCTGCTGCCAAAATGCCTTAAGTTAAACAAACACCTGGAACCCGCATAGAACTTGGCCATGTACAGATTTTAGAGGAATACGTAAGGAACCTTGTCACTTCTGACAACATACCTCCCCATCTGGCCTTTGAAAGACCATTCACTTGCTCTTTTCCGAGTAGGGATGAATAGAACACAAATTAATCCACGAAAAGAAAGTCGATATCCATCTACACAGATGAATCAAAGATGGACTGTGGAACCGGTGTCGGTATATTATCGGAGGAATTAAATATCAGGCTTCCTGATCACAGCAGTGTCTTCCAAGCAGAGATTTTGGCAATCGCGAGAGTGGCCCGTAATGTGTCAATGTTGGCAATGCCGGAACCATTACGAAAAACAGTTTCTGGAACTGAAAGAAAATTCAAGCTAGTTCGTTAGCCGGCGCTGCGAAGAAGAAGAATCTCTACTGGGGCACTGGACATGGACACAGGGACGAAGCTGGCTGGAAATGGTTCTGCAATGGATCAAAATCGAGCACTTCAGTCGATCAAGCCAACACTCTGTAGGCTCAGATAACGAGTGGGGAACAAGATTCACATGAAAGCCAACAAAAGGTGAAAGGAATTGACGACTTGTGAAGTTTTACTGACGTTTTGGCCAGAAAAATAGCTCATACCGACAAAATTTCTGCAGTTTGACAGATCATCGCCGTCAAGCATAGGTACAATGAAATTAAATTTCAAGGATGACGATGTATGCAGAGGCTGCGGAACGAGCACAAGTTTCTCTCATTTGAGGAACAGAACACTTGGAAGCCCAAGTCACTACTTCTATGACAAGCAGGAACTCTCTGATGTCCCACTATCTAATCTTTATAAGTTTTTGAGCATATCGGAGGAGGACCATGAAATTAATTCAACGCTCCAACTGCTAAAAGAACCATGAAAGATCATCATAAGAACCCCAGTGTGGTACAAAAGGAAATGTTCAGAGTGACTAGTACAAGGACATGTTGTTCTGATATTTTAATCGTTGTTGATTTGGAAGCGTAAGACGTCTTAAGATATCCCCAAAGAAAACAGTCGCACGAATTTGGTAGCCAACAGACTTGATCAGCTCTGCGCGCAATCACTTTGCTCTTTGAGTAGTCGATGATTGATGTACCTAGCTGTTTTGCACATCGCAAGCGGTCTTGTTAGAACCGAATGTCTTCAAAATGTATGCCATGTAACTTTTAAAATACTTGCAAGCTCACTAAGCCACCGCAAGGCAACTGATCTGCGTATAGGACTTCTCCTATTGTCCTTAGCCAATAAATTACATTATAGACCAAGAGCCTACAGTAAGGGTGAAAGCGGCGCCTAAAACGTCTGGGATCTATTTTTTGACCTTTTCTCATGTAGCAATATTTTGGTTACATCTTCACCCCCAAAATTTGCAGTGGGCTCTTAGACTATTAATGGACGGCTGTGGCAGTATTCCTTACCCGATTCTCTCAAGGTTACCTGAAACCCCTTACCTTATTGTGAAAACTGGAAGATCTCCGTGTTTATCTCGTATCAATTTTTCTTAAACGTAAAAAGCTGCCATCGTCCTTTTCAACCCGATCTAAGAGTTTCATTCTGAAAGTAATGAGCTGGTCTTTGATTTGATTCTTTTCAGATACATATTTGAAATGGTAGTGGCTTTAACTTTACATCAATCAGACCATTTTGCAGCATTTACAACCTATCTCATAGCAGGGGCACTATATACCATCATAGACCCACACCTGCATGTTTACTACCAGCTAATAGCTATACCACTATACGGCGGCACAAGACACCAGTTGCACCCACAACAAACACAACGATTAAGTAATTTACAGTCAATAAATTATCCTCGTTCGATATTGCAGAAATGAGATAAAATTTTTCAAATTTATGTAGACACAATGCGCCACTGTTAGGTAACACGAGTAGCTACCGAAGAGATCAATTAAAACCAACAACTGCAACGCACGCTATACGAGTACACCTCGAGTCGATTGCATCAGACGGAGTTGTTGGCTTTCGTGCAAAAATCAAAACAATTAACGAATCGCGCTAAAGGAGACTTTCGTTAAGTTAATTGAATTAATTGCTGCCATTGCAACATGTCAACTTCCTTTTAACATGGCCTGATTACCGCAAGGCACAGAGTTTTTTTTTTTTTTTTTGTAATTCTAATGCGCAGATGGTTTTGATTTTTCCTTAGGGCCAGGAAAAATTAGGTTTCCTGCTAACTCAAGAGTTGATAGCCTTCGATTTTTCTTTGG
Organism: Cheilosia scutellata; assembly: GCA_955612985.1. Lineage (NCBI taxonomy): Eukaryota > Metazoa > Arthropoda > Insecta > Diptera > Syrphidae > Cheilosia > Cheilosia scutellata. The sequence goes on along the minus strand of OY015311.1, from coordinate 72,137,418 downwards.
TTGCAGCAGCAGGAGCACCCAAGTTGTTTCTGTTTGTACATATATATCGAAAATGCGGCAGTGTTTTCACGGTCGTTGAGCAACTAGGCAATTTATGATAATTGTTCTATGTACTCGTATGCAACAGCGGGTTGGTTTGGGCTTCGTCTTCTCTGCTGCGCATTTGGAAAATTTATGCCATTCTTGATTGCGGCGCGATTCAACCTCGGGGGAATTTTCACGCGCGAGCAATGCTTTTAATGCAGATACAGGCGGTGATGTAAAAAAAAGGGGTGCAAAACCGAATGAGGTGCGAAAGGCGGATTGTTGGAAGTGTTATCCCTTGGTGGTCTTGGTCTCGGATATGTGATGTAACCGCACTTGGAATGCAGAAATGTGTACAAAGTGCGTATATATGACTTTAGAGAGAGGGTTACAATTTTGTAGAGCGAATAAAATGTAAAATCACTTAGAAGCCATTACAAGTGAACTTAGATGAACTACGCATTAACAACAAAAGTTGCTTCACGCAAAAATATATACCTACCTATTGTACGTCTGTCAAATTTCGTTAAATTCATCAATCATTGTCTAATACTTTGTATGTCGTGTGTATGAATCATTTGTCGCGTCAATGTAATAATAATAAGTAATAACTATATTCCGCACTTTTTGTTTTGTGAACTTGAACTTTAACTTGATAGCAAATACAGTTTTTCTCTAAAAAGACTGCGTCCTTTGATATCCACCCAAATCCCTAATAATAGTACTTTAAAAAACTGCTCATATATCAAAAACGCCACTTTCGATTATGATGAATGAAAGGTTATGCTTATATCCTGAAGAATAATTCGTACTCAGTTTTCAGCTACACAGTTTAATAACAGTCCTTTTCGTATCCAAAGTTGTAACATTTGTCAGCATAATTATTAATTTTACAAAAAACCGCTCTAACGATTTTGATCAAAAAATTTTATGAAAATTTCTCAAAAATGACTACCAATGTAGTCACACCCGGCATATTTTTGCAAAGCCCAAAACTTCAGTGGCAATATAATTCGAAATTCATCGCCTACTTGCCTTGAAGGAAATGTCAGTTCGGGGTGAAATTTGAAAGTAAGTAATAAAGTGTTGTAGTTAATACGTATGTTTATGTAGTATGTGTTAAGTTTTTAATTAACAAAGCTTCAGTAACTAAACCTGAGTACATTTTGAGTGGGTATGATTTTAAACTTTTTTTTAAATTTGCTGAAATGACTCTGAGATTCTGCGAGATTCGCAATAAACGAGAAAGTCGTGCACATTTTTTAGATCTGCTTTAAGACCTTAAGGAAAACTTGAAGTATAGCATTGGTGTTCACTTACTTTTTACGCCACTGTAGAATTGTAATGTTACCATTGACTGCCTTAAGCTGGATTACTCCCTATTCAAACTATTCAACAAAAAATCTGACAAAATTGTCTTAATTTAGATTCATTTTGGGTGGTTAAGCAATTAGATTATGCCACCGAATTTTGTGTGGTATATTTGTGAGAGATCACCAGAGAGTTGCCTTATAAATTCGGCCACACTTCTGCCACATAGAAATAGATCAAGGTGGTTTTCATACCAAAAGGTTTGATTAAGCTTCTCACGATTATCCAAAGGACTTCAGGCAAAACAGTCTATTCTCTTTTTTTAAGTTTTGTAAGGTCTCATTAACAATTATAGGCCCAATGCACACGGAGCAACTGGATAAAAACTAAATCGGTTGGCAACTCGGGTTACAGACCAGTTACGGACTTAGCACCAGTTACGGACTTAGGACACAAGGAAACTCACCAGTCATACTCATCACCAATCAATATCTCTAGTACGTTAAGTGTCGTCATGTTTTTCAACCTCCCCCACCAGCAAAAAGTTGGGCTGTTGTTCGCTCATCTTCGACTAACTGGAAACTGAAATCAATAGGCAACCCGACATGCAAATCAACAGACGACTGGTTACAAACTGGTTTTTGTGAATCGCAAACGAGTTCTCAAACAATAGCGTCGATCGTGTGCTTCGTCCCATTTGATTACACAGGGTATGACTATGACTCAAAGCAAACTATAGTTGCCAATTCGCATCGCTGATCAGTTTTTTTCTAGTTGCTCCGTGTGCATTGGGCCTTGCATTAAAAATTAAATTTAAAGTAAACTTTATGTCCAAATCCCAACACTATTATCGTAAGGGCTGTAGAAACAGCTTTCCCACACGCTAGTTGGTACCATTGAAAACTCGCTAGCAAATAAGGAATACTCAATGGTATGCTCTTCCACAGAGTTTATCTCCAATGCACTCCTCAAGCTGAGAGATAAAGCTAGTTTTATTTACAAAAATATATTTCACCTAGACTTGGGAACAAGGAGCAAAGTTGAAAACTGCGGCACAACAGACTCAAAGACGCGTCGGGCTGGTGCCTTGCTGTCCATACGCTCCACGTGCCCCAACCATCTCAGCCGTTGTATCTTCAGCTTTTTGACCAGGTCAACGTCGCTGTATAGCTTGTCGTTAAATCTTCTCCTCCACACTCCATCGATATACAAACTGGACCGAATATCGTCCGAAGAATCTTTCTTTCAAAACATCCCTGGAGGTTTTTATCTGATTTCGACAGAGTTCATGCTTCTGAACCATACAGCAGGACCGGGATGATTACTGTCTTATATCATATCTCCTTGGTTTTATGATAGAGGGCTTTACTTCTTAGATGTCTTCTTAGCCCGAAGAAACAGCGATTGCCAAGAGTGATTCTTCGTTTGATCTATGCGCTGATGTCAATTTGCGAGGTGATATTGGAGCCTAGGTAGACAAAGTCTTTAACTGATGCTTCGTAGTTGTATCTGTCCATCTTGTCCGAGTCGTCGATGCTAAAACTTCTTTCACGGTGACAGCATACCTATATGTACTTCGTTTTTTCGTCATTTACATCCTCGGGTTGGGTACCATTTTATGTTTTCGAAATCCTGGAGCACTCAAACCCAAATTCTGCTCAATTGTGGAATCAAAACCCCCTTTTTGTAGTGGTTCAGAAGCTCTTGTTGATGGTTTACTTGATCTCGGAGCCACTCGGGTCACTAACAACATTATGTACTTTCAAATCTGATTGGCGATGCATGACTTCCCTAATAAATTTGTTAACTTTTTACCGATTTTTTTCCTGCATACCCACATTTAACTTCTGGTCCACATCAGCACATAGTTGAACAAACCTCTGGCGTGACTACATATATCCGTAAGTCACCCTATTGTTTCCCCAAGAAATTTAACTAAGGTCAAGGCACTTTCCTTCGCGTACTCACATTGCTCATTGAAGGGCATATTTAAAGAGGCGCACTCGTTTTTATGATCAAACTCCCCTATAAGACTTCGTCAAATTTTACCACCGTAACAGAAATTTATTGCGTATTTCTTCCAACATATCGCTTCGAAAATATTTTCCAAACACCCTTCCGAACATTTTATCACATTATAACCACCGCGCTTCACCGATCTGCTCGATGACCCATGCGACCAAAAACCGTTTCCATTTTCAATTTTATTTTTTGAGATTTAAGTAATGCAACGATTTCTTCCCCCATCTGAGGTATTTTTCAAAAGAAATGGGTGCGGAAATCTTCAAAAAAAAAAAAAGGGAGCACCCAAAAACCTTTTCCAAAATCAAATTAGTATTACAACTCACGCGTCTCTTTCGTTGTCCTCTTTCTTTCACCCACGATGCCGGTGATGATGGGAAACACCAAAATGTTGGTGTCATATTCCAATTGGTTTGTGTCAAAAGAGATTTTGGCTCTTTTAAGGATCATCCACACTGACACCATCGCCATCCGCTTTCATTTGCATTTTTTCAAGTGGAAATTTACAACACACACACACAGCCGTAATATTTGAAAAATATAATAATTTTTTGCTCTCTTCTCTTGCAGATATCCGCGTTTTAAATGACACTCCACCAGCTAACCGAAACGAAGGGTGGAAAAATTCGCCTCAATCTGCAGTCGTCTTAATTACTTCCACACGAGAAAAGAATCTAAGAAATTCATTCTACCAAAACAAAAGAAAATCAATATTTTTAATTACGGGACTTATACCCAAACATCATCGTAATTGCAGTCACCACAAAGCAGGCGGACACGTGTGTATATCCGAAATGAGCTGTTTAAAATGAAAAAATAATCAGAACCGAAATTCGAGGCAATACACACACATCAAGGAAGTCAAAAAATCTCCGACTGTAGTGAAACGAGTGAAATTTAAATTTTGACATCGAACAAAAAGCAAACCGCTCTACATAATCATGTCTATTCTACTTGAGGCAAGGCCATACAGGCCATTCAAATCTAGCGAGGAATACCTTGAAGCGATGAAGGAGGACTTGGCCGAATGGCTCAGCACAATGTATCCAGAATTGTTGATTAATGCTGAGAATTTCATGGACAGATTGGACACCGGAGTAGCACTTTGCAAGGTAAGTTTTATCAAATTTGTTGTTTTCTATAAAAATAGACATAAATTTAGATGACAGCTAGATAGTAAACAAATTATTTTTGTGAACATACATATTTCGATGCAGTTTTCATCCACATTTTGAGTTTTTTCGAGAAAGGTTTTAGGCCTTACCATTTTACATTTTCTGTCAGATTTTTTATTACGTCAAACAAATACAGAAAATCAGGGATGTAGTGAAACAATGTGGAAGGAAATAAGGTCGAATCGTGTTTATTTCCATTTTGATTGGAAATAATGTCGAATTCCAAAAATTTTTGCGTTCGACTGTATTTAAAAAAAAAAAAAAGAAAAGAATCGAAATAATGTTGATCACTTCAAAATGATGATTTCAGCACGCCTACTCCAAATCTGACAGCAAAAACAAGCAGGGGGGTTGCATCAGGGGGGCAGCATGCCCCCCCAAACATGTTTCTTGAATTTTCGACATAATTTCCTTTTTTTCGACCTTTTTTTTTCATTTTGCTATGGATATAAAATCGACCCCGAAAAAAGGTGCAATTCGACATTATTTCCAATCAAAATGGAAATATACACGATTCGACCTTATTTCCTTCGACTTCATTTCACGGCACCAAATCAGGCATCGAATATCCAGAGAACAAAATGGATCGGGAAGCAACTATTGCATAATATTATTTCGGGGGCGGAAGCCAAGACCAAGATTTCTGTTTAAGAAACCAATAAATGTAACCACATGCCGAAAGGGAGATAAAGTACCCGACATAGCTAAGCTAGGCTTAGACCACATAAAGGTGAAGGTCAAAGTTGCGAACAAGTGAATTTTTACAGGTGTTACACATTTGTGTAGAGTTACAAGTTTAATGCTAATCTTATGATTACGAGTACTTGTGGATTCGACAAGCTATTGTGAGACGTGCCTTCTTGTCCCGTTGTGCTATAGGTACATCCCAGATGGTCTAGCAGAACGCTCTGTTTGAGCATGCAGATAGCATTGCATCACTTCATCTGTAGAATTTGGTCTGATATATGTCCGCATGTCTCCCGATCAATGAGAAGGGAGACCGCCTCAACGTCGGCAATTACAGATGTAAGGGATATATTAGGGTTATGCGAGTTTAGGCTGTTGTTGACGAAAATGCACTTTAGTTCGGCCGCTTCGCTCTACATGTCCCAGCCATCTTAGACTGACCAGGTTGATGTCGCTGTACAGCTCGTAGAGTTCGCTGTTAAATCTCTTCCCGTCAACGCAAACGGGACCGCAGATCACTCGAAGCATTTTGCTTTCGAAACGACTAAGAAGATCTTCATCCGCCTTTGTTAACGTCCATGATTCTGCTGGGATGATGAGGGTTTTATATGGTCTTCTTGGTGTTTCTTGGCTAGGCCTTACTAGTCAGTTGCCTTCTTAGGTGAAAAAAACGGCGGCCGGCAAGTGTAATTCTTCGTTGGATTTCTGCTGTGGTGTCATTTTCAGAGTTTATAGTAAAGCTTGACAGCTTATATTTTGTTTTGCCCTCATTCACCACTAAACCCATTTTCACCGTTTCTGTGCTAATACTTGCAAAGGCACCAGTGACAGCTCGCTGAGTTCTGCTAATGATGTCAATGTCGTCAGCGTATGCAAGTTGTTGCACAGAATTTTGGTGTTGGCTTGTGAGTTTCGCACAATTTTCTCAAGTATGATGTTGAAAAGTCACATGACAGCCCATTACATTGTCTAAATCCTTTTTTGACATCAAAGTTCTCGGTGAGATTGTTGCCGACCTTTATGGAGCAGCAAGCGTTCCCCATCGTCAATCTGAAAGGTTTGGCAGGGATGCTAAAACTAGACATGGCTCTGTATAGCTCGTTTCTAAAAATACTGTCATATGCGGCCTTAAAATCGATACTCACCATCTATTTCGACTTCCTGGGTTTTCTCCAGTATCTGCCGTAGTGTGAATATTTGGTCGGTTGTAGGCCTGAAACCACACTGATAGGGACCAATCAGTTCTTTGACAAAAATGATTCCAGGCGTTCACACCGTACAGCAGATATGATCTTATAGGCGATGTTTACGAGACTGATGGCTCTATAGTTTACGCAGTTTAAATGGTCTCCTTTCTGGTGGATCGATGCTGCGGTTCCATTAATCTGACCAAATCTTGGAGACGAGTTGGTGTATGCTTTCTACAAAGCCATCACGTGCTTCCTTTTTTTTCTTGTTTTTTTTTTATGATCATAAATGACAAAAAGCGAACTCGTTATGATAGCTCATTTGAAAATAAACCTTGTTGTAACCTCTACGAAAAAAAATTCTTGTAAATTACCATAGGACGCTTGAAGTATTAAGATCGAATCGATGATCGCTTCAGAACACTGCTTGGCACTTAAATGCCTACTCAATTGCTTAGGTGTCGCTACAATACGAGGTATAGACCTGGGCCTTAACCAACACACCAGTTGTCAATTCTAAGTTGCTTGAAGTGCTCTTCACTTGTTCGCGCCACTTAATGCGATTTCGTTCTTTACTGTGCTGTCCCTCTAGGTTGGAGTCGAAGATTTTTCATACGGGAGTGTTCATTCGATCCATATATCCTAGTCGACCTTACCTTAGACGACTGATTTGGACAGGTCGAGCTGGTCAATGTCGTAGAGTTTCTTCTTCTTCTCCAAATCCCGTCAACGCTAATGGAAACGAAAACCACTCGAAGATTTCGCTATGCTTCTGCCCCATACAGCAGGACTGGAATGATGGGGTCTTATATAAGGTCTTCTTTGTATTTGTTGACAAGGCCTTACTATTTGCCTTCTTAGACCAAAGAAACACTGATTGGCAAGCGTAGTTCTAGTATACATATCTATCTTCTTTTCATATATAAAAATGGAAATTAACACTTACTCACTGATTCATCAACCCTCAGCCTAAAATCCTTTACTCTAGAAAGCTGAAATTATGCAAAGAGGTTCCCTTTATGATGTGTAAAAGGAATAAGGAAGGATATTTCGAAATTCAACCCTTAGGCCCATTTCACACGTACCCGGCAGCCGGCTAACCGGTACCGGCTACCCTGTCGTTGGCATACATTTTTATGGACGGTTTCGGTTTGCAGGTGTGAACGCGCCCATAACAATGTATTCCCAACGACCGGGTAGCCGGTACCGGTTAGCCGGCTGCCGGGTATGTGTGAAATGGGCCTTAAAGGGTAATAGGGGGTCAAAGTTTGTATGGGAAATTTTTTATTGTTCATCCGATTGATTTCAAACTCAGTTTGTGTACTTAAAAAATTAAGGTTTCTCCGATTTTGGAAATTCAACCCTCAAAGGGGTAAAAGGAGGGTCAACATTTTTATGGGAACGTTTTGATATTTCATCTGATCAACATCAAACTACGTTTGTATACTCTATATAAGAAATAAAGTAAATCAAATTCTCAGATTTTGGAAATTTTGCTTGGGCCCGAGTTATTGGCGATAGCCCCTTTGAAGGGGGGGCCTTTTCATAACTCACGAACCGTTCGCCGTATCAATTTGAACGTTTTGTAATGCGTCCCAACCTCTGTCGCCGTTGAATATGGTTATAGCTCCATCCAACTCCGGCCTACGTACTCCAAAGATATTCACACGAAATTCTGTAAGAATGGGGCATACGCATACTGCTAGAAAGTGGTACACATCCTCACGATCTTTCCGGTTGCATATGTTGCACAGTATATGGAGATCTGAGCGGTGTAAATCTGGTTCCTTTGATAGTGGCACAGTCTCCTAAAATATGATCCGTTGAGATGCCAGCGCTTTACTTACAAATTGATTATTATATAATCTTTGATCTGTTTTCTCCAAAGTTCGACTGCAATCTATAAAAGCCTACTTAAAAAAGACCGGGAAATAAATTCTTTTAAACTCGCAAGAACTCATCACTATGGGAAATCTTCTAGAAATCTTGAACGTAATTTGCTCCTTATAAAAACAATTCTGGTAGCCATATACCCGGTCTTTTTTTTTCAAAACCTGGCTAAAATTTGTCTGTCAAACGTATTATTGTCTGTTGTGTCCAATATTTTCTTCAGAGTAGTTAGTGAAGTCTTCCTTATATTTATTCCATTACCCGTGAGCTGCCCATCCCATAGAACATTTTTGACATTTACCCAAATTGAGCAACTGTCCGACAATAGTAAACATTGACTCCCAGTTCTCCGACTTAAATGCATAATATCCAATTTCAGCTTTTGATGGCCACGTATAACTCAAAAAACAAACGCAATCTGCATTGTCTATCTTTTGTACCACGTCAACTCGACGGCCTCAGGCGCACCTATGCATTTCACGTGGCAGTTGGCGAAACCTTTATCCTTCGTAGCTCCAATTTAACCGCAGTAGCACTCACAAGTCACAGTGCACTCTTTCGTAGTGCGCATTTGCATGCCAAATGCAAATGCAGCCCAAGAAGCCGTGCATTCATTAACGAGTGTCATATACCTACTACTTTTGCCATCGGCGCTAAAAAGGTATTTCGCTTTTATGTTCTTGCCAATTGTGTGTGTATATATGTGTGTGTGAGGAAAAAGCAATTCATTTAGCAGGACAAGGAACATATTTTATCCCTCAGTCATAAGGTACTTAAAATACTCTTGCTACGTTTTGTTTACCGACACAACAACCGCCAGACATTGTTGCTCGCCATCGTCTCTCAGTATAAAAGGAACAGAAATCTGCAAACAGCCCCTGGAAATTCCACGCCTAGGCCTAGGTACGTGCGTTGTGTCCTTGCCTTCGTTTTGTCCCTGACATGACAACATTACAACAGCACACAAGCCGCACTCTGAGTGAATTATATGGAGGCGGTGGAGGTGGTGGTTTGCGAACTTTATTAAATCGCAAACTAAATTAAAACATCCTTGGCACAATGCCACACACATACATACCTATATGGCATGTGTCATACAGAGCAAGGACATGGTCTCTGATTTCTGGTAATGGAAATAAGTTTTTTTTTTTTTTAATTTAGCTGCACAAGCATCCATATTGCATATTCCATATGTCATGTCACTTCCATTTCCATCAACGAACGCGCATTCAGAAATCAAGCACCAGCACCACGGTCTGTCAACATTCGCGTAATGGCCTTCTCTTCAAAAACGATAATATTTATGTTGCTTTGCCTATAGGTAGGTTGCAGTTCCCTGCACTCTCTCGACGCATGCCAGCATATGGATGCCATATTCTCATTTGGATATTCGCCATTTTTACCATAGTCGAAATGAAATCCTTTTACGCATTCTGTGCGCACATTGCATGACGATGAGTGAGCGTGCAAAGTTTAAAGACACACACGCAATTGTTTATTTGTCGACCCAGCCAGCACACGCATTCCACGGATGCTTTCCCATTTTACTCTTCAGGATGTCACGACGCTAATGTGTGTGGTTATTTTTACTTGAAAAATGCCGTTTGTCCGTTTGGATCTATCTAATTCTCCGATTAAAAAGGCTTGCTGTGGTTCTATAAATAGACGCGAATGAGATTCGTCTAAGGGTGTCACTAAGAACTGAGATGGAATGTTTCGGGTATATAGTTTTGTTTATTCATAGATCCAATCCAAAGATCAACTTCAAACACAACGGCATATGCTGCAGCGATTAGGCTTATACGGCTCAGTTGAGAGTGTTCGACGGCATATTGAATTACGCGGTTGAGGGTCACTTGCACTTGTTAAAACCTACCCCAAGAGCTAATAGTATATAGCGAATGAGCCTAATCGATGAATGGCATATTTAAATGAATGAGAAGTAGACCAAGTCTGTCATCAACTTTAGTTCAACCGGCTCACCCTCTGTGTCAACAACACTGCCACTCCACATGTACCTACACCGACACACCGCACAATCGACGCGACGACGTGGTAAGGGTTCAGCAGCGTTCAGATTCTTATTAACATGTCGAGCCATTTATGAACCCTTATCATTGATCCAATTCATATTTATTTATACTTTCGCCAGACGAGGGTTAGACATCGCTCGCCTGCAGACGGCAGGACCCCCATATTCCACTTTGTTATCAATAAATTTCAATGGGAATATTTAAGCCCATAAAGATAATGATTTTTCATAAATCTCTGGAGGAATAGTAGTTTACTCTGGGGAAGGATCCGATTTCTACGGCCGGGCGCGTCGGTGTACAATAAAAAAAATCTGCTTCATTTTTTTATTGTTTACATTTATGTGGCAGCATCATTGCCTCTCGAGCTCGTATATTGGATTTGGATTCCAATTGTATGCAATTGGTTTGGTGGTGTGAATGCAACAAGGGTGTTGCACAGAACAGGGATGGAGTTGGCAATAGTTTCGTAACATATGGCCAAGGCGATGCTATCGTTGGGGAATTAAGTATTAGCTAAGAGTTCTTAAGGGACGACATTATATTCTTGGTTGGGAAAAATAAGGAAGGATTTTCTTTCACATAAATTGATGTATTTATGAGTTGGAAAAACTTGATAATTTCATTGTAGTTTATCTTGTAAGTCAAAATGTAGAACAGTTGGGGCTCTGTAACTGTTTCTGCCAACGAAATTACCTTCTAAAAGGGTTGCCAGGCTCTTTTTTTTGTTTAGAATCAAAACACCTATATACATTTTGTGAATATGTATATTTGTTTCAGTCGATTACTACTTTTACTTACTTAATCATCAGGCTCTCGACCCGTGAAGAGTTTCTGCCTCAGACACTGCAGCCTTTCATCCTCTACGATCCCGGGCACGCTGCTTCCAGTTGTCGAGACCAACCGCTCTGGCATCCGCTTGGTCTTTGAAATGGAGGTTCGAGCTTCCTTGTCTTCTCGAACCTGCGGGCTGGGATTCGAAGATCCTCTTAGCTGGAGCATTATTGTCCATATAAGTCGATTAGCTTGCCCAAAATATAATTCAAATGTCTTTTCCGTACCGTTCTACCGTACTAAATTTTCATTTACTAAAAATTGTTCGCGGCATGACAAGAAGACGTTCTCTTATTAGTTTACAATTTTTACTCCTTAATACTACCTTCCACCGACACAAAGATGGCGTTACCAATGCACCCGATTTCACCCTTCCTGGCATAAGCCGTCAAAGACTCTTCCTATCGTCCGGGTGTTAGGTATCTGGGAATCATTCTATATAGATACCAAGCTGAAGTGAAGGCTTAAGTTTGAACAACGGGCATAGCTTTTTAAGCATGTAATAAGGCCTTGTGGAGCTCGCAGTCAAAATTGATCTTAGAACCTGTGTACCTACGACCAATCATCACTTACATAGATCAAAAGTATGATGACCCGCTCTAAGAAAAACCTATAACATAACGAAACTCAAGGAGGTTCAAAGACCGGCATGCAGTAGGCCCCCACAGGAGCTCTATAGTTAACATCTCTGACGCCCTCACAGCTTTTCTGCAGCTTTTACCTCTTTTACATAAAAACATCACATCATAAAGCCCAGTCAGACTCTAAGAATCGGATTGCTGGTCCACGAAACCCTATACGGCCATGGCAGTAATTGGATTTCTCTATCAAGAGAAGGCTTTTTTTTACAAAACATGTTGAAGTACAATTCCCTATACAAAGTTAGACTGACAAGAGGCGACGAACGGGTGACTGAGAACTCAGATTTTATAAGGTGCGAGTGTATTTTTTGAGTCCCATAACATCACCAAATCTTATAGACTTCTGGATACCGCCAGCGTGTTCCAGGCGGAATTCCGCAGTCAAGACACAAATCTCCTTAGATTTCCTAGTGAAGGCCAAGAGGTTCAGTGGTTAGTGTGCTGGACTACTTTGCGAGGGGTCCCAGGTTCGATCCCAGGAAATCCACAAATTACATATTAACTTGCTGGCTGCCCACTCTACATGAAGTCCGGTTTTAAAGTCGAGTGAGGAAGGGCGACCAAGAGTTTTCCCACTGCGCCACCTCTCGGGAACGTCTGACAAACATCCGAGAGTATAACTGGCCTGAAAAGTCCAGCCGTTCGGGCTCTGCATATAGAACTGTAAGACCCTTCTATTTGTCCCAGAAGCCACTGAGGTCCATTGTGATTACCCTTTTATATGGCATGCAACTAACAAAACCATTCGGATCTGTTGATGAATCTTCTTAAAACTGGTAGAGGCATCATTGCTAGATCTACCAAGCCGTCAAAGAACCGTGCTCCCATATAAGGGTAGCTGTGTTCTTGGAGGGATGGGCAGTGAGACAGAAGATGTTCCACAGATTCTATTTCCTCTTCATCCCTGCAATTTCTGCAGAAGTCATTTGTAAAGATACCTAGTCTTTTGGCCATGTTTCCAATGATGCAATTTTCGGATATTACCCCAACGAGCACTCGGATTTGGTTTCTATCAAAAGGTGTTAAAATCGTTGACCTTTAAGTGTCAATTGCGGGTCACAAGCTGCGAGTTATAGTACAACCAAAAGTGTTGTTCCATCGTTCTTTAGCCAAGTTTAATGTGACATTGTCAATGACGCCCTTAGCTGCTGGAATACTTGTCTTTCAGCTTATAGTATGTGAATTTCAGTACTGCATCTGGCCAGTTTATCTGCTGCCTCGTGCCCTTCCACGCCAACATGTCCAGGAACCCAGTACATCATTACTGTGTGATGGTTTAATGCTCTCAATGCCGAGAGGCAGCGTCATGTCCCTCATAGTATTTGTACCAGTTGTAGTTCCTACCAGTTGTAGTGACGCAGCCGAAAAAGAAACTGTCATTATGAGCCTGTTCGACTGGGATCAGACAGTAAGTTGTAGGAAGCTCCGTTCAGGAAGTCTCGAAGAATGGTATTGAAGAACGTATAACCCTCTTCAGTTCCACAGTTTGGATTAAGACTCTCATCTTGAATAAACTTCAACAACCATCAGGTTGTAGTAACAAAACGGTGCTTCTTGGATTTTTCAAAATCAGCGCACTAGGTCTAGGGTGGGCGCTACAGTCTAGGGTGGACCTGGGCCTCAATCAATACGCCTCTCCGTCTCCAGTTTTTTAGCTAACCATCTTCAGTTGCTAACTATTTAGAGTGCCTAAATTGGTTGAGATCCCCTTCCAATTGTGAACGTCACCTAAGACGAGGTATTGCGCTGTTCTTCATGGCTAGGTTAGGTTAGGTTAGATTCAGGGTTGTGAAGAGAACCTCACAAAACACTATGCACCTTAGTGGGCCCATCGCGATCCCTGAGAGAACCATCTTTTAATAGAAGGAAAAACCTAAGCACTTTCTCTAAAGCATTTTATTTCCCTGCAGAATTTAAATATCTTCGCTTGGTCGATAAGCCCTATCTCTTCTAGGTTGTTAAAGAAGTAATTTCCCAAAACTTTGTACCGAGTACGTGCTATGCCATAACATTCGCACAGTATGTGTGTGATGTCTTCTTCGACCATCGACCCCTATATCATGGCAGAATCTACACATATCTGCTGTCTGAAAGTTCTAGTCTTTTGTCATGCTTCCTCAGAAGACAGACAGGTTTAGCCTCAGGTTTGCCCTGCTAAGTTTAAGAATTTCCCTAGTCCGTCTGTGGTCTGTTTCTGGCCTTGTTGGCCTGTTGGCCAGTAATGTTGGCCCATCTTCGGGATGCTTGTTTTAGTATACTAATACTTCTGATTGTTTCCTTGAAGGTACTCAATAGGGTTGACATCAACTTGTTGATTTCTCGTCCTTTTTTGCCAATTCGTCAGTTCTTCATGATTAGAGTCGAAGATTCTTCTGCAGCGCTAGTTTCTATTCGCCCTGCGGATTTGGCATACAAAATTCCAGGTCTCATTCCATTCGTCAAAAAAAAAAACTCAAACAGACAAAAGTCTGTGTCTTCCGCCATTTATTTATTTATCTTAAGAACTACCTCATAGCGTTGATAAATTTACATGAATGTCAAGGATGCTGGTAGTACTAAGCACCGTCATACTGGTTTCGAATTCGAGTAACCAATTAAATACATATGACGACATTTCACTACTCTTGCTCTTGTGTATCCGCAATCCGCATACTATCTTCACAGTTTCCCAAATTGAATACCAAGGGATCCTTTTCAAACTGACATTGAATGCATTCATACTGCTTCCCCCTCCAACTTCAGAACTCTTTTAATCGTCGAATTATGAGGATCTACCAGCTACCCCTCAACTGACTGCATATTTACATTCCCAAGTGCGAGATTATTTAATTTCACGCCCCATTGGTACTCGGCAGCAGCGACCGGATGGTGCATTTTATCACCATCATTCACGATTCAAAACTGCAAGTTGTGTCCACTCAGAGTCAATAAAAATACACAATAACTGTGCAACAAGGACGGGGAGGGGGAGGGCCACAATCATTCCATTTATTCATTCATAGTTCGTTTTCGTTCTCAGAAAAAGGTCAGCCGGCACAGACGGCACGCAAAAGATTAGAGCCGCCACCAATTAAGGCCGAAAGAATGAGAAGATTCAAAGATCATTACTAAGGGCATATTGGTCCTCCTCGACGCTGTCAGATTACACATGGTAGCCAGACGTTGAACTCCGACTGCTGGAAGGGATAATTTTCCATTTGGGGGAGAAGAACCAAATATTACTCAAAATTTTTATAGCCGAACTTTAATCACGCACTTGGGAGGGAGAGGGAGAGATCTTGGTGTGCACCATCAGCATCGCACCAACAGTAGCGCATGTTCATCAAGTGTTCGTTATTTTATGAAGCAAGATTTTTTATTATTTTTTTTTTTAATGTACATCGTCTAAACAAATAAAAAAGTAAAATACAAAATAATCAAAAAAGAAAATGGAAAAACAATTTAAACGATTTTTTTTTTCTGTTTCATTGAGTGCGCTATAGTTGTGTATGATGTTGATGGTACGCTGCACTAAATGAGTACAACTGCATTGCACCATGTGATAGTAGGAGGGAGGTAAAACTTGAGTGTATGGGAAACTATTTTGTTGTTCTAGCTAGCTGGGAACAATAAAAGACTGAAACTTTTGTTTTATGTTTACTTATTGTCACGATGTAGGAGTGTGAAAACAATTGCAACTGCAGACGGACTTTGATGTCTGTGCTCTGGTGTTGTCTGCGTGTATACATGGAATCGGTATTCTATTTGGTTTCCATTGTTTCTGGTATAAATTTGTTAAATAAATAAGAAATATCTGTTAATGGAAAACTTAAAGCATTTGTATTGTAAATGGAATGCAACAGTAGTATCAATCAAGATTAAAAATGTGTGAGGGCTAATGGATGTCATTTGAATTTCTATTGTTAAGGAGATTTATAGTGAACCTGTATACAAAATTCAATTAAGGGGGTTTTTATTCTACCGAAAAATAGCCTGTGAACCACTGAATTTGTGCCTTTTTTTTTTAGATGACAGGATAAATTTTAATAACTTTGTATACCTACGCTCATCGTCTCTCTATGCATTGGGATTGTTTTTCCATTGGACAAATAATTTCCCTCCGCATTTTGTTAAAATTCCATAATTCCTCCGCATTTTTTTTACCAATAAACAAGAAAACAAAATATTTTAATATTCAATCACTGGATATAAGCAAGTTTTGAACACACCATTTTCAAATGGGGGTTCTAAAAATATTTTAAATATTTTAATTTTTAAAATTTTTTTATTTTTAAATTAAATTAAAATTTAAAATTAACCATTGATACTCTACATACAAAGGGTGTCCCATTATTCATGCAAAAAGTAATTTTGATAGAAAACGCAGATTTTAATTTAGAAAGCTTGAATTTTATATTGATTCATAGAGTATACAGATTGAGGGTATGTATGGAATACCACATCGATTTGCAAGTACGTACTCTTTTATTGAAATTTTCTATGACCTTTTCGCATAAATGTGGCTGAATTTCATGAATACACCTCCCAATTTGCTCCTTCAAGGCGTTGGTGGTCGTGGGCTTGTTTGCATAGGCCTTTGACTTCAAAAAAAAAAAAAAAAAAAAAAAACAAATACAAAAGTCCAATTGCGTTAAATCGCAAGATCTGTTTGGCCAATTCTGATCGCAAAAACGGCTGATTACATACGATTAGGAAATGACTCATGCAGTAATTGAATTGTTTCTCTGGGTGTATGGCATGTGGCACCTTGTTGAAAGCACATGTTAGTCACATCCATATCTTGTAATTTAGGCACTAAAAACTGGGTTATCATGTCACGATAACGAACACCATTAATTGTTACTGCCAGACCAGCCGCATTTTCGAAGAAGAATGGTCCGATAATGGCTCCAGCCCAAAATCCGCACCAAACAGTAACTCGTTGTGGATGCATTTGTTTCTCCACAATTACTCGTGTGGTTTCTGAACCCCAAATGCGACAATTTTGACGAATAACGAAGCCATCCAGATAAAAATGAGCTTCATCACTGAAGATGATTTTGTTCGAAAAATCAGCATCCACTTGTTGTTGTTCCAAAATCCATTGAACGAACTCTCTTCGCGCTGCATGTTCAGTAGTACTCAGTTCTTGAGTCAATTGAACTTTGGAAGCATGAAGTATCAAGTCTTTCGTGCGAGAATTCGCTGTAGAGAGCTTCTCGGAATGCCCAATTTTTGACTACGGGGCCGAATTGATGTTCCTGGACTGTATACAATACTCTCGCGAAATGCTGGGATGTTTCTGGTGAACGGCTTGTGACAGGACACTCAGAATGTTTAAGATCACTCGCTGAATTTTTAAATTATTCTCTTCACAGTTGATGGTTTTAAGTCACTATGACGGCCATTTTTTGTTCGAAAATTGCGGACAGTAGCCGACAAACCTTCGTTATTTATAAAATATTGCTCAAAAATGAAAATGCGTTATTCTTCCGGATAGCGTTCCATTTTTACTAAGCTCGAACCGTCAGCTGTCACATTGTTATATTTTTTTGCGTTGGCATCACTGTTAAATGGCGCAAAAATCAAATTTTGTGTGAATTATGGATTACACCCTTTACAATAATGTGCTGCACCTTTAATCTGTTTAACCCGTCGCTCAACTTCTTTGTTAAATGTATACGATGGTATCAGCGCATTCATCAACTCTTTGAGCAACTACAACGAAAACGCTGTTGTCCAACTCGAGGAAATTTTTGTTTGCCAAAGTCAGACATATTTATCAACTAAGCGTACGGGTCATTCAACAATTGTATGAGTTAATCAACGAACTAGGAGTACAGGGCTCTCAACGCGTTCAAAACAAAAATGTTCAATTTTAATTTTAATTACGTTGCTCAACATGAACAACATGATTTTGAGCACTAGTGTACGAGCTAAAAAATTTGTTTGTTTAACTGAAGAGTTGCATAAACTGTTGCTATGGCTAGGGGAGACTGGGGCACAGTTGAACGTGAGGCATATTTGAATACCGTGTTCTTTAGTCGTCAACGACTTTCGGATATCCTTTTCCTTTCAGTCGTCGCCTGGAAGTAGCCGCATGAGGAGGTTTTTATGCTTAAATTGCATTTTTAATTTTTCTATTTGTAAGAGTGTACACATTTTATGGTAAGCTTTTTTTTTGTTTAAGAAATAGTATTATTAAGGCTCAACTTCATTTGAAACCGTACAAAGGTACGTTTTTTGACAAATATGAAAAATATAATTATTTAAGTACATTTTTCTGTCGCTTGACCTAAAAAAATAACATTTTTGTTTTTATAAAGTTACTTCAGTCATTTGTAAAATATTTCAGTAATTTCAAAATTTCAGTTTGCTTCTGTTAAGTCGTTTTTGTTTTTTTATTAAAAAAAATAAAGTTAATATATTTTATTAAAAAACTACACACATTGAAGTAGCTTATTAGCTGCTAAAAGCACTTACATATACTGCCGTTGAAAAGTGCCCCAGTCTAGTTCAAAACTGCCCCACATGGGGGTGTACTTTTGAACAAAAGGACCTACTTCGCAAAAATAAATTATACGTCCGTACTAAATTTACGCAGTTATTTGTCCAAATCCAAGTTTATTTGTATTTCTTAAAGTGAGAATACTTTATAGTCCAATCATTTAAACACATGGGATTTTGTGAGACCTCACAGCCTCAAAGTTTAAATGTGCCCCACTCTCCCCTACTCTATCAGCAAACATTTGTGATTTTATGGAAATCTTTTATAGGAAATCCTTTTCGAAAGAAACTACATATTATTTTTGTTAAAAATCAGTTGTTTACTGTTTTCAACTATTCATTTACAACACGCAGTGAGAGGCTGTATTTCTTATCAGACTCTGAATGTCGCATACTGCCCGCACTAAAGCTGATCGTAATAGTCAAGGCCGGTTTTATTCTGTTGACTGTTGTTCTGCCTATAGCGTACTAAATGCTGTTCCAAATGCAATTGAAACTGTTTTAAAAATAAAATAAACAAAAATCGATTATTATCGGTATATGTTATGACTGCGTAAAAAAGAGCGAACATTTCCATTATTCATGCAATACAATTTCATTTATGTGGATGCCTCAGCTGCCTTAGCAGAAGACTTATCATAGATTTCTAGATAATGAAATTTAAATGAGGATTTATAGCTAAATCTTCTATATTTACTAAATCTCGCCAGTTGAAGCCATATCTAATGCTGACTGATGTGAGCACAATAATGTAGTCTCACCACGACCGACAAATTTTGGGTCAGTTTTCGTCAATTATTACCCGAAACTATTTCCGACTATATTCCATCCCCTCAACAAGATATTCCTAAGCCAAATCTAATATATCCACAGCTCATTTTAGTTTCTATCTTCCACCCGATTGCAACAAACGAAAACAAGGTATTTCCCGGTCATCAATCCTCCAACGCATACACCTAATGAAAACATCAACAATTCATTGCAGATTATCTGAAGAGTTGTTGCTGTTCAATTTTATTGCTGCGCGCCATCATACAATTACATTTCCGGCATTCGCTGGCACACGTGCGTATTTTCAACACCGTTTCCAATATATGGACAGGGAGACGCAGCTAACAACATTCTGACATTCTTTGATCTATTCCTGACGAAATCTTTTCCTGTTTTTATAGAACTCCGAAAAGGCAAAACACAAATCTCCACCACAAACAACGCATAATCGGGTACCGGGCACAACTGAATATTTATGCCCATACCATCCAGAGCATTCTCCATCTCCATCTCTATCCAGAGCGCGTATGGAACATCTGCAGAGATTTATTCCTCGCTTCTGTCCATGGGGTTGGCTATATGGCTACCAACAGAATGGCGCCAAAATATGGTTTAAATTCAAAGGCATAAATACATCATGATTATGTGCATAATTCATTCGTCGTTGGAGAAGAAATTAAAATTTTAAAATAGACGTAATGTACTCGAAGTCGAAGCGTATCGCAGATGATCTATGGCTATGATGGATCCAAGTTGTCGCCACGCCATGCACTGCACACACATACAGGTGACTTTGTGACGATTAATCCAACTTGCATGGTCGTGTTGCCATTTAAAACTGATGATGGAATTAGTTTTCTACGTTTAAATTATGTATGAGTTGAGCAGCGCAAAAAACGAACACCCCATTTCAAATCTCTTAACCTATTTTTTTTTTAGAGCGTAGGTAATTCACAGACATAAAAGCACTTAACCCTCCTATTCCAGATTAACATTCTAAGCGAAATTTATTGCTTCAAAGCAACCCGCAGTCCAAAACACAAAAATCCACTCCCCAAGGGGTGGAAATGGAAACTTAAAAGAAAGTCAAACGTACGTACAACGAATCTAACTGCCTAAATTGAATTTGTGTTGAATCGGTGCATGTTTTGAGGGTGAAACGAAAAAAATTAAATAAAAAATGTTGCGTGTTACAAAATTGTATACAAAATTGTATACTGGCAAAAACTTTAAAAAGATTTATCACACGTTAGATGTCATCCGCCCAGGGAACTTGCAGTAGGAAAAAAATAACAACAGCAAACAGGTCCGGTCGGACCACCATTAAAACACAACTCCTAACGTTGGTCCTTTTGAATAATTTATGCGGAGGCCACCAAAAAAGGTAACCGCACCAAGACGCTATACAAACTGCGGGTTCAAGTTCGGTCACGGCACAAAAGTGATCCACCTTGACTTGGTCGGTTTTGTTTTTCGGTGGCTCTTTACTTCTATTTTCGCCGAAAACCATTTGCAATTCGGTAACTTTAATTGCCATCATCTTTTAGCTTGCAGGTAGATGCAGATACAATAGTAGGTATATCTTTTTTGGGGTGCCAATTAATTCAATTCCACAGACGATTTTTGTTTTAATCTTAACCTTGACAAAGAGTATAATTAGGAAGGAATTAATAATTCACAAGTTTTTACAATCGTGTTCACAAGAAGGATTTCATATTCAAAAAAGGTCCTCTCAAATTTGGAAGCGATGTGATTTCCTTGGGGAAGTGTCCGACAGTTTTTATTTGTGTTTACCGTAGTCCAAAGTGATAATTGGTGGGTATTCTTTTCATTGAACTGTCAAATAAATTAATCGAACACAACCGACCGCCGCACTTAACCTTAAATTTAAATTAAGCAACAAATTAAAGGGATAGATAGATACCTATACCTATGAGATGAAAAGAAAATTGTTTGGTAAGCCCGCTCTTAATTAAAATGGATTTTACAGACCACACTTATTGTGTCTTTGCATGAATAAATTATAATTAAAATAGCATTCACTTTGCTTACGAAAATATTTCCGCAGTAATAAATTAATTAGAGATTACAGCGCAGTTGACTGTTTTTAATTAGAAGCATGGATTGCATAAACGTGAAGTCATTGTTGTTCAACGAGCGGTATTACAGATTCCATTATTTATCGATTTGGCATAAATAATGTGTATTTAACAGAATAATTTAAGATTAGTCTGACATTTGTAAATGACAACAAAGGCAATTACCTGCTTGAATTTAAGTCAATTTTGATTTGACAAGAGGTGCGCGTCTATAGATGGCAACTTTTCAATTCATTTGTGTTACGTGAGAGAAGTATTATATAGATCTTTTTAGGAATACTTAAACAGGGATGTCAGTTAGAGACTATGGAATGCAGTCATGAAATGTCAATTTATTAGATCGGAGATTATCATTTTGTGTCAAGAGAGCGACTCATGACATGTTTATTGCATCAAGCATTTTTCTGATTTCTTAAGTAGGTAAGTTAGTTGCATCAGTGAAAAATGAATGTGAACAGTATTTCATTGATGATTTTAAGAAAAACAAAAAATTTTTACATTTTAAATGACCTCGATTTTTTAAAAGAATTATTTTGTTAAAATTGCTTAAAATCTATCAATTTTTGCTGGAGAAATATGAGCTATTAAGTGGGAGAAGCATTTCATAATTTAGGCAACAATTCCCACTGGCTAGTGCGGGTTTCGACAACTAACTCAGATGTAACAGGAAAAGAGTTTAGTTTAAGCTATTGTTTCTGAGTTTTTGGCAGTGTTTCTGACATGCTTACTTAGGTGGCCTTGCAGTTCAGAGTGGACCCCAGTCTCACTCAAAAAGCGTAAAAGTCATCACCATATCGGAAGATGCTAACATTTTTGCAAATGGCGGCAAATGGTCAATTCTACTTTGACATTTGTGAAGTATCTAAACAAATATATAACAAACTCTGAAAAGACATGAATCGCTATACTCCTAAAGAACGCGGAATAATTGCTTTACTTTTTGTTGCGCCATAATTCGTTGGTGGTGGTGACGCAGTGTGAATTTCGACCCAGACTTCCTGGTCGTCCGACACCAACTGGGCAAAAACTACGACATTTAGCCGCTCGCTTAGAAAAGTATGGGACAACATGATAAGTTTCCAGATGTGGCCGGCCCCGGAGTAGCCGTTCTGCTGAGAATATCGCAGCTGTGACTGAAGATCTCGCAGAGAACCCCGTGTCCGGAGTATTGACCAGACAACATGCCACACAATTGGGCATCAATCGGCGCGGTCTTTACAGAGAATTTCGGTGAAAGACTATAAGATGTTCCCTTACAAAGTACAGACAGTAACATGATCTGTTTAACTGTTGAGCCACAACCGAAATTCTGAGCTCTGTGCGTTTCCGGGTCGCCTAATCTCTCGTTTTAGCTATTTTCACTGAGCAAGATCGCTCGATATCACCGTTCCAGACTTTTTTTTGTATATGGATTTTTGAAGTAACGACCACGAGTCTATGTCAACGCCTCAGACTCTTTAAGCCCTCATAGAGAATATCCGTCAAAAATGTGAGAATATATCGCCGGAAGTTCTCTCAAGAGTGATAGAAAATGCCATAAATTGGGCCCAATTGGTCATCAATTCTGGCGGAGGCGGCCACTTAGCTGATATAATTTTCTCGTGTTGATGGAAAACAATTTAAGACATCAAATAAACATAATCCAAAAGCAAAACCAAAGTTTTTCATTCATAAAAAAATTACAACCACAGAACATCGGATAACATCTTTTGAGCAACCTTGTACATATGATGTGCGAGGATTTTCTTTATATTTTCCTTAGCTAACAAAAAGAGAATATTTTCCATCCTCCCCATATTATAAATTGATTTCCGAAAGTGGTTGAGCTGTTGCCAAAGAAGTTTGTAAAAAATTATAATTTACAGGAATTTTGTTTTCAGTCGCATTTTATATGACCTTGCTTATCATGGCCTTAATTTTAAGTTATTTATGCTGTCCAGTGTCCAACCATCCCGATGTCCTCAGAAATCTGTAAAGGTTTGATAATTTGACATCGGAGAGTTCTTGGACATCTTGGAAGCAGTAGCTTTCGATTTCTCAAGTGACAGAGATTCGAGCATGTGACAGACAAAATTATGTACATCTTCATGGGTCTCTTCAACTTGACACTTTTTCTGCAAAAGTCGTAATTTTTAATATTTTGGAATAAATTATCGAGCAATTGTCAAGTACAGTGTTACTTTGTGCTTTGGATAGTATTTCCCTCAGGCAGTTTTGATATTTCCATTTGTTCCCAAAATTTCTAAATATAAATGGTGTCCCATAATTCACACAAAATTTGAATTTTGCGCCATTAGTACATACAGTGATGCCAACGGAAAAAAAAAAGATAACAATGTGACAGCTGACAGTTCGGGATTAGTAAAAATGGAGCGCTATACGAAAGAACAATGCATTTTCATTGTTGAGCAATATTTTAAAAATAATGAAGGTTTGTCGGCTACTGTCCGCAATTTTCGAACCAAATATGACCGACATACCGATTTAAAACTATCAACTGTGAAGAGAATAATTAAAATTAAGGGAGACTGGATCAATTACTGATCTTACACAAGCAGTTCGCTAGGCTAGGCTAGGCGAGAGTATTGCTGACAGTCCAGGAACATCAATTCGACACCGTAGTCAAAAATTGGGCATTTCGAGAAGCTCTCTACAGCGAATTCTCGCACGAAAGACTTGAAACTTCATGCTTACAATACAAAGTTCAATTGACACAAGAACTGAAGACAACTGACCATGTTGAATGGATTTTAGAACAATAACAAGTGGATGTTGATTTTTCGAAGAAAATCATCTTCAGTAATGAAGCTCATTTTCATCTTGATGGCTTCGTTAATCGTCAAAATTGTCGCATTTGGGGTTCAGAAAACCCACGACTAATTGTTGAGAAACAAATGCATCCATAACGCGTGACTGTTTGATGCGGATTTTTGGCTGGAGGCACCATTCTTCTTCGAAAATGCGGCTGGTCTGGCAGTAACAATTAATGGTGTTCGTTATGGTGACATGATAATCCAGTTTTTAGTGCCTAAATTACAAGATATGGATGTGACCAATATGTGGTTTCAACAAGACGGTGCCACAATGCCACATGCAATAGGTACAGCCAGAGAAACAATTCAATTACTGCATGAGTCATTTCCTAATCGTGTAATCGGCCGTTTTTGCGATCGAAACTGGCCATCCAGATCTTTCGATTTAATGCTGTAATGATTTTTTTCTTTGGGTTTTTTTGAAGTCAAATGTCTATGCAAACAAGCCCCGACCACCAACGCCTTGAAAGAGGAAATTGGGAGGTGTATTAATGATATTCAGCCACATTTATGCGAAGCTGTCATAGAAAATTTCAATAAAAAGTACGTACTTGCCAGCAAAACCATGGCGGTCATTTATCCGATGTGCAATTCTATGCATAACCTCAATCTGTATACTCTATGAATCAATAAAAAACTTAAGCTTTCTAATTAAAAATCTGTATTTTTTCTATCAAAATTACATTTTGCGTGAATTATGGGACACCCTTTATATACCAACGACAGTGGGCAAGGATTTTTTGTTCATTTACAGGATTTTTTGTTTGGTGTATAGTGAAACCACATTTTGCTGGGGTCAGATGACGTAAAATAAACACGATTGAACGATGTCGTTTTTTCAAGCATGCTGTCTCTTTCATATCTGTGGCAATAAACAGATACTGCTATTGTCGAAACGATGTCGTTCGATCGTTTTCATTTTACGTGATCTGGCCCCTGGTTATGATTCAAGCTACTATAGTATTTGTTACCCTCAATCGTCTCTTTAAGATTGAAGGTTATGGGTTATGGATTATGGTCTTTCCTATTGTATCTGCTTAAGGATTGATCCATTTTTTGGCCATAAACTCACAGGTATTTAATTTCTCTGCACACTACTGGGTATACTGTGTCCGTGGAACTTACATAACATTTTGGGGTCAAAACATCAAGCCATTCATGAAATCATTTACTATCAGTTTATAAAGATTGATGTTTTGGCTCTGGTCCACCCCGTTAAAAGTTTTAGTATCCTCTAGCAATCGATCATTTTGCTCAATTAATTCATTCATTTTCAAATGGTCCGCTTGTCCATTAAGTGGGTCGCGGGTGTATGTTGCTCAAGTGGACCCTCCACAGCTCTCGATCGTCCGCCATCGACTCTAAATCATCAAGGGCAATCCCCATACGGGTAGAGGAGAGATTATGGACTTGGTCTAACCATCTCATCCTAGGTCTACCTAGAGGACGCCTGCCTGATGCCTCATGACCATAGGTAAGAGTTGGAACAAACACCGAATTAAAGACTGACAACTTAGCTTTGACACCAAGTTCAGTCCTCCTAATAACAGAATGACCAAGCTGTTTCAAAATTGACCCAGCGCGCTGAAGTTCAGTCTGAGAGGACTCAAGGATGACCAAGTCATCAGCGAAGAGCAAATGACTTATCCTCAGATCTCACAATTCGAAACATTCTTCGCCAAGACTGCGCTGTAACATCCAGTCCATATAAGTAATGAAAAGGAGAGGAGACAAGACGCACCCCTGGCGAAGTCCAACGCCCACGGTGAAAGGTATTGATTTAATGGTGTTCAATTAATTGTACAAAAAATTGTACCCCTCTGCAGAATGCTCGTATGTAACCAATATCAGTCGGTGTCGAAATCGACCAATATTATGTTAAACGGGCTGTTACAGAAGTCAAATTATTAGCGGCTGATGAGGAAGCATTGATGTAGAAGACTTTCACTTTCATAACACTGAAAACGGAACGCAACATACCTTCCTCGTTATAGCGACAATACCCAATTCCCATTTGAAATTTGCTCTGTAGACATTGTTTTGGAACGGAAGACATAATTTGCTCATATTAGCAGTCGATTTACAAAATTTTTCACGCACAGAAAAACCCTCTACCTACAGCCTTCAGCTTACGACATTTACTTTTTTAACCTTCGCGGTTATCGTCAAAGCCCCTCGATTACATTCTTAACGCTTGAACTCTAATGGCTGTCATTCTGCGACATAACAAATCATCGCCCCATCAATCTCCATTACCTTGAAGTAGTTTGCTGGATAAGTTTAAGCTATAACAATCCACTGTGCCATCCACTTCTTCAAGACTGGTGCTTTTGCTTTTGGCTTGCACCGCATCAGTGGCGCAGGTAGCCCACATCTGGTTATAAAATATTTTCAGCATGCGTTTCCCCAACTCAATCAAATTTGTTTTATAATGGCGAATAAATGCCGCGCTGCCCACACATTGACAATAGTCGTAGATGCCATCCACCAAGAGGACGTATCAAGCTTCGGAATGGTGTCACCACTGTTGATCACATTACAGTGAGCGCCTCTGTGGGTCAAGATGAGGGTTTCTTTTCACACTGCTCCCATGGTCTTATTTTATGCGAAGACTGCTAATGGGCACTGCGTGTGTGTCTTGTACCAATTAGCATTTTCCATGTCAGGTATCCACCATACTGCCACCTGGAATAGGTAGCAAAACACATTCCGTCTACGAAGTGAAAAATCACTCAAGTAGAAAATTATTTCAACGTAAATTGGCTTCGCGCTCAGATTTTGGGATGCGATATAACCGCTGACAGTTTAGGTGACCACCCGTCTACCCATCAGTATCTGGGTGATTAGATTTTCGATTTACGCCCAAGCGGCCGGCAGCCCGCTGGAGTAGAAGTCGGTGCCACTAGAGATTAAATAGGAGTGGTTGGCTGGCTGGCGGCGGCGGTGGTGGTGGCTGCCCCATGATTTTCGATTGATAAGACTGACTTGGCGCGCGAGCAATGAGACTTGCGCTAATTTGCCAACGAGCTGGAGCTGATAATTTTCCCGTCCACTTGTATATGGTCTGGTTATGGTTTTTTTTAATTGAGCTGTGGAGAGCTAATTAGTTTCAGCAGGGTTTGCGTTGCATTGCGGAGCGACAGCGTGTGTGAAAGACGCTGATAACTAGTTTATTTTGGTGTTTCTTATTTATTGGGAAAAGATAACGGTGGGAGTAGCCAGAGGTGTGATACTGACTATCCCTGATGTCAGATTGGGTAAATGTTTGATATACAGTCGGTGATAAGCGTCCAGATGTGAGGTCTTGGAAAATGGTGGAAATTAGTTTAGTGAAATGTTGGGGATATATTTGAGGCTATATATGAATGGACTTGGTAGGTTTTGGGTGTAGTATGTTGAAGCGTTCACAGTAGGTAATGCCTCCAGTTAAGGATCCCATACACGTCACAAACGCAAACGTCTTTTTGCTCAAAAATGCTTTTGACGTGCCCTACTTTAACAGTTGGAATCAACATAACTTTTTCATCGTTTCAATGAGTGGAATTTCTTTTCAGTTAATCCTTAACAAATTTTATGAGGTTTCAATAACAAAACAAAAAACAGTTGAAACAACTTGTGCAAACAACACAAGCCGTGCCATACAGTTACGAGAACTGTTTGCGTAAATGTGTTTGCTACTACGAGTTTGTATCGTGTATGAGGGCTTTTAGGAATATTAAGAACCAAACTTCCTTTAAATTGTGAACTAACCTATTAATTTTTTTCCTCTTTTCAGGTGAGTGGATCTTAAATTTATTACAACAAAATGTAAGTCAACTGATTTAATTTGTGCCCTACAACCAGTGATGGGACTTCTACCACTTTTTGCACAACCCAAAATTCTACCACCCGCAAATCCAAATCTACCACTTTTTCAGATGGGAAAAAAATGGAACAATAACGCATATAATAACAAATACCTATGCACTATAGGACTTATTTTCCATCATCCACACAATAGAAACTGAATGGTTGAATAATTTTAGATTTTTGTGCACTGGAAAATTTGTACTGGTACTGGAACTTTGGAAAAAAATCGGTGATGCTTTGTGAGGTGACGTTTATAGAGCTCAAGAAAATTTGTTCTGAATGTTTGCAAAAAATTATCTATCCTATTTTGGATAATGATAGCATGATAGACGCATTTATGGTACGTTTTAAAAATCTACCACTTTCTACCACTTTTTGGTTTCCCAATATACCACCTTTTGCCTACCCTCAAGTCCCAACATGCTACAACTCATTAGGAGGGTAGAGGACTTCAATTTGTCGTATCTACAAGACTTAAAAAAAAAAAATTTTTTGAGGGTAAATACCATGGATCATATAATCTGCCCTATCGAGGTATCCGTCGGAACGGAAAATTCTCCGATTTCATACGAATACGACTCGGAGGATTTTTGTTTCGAGGTATTATTCCGAACAGCTTTTCGGAACTTCTTTTCGACAAATATGCAAGGCACACTGGCATTTCAGTGCGATCAAGTGCGTTTTTACCGATATTTTTGACAGCTTCGTACGAATTTTCTTCCGATATGCTCCGACAGGAATTGGTTGCGGAATTTGTTTACTACGATTTGCAGTGAAGTATTGATACATCGAATGTAATTTCAGTCTCCGACGGAGTATGCGTAGCGGAAAAAATTCCGTTCCGATCGGATACCTCGATAGGGCTGAATATGTGTGTCATTTATTCCTAGAGGATGTCTCATATGTATAAAATCTATCATATCATCTGACTATAATAAGCCGCATCATCAGACACACTCCCCCAAACACACGATAAGGAAGACTGTCTTTGATAGAAGCGTTGGCAACAAACTCATGCATCGTGGCAATTCCCAATGAAAAGTGTTCTCTGGGCCATTCTGAAATCTAGTTTTTGACGAACTTGTCATGTCCGTGGAGCTTTTCTAGCCTACAAGACCCGACAAGTTTTATTCGCTTCGAGGAAGTATATTCTCAAATACTTTCCAATATTCTAGAATTCGCTCTCCCTAACCTTATGGACCCACAACTGTGGTTTTAGCGTATACACCCGAAGAAAATCCAAATATCGAATTGCCATTCGGTGTCTACTTCCGAAGCGGAATGACACTTCATTTGAGAGTTCGTCAAAGGTGCCATCTATCTGAGCCTATAAAAAAAGCATCCATGAAGAGAGCCAGAACGTACTTTCGAACGTGTTAGAAAATCTCTTGTGTTTTTAGTTCCGTGTTAAATAGCCATCGGTCGATGAGGCCTTCCACCTAACCTAAAGCGGTGCCTTAAGTTTGGCCGTCGTGACACACGCATACATCATATTGCTATAAGGATTGCATATGGCTGTCTAAAATACTGATCTTGCAGTGCAAAGCGTGGTTTCACTTAGGCTTGCACCTAAGGTTTGACTAATTTGTGTTGGAATTTTGTGCTTAGTGATGGTCTGTCAGAGGCAATAGGCAGGGGGCAGACTGTTAAGGTCACCCTTCATCCGAAGACTAAGCCGCAACCAGGAGGTGGAAACTTATATAAGATTGGACTGCCTTAGCCACCATCAAAACATCTTAACGAGGTAAGACCAACCAACCCAAACTCGCAAGTAGCAATAGAGTTCCCGCACTGTAATGTCCGGCACATAATTTGTTCTGGCCGCTTAACACCCCCTCCCCCTCTTGTGGTATCACATTGGACCAAATAAGTATGGTCTAAGTGTGTCACCTTTAACACGGCCACCTTACCTAACCTATCCTAACCTTGCAGGGTAGTATAGAGGCTATTTTATTTTATTTACCATACCATCATAGATCCCAGGGAATTTGGGACTCGTTCTTCCATTCAAATAAATGTTTGGACTAGGTCGGAGTGGATCAGAGAATGGGCAGTAGAGGTACTCTGTATTTTTGGACTAATTTGATACCCATTTTCCTCCAAAACATCCACCCATCCATCAAGTGCTCGTTGTAGGGAAGTTTTGATCCTTACTTATGATGACATTATCATGTCAGCAAAGAATAATTGATGCACTTTGAGGTCCGTCACATTTCCCTGAAGATAATCTAGAAAATAGCAAAGGACTTAAGACGCTTTCCTGGTGAACACCGACTTTAATTGGGAGCTCTTTGGTGATTTCTCCGTCATACATGTTCATGATCTTCTGCACCTAGGGTTCTGGAACTCCTCGATGACTTAGCGACACCCATATCAGATGTCTTGGTTGTCTATCGAATACTTTTTCAGTAAATCAACCAATATTTTTTTTACCATATCCGTCTTCTTAAGAAAGATACATCATATGAGCATTTTACCCCTCTAAAGTGGTTGGGAAGTTATTGCAAAAAATTCCTGTTTTTTCTGTTACTACTTCTACCTGTAGCAAGTATATGGTTTTTAAAAATTATTGAAAATTACGGGTGACAGGGGAAACATACAGTTTTTCAACTTTGTTAGATAGCTGTACCCGCCCGGCTTTGACCGTGTACAGAAATCAATCAATAATCGTTTTGCTGGAACATCAATTCGAACAAAACAAAAAAAGACTCATGCAAATCGGCTCAGCGGTTATCGAGATATATAGCGTCGAGTTTCACCCCATAGAAGCTTAAGATTATCTGCAAGTTTGAGCTCAATCGATTAGGTGGTTTTCGAGATATACGATTTTGAATGTTGTGTTTCTTGTATGAGCGGTGGCACGCCCCTTTGTCCGATTTTGACCAATCTTCACAGGAGCACTCCGCGGCCAATACTTAAGATTACCTGTTCGTTTGAGCTCAATAGATTTGGTGGTTTTCGAGATATGCGATTTCGAATGTTTTTTTTTGTATGTGCGGTGCCACGCCCCTTCGTCCAATTTTTAATTTGTTTGGCCTATCGCCCGACCACCGTAATTACCCACATTTAAAAAAAATCAACTAAATTGGTTGAAATTACGGGCGACATAGGGAAACATACAGTTTTTTCCACTTTGTTTTATATATATAGAGATTTATATTTGTTTTCACATACATTTTTAAATAAAATTTAAAATCAAATTAACCTGAAACACGACGTTCAATAAATAAATTATTTTCTATTCTTTACTAAAAAATTCTTTACTGTTAAAAATAAGCGCACAATTTTGCCCCTCTTAAAGGGGTTCGTTAAAAAAATCCTTGAACGCTATTTCTACAAATTTATATAAAAAAATATGTTTTCATTCAAAGCTTGCTTTTTTCCGCATTAAATATGAGAATTCTCGCACATGGTATACAAATTTAATTTTACAAATTCACAATAGTGACGTTTTCTGTATAAAATAATCTATTGTGACCTACAGTTAGGAGTGCGAGGAAGTTATTCTCACGGTTTTATAAAATTGAATTCAATGCGCGGTAGGTATTAATAATCATTTTTAGTATACCCAGGCTAATTTTAACGAAGTCACAATGGCGACAATTTCCATATAAAATTATCTATTGTGACCGTCAAAGGTCACAGTTGAAGATTAAAAATGATTATTGGTAAGTGCCTATGAGTTTAGGTCACAATTTAAATTGCGTTCATAAACATTGCATACGCATTTAACGAGGAACTTTATCTACAGATGCCTTTCCCCTTAGACACACCCACCTTTACATTTCAGAATCTCAAAATAAGCAAAATTGTTAACCATTAGCTTGTTTGACGTTTTCCCACCAAATTTGGATGCAAAAACTTACCTCAAATAAAATCAATTCACTTGTCAGCATTCTGCGCTCATCCAATTTAGATGTACATTCTGTTTGACGTGTGAGATCTCTCGTTACACGATAAGCATCATCACACGAAACGATTAATGGTGACACATTTAAAGCAAGCGCCATATTTAGATGCACGCTCGTAAATAATTAAAAAATACATAAATGTGACCATAATGGGGCTGCTGAATTATTATTTTTAATTATTGCCATATTGAGAGTTCGTCGAGAACCATTTTCGCTGTCATGGTCAATGCCAATTGTGGCAGTTGTGCAATAGAAAACTAAAATCAAGATTGCATTCTTCAACAGCAGCAACTTACCTCTTCTTCCACGAAGACCACCCGCAGACAATTGTTCCATTCAATGCAGAAGTCATAACTGCCTCTCATAAACGATCCGTATCTGATATAATTTTAGTGCCCTACAGATGGGGCCATGGGGCGTGCACACACCCAAATCCTTTGCGAATCGTAATACTACTCCTAAAGACGGCCAACAGAGTTGAATCAACAACAAAACACCCATAAACATAATTCGACTCTGGACTGGACTTGAATCGGGTAAAATTCTAAGAAACCACCGTGAGCTATAAAAAGTGTTCCGAGGTCACCCTCCCGAAAAATAAACAACAACAAACAAGCACAAGATGCAAATGAAACAAAACTGAGCAGAATCAGGATGGCAAAGCAATGGCAGTCCTCTGGCGAAAAAAGAATATTATAATCCAAAGCGATTCCTTTTTGTTTGCCCCCTTTTGCAACTGACTTCCTAATGGTGGAGTGCAAGGAAAAAAAAAATGCTCAAGAAAAGTACCCATACAGATTGTTTTATGTATGTATGAGAACGCCAAGGGCTGCTGGTGTGGTTGTTCCGCACTTAATGGTTAAAAGGCAGACTTGTATATTTTTCGCAAAGAAAGAAAGCAAGACGAAAGAAAACAACAAAGTCGACTCTTTTGCTATGGATTTAGTTTAGAGCAGAAGCCGTTTTCAATTCTGATGCTTCCAGTTCGGTCTTCCAGTCAATTTTTATTTTTCTCCTGATAGATATTGTTGTCTTCGTAAAAGAAGCATAAATTCAGTCGCAGTCTGCTGCAAATTCAGTTCAAAATAAAAATATTAAGTGACAAGACGTACAAAATTAATGTGCAATGTTTAACCAAAGTCTGTTTTTCCTAATAACTAAAATTTAAGGGTATTGCATCGATATCTCAAGTCTTCTCAATTTCCTTAACGACCGCACTAGGCACTCTATAATATTAATAAATCATAACCTATTCAATGGGCGTTAATTATAAAAAAAAATGGAAAATACCGAATTCACAATACATAGCTAAATTTTCCATATAAAATGTTGTAGGTCACAATAGAATGATTCTATATGAAAAATGTCGCCATTTCATAGAATTTAAACACTATCCGCGGTACTAATAATCATTTTTAGTGTCCAGGCTAACTTTTACTAAGCGAAAATTTCCGTATAAAATTATCCATTGTGACCGTCAATATATTTAAGTTTTAAGAACTCACAATCGCTAAACTTTCAATATAAAATGTTGTAGGTCACAATAGATGATTCTATATGAAAAAATGTCGCCATTGTGAGTTTATAAAATGTAAACACAGTGGGCCTTACCAATAATCATATTTAATCTTCAACTTAATTATTTTGACGATCACAATAGATAATTTTATATGGGCATTTTCGCCATTGTGAGCTCGTAAAAGTTAGCCTGGATACTAAAAATGATTTTTAGTACCGCGGAATAAAATTTGTCGCGATTTAAGATAAGGTTTAATATTTGTTACATTCTATCCGCGGTATAGCTACCTAATATTTGTGTCCAGGCTAAATTTTACGAACTCACAATAGTCACAAAAGTTTAAAAATCACTTACGGTAAGGCTGATATCCTTCAAGTGACAAACTTTTTGAATTTTTGCAAAACTTTAATTTATTGATTAACTTTTCTATTCAAACTTCAAAGTTTGGAATGTCAATAATACCATCATGGGGCTTATAGTTCCCTTTAAGGTCTGTAATTTGTCTCGTAATACATTTACATTTCAGATAACCCCATGGAAAGAAGTCTGAAACTATTATGGGTGGAGGGAATAAACCGCCAAAAACTTGTTCCTATTTTTTGAGACTATTCGAGTTGGGAAATTTTTAGAAAATTAGTTTAATGTATATCTGACACATTTGGTTATTGAAAACAAGGACACAGGGACGGACGTAAACATAAATAGGGCCCACCATTTTAGTCAAGATCCCCAACTCACTATAAATTCGATACACAAAGTCAGATATGTTTGAAACAAGCACTGCAGTAGAGATATGTCTTTGGGCCTTGCTAATAATCATTTTTTTCCTTCACCATTTTTTAGATCACAATAGGTAGGTAATTTTGTATGGAAATGTTCGTAAAATTTAGTCTGGACACTAAAAATGATACTATTAGTACCGCGCTCTATATCTACATCCAATGCACAACAACAAAGTGTTTTTTAACTTCAATGGTTCCAGCAATGATTCCATAATTTGGCTAAATTTCATTGAAATGTTATGGCAGGAATGTCATCCAAAAACGGCTTGCCTAGTGCGCTATGAAATAATGACTCATCATTCTTTTTTGTAGCCCCGGAGCTTCTCCAGCGGGTAGATATTATGGGCGATTTCAGGCTTGACTACATGCATAGTCGGCACTATTAGCCATAGTGACCCGTGATTAAGATTCGTCAGACTAGCGAAGTTTACACGCGTTCTAAAAATGAGGTTCTTTGTTGTAGCTCTGTTGTATAAGCAATTCGGTAAATCCGTCCATACATTATGTACCTTTGATTTAAAGTGCATAAAGATTGTTCCCTTCACGTACGCTAACGATTCCACCATCAATTCAGATGTACCTCTGTTAAAAGTGTTTGATAGGAGCAGTCACAAAGAGACGGAAAGTCCTTGGTAGCTCTTTCTCCGATGCGAAGTGTATAAAAAACTAAATTCAGCACGTTTATTCAATCTGAAAATCGGCTTAGACAGTAGCATCTAGAATTTCTGAACACATATTTTTAACATACAGTCGGACTTCTCTATAACGAAGCCGCTGGGACCGGTAATATGGTTGGCTTTAGAGGAGTCTTCGCTATAGGGGAGTTCTTTATAGAGGAGTACGACTGTATATGAAATTTTTGTAATGAAAAATAATAGAAATGCTTTCTTAAAATTGTCTGCAAGATCGTCTATTGGACTGGGACGAAGGCCGCATGTTCGTTGTTGAAGGGTTAACAGATGCCTTTATGCGGCTTACATTGTCTTGAGAATATGCAAACACCAGTCTCCTTTGTTTTTTTTTACTGGGAGACTGGGCCACCTTTGAGCACTTTTTGCCATGAGGTCTTATAAAATTCTATGTGTTTAAATGATTGGCTTTAAAGTATTCTCACTTTGAGAAATGCAAATAACTTTGATTTGGACTAACAACTACTTAACTTTAGTATAGGTGCATAATTTATTTTTATTTAAAAACGATGTAGGTCCTTATGTGCAAAAGTACCCCCATGCGGGGCAGTTTTGAACTAGGATGGGGCACTTTTGAACGGCAGTATTTTTAATTGCTTTGGGCAGCTAATAAGCTGCTATTGGTGGTGGTACCTTAACTTTTATTTCAATACCACTTATATACCACTTAATCAAACGTGCCCCGACTGTTTTGTTCAAATCTGCCCCAATAGGTCAAGCGGCAGAAAAATAAAATATTATATTTTTCATATTTGTCTAAAAACGTACCGTTTCAAATTAAGTTGTGCCTTAAAGATATATCTTAAACACAAAAAAAAAAGGCGCACCATAAAACGTTTACATTCTTACAAATAGAAAAATTAAAATATGCAATTTAACCATAAAAACCTCCCCAAGCGGCTACTTCCAGGCGACGACTGAAAGGATATCCAAAAGTCGTTGACGACTAAAGAACTCGGTATTAGCAATTTTAAATTTTGGTTCATACTTTGAAGTATTTTTTAAATGTTGTCTTATTATCAATGTTCAAATATATCTCATGTTCAAAGGTGCCCCAGTCTCCCCTACACCATATTTTAGGTTTGCCAAAATCTGCCAAACAAACTACACATGTTTAGGCGGGAGACTTCTTACATTAAAGGTACAGCGATTATATTACAATTGAGGAGTGGTCCCAAAATCGGACACTCTTCTTCGAAGTTTAAAAAAGTTAGCTACATATTTGTCGCCTAACCTTCAGTTTGTCTTCTATTCTCTCTTTTTAAACTGAACTATGGATGGGTTAACTAGGTGGTTCGAATGCTAAAGGGATTCCCGGTTCAACCCCTAAATAAACTCAAATAGCACCTTAACGTTTCTTTGTCCACTGTCCAACCTCTCGCAAACGTCTGACAAACATCCGAGAGTATAAATGTTTACAGAAGGCTTTATAATTCACTCGATCGGATGCGGCTGTAAACAGTGCATTATGTCGCTTCCATTTGTCCTATATTTGTCCTATACTGTCAAAAACCGAAAAACGAGCGGTTAAGAGAAGGTAGAGTCCTTGACGTTCTATTAAAACAAAACGTGTTAATCGCTGAGTGGGAAAGCGATGAGTAACAGCGATTTTCGCTAGTTGGGATTCACCCTGCCAATTTCTATTGGGAAATTTTGTCGAATTTCAGTCTATGAATTAATTTTTCAGACAATAACAATAACAATAACTCGTAGACCCACTTAGCTTTGGTAGGGATGATTATATTTTGAACTAAGCCACTAATTCATCATCAGACTCCATTTTAAGTGATTGCTGTTGAAAAGTTTTTGAATTCTGACAGCCAATTCTCCATATAATTCATTTGTGAAGACATTTCTGTTTTCTCCTGTCAGGAAATGAACCTTGCATTTCGATTTGTCAATTGACCAAGTGACTATACCACTTGCGTCAACTGAGCGATAAGTACAAGTCCGCCAACTGGTGATTTTTGGTTGTAGAAATTTAGATTCTGATCGTTTCTAATTGTTGCTCCTCGACTAGGAACAAATCTGCATCGTTTGAGTGATAAACCGACACACTACCACTACACCATGGACCCCTTTTTTTTTACTCGCCCCGGAGCGATATGATGACCGTCGACCTAAAATATGTATTGAAGTGTCAGAATTAGCGTCCTAATGTAGCTGATGAACGTATTCAGCAGAAAATTTCCTTAATTCTTCAGTACACCATGGAGCCCTACTATTGGTCATCGTCCAAAATTGTCATTTCGCTAATGGGTCCACATCTTAATTGATACAATCAAATCCGAAATAAATGTGAGATAGAGATTTCGTTTAGAATTTGAATAGCCGGTTTTACCGTTGTATTTGGTTTAACAAGCCAGTTGAAGAAATTCAATTCAAATTCAGTGTCATGCCGAAATTTGAGTAGCCACAAAAACTCCTTTTATTAACGATCATTGAAACCATCTAATTGAAGTTTATTGACTGTCGTTTATTGGCAATTAATCACAGAGTGATTTGCTCCCAATATGATCTTGTTAGGAATGTTTTTCGTCCATGACCCAAAATCAGTTTCAGTCCAACATTCTTCACATTGGCCTGCAGATAAAATTCTCCTCATTCTCAACACCGATCAATGTTGTTTTTTTTTTTCCAGTTTTTGTATTATTAAATTATCCAATCTTAATTGGTGATTATTTTGTAGATAATATTCAACATACAACACATCATCAATCTTGAATGACTTCACCTTCCATACCTCTCTAAGTCACAATCAATTTTTTATTTTTATTTTTGTCGAATCAAACTAATATAATAATAAATGCATTTATTTTAAAATCTGCAGAGAGACAGAAAAAAAAAATAGTAGCTAAAAATACACGAGCGCGAATTTAAGGTTGGAGGTCAACAATCTTGTGAATCAAAACAGCACTCAAAATATATTAGCCAACTTACTATTCACTATTTTGGTTATTTATTCGCGTTGATCGAACAGTGATCTCATCGATGTTGTTTAACATTGAAACTGGAATCGATGGCGATTTTTTTTTCTTCGTCTGTTTATTTCGCGATGGATCAAACAAAAACACAGAATAACACCCGAACCCGAAAGAGACAGTCTCGTCTTACAAGGCTATACAGTCGGTCTATGATGGATTAGGATAATATTTGTTAATGGGGTGTGGTGAATCGTTTAGACGGAATCATCATCATTGTAATGTTAAAGGTAAATGTATCCAGTGCTCTGTCGAAGGTCAGGTCGTGGGAAGTGTTTTCAATGTTACATAAACTCGGAATTCCTATTTGTTTTACGAGTTTCTTCTTTAGACTTTTCTCAGTTGTCGTTTCCATCCATATCCATCACTTTTCAAGAACCTCTTCAAATATCCTTTTGACTGTGTATAGCAGGTATACCCACTTCATAGATACTCGATTGTTTTTCTTCCCAAAAACCAGGAGCTATACTCTTTGAATAAATTTTCTTTGAAAAGCTTAAGATAGTTATTCCTAGAAATTAATTTTCATATCAAAATTTGTATCTCGCAATCATGCACTCGATATCTATAGTCTATCTGGGGCCAATTAGTGGACCTAAACAAATATTTTCCCATCGATTTTCCACGTTTAGTGCATATATGCCCTAAAACAGAACCCGATTGGTTTTTTTTTCTCGAGATGGGTGCAACGTGGGTCAAGTAGCTTATTGATGCGAGCTGAACAAAGAGTAAACATACTCGACACTATGTTGAACTGGACCCGTTGTGAAGTTTTTTTTTCTGGTTTATTTATTTGGGTTGGATTTCTTTTGGAACGTGTATTCTATTTGAGAGGAAACTATACCATTTCTGTTTATTTAGGTGAAAATCGTAATTTACTGAATAGAAGAATTGGAACCGTATATATTGTTTTTATGAAGTACAACTCTTTTGCATAGATTCATATTCAAAATGGAGAACTCCATGTATATCTTACTTCGTTGCGAGGTCATAATGATGACTGAAACAGTCAACTCGATTGGTTAAAATTGTTTGAATTTAACATCTCCTGGTGGCGGTTTGTCTTCGGGTAAGGACGGAGGGTGACCGTAGCAGTCTACCCCTGTCTATTGCTTCTTACAGTTCATCACTGAGGAGGAAGACTGGTGGATGTTAGGTGGGTGAATCAATCGGTTATTCTGCTTGACCAAAAAGTCAGTCGAGGATTTACTGAAAAAGGATGAAGGGGAATCGTAGCAGTATTGTCCACGAGACAAGCACTGGTGCTAAACAAACGAGCTTGATTGAATCAAACCTTCCTATTGCTTGGTACCGAAAAAAGGATTATAGTTTGTCCTTCAGGGAGAGCAAAGACGAAGGATGACCGAAATAGTCTAACCCCCCCGCTTGTAACTTCTGACAGTCTGCTTGTAAGGAGTGTGGATGGTACAAATCTACTCTACAACTTGACGTCGAAAATGTTTGACAATTTGTCTTCGTGAAAAAAGGGATTGGTACCTGTAGTATCGGCACTGTTCGACGCCAATACTTGACTATATAAAATGTAAAACAATGAAAATAAAGTCGAACTATATAAAATAAAAATACGGAAAATAAAAGTCAATTGATAGTAAACTATAGAGAAATCGGTTCTTTAATATTGGGTCTCTACAGTACCTATTTTGTTTCAATAGGTAATTGCGTGTTGATGTTTCAGTGAAGCCAGTTGGACATTGTAAAGGTGCTAGTACACGGTATGTAGCACGCCACATATATGTATATGTGGCTCTGACGTAATTTTGACGTCAGCGTATGAAGCCAATGGCTACATAAGGTACACATACGTATGAGGCACGATATGAGGCCCTCGTGACACATACGCATTGTGTGGCTTTTCGACATTCCGTGTACTACCCTTGCACATACGATTTGTGCCAATACGCTACATAATGTCGAGTGGTTACCTGCAAGACTGCACACAGGGCAATAAAACTGCGGATAGCATCATCATAAACGAATAACCAACAGCCAACCGATATGTGCGCCCTTATGTAGCTACCGCGCTACATACGAACAACTAAATGTGTGCCTTATGTGTACTCTATCTGGTGACGTCAGAGTGACATATATATGTGGCGCGCTACATACCGTGTACTAGCACCTTAATGCCCAAAACACATGTGCAGAAATTCTGAATGCTTCACTGCATGCAGTACTGCAGATGAAACACATGTGCAGAATTCAATTTGCAGCGGTTGCTGTCAATGAGGGGAAAAATATGTGAGTGAAACAAAGACGACAAATAATTCCCGTCTCTCTTTTCCTCGTATGCATCAGTAGCTGAATTTAAAAATTCGATGCTGCCAAGTCTACTTAATTTAATTCACTGCGTTGCTATGCAGTGGATTTAGAAATAGAGACATGTTGCAGTGCTGCGGTGGCTGCAGAATTTACATTTGTTTCACCACATAAGAACATGTGTATTCTAATCCTGCTGCGCAGTGAATTCTGCACGTGTGTTTTGGGCATAACAAACTTGCTGATGCAGCGAATATGGGTTCGAGACATCTACCATCTACCTATATGTATTGTTATTGATTTTTAAAGCTTCTTCGTGAAGGACAAATTTTTACTGATTCCAATGGAGCGTGCAGACCATCGCTATAATGTCAGTTAGGTAGAGGCCGCTGCCTTGGCTGGCTAGTTCGTCCGCCATGCCATGCAGTTGCCCAGGATATCATTGTGTCCTGGAACCCAGCACAGGGTAACTGAACATCTATCCGCAATCTGGTTAAGAGATTCCCGGCATTGTTTTATCAACTTTGATCAGGTTGTTGGTGTGGTGTAACTACATACTCTGTTTTTCTAGTTATGCTTCTGTAATTTTTCCCTTCGCCACGTCCCATTACACCTTAATAAAGGCAAGTCCTTAGTGCAGAGACAATAGTCAAGTCGGTTACTATTACATTTTAGGGATTTTTTTTGTATAGCGTTTCTTCAAGCTTCTCGCAGTTTCTGTTATAGCAGCTATCTCTAGCTATTTCTACTTGAAAGTCGTTGAATCTGAATGATGCTGGTAGGTCCAGAGTTTACTCGCAGATCTACCGATGTTCATCTTAGAACCGTCGCGTCAGTATAGAGAGCAATCTCATCCCCTACGTATATACAATTCCTAAGAGGATTTTCCTTCGCCGCGTTCCATTGTGTCTCAAAGAATGCGTGTCTTTAAGGGATGTAAGACCGTAATCCAGACTCTCCACATCTATTTGTGGTTTTGAGCGCTTTTTTGCTACTGAATTGTCCACTTGTCCGTCCAGGCAGTGAGTACCTACCTTCATTGACGCGGTGCATACCCTCCTTTGGCTTTTTGTAAGATTTGAAGGATGATATTTTTTTTCTCCATACAACCCATATATCCAGATGTCTTTCAGATTTGTAGGCCTACTCTACTCATCTTCTGGCGGTTGGAGTTAGAGATAGCCCGTCTGCTTGCGGCAAGATTTCCATTTTCGATGTGTTTATCTCAAGTCCACGGCCTGCAAGCTGACACGCAGTTACTGAATAGCGAGTGCATAGCTGTCATTCGCCGAAGACTAAGGGGAATTTACCTATTACCAGATTTACATTATTGTCCGTATATGCGTTCACAACGAAGCCTTCCTATTCGAGTTTTTTTTTATCAGTCCGTCCACTATACAGCTAGGGAGCCAAATGAGCGGTAGTAGGGCATATCTTGTGAAGTTCCCCTACTAACCTTCCATTCAATATTTACGTCCCTTAGATGTGACTTGATCCGGCGTGTACCTTGCAACTGTCGAATCCAGTCGCTATACTGTCGAGACGGCTATTTAGATGAGCTCTATGCAAGCTGCACAAAATTGCCTTAACTTCGATGTTATTGAGAGCCTCTCAATGTCTAGGAACGCACTCCTATATACCTTATGCTGCAAGCATCCTTCTACTACCGAAACTACGCTATGGAATGTCGTGTCGACAGATCTCCACTTCATGTACCTACCGCGTTCTCTGATTTTGTTATCGCCGATTATTTTCCTAATTTTCTTCTCGTCGATAAGTTCGCCAAATGCATCTAACTCCATTCCCTGCCTCGTGTCTAGTGATCCAGTAGACACATCTATGCATCCTGGAAAGTGAGTTTCTGTCACTATTTCTAGAGTCTCCTTGTGTGACTCAGTTCAGCTGCTATTGACGTTTCTTAGCGAAGACTTTGGCGTCGGTGCTTTTGACATGACTTTCCTTGAGCCTTGACGGTTCAGTAGTAGATTCAATTGATTCGCAAACATTTTTTTCAAATGATCAAATGTTTTTCAAGATTCTTTGCGAATCTGTTAAATTTTTTGACGATTTTAAGGCTCTCCCTGGTGGGTTCTCCACTACATAAGTCTGTCTTTGGCGAGATTCCACTTAGACCTAGACCTTGGGCACGTTATGAGCTCAGCGATCTTAAGATCTCCTCCAAGTTTCTTTCAGCGTGTCTCACTTTTCCGTCAGGATTTTTCAAATGTCCTGGGGAGCATACCGGTTAGAGATTCGACTGCATCGTCGACTGCTTTGTGAGATCTTTTGCAGGGTAGATATTCCTTAAACTCGTTGTCCCAGTTTGCTTTTCTTGGATTTCGGAACTGTTTCCTAACCCGTGGATCAAGCTTCAAGTCGTTGAGTATCCAACAGCGATCTGATAGCAAAACTCTCCAACTGGGGGTTCTGAGAAACAAAATTTACACCTCGAACTTCCTTCCCGCTCACTGTTATAAAAGTGGTATCATTCGGC
The DNA here is from genome assembly GCA_955612985.1 of Cheilosia scutellata. Lineage (NCBI taxonomy): Eukaryota > Metazoa > Arthropoda > Insecta > Diptera > Syrphidae > Cheilosia > Cheilosia scutellata. Next base: position 72,094,946 of record OY015311.1, on the reverse strand, counting down.
CATTTACAGATGAGGAGATGATGATCAAGAACTAGAACATTATCTCATCATGCCTAAGTCGGGCTTAATCCATGGCTGATGGCAGTCTCCACTTGTGCACGCCATGTTTGCTAACTATCGACTGGGTGAGTCTGCGTCACCTTATAAGCAAGGTCTTCCTCTAAGAGTTTGATCGTTCATTCTGTCATTTACCATACTCCCTTATTGGGGTGGGTTCATTGTAAAAATTGCAAATTTTACTACTGTATCGTACGTACTTGCTCCATTACAACCCATGTCCCGTACAGAAATGTATCAGTCAGATCTTTCTTTCATGGGGACATGTGATAGCATACACAGTATTCAACTGAAAAAAGGGCAACCAAAATGGAACACTAACGCCCAGTTTCACAGTGAATCTGAACTTGAGTTTAAATGTTAAGTTACAGTACTTATAGCTTTTATACGACTTTTCCAAAATCGTTCCTTTACTTTTCTCTCAAAGAACACCTAAAACAACGTCAAATATTTGTGTTTTTGACAATCGGCAGCTTTCAAATTGAATAGACACTCTGTGTCAAGTGATTTGAGGTTAAAACGAAACTGTGAAACAGGGGGTTATAAAAATGTAACAATTAATTCAAAAATGCGGCAGTGTTGACTGAAAACTTGTTCAATTGTTGGCGTGTGTCAAAAAATAGATTTCTAATCCTTCAAATGGTGGTATCTCATATCAAAACACCTCCCCGGGGGTTATGCAAGAACGATTTTCATTCTTCAGATCATTGTTTTCAAAAGTAAAAGTCAACTCTTCATCTCAGTTCGAATATATTTTCACTTTTCATTCTTCAAAAAGTACTCAACCACTTGAGGAGACATACAATTCGACAAGCTAACTGAGGAACCACACACAAAAAAAAACCCAAATATAAACACAACATTCTCGTGTGCATGTATATAACGTACAACAATTTTTTATGAACTTTTCTTGTTATTCCAAGGGGGGGAAATTCAATGGTCCTCAACACTTAACAAAACCAACAAGCACAACAACTTGTAGCTCTAGCGCAGGGTACTCTACTCGTCTTGGTGGTATAGGCTAAAAAATGCTGCTGGCGGAGATGGTGGTAAATCTGTCAGCGAATATGTTCTACAATTGCGCACCTCCAAAATAGGTGACAGCATGTTTATGTAATTTGAATTCACAAATTTTGTAAACATTCGATTGAGAAAAGAGAGGCGCGTTACGAAATATCGAGTAACCCAATTTGAGTGAGATAATCCAAGGAAGGAATGTTACTGACCTTTAAGTTGTTCGGGGGGTTTGGCCCACTTAAATTGTTATACACAAATAATGTTTACATCTTAAGGTATTTTTGGAGATTTTTTTTTTAAGTGGGTAAATTAGAATACTTGAATGAAGTTAATTGAACGATCGATACAAGTATGTATATCAAGGACGAGTTCTCATACTCAAATGTGAGACTGTTTACAAAGAAGTGCATCATAAATTTAGGTTTGTAAAATTAAAATTTAGTGCCTCACGATTTAAATAAATCGATCGACCTTCCATTCCAGTTTAAAAATTTCGTTAGGTGTATCTTTTCCCACGCCTTGGCGTTCTGTTACAAAATTCCACACGTTTCTGCTGCCCATTAACAATGCGCGACAAACTGCAGTTTATCTCTGTCCTGGACAATAGACCAAACCAGGAGAAAAAAAAAAATGCAACAAAGAAGATTCTTAGAAACGACATCGGTCTGGTTTGGAGGAGAAAAATAAAATATCATCACACTTGTCACCGTGCGGATTTTTTTTAACGAAGCGACGCTTCAGACCTTTATTCACATCACACAGGTCACGCACATACGTACAATAAAGATACGAATCGATTTGAACGTGATTTACTGATCCCTATTGGGATTCGACACGATCAGCCGCCCTCGCAACGCGTAATGGGTGTGGCGACGATATGGTGATTGCGCGTGGGAAGGCGCATAAGCGCATACTTAAAAATTTCTGCCGAAATTTACTGATTTTCGGACATGATTGGATGATGACAGGTGCGATCGACACTTGTTGATGGTTTGTTTATTTAGACATCTCTGTCACTGTCATACCTCTCGCGCAACAACAAGAGTGTGCTTTGCATTGCATACCGATTTTTAATGAGTGGAGAAAACACAAATATTTTTCTACACTGTGGTGACAACTGACAAACACCACACCTCTTCGAAGAAGTGACGTTGACCAACCTAATTCCTCATCCTCTGTGCCTTACCTACCACTCACCCTCAGGAGTCGTTACTCGCATTGAATTTTCTAGCGTGCTTTATGTGCAGCACCAATACACTGCATGCCGTGCCTTTGCTGCTGTTGCTGCTGTGTACCGGTAATTTACGACCACGCGCACGGCTGCGTTATAAATCTGTCAAAATTATTAGTACCACTGGACGAACTACCACTTCTACCAACATATCGGTCTGGAATAGAATTTCAAAAATTCCAACGTGGTGGTGAACATTTCAATTTGGGTCCTTCAACACGGAGCGGACCCATTAAATTAGGATTAATGGTGGTCCGCAAACAGTGGCACGTCAGCTCTCAGCTCAAGAGACTGAATGAGATAGAGACCAGCCCAAGCGCTATTAAAATGACAAAAGCCTTCGTCGCGTTGCCGTTGTGTGTAATGGCTTGGAAACTAAACAGTTTTTGCCAAAAAAAAAAAAACAACGAAAATATTTACCACGAAATGCGGCGAATGGCTTTACAATAAAAGCTGAGGGGTTATGTGCGGTTTTGCGCAAGAATTCCAAATGATCCGGTGCAGTGATTTAGGATTTTTAATTGAGAAAATGATTTTAGTCCATCGCTGAACGGAGCTCAAGTGAGGCTTGGTTTATTATACTGGCTGCTTGTCAACGTTAATTGAAGTGGCTGCAGGGTTGGAATTTTTGTGTATTTGTTAACAATTCGGTGGTTTTGCGAATTAACACTGTTACACGAGGGTGGAGCAAAGCAGCCACCAGCCGGATGTATTGGATTGAAATTAACCTGAAGTGGTAGGTTTGGGCTTTCGCAAGAGATGTCGAGTGGGTTATTTATTACTGCCTTGGAGTTTGGCAGTATTTATTTACCGAAATGCTTGTCCGAGGAGGTTTTAGCAGGCGGCCGGCGGGTTGACATTACAAAGAGACCGCCAACGCAACGCCAGCTGGTGCTTATCATACGTATGGTTAGGTTGAAAATCTGTTGGCTAATTTAGATAGTGTTAGAAGTTTATTTATAAATTTCCAAGGGATGTTCATGTTCAATGAGGGTGGGGCAAGTTTATGTTGTCATAGACAATTTTGCGATTTGAAGCTGTTGATTTGTAGACTTTTAATAGGAGTTCTTCGTTACTGCAGGTAGGTATAGTATGTGGTAAAGTTTAGTCAGCAAGGGGCTAGGCCTGCTTGAAAATAGTTTTTTTTTTGGTCGGAAGTTGCTACTATCCGATGGAGCACTCAGACACAACTACTGGTCCATATTGTACTGCCAAACAGACACCTTACTTTACTGTACTTAGTTTTCCGGTCTTTCGAAGAAAGATGAGAAGGAGCTTCAGTGACGAAGAGCTTAGATGTTCGGCACTTACCACGTCAGCCCCAATGCGAGTAAAGGCAGGACAACTACAGGGAAAGTGTTCCGCTGTATCGTCGTCCTCTCCACAAGCATGACAGATGGTGGTGTCGCTCAAGCCCAATACATTTAAGTGTTTTGTAAAAGCTTGCTGGCCCGAAAGGACGCCCACAAACAGTCTGCAGTCGATTCTCCTTAGAGACAGAAGGAAAGACGCGGACCTTTTGTACAGATGTCCGGACGCAGTCGTTTGGTCTGTCTACAGCACAGTCACGCAACCGACAATCGTGTTCAGGAGAATCCCAAGTATCAATGGATGACCTAACCACAGATGCAGGCTGACCCAACGCAGGTTCAGGCCTAGCAAGATCATCAGCGATCTCATTTCCCTGGATACCAGTGTAACCTGGGACCCAAACAAGTTTCACTATGTTTAGCCTTCCGACCAAGTTCAGCGAGAAAGCTTGAGTTCGAGCACTAACTTGGCCGAGGTAAGACGGTTGAGCAGCGCTTTTAGTGCAGCTTGGCTATCACTGCAAATGCAAATGCTTCTAGCCCTCCACCTGTTTGTCACAATATAGCGCTTAGCCATAAGAATAGCGAAAATCTCCGCTTGGAAGACAGGCGCATGGTTACCTAAGGGGTAGTGTAGTCTAACTCGCTTTCCGCACGAAGACTCCAGAAACAGACCCCTGTCCGGTTTTAGAGTCATCCGTGAATAACCGATGACATTCTTTCCCTGGCTCATAGTCTGGCCGAAGCCATTCCGTTGCCTGAGGAAAGTTGACGTGATAGTTTTGTCGCAGTGTATATACATCATAAGACAGGGGTCAAAGGATAAATTCTCGCACAAGTTCTTCAAAATTCCAATGCGCGTGGTACCAAAAGCCACCTCTCTTTAACCGAGTGATGGCTTTCAGCGTACAGCCCATGATAAAAATATCGAGGGCGGGAGGTTCATCATATAGCGCCTAGAGCAGAGCCCGGAGTGCTAGGGAAGGCCCCTGTGCCAGCTTGGAAATGGATAATCAGCTTGTCTGGTTAGTGTCAGCCAAGGGCCACATTTAAATATCAGATGTACGTTGTGATTCGTTACGGTGAAATCGTGAACCATTAGTTTGAGGTGGGAATAAACCCTAAATCAAGGCCGGACTAAGGTGTCATACGGCCCGTGCTGACGGTAAACCTGGCTAGGGGCCATAGCTACCTCCGGATAAGCCAACCTTGTCTGTCTATTGCGGATCTCTCCACAGACCGACATCCTTTCTCCGCTACTCGTGGGTCCAAACATGAATAAAAAACTAACAAAATAATTCAGAGTTGGAAGTACTGCCTCTGAGCTCGCTTCCAGTACTAGTGCTACTGCTTTACCTAAAGGCAGCTAAGAACTTGGTCACCAAACCTGATCTTGGCGTCGCCGATAGTCGTGGAGAGTGCTGTGCGAAAAGATCAGCGAGGCTGCATGTCGTACTGCTTCGAACTCGCGGCAAGCAAGCCTCTCCACTAGGCGTTATAGAGAACGACGTACCGCCTCCAGACTTCTGAAGCGCTGTAAGGACGTTCCCCTAGACCAGCTCTCTGAAAAGAGAAAAAACGAAAGTTGTCGTTGATTCCTCCTCCTGACACATCAAAAAAAGACACCACGTCCAAACGATGTAGGTCGATACAGGAGTGGGAGTCCTCCGTTGACCCAAAAAGAGTGAAGGTTAACAGCAGCAGTTCCTCCCTCCCTCCCAAGTACAATAAGTCATACAGCGATGTGCTCTAGGCACACCTAACCTATAGTCCTTGCTGTAATAGACAGAAGTGACATTGATGAAAGGCATCACTCCTGATAAGTGGAGGTAAGTGGAAGTTAAGCTGGCAACAAACTTCCTACGTGTCTTGGAAGAACATCTCTTAACGAGATGGCGGAACAATTCAATATTCACCTTATATGGGTGCCGGGCCACAGGGAATTGCCGACGAACTCGCTAGGCATGGCACAACTTTGTCGATTCTACCGGAAAAAAGGAGAACCTCTATATGCCTCTCGCTACGTGTAAACTTCTAATTAAACAAAATGCGATAAGGGCTACAAATCGAAGGTGGTCAAACTGCACCACGTGCTCCATCACGAAACAGATCTGGCCCATGCTGGATCTCAAGCGCTTATAACACTTTTGTAACACTAAAAAGATTCAATATAAGCACACTAGTAGGTGTCATCACGGGACACTGCATTACAACGATTTCTGTAGAAGCTGCATGGACGAGGTGAAGGAAGAGACTATTCTTCACCTCCTATGCACGTGCCCAGTCCTCTCAGCTCGTAGGGAACTATGTCTCGGAAAATACTTCTTTGACAATTTGGCGAACTCGCAAATGCAAGCATGAGTTGCCTCCAACGCTTCATTCTCATCTCCTGCTGGTTCAAAGGGTAGTTGTGAGATCATTAGATCCTGTGATACACAATGGGCCTCCTCCGGCCTAAGTGAGACTGCTCCACCTTAACCTAACCTAACCTTAGACAGCGAGGCTTCTCTGATAGACAGATAAGGAATTAGATCGTAGCCTACTGCGTTAGAAATGTGCGAGCTGTCAAAAGCTTTGCAAAAAAATAGATCTTCAGGCAATTTTCTATTACATATATAGACCTTTATCTACCTTCAAGAATTACCTAGTCCAGCCGAGGAATATTGTGTACTTTGTTAACATCAACATCAGTCGAATAGGTAGGTTAGATTTGAAGGCTTTTGTAAAAAAAATTGTCGTTCATTCAACTTCTTTGAGCTCCCTCAAAGGCCAACTTATGATTCATCACTCTCATCCACTCAACACAACCTTCAAGTGTCGCAATCGCGTTCGTTATCGGTTTAATATCTTAAAATCGGCTCATTTTCGCTCCATCTACAAATTCATTTCCATAACCACTACCTCTCTGGTTGGCAATACAAATTGTTAACCATTCAATCCGAATCGAAGAACAACAGACATTACGCCAGATTTTGCCAGTTGGTTGTCGCCCATGTTCGAACAAATCTTATCGTTGTCTAAGATCGCACCACAAATGACTCGAACAGAGACACAAAAAAAAAAAAAACAGCCGTCGTTAGTTAGTTAGTCTGGGATAGATGGCAACAACGGCTATACAGTGACGGTTGTAATAGTTTTTAGCTCGACCCCAAATCACGATTTAAATTTGGTTTTTTTTTTTTGGCTCTTTGTATGTGCTCCAAAGAAGCTTATGGCACGTGATGTGTACTCTAATTTAGTTAAAAGCTAAAGCAGCAACAGTGCCAGACAGACAGAAGGCGTCTTTTATAAACTGAACAAGTTCGTTATGTTTGTCGATGATGACAATTTTGAAATCAAAATTTATTGTCTGCGTAGTTGTAGGTTGACAAGTCATGCGGTTGTACCTGATGCCCATGTCAAAAGAAGAAGCTCACGATAATGGCAGTCAAAACGCACATCAATTAAAAAACATTGAATTCGTGCATACGTTTTCTGGGAGACGTCGTCTGTCGCGCCGGTGATTATGGATATTGGTTCTTAGTATTCGGTGGACGGAGAACATAATGACAGTCGTGTATCCAAAATATATCCCAATTCGATGTGGAGTGCATGAGAAGTGAATTAACTATAAATGGCACGCGTTTTCACGTCACACACCATATAAAAAAAATCGTTTTGATATAACTCCCATAAAATTGTTTAAAATTTAAAACTATAAAAAGTATGATGTTTAAGGATACCCAATTTAGATCTTATGACAAGCCGCAGAATAGTGCACCAGGGAGCGTCTCATCTTAACCCATATGACTTGTATGTCATGTACTTGTGCAACGCATAAGTGGCACTGTTAACGATGATGCGGGTTAAGAGTGTCTGATATCGTAGATTGGAAGTTAGGGTCAATGAATAGAGATCAAAATTAAATGACAGACAGATAGCATTCATCTGAGTAGTTATAATTGTGAAGTAGATGGAAAAACAGTTTCAACTGCGAGGAGTTGAGAATCTCAATAAACAGCAAACTTAAACATTTAAGGTTGGACTGTCAGCTCGACGCATATATCGTCATATTTGAGATTTAGTTTCATTGTATGGCTTCGTAGGAAGTTATTACCCCTTAGAGCCCCTACCAACTTAGCCAGTGATAACCTGTCAAACTGTAGAAGTTTGATGGTCCGGCCACTGTCATATTTTGGTCAAAACTTCCGAGGTACTTCTCAGGTTGTTAGTCCTATCCACCTGGTTTTCATGCGAATCTTATTCTGCCACTTTTTCTTTAAAATTACAGAGGGGTGGCTTGATCAACTGTAGTGCTCGATCATGAACCAATGCAGACCTATTTCTTGCCAGTTCGTCAGCCCTTTCATTGCCGGCTTTGTCACTGTGTCCAAGGACCCAGCATACGACCGTGGTGTGCTACGATCAAAGAACCTTGAGCTCTTCACGGTAGCGATGAACTAACTTGGATTTTATTTCAATAGCAGAAACTGCTTTTATAGCCGCCTGGCTGTCAATGAAAAAGGGTAATATCGTTTTTCAGGTTTTGAATTACTCAAGGCGGAAGGCAAAAGGCATTCCTCCCTTGGTCCAGTAAACCTTCCTTTTTCAGCCGGGTTCTGCTTCATTTCCTGTTGGCTGCTGCGCCATGCGCCTACGGTAGAGTTCATCGTCTCTCCCTTTCCGTGAAGGAACTGACGTTACGTCTCCTAAGACTATTGAGCAGCCAACGTGCATTCCTGTGCATTTTGAGTGGATCTTCAACTTATGCAGTGTTGGACAGCTTGTTGCTTTCCACCAAGTTCGTCGCGATGACAATTGAGGCTTCGGTTCTATCCAAACATTGAGTGCCCTTTGGTTCATCTGACTTAGGTATCCCCATCAGTAACTGGGGTCCAGTTTGCCTCTCCCTGTGAAACAATCTTGTCCACTTTGTCGGTTTCTTTTTTTGCGGGGTCAGATGCAACAGACCTGTGCCCCGACCGGTTAAGGAATATCACAGGCATTGGTGGTCGCATAAGAACTCCCTCGCTCTCGATTTCAGGAAAGCCAGCCTTTCGTAGGGTGTTAGCACATGGCTCCTCAGAATTAGTCAAAAAATTACTGAAAAAAACAGAGAGTTTGACACCGTAATGTATACTTTGTTATTGCTTACAATGTTTTTGTCGATCCCTGGAGTCATTCTTCTCTTTCTATCGAAGCCGTGATTTTCTCTACGGTGTACATATAATTACTTTACTTTAAATAGGGCTTCGCTTACAGTCCTGGGTGGACCACGGCCTCAAACAATAAGCCCCTCCAGCCAGCTCGTTTCCTATCTAACTGCCTACTATTACGGTCAGCTACTCGAAGTTGGTTGAAGTCGCTCTCCATCAATAATGCACGCCAACTGAGGTCTTCCTTATCCTCCTTTTCGTTGTTCCTTATCACTGGACTGTTGTTGGTCATAGACTATAGCTAGGGAGACGCCGCCGACGAAAATCCTGGTGGTCTCTTTCGACAATCGCCTTAATATAATTACATTGTAGTAATCCAGCTTAAGCCAACATGCGATTTTATTGAAATTGCATGTATTAACCCGTTGTTTGATTTTGTTCACATTTAAAGCGTTTAACACAACTTGAGTAGATTTTCGTCTATAGTTAGACATTAGCTTAAGCCGACATAATTTGTTTAAATAGGGGACTTTCTTGTTCTTATTGAGAAAAGAAGTATGAAAAAATACAAACAATCCGAGACGCCTATTCTCTATATATTCGTAGACGCTGTTAAAACTTTCGTGACTATTTTCTCCACATTTGTCAAACCGAACATGGTCGGTGGCACTATATGCAGACGATGATTAAATTGACGATGAATCTTTACTATAGACGACTGTAATAGTTTAACTTTAAAGTCAAGATTTAAATAAAGTTAAGGGTATTAATAGTTCCACTGCAGCCTTTCATTCTCTGCGATCCCGGTCACGTTGCTGTCAGTTGTCCAGAACGAGTGCTTTGGCATTCGCGATGGCTTGGTCTTCAAAACGGAGGTTTAACCCTCTTTCGTGTCCGCCAAAAAAACATTTTGTGACCGAAATCTACATGTCGACCAAACCCAGATCTTCCATTTTGGGCAAAAAAAAGTTTGAAATCATCGAACGATAGCGAGCAATATTGACCGTAACGTTGTTGCCATCATCATCTATGAAGAAATACGGCCCAATGATACCACCGGCCCATAAACCACACCAGACGGTACATGTTTGTGGATGCATTAGCAGTTCTTGCAATGCTTCTGGTTGCTCAGCAAACCATATACAGGAATTTTGATTATTAACGTAGCCTGCTCAGTATAGGACTATTGTCATAATCCATAAAATGGACGAAGTGCTCTAAACACATTTTTTACTGAGCACGATTTTTTGGTAATAAAACTCAATAATTTGCAAACGTTGTTCAGGCCTAAGTCTAGCCATTATGAAAAAGCAATACTAACTGAGCATTTTTTACGACTCGTGTCGCTAATCGCGCGTGAACTTTCAAAAAAAATCTGGCTGAAAAACTAAACAGCAAAAAAATCACCCTTTACTTACTGCGCTACTATACAGCCAAGTACAAACCATCTATCTATTCTATTGGTGAGCGGGAAAGCTTGACAAAATCTTTTTCCTGGTGTATTAAAGACCTTGGCAATGTCATCATAGACCATGAGTTGTGAACTCCCCTCGTCACCGCACCATCTACAAAGTTCATATTCAATCAGGCGCATTTTTCTTATTTTTATTTTGAGTGACTTGATCTGAATCAGCCTGAAGGTAGGCAATCATTTGTGATAAATTGGCTTAAACTTGTATATTTTGGCTTATATTTCGACATTTTTACACCATTACCATTTGCAAATTGCATTACGCTGCAGCTGTGTCCTGATCACTTCCATACAACAATGGTTGAATATACATTATGACATATTCCCCAATGCTCTTCAGAATCTAACATCTCCCAAGTCACTTCTACTTGGGATGAATATTTGAATTTTAGAAGTGTCAAGTAGTCTGTATAGTTTTATTATTCCGGAGCTGAAGATTCGTCGCTGCTTTGCTTCATTTGAGCAGTTCTATTAGAACAACAAATTGCTCCTAAAAAAGGATAACGAGAAAGCGTTTTGGAGAGGCTTTCTAGAAAAGGCTCTTTATTTTTTAACAACGCCCTGAACCTATTCTATTAGAGCCAGACGTATTTATAGTTAGTCTTTAGCTTTACTTTACTTTGAGAATTAGTGCGGAACTGGACTCTAACCAGCATGGCTCTCTATCTGCCTCGATCCAATGCTAGCCGTTCATGCCGTTTTCTGTCTCTTTGGCGAACTTTAAATGGACTTTCCTTTGGATTTATTTAGTTCTTTCTGAAATAACTGTCATTGTACATATTTTCAGTTCGATTAGAAGACCCGATTGACTTTAGATACATATTTATTTATTTGACTCATTTCCCGCTGTGGCTCATAAAATTCAAAGCATTTGCATGACTAAACCTATAGAGTAGCAAGAATTGTTAAATGACAGTGACATACTTGCAGTTGTATTTTTGATAACAGATATGACATCATATTTGGTACGTGTTTAGAAAAACCTTAGATTTAGACCTTACTTCCTCGAAACGCAGTCAGGAAAAAATATGTTCCCATTTTAAAGACGGAAACACAAATACCCAGCACACTGCTTGACAATTGGTTCGCTAACTTTACTGTAGCCTCTGAGTTGGCCAAGTAAATATTTAATGTTTACACTCGTATACTGTGTCACCCCCATTGTGGTCACCAGCGAAGGCAATAAACTGTCTCTCGTTATCGCACTTATCTTTGGTCCTGATACGGTTGATTAAACAAAAAACTTGTATCAACTAAAAGCTAATTAGAAAGCTTCACAAATCCGATCAGTGAGAGAGATATATGTTCCGACATAACTCCCAAGAGATCTACGCCATCGATTTGTTGCAACAAAGTTGTAACCAACACGCGCCGCTTCGCGTCGCAATGACCTAATAGCTTGGAACTTTTATCTTATTTTGGACAATCGACGGTGAGTGGTGTTGGTTGGTTTTGGAACGATTTTGGTCTTGATCGCGAATACGAGTTCACCTACACACAGTGCGCCCCGTTTGGCGGACCAATTTTTAAGTGGCGTACAAGAGCACAAATTTTCGCATTTGGAGCTTAGTGCGATTGTGTTTGATTTTAAAAATGGATTTACATTGCCGATTAATAAACAAGTTGGTATAGTATGACATGGATTTCGTTTTAGAACTCGAAGCGGAAAAAGGTGGGGGAGGGAAAGATTCAGATCTATGTACGACTACTGGTAGACCTCTAAGACCGGCTAAGAGTGATTTATTTTTAGGATTTAATTTGGAGTGTGCGCCTGTCACGCGGAGATCTGATTTGATTTCCAATCCAATATATAAGCCGGAAACGCCAAATTATGCATAGTTAAGTTATATACGTTTTGATGGATTGCTTTGATGATGATGATGGAATTCGAAAGGGCAGCATGATTGTCATCTCGGCCTTAAAAGTAAAAGTTACATTTTTATGACCATTACGTTATGGGGATGATCCCCCGTTTGATGGCCTTACTTTTATTTTGCATATGGACTCATTTCATTAGCACTTCAAAGACTGGTGGTCATAAATCTATACAGCCGGAACTATTACGTTTCGTTGTTAATCGCGTGGTGGTCTATTTGCCAAACTAATTAGACCAATTTGGGTGGATGGATATGGCGGCATTGTTTCATATTTTTCTACACTTAATCGGATTACGTGAAATGAAAACATCAACTTCTTGGAGCAGCACCTCCAGCAGGCAAATTGGCTTATTACTACCTGCATTTTGTTTTGGGTGATTTTTTATTTGCTTCCGCGCATATTATCTTTGATTTTACTGCTATTCGGTTCAGCGCCCCCAACTGAACACCACGCACGCATGTTTGTGTTCAATTTGTTCCTGGAACATTATAGTATAGCAGGCAGCACATAATGAGGCTGCCCTGGGAAAAGAAAAGAAAAGAAAACATATTTTCCTTCTAATGGACGAATGAGGAGAAGGAGAAGCAGAAGGAGGAGGAGGAGCAGGAGGTGTTGTCGTAGCTTCCTATTGTGGTGCATAATAATGCACTGAATCCAGTTGGTGTGGTGGTGGTGGTGTGCCTTAGCCTCATCGTTCTGTATGGAGTGCTTCGATAATTGCCGTCGTATAAGACACCAAAGAATGCAAACACAATGTGATGGAATTTCCATTGCTTTGTGGCGCGTTGAAAGGGAAAAGCATTTTTTTTCTTTTCGTTGTTTTTCGCAATGCAATTATTATATGAACGGGTTGGATTTTTGCTGCTGATACTCGTCGTAATGCGTTATTTGCATTTAATGGAAAGCATTCAAATCGGTGGGAGAACACAACACCAACTGGAAAGAAAAGAAAATAATTCTTTTGTTGATAAACCTTTTTTTTTCGATATTAAGGGTAGTTGGGAAAGTGAGGAAAATCCATCCGCTACACTATAGGGGTGTCATCTGCTATCCCGGACATATACAAGGTGGCGCAAAAATAACCTTCCGAAGTTTTTTGGCTGTAATTTTAAAAAAAAAAATGAAAAACTTTGATTCTTCTTGTGGATTATTTTTATTTGGTCTTTTAATTTTTTTTACATCAAGTCGAGAATATGATGTCATGTAAATGGCCGCCGCCACAGTTGATTGTCATTTGAGCCCTTTTTATGGCATTTTCCCATCACTTTGGCCAAAACTTCCGGCGATAGGTCCTCACATTCTTGACGGATATTGTCTTTAAGAGCTGCAAGAGTCTGAGGCTTGTTGACATAACCCCCCAACTTCAAAAAGCCCCACAAAAAGAAGTCTGGAGCGGTCAAATCAGGCGATCTTGCTGGCCAGTGCAAATCGCCAAAACGGGAGATTAGGCGCCCGGGAAATGCATCCTTCAGCATATCGGTTGTGGCACGTGCAGTGTGTGCCGTTGCACCGTCCTGTTGGAACCACATGTTTTCCAATCCCAATTCATCAAGTTGCGGCAAAAAGAACTCGTTGATCTCGTCGACTGATACCCATTTGCGTGGCACGTCGTCTGGTCGATGTCGACGGCGCTTCCATGACATCTTCGGCTACAGCAGCAATATTCTCTGCAGAACGGCTACTCCGGGGTCTGCCACGCCTGGAAGCATCTCGTGTTGCGCCAGTCTCTTCGAGGCTAAACGTCGCAGTGTTTCACCAGTAGGCGTTGGACGGCTAGGAAATCTGCGACGAAATTCACGTTGTGCCAAAGTCACCGACCGATTATTGCTCAAATAAATAGTCACCAATATTCCGCGTTCTGGAGCAGTGTAGCGTAACATTGTTTATTAACGTGTATTTCGCATGTGTTTACTACACAAATGTCAAAACAGAACTGACATTAGGAGGATTACTTTTGCGCCACCTTGTACAACGGATGCATCTAATTTTGACATCTTGTATCTGCGATCTTATTCTTTCGGTCATTGCATTACACAAATCTCATGACTGAATTAAAGACTGAATATCGTGTCAATTTTTGACATGCTGACGTCAAATTATCGTCAGATTTTGTCTACACACAACTTATTAGGACAAAATCCGACGTCATATTGACATTGACGTCAGCATGTCCAAAATGTACACGATCTTGGACATGTGTAAAAATTTGTAGCGCGACAACTTAGCTTTGAGACCAAAGAGAACTGCCTCCTGATTGCAGAATGGCCTAGCTGTCTTAAAATGCAACTTAAGAATTTAACATTATTATTTTTTTGGTACGAAAAATTTTTCGTTTTAATTGTCTAAACATATAAAATCTGTTGTTGTTGTTTTTTTTTTCCTACTACATATTTATTTTAAATGCCACTGTCTTATTTTAATTTTAATTTAATTTAACGAACATACTTAAATTATTTTTTTACACACATTTTTTCAAAGCAGAAGACGTCTTTATTATTTTTTTGTTAACATGAGATCAATCACCTTATCTGGATCCACATTAATATCCGAATGAACAGATATCACAGCAAGTGAGATTAATCTTGGATTCTCCATAACGCTTCGGGACACTCTTTTAATCCTTTTCATAGTTGAAAAGGTTCTTTCAACACTAGCTGTTGTCACTGGAAGCGTGGCCAAAACTGTAAGGAACTAAGTCTTGTCACATACATCAAGAAATCTCAAAACTTCGGTAGAAGGATCACTCAGCTTTCACAGCTGACAACGAAATTGCATGTTAGTTGTTGCAAGCAGCATGTTAGCTTTCCCATTTCGTTCAGTCGCTCAACTGCAGCAAAACCTGGAAGAAGAGCTTGAAACGATGGTAGAACGTCTTCGTTGACCATGAATCTGTCAGTAAGATTTTTTATTAGCGAATCTATGCAAGGAATCAATGTAGACTAGAGTACTAGACACTCTAAAATAGGCTTCAGTATAGAAGAGGTTTCTGGATTGGAATGCGTTGTTTGTTTCAATGAAGTTCTTGGAGCTCTTAATTCAACTTCAAATAAGTCCACGGCAAGTTAGGATTGAAAAGCTTCTCTCAAAAAATCTGCGGCATTTTCTCTGATGTTCTTAAGAGAATTCAGGGGTGGGATTCTGTAAAAAACGAAACGAAAACCGCTTTCGTTTTCACTAAACATGTCTCTATCATATATCTGCGGCAATAGACAGAGACTGCTATTGTCGAAACGATATCGTTCGATCGTTTTCATTTTACATAATCTGGCCGCAGAACTTCTTTTGAGCGGTCGATTGCAGAAACGAAACGTTAACGTTAACGTTAAACTGAATAGTTTTTCGCATATCGCAATGAGACTTACTAGGAAATCACTTTTTTGGACCGCTGCCGAAAGTGATGATGCTTTCGAAGACATCGCCCACGTTCTGCTCGTTATTTCTTCAAGACTTATTAAGATGTATTTGAAGAGCTCTACAAAGGACATAATACTGTCATGCTTTTCAATGAATCTTGTTTCACAAAGGCGTAGAAATCGAGTTTTTCGGATCTTTGGTGCGTGTGTTTTAATGATATTTTTAAAAGTTACATTTGCATTTGAATGGTTGCTGAAGAAACTAGCTATTTCACTAACTACACCAAGGCATACCTGGATAGTCTCCTTATTTTTATAGATTTTTATTTATATTAGAAAGTTTTAGTTTTTTGTTTAGATTTTCAAGCCCCCCCTGGTCGCAACTTGTCTGAAAAATTTGCATTTCATAAAATATTGACAGGTGACATAATTGTCAGTTAAATACAATTAAAATTGATCAATTGCTCGTACGTCGTATCCTTATTGTGGGATGTACTAGATGTCCACAAATTTCAATAAAATTAGGCTGAAAAAGCAAACAGAAAAAAAATCACTATTTACAAAATTGTCTAATTTATTTATGAAATAAAAATTTGGGAATTGTCCAGATGTCAGTTTACAAATTATCACCTGTTACTTGGCGCAATTTTAAAATTTTATTAAATAAGGCAACACTTTCGTATGATTAAAGCTTATTTTATTTTACACGTAAAGGTAAATTTCCGACGACGACGAATGGGATTCCAAATCCTCGAGCACAGAGATAAATTATACTACCAAGCAGATGGTATCCTGGTGTAGTGGCGGAAAAACTCTGATAATTCGTTTGTCTTTATGGTTCGCGGCAGAGTATTTCTGTCAACTGCCGGGAATCGAACCGCTCTAGTCAATGACACTAACGACTACACCATGACCACCCTCTTACCCTGACTAGGATTAAGGATTATTTTCGTGGACAATGGTTTTAAAAAGTTCCAACTAATATTGTATACCCAAGGGCTCAGGGTCAACTCACTAAACATGGCTGGGTTGAGGAGTGACTACTTCTTCCATAGTCTGCTGTATGTGTCTTGTCCAGAGTTAAATTACGGCTCTGTTTGGAGATTCTAAAAAAAAAAAAAAACACCCTACCTCGCCGACTAAGACGTCTTCCTTCCTCAGGGTTGAAGTCGAAGAAAACTCTTCGGGCCAGAGATCTAGTGTTCTTGTCCACTTTTCTGAGCAGGTCCATGTCGCTCTACAGTTCACAGAGTACCTAGCTAAATAACCGGGACCGACAATCATTCGAAAAACGTTCAAAACGATCCCCTTGGCTAATGTCCATGCTCCTTCATATAATGGGACTGGGTGTTAAAAAGAGTTTCATTAGAATCGTAATTCTTCTCTTCATTTCTGTTGTGATCTCGTTTTCTAAGTTTATAACGTAGCCGAGGTAGATAAAGTCCCTAACTACGTCAAAGTTATAGTTGACGTTCGGTCCGATTTTCCGATGTTTTGTGCTCTTTCAGACATACGTAGGTACTTGATTTTGTCCTCGTTCATGACTGCCATTGACAGCTCTCTGAGTTCTGCCAACGATGACAATATCAAAATTGTACGTGTACCTCATGTTTTGGCTTCTGACTTTCACAAACATTTTTGAGGTATGATGTTGGAAAAGTTACATAGCAGCACTTCACCTTGTCTAAATCTTTTCTGATATTGTTTCCGACCTTAATGATACAGCGAGTACTTTCCATTGACATTCTGGACAACTTGGCGAGTTTGGCAAGGATGTCAAACCTAGACATGACTCTATATAATTCTGCCACTTGCGGCCTTAAAATCGATAAACAGATGGTGGGTATCGATCTGGACTTATTGGGTTTTCTGCAGCATCTGCTTTCGGTCGGTTTTGAACTTATCGCGGCCCTAAAATCGCACTTCCAAGGGCTTTTTGAACCACTGCTAAAAATTATAAGGGAATACAGTTTATTTGAAAATGTAACTAACAAATTTATAACTCCATTGATAAGGGGTTGAGTACACTCACCCCAAAACCAAAATCTCCAAAACCAAAATACCCGAATAGATTTCGAGTGTATTCACAATACAGCAATTTAAGTGCAGAACTAACATACATCTGCAAGCAAGTCGGGGCGCTTATGAACCGTTATAGGTTCGCCTTTCCCGGGAGAAGTATTTAAAAAAAAAATGCATTAACAGGAAATAGGTATAGGGGGCATGGTGCCCCCTGCAACCCCCTTGCTTGGGGTCACTGTTGGATTTGGAGTCGGCGAAAGGTTAGGTACATATACGGCGAAGTTTCTTTAATTATTTAGAATTAAAATTTTGGGGATTTTTGATTTGGTGGAATTTGAATTTGTAGATTTTGTGCTTGGTGATAATCAATTTGTTTTCTTCCAGTTGTATCCAATATCCGCTATTGTGAACGAGTTTTTGAATATTCATTTTGTTTAGCTCTCGATAGTTCATATTTTTAAGAACGTGTATGACCTATTCTCAGTTGATATCAGTAGGTTCTGATTAAATAAAATTCAGTTCTTCAAAGTTTGTCTTACAAAGATTTGTGCTGGTGAAAATGTTGGTCGCAAAGGAATTCAACCCCTTCCCAATTATTGTTGATGCACGTGTCCATGAGTTTCTTGCAATTTTAATCAGTTCGCATTCACTAAATCTGTCTACCCCAATTTGGATCTTCTTATTACCGTTAATGCCATTTATTTCCGCAGGCCATACCAAGTGATGCCTACCTATCAACCTTTCAAAGACCTTCCTCAGTTTCAATTCTATTAAAAAAAAAATTTCTCACACCATTTCAAGTGTTAATCTTCAAAAATCTTACTCATTGTTAAGATTCGATCGATTAGTGTCAAAATCTGTAGTATCTATAAATTTACAAGTAGACACGGCACCTATACCTTATGGAAATTAAAAGCAATTATTCCAAGTGTTGATCAACATAATTCAAAGTCAAACAACAACTGAATCCAAAAGATGTCAGTATAGATACACATTCGTATATGTATTAAAAATTGAATCAATCTGTCTCCATATATAAGTAGAAGACACGCGATCTCCGAATTTCCCAAGACACCAAGACTTATATAAACGACTGACACGGGTGTACACATTTTCGTTGGTAATTTGCACAAAATTTGTGAAATAAATTGCAATAAACATTGTAAAACCTATAATTATAAAATGGGTAGTTTGTTAATCGCTTGAAAACATCTCGAGATGGTCTCTCTGATGGAGGACAAACAATTTTTCATTCATACCATAATTACACTTAAAATCAGGAATTCCTTGCAGGCAACTTTTAAGTGTAACTGTTGAATAACATAATTGATCGCCCGAATGCAAACTGCCAATTAGTTGATGTGAGAAATGGAGTCATTCGGTGATTTTTTATTTGCACTCAACTGTCATATCATAAACTAGACATTTTTATAGCAATTAATTTCAAAAACATGACACATGACTGCGGCTTGTATACAGGTATACGAGTATAGTCAAAGAGAGGAACACCTATCCCTACCTACTTTCGTAAGATCATCATCATTATCAGTTGGAATTCACATTAGTGAACATGAATAAGCCAATCGAAAACAACTCTAAAATTTCCTTCAGCTTTCGACTTATTCACTTAAGGCGCTCTGTCTTAAGGCTGAGTGTTTTGCCATATAAATTGTTTTTATGAACACTTGTGGTATGGTTAATAGTTGGCAATCGGTTTTGCACTGTAAATTAATGCAATCTCATCTATGGACTGCAGGCGAATTGGTGGTTAAACTGTTTTATAATCGCAGCTAAACTGGTGTTGGCCAAAGAACTGTCGAAAGTTCCGGCGTTGTGCATAGGTGTATAGCTATTGCAAGGATCTTGAGTTTATGAATTATAGCTGTCGGAGTTTTTAATTGATTTATGGTGGATTTGTTGTAAGAATAATCACAGTTTATATTAGTAGTAGAACCAATAACTATGTTTGCTTTCATAGCTCATTTAACTAATGGACATAATTGCCCGGATTTTCTTTTCATTCGTTCATTGATATTCAATTGCCCCATCTTTCCATTGTAAGGGTCACTGTGGTATATGATGCTCAAGATGCTCTATGACTTTTAATCTTCCGCCACCGACTCTAAGTCGTCAGGGACAATCCCCATACGGGCAGAGGAGACATGTCGGAATTGATGTAACCTAACCATGCTGTGCCTACATAAAGACGTGCTTACACAGATGTCATGGATTCCATAGCACGTTTTCGAATGCTAGACGGGGTCATGCTTTTAAGGTGATCAAATCTCCAAAACATGGAACACTCCGTTTGGGAAAATAGCTGCTCGATATTAAATACATCACGTATTCAATGTATCAGTACAAACATTTAAATAACATTGGTGACTGGAGCAAACACCGATTTAAAGACCGACACCAAGTTCGAATATCAAAAATGGTATGCCCACGGTAGAACACAGACTAAAGAGTTCCTGTAAGAAGATCCATCGACTAACTCGATGAGAGATGATGACAGATCCCGGAGGGATTCGGTTTCCCAAATCCAGCATAGTTTCAAATTCCATTTCAAAATCATTCATTTCCTATTTTACTTTTTTGTCGTACCGATGAAATTTTATAAAATATGGACCAAATGAAAGGTGAATTTCCGTAGCTGATTTTACGCCAAGTGTTTCCCTAGGAGTTTATGCCTGATGTATTGGAGACCTGAGCAATGACATAGAAAGTGGGTTGTGTCTTCAAGAACTTCCTCATCACCGCAGCCTCTACAAAGTTCTTCTACCGTCCAGGTCATTTTCTCCATGTCCTACCGCAGATTATTGTGCGTGTGCCCCGTTATTTCTATCCTTTCTTTTCGGTCCCAGTTTCATTGAAAGCCGGCCATAGCGTTCACGTACTTACGGGCTGCTGTTTTTGATGCCAGGACCTCCGCTTGGAAGGCACCATTATGGTAAGGGAGGCTTACCGAGTTTGATATACTCAGCGATTCGGGGAAGACACCTGATCGTATATCCCAGTGTCCATTTTAGATCCGTGTGTAAATAAAGTCGTTCGAGAAAGGACTGGTACACTTCAAGATATAGTCCGTGATAGGTGTACGGCCAAAGTATTTCTGTAGGATTGTCGAATTACCCGTTTCGTTCAGTTTCCAGTTTATTGACTGGCTGATTCTAATGGCGCTAATGGCGGCTGATGATCGTATGCAGATGTGTAGCGAAGCAGATTGAGGATAACCTCAAGTCCTGCGTTGATAGTTGTCCTCATGTCAATAGTGCCGATGCACGCTACTCTTTGAACTTTTGTAATAGCCTCTAGGTAGGTGGCTTTATTGGTTGCCGGCCAACGAGACTGCCATAGGTCAATATATAGGTCCTAATAGCCGTGTACACGCAGAGTTTAATTTTGGGAAATGGTCCCCAGGTTTTTCCAAAAATGCTGCTGCAGGAATAAAAGGCTATATTATGGCTTTTTTGATTCTTTCGTTTGTGTTCTTTTTCCAATGTAGTTTTTTGTCTAGTACTTTGCGCTTTCGATAATTCTGAGGGGTGTGTCGCCAACAGAAGGTGTGGCTAACTGCGGTATTTTCATTTTATTTGTGAAAAGTACCAGTTCAGTTTTCTGGGGATTGACTTTTAGGCCGCAGTTTCTGGTCCAGGTGTCAAGGGTTTTTACAGCGCTATCAAGTTGTTCCGGGAGTTGCATTGCATATTCATAGGCTTGTTTGGAGATATAATATTTGGTAGTAGTAATAAGATTGAATATCTATAAATCAAACAGACAGGAATACTAAACCGCGTCATACGACTCTTCCGGGCGTGATCATAATTTTAAAACTAAGTTAGCTGCACACGCTCGGCTTTGGTCGTTCCCAAGAATTGTATTGCTTACATTATGTTCTTATTCTGTTAGGACAATGCACTTCAATGTTCAAAGTTTATAACTTTAGCACTCATCTTATATGGGTCGAGAAATAGAGTTTGCAACATTTTTTCCTACAAAAATCCCATTTAAAAAAAAACATCTTCAGTTTTTTCCAAGTTTTTAAATTTTTCAGACAACTTTTCCAAATTTTCTTTCCGACTTTCAGGAATATTTAATCAAAAATTTAACCAAATCGGTTCAGCAGTTTTTAAGTGATGCGATTACACATGAACAGCATTTCATTTAAATATAGGAACATAAGGTTCAAGTCTGCAACTGTTAAGCCAGTCGATCTGGTCGGCCAGTGCACATCACCAAAACTAGAGATTAGCCCTCTGAATTTCGGTTGTGGTTGTGGCTCAACAGCTAAATGCACTAAGTGACAAAGAACGGAAACTGGAACAGACACCGAAGCAGAACAGAAAAATTTTTCATTCTGTATCTGTAGTAAATTCTGTTTCTGTTTTTGCGTTTCTCGCTCTGCTACATTTACTACGCTCAGATAAAAAAAACATGGCTGCCGTCTATTCTGTCAAATGAAATTATGTCCACTAAAAACATATTTTTCGTCTAGTAGTTGAATTTGCAAACTACCTAAAGCAGCCAGTTGACAGATGCAGATAAATTCAAATAATAAAACAATATCCTTCTACAATAAATTAAGCTGTCAATTTATTGTAGGAAGCAGCAACAGAAACAAACAATATAGACTTATTTACGTTCTATCGCCAAACTGTCATTTTCTGTCGCTGAAAAAAAAAAAAATGTTTCCTAATTGAGAAATGGAGGGTGTACCCTAGCGGCGACAATTTGAACCTTAGTAGACATACAAATTTGACAAGATATATCTACGCAAAAGAAGCTAAGCGACATTAAATAATTAAATATTGTGAAAAATAAATACATTTGTTAAGTAAAAAAATAAAAACCAGTAAGACAATTATCTTCGACTATGCCGAAGCTCAAATACCCGGTACTATATTATTGTAAAATAAAAAAAATATTTTAGTATTAAAAAATTATATATTTGTATGGGAGGTATGGGTACTTTTTATTCGACCAAGCTCATTTTTTGTCAAAAATTTTTAAATATTATTAAAACAATATGTGCAAAGTTTAAACTTGCTATCTTTACTGTAGCTATTTAAATTTAATTTTTAACATAAAAAGCTATATAAATCTGATATTTTTGTATGGGAGGTAGTAGTAGTTTTCATCCGATCTTGCTCATCTTCGAACTTAGCCTCAGTTTGGTGGATAAAAGCTTACATACCAAATTTCAAGTCGATAGCTCTTAAATTACGGCCGTAATCGTGCGGACAGACGGACAGACAGACGGACATCGCTAGATCGACTAAGAAAGTGATGCTGATCAATAATATATATAGTTTGTCATACCTACAACGCCTCCTTATGGGCGTTACAAATGGAATGACAAAGTGAATATACCCTCACCACAGTGTGGTACCGGGTATAAAAATCCTAGTTTACAATAACGGAAAATAAAGAAAACGTGTTGCATAGAGCGTCTCATTGTGCTGTACCCCAAAGAAGATCGTATAGAGTATAGACAAAATGGTATAACCATATCCAAAACTTGCAAGACTTTGTAAGATGTCTTAGTTTGATATCGTGGGGTTTTGAAGTCATCGGGGATGCATCAATGACCACACCAGTTACATCACTGTTTGCTGAATCAGGTATCACTCCTATAGCATAGGCCCAACCAGCCTTGACGAGCTCTTCCCCTTCGCGAATGGAGCGTTTTATGCCGCTAAAATATACCTACTGCAGTATCTCAGATGATTATCGACAAAGTCTGAGATAAATCTCGGTTAGTTGGGTCCACCATTGGTATTTGTGTATAATGCTGCACAATCAATGGAATATGTATTAACAATAATTTAAAGAACTTTACACGAAACCAACAAAAGTTTTTCATTCAACTTTTAAACGATTTAAACATAAACAGAGGATTCTGTTTCTGTTCTTTGTCACTTGGTGCCTTAACAGCTGATGCACTGTCTGTACTTTGTAGGGAAACATCTTACAGTCTTTCACAAAAATTATTTGTAAGGACCACCAATTGATGCTCGATGGAACGTCGCGGTCGTCTGGTCGATACTCCGGGGTCCTCTGCAATATCTTCAGCCACAGCAGTGATATCCTCAGCAGAACGGCTGCTACGGAGCCGGCCAGACCTGGCAGTATCCTGTGTCGTAGGGTTTGCCCAGTTGGTGTCGGACGACCAGGAAATATGCACCAAAATTCACGATGCGGCTACACCACCGATGAATTTTTCCGCAAACAAATTTAAACAATTATTCTGCGTTCATTAGGAGTATAGCGATTCATCTCTTGTTGACGTGTATTTTGTATCTGTTTCCTTCACAAATGTCAATGTAGAATTGACATTCGCCGCCATTTGCAAAATTTATAGCATCTTCCGCATGACTTTTGCGCCACCTTGTACTTAAAATAATAACTACATTCATTATTTAACTTGTCCTTCGAATGCGGTCAAATTTCGGTCACTCGGTTTTTCTAATAACAAAAGAATACATTTTCCTAACGCATCAAGAAGGATTTCAATATTACAAATCTTCACTTTGAGTTGTATAATCGTTCTCGTAGCAGGATCAAAAATCGTGGACTGTGCATAGCCTTAAAATGTATAAACTCCTTCTGTGAATGCGAACTCCTTCTGTTCAGTTGTTTCTCCTGTCATTTGAGTCACGTTGGTTGCTCCAAGCCAAATTGCTCGTTAAACTCTGCTTTGTGGTTTCAATTTCATCAATACTGGTGCGCAATGCCCTTTTCAAGAGGGGACATGAGGGTTCATCGAAACTTCATTAGAATTCCCTATATGCATATAGCACAATAATAATCGAAACTCATTTGAAAATGCAACAACCCTGGGTCGATATGTAAACCACATCCCTGACATGTTCCAGATTTGTCTCCTCTTTCTTCAGGATATTTCCGATTCAATCATGCCTTCTGGCCCGAGGTAAAAACGAACAATAAATGTCGCAAACTTGTCGACGGCTTTCGTGTCATTCGCGCACACCGACACATCTTCCACACTTAATAAATCAATGAAAGTGCATATATTTTTGTACATATTTATACAATTTTATTGGTTTTTCATGCAAAAGACAATGGATTGCAAAAAACCATGTGCTGCTGCATGACCATGTGTAGTATGAGTACAAAAATACCGCTGCGATGACGTTTCAATTTGACAGAGTCGTTCTCAATTTCCACACCACATCGCGAATCGATTGTTTTATGTAAATTTGTGCCAGTGGCTAAAGAGATTTTTTTTCTTTATTGTTTAAGTTCCACCAGCGTTATTATGGACTCAGCGGCACCGACGTCAAATCATTTAATTGTTGGGCGTTCTCGCTGCATGCTTTATGACCAAGATAACGATTTGAATGGGTGTTTAGTTACCTCTGAGAGGTGACAGTCATTTTTAATTATTATGCAAATGAAAAGACTGCGAACAGTTGTTTTAAAAGCTCCTCTAAGTCACGGCTAAGCGCTTTGACGCAGTTTTCCGTAATCCGATACACCTGCCCTACAATTAGAGTGACCTTTGTATCTCTGTCACAATAAACTTTTCTCTTCTGGCCACTACGTCAATTCGCACTTGACAAGCATCTAACAAAGCTGCTGACAGACAAGTAGTTCATTCTGAGAAATCTCCAAACTTTGAAATTAATTCGTCAATCAAAGTGCCGCGCCGCAGCCATTTTATTTTTGTTCTTCTCGCTAGGAATACATTCTTTTTTGACATTTGGATCGGCCATTAAATTAATTAAATTTTGAAGGATTTTATGGTCTTTTTTTTAATTGCTGCATCGTTTAGGAGAAATAAGGCTTCAATTTGTCGTGTTTGTTAACACCTCTGGAAATGCGTTCCAACCAAAAAAATAAATAGAAACACAAGATGAAAGGTTAACTTTGAAACTTTTGCACATTGGTGACATTTATTCCCTACGTAGTCATATATTTACTTCTGTCAAACAGTTTTGTAATCACAGTTTTGCATAATTTGACAATCGGCTGTCAAAACATGTCACTTGTGAAAAATCAACAACCCATACAGATACATTCGCCATTTTTGGTTGCCATATCATAAACTGTCAACTACGGAGGACAATGTCACATTGTTTACGACCACGATCGTGGGCTGGCTTAAGCATCGATTTTCTGTTTTCATAATTGACTGCGAATCAGGCAATAAACCGTTTTTATGGCTTTATTTTGTGAACAACAACAGAAATTGCATTTACGAGTATCAGCGCGTGGGTATGCTCAGAATATACAAACGTCAAGTGATTATAATGGTTTCATTGTTCTCCTTTTTGAAATTACTTACATATAAGGAATTCTGTAATAAGGTGTCACAAGTATGCTATCTATATAACCAAAACGTAACGAAAATGAATTGAACAAACAATTTGGATATCATTTAGAAACAGGTCGTTGATTGACTGTCAAAGTACCAAAATTTATTACACTTTCAGCTGTCAAAGCGAAAAATAAAATCGACAAAACAACCGGCAGTCGACAGAACATACCATCACAATTTGCCCATAAATAATTCATTCGATTGACCGTAAGCACACCTGTCATATAATATGAACGCGCGGACCAAAAACTGCGAGCAAATACTCAACTCAATCGCAATTGACATTAATTGACATTTTGTAGTTTTATTTTATTCAACTTGATCCATATTAACCGAGTCACTGATCACACACAGCGTCTTAATGAAGTGTAGGTAATTGCCTCTTACGAATACGACGAGTATGTAGAGAGAGAGAGATAGACTCAGTTCGTTGGAGCACCTTTGAAGACATTGCACAAATCATTACTCACCCAGAATGGAAGTGAATGCGAAAGCGTGTCCTTGTATGGTGAGGAATTGCCGTGCATTTTGTGGGTGATTGTGGTTTAATTGAAGATTATGACATAAAATGTCGAACAATTTTTGACATATATATGCACGCTACGATATGTCCCTCTCATAACTGAGTCACGATTTTCATTAACATAACTCTTTGTTTTCCTTAGCAATTAAAATGCACTATGGAAACTAGAAGAAAAGCCCTCGCACAATCAGGCCGATTAAATGTCAACGTGAACATTGTGACAGTAGACAGTACTGGGTCGTTATTTTGATCTCGTCGTAGACAGTGCCGTTGGGAATTTGTGGCGCCAAAAATGCATTTTCGATTCGTAGTTCCGCCCCGTCGCGTCGCGGCGCTCTATTAGCACACTTTTTAGTTTTACATGGGGGAGCCTCGCCTCAGCCTAGTACAAAAATTCACTGAAACGCTCCATCAATTCAGTTGGTTTAGATTTTTGCACGTGATGGTGACGAACACAGAATAGGTAACCCAAATAGTGTTGGTATAGGCCGATGTTTTTGTTGAATTGTGACGCGCGAAAAATATTATAGTGACACCCCTGTCGTTTTTTTTATATCTAGATGGTGTTCGTTATGAGTCCGCCGATGAAAATCAGAACAAAATGTATATTTATAAACTTGGCAATTTTGCCAGAAAGATTGGAGTCAATAATTTGATGGAATGCGTAGAAATGGATATGAGGTGTTATTGTGGAAATTATAATGGCGGGACTAAAGTGCACGCTATGAGCGGTCCGAATTCTAAATCAGAACAGCTCTAATTTTGTACATTTAGACCTATCGGTAGGTAGGTAGACCTATCACTAGGTATAGATGAGTATATCGTTCTCAACGCATAAGTAGTTTGAAAGACGAGTTTAAAACAGTCAGTGATTGGACTCCAGGCATTTATTTCATTCGAGTCATTATTGTCATTTACGAAATATTATTGACATTTTTAACGCAAACATTTCATTGAGAAAATAGTTTCCTAAGTGGACATTTCTTAAATTGGTTAGGGAAGGACAATGTGAGTGATGGAGTCATCCTTTTCTTCATCTCTACAGCTTCTGCAGAAGTCATTGTAGGTATGACAGGCCGAGCCTTTTCCCGTGTCTACCTAATATGCAGTGCCCGGAGATAAAATTAACGACATTCGAGATGCTGAATCTTTTAAGTCGAAGAAGTTCCTTGGAACTCTTTGTATCCAGATCTGGCCAGTATCACAGTATCCAAGATGTTTCCATTTGAAACTTGCTCTGCTTGCTGTGTCCACGTGAATTATTTGTTTAGCGGCGGAAAGTGGTGCACACACGTTATGCAAACTTATACAGTTCCCTGGGATGTCACAGTGACAAGGAACCCAGCAGAGGACGAGGTTTTACTGTCCAGTTATCTCGTTAAGAGATACGTGGCAATTTTCCACCACTTTAGATCTTATTCCGCTGGATATTAGTTATTAGATTGCAGCTCAATGTATATGACGAATAGCTGTAATTTCGGCTTGGAAGACACTGCAGTGTTTCAAAAAGGAGAGACCTAGATTCAGTTCTTCTGAAAAGACTGCGGCGCCTACTCCCTCCAGTATCATATAACCGTCTGTGGATATTGACAGTGATTTGTGTAGAACATTTTGTGAATCCCAATGGTTCCTGTCCCTGTATTTCATGGGTGAAGCCTTTTTCGAAGTTGATTTTCGTAGACAGGTAATAGGTAGTACCTAATATGTTTGATGTGGCGTATTCTTTACTGACGATGTCTAGTGGAAGTAAGTTAAGCATGGTTTGTAGAGCGGCGTTTAGAGATGCCCTCAGTGCGCCCGTGATGCACAGGCATGCCAAGCGCTGAGTCTTTTCTAAGACCTTTAGATTGGTACTTTTCTTCAAGGACGGCCACCACACAACGATGCCAGATAGAATTATCGGTCTTATTACCGCAGTATAAAGCCAATGCATTATATAGGGTTGAAGGCCCTATCTAGAGCCGATAGCCCTTTTACAGGAGTATAGAGCCCTTAGGGATTTCCTAGCGCGTCTGGTGCACGAGTTTTTCTACAGCGCTGCTGCCAAAGCTAGCCCACACCATCCTCTTTGTAAGAATGTGCGTGGGTTCGTCGATTGGTTCGCCGATATTAAGCTTGTCTATGGCTTGAATATTCGATCGAGTCTCGATATTGTTAAAGGTCTCCTCTATATTAAGAATGACTGCCATTCTGTAGATATTCCTTGAGTAAGGCATGTTGAGAGCTTGAAAACAATTATCGGTCCTTAATGTGAAGGTCGATGATCCTCTCGAGAGTTTTAAGAAGAAAGGAGGACAGACTAATTGGTCTGAAGTAATTGGGGAGTGTGTGGGAGGTCTTTCCTACTTTAGGGATGAAAACCACTTTGACCGCAGTTCAGGGTGATGGGATGCAGCCCAGTGTTATAAAACCTATAAGAATGTGCCTGAGAATGTCTTTAACAATGTCAATGTCAATGTTAGACTTTGGAGTATGTCTAAAGCAAGCGAGTCTTTATTCCAATGATGAGACATTATTAAAACTATCGTTATAATATTTTAACAATAAATGTGTTTGTTTGTATGTGGCATTAAGGTCTTATAGCATCACGTTAAAACTACTCACCCTATTCGTATGAATCTCAGACATAATTAGGAGTATCGTGAATAAATTCCGATGGATATGTTTCTCTTGTCAGCAATGTAAATCAAATTGCTGAATGGGAAACATTCCGGCAAAAATGTACACTCTCCGCATTCGAAGTAAGGTGAACACGGGTCAGTTTCACATCTGACTTTGACAACAGTATTGCAGTTGATAATGAAATCGATACGGCAAAGTTCCTCAAATGTTTTCCAATTTTGGCGTTTTTTTTTTTTTTTGTTATAACACAGGCTGCGTCGCTGGAAGTGGTACGGTATGCGCAGCACACTCTCAATGTACTTATTCCATATACTGAGGCAATACTTTTAGTGTTTATTCCTGTCTTCATGGCGCTCGTCCAGATTGGTGCGGCGTAGATGATTATGGACGCTCCTACTCGGGAAAATAGCAGCCTTCGACTGTTTCTAGGGCATCCTGTATTGTGCATGAATCTTGAGAGAGCAGCGCTGGCTTTGGCTGCTTTGCAACTTACGCACTTAAGGTGTTCTTTGAAGGATATACTTGTATCTAGTATGACTACGAGGTATTTTATGTGGGGCTTTGATGCTATTGTGTGGCCATGATCGTTTCCGTCTTTTTTCGCATGCTTATAAGAACCTTGTGTTCTGCAAGAGTGAGGCCAGCAGAGCTCAACCAATTCCGTACGGTCCTTATTGTGGAATTGCTTATCTGTTCCACCTCTTCAAGTAGTTTTCCAAATAAACCAATAATTGTGGTCTCCTCCTGGGAGGCGTAAGGGCCTAGTATTGAGCCCTGTGGTACTCCACTCCACACCATCATCGCCTGTGGTGTAGTTTAAAACTCTGCGCCTGAAGTAGTTCCTCACGATTTGTATGAGATACGCTGGTAGATACTCGTAATTCTCTGAGTGCTTGCTGTATATGTTTCCAGTTTGCAGTGTTGAATGCATTTTTGATGTCCAGGGTATTAAGGGTCTGAGCCTAAATCGATGCTAATGCTACTTGGCACCTCATACAGTCTCTAGTGAAACGAACATTGTTGCACTCGATATTATTTTATCGCAAGCGTTTAACACAGTCTGTCAAGAAACCTCTTCCTCGAAATAATATCTACGGAAAAAAGAGTAAATTAAAAGCTGGTATTTATTCCTAGGAAAAAAGCCAGATTTTGTATAGACCAATTTCTGGCAAAAAAAAAATCTGGCGTAATTTCCGGGAGCCCTACCGCATCGATCAGCATCGCACAAATGATTCATCAATCTCATTGCTAATAGCCCTTAAAGCTGTCTGTATAAAAATAAATCCGTTCTAGAATCCAAGGCATTTCTCTATACATATCTGCGCCCAAAATGTTCAATAACTTATTCGAATTTTTCTCTTTTATTTTTTTGCAGCACGCCAACAATGTCCGCCAAGCTGCCGAGGACTACTTGGCCAGACGACAAGCACGCAACAAATCGATGACACGCTCTATGACTTCCGGATTGGCTGGTCCAATTCTAGCTATGGGCAATGTGCACTATCTACCAGCAGCAAAGAGTGGCACGTTCTTCGCTCGAGATAATGTGTCCAACTTCATTACGTGGTGCAGGTGAGTGTTTTTCATTTATTTTCAATACTTTGATGTTTTTATTAAAGAGATAGAGTTGCAATAAGACGACGCGACGCGTCGCACGTCGAAATGGGACACCATGATTTGCTTGATTGGTTGCAGTTGCAGGTCACAATCGCAACAGACTCATAGAATGGTAGATGTAGGTTTTGGGTCAATTTAGGGACGTATCAAGAATTATCTTCAATTAGTAAACATTTTATGCAACTGGGTAGAGCACGGGCATGCATGCAAATTTTACGTCTTCCTTAAGAAAAGTGAAGACAGCAATAAGATTGCAAATGTGTGACAAGTGCATTTGCATTTGCATTCGCAATTAGTATAGGCTGCTGTACATGCGAATTATATATAACGTCCGGAATGCGCTATGCCAGTGGCGTATAAATTAGCTTAAGATGCGCCACTTGTATTTCAATTATTCCTGACAACTATAGCAAGGGGCGCCTTACATTTTTGCTGTTTGAATAATGAGCGGTTTGATGGCTATTTAAGTGTAATACTCTTTTTATATGTAACAATATTTTCATGTTTGGTGATTTTGTTGCGCAGTTAAATTTAGATAAACAGCTAATAGATGGAATTGACGGCAGATCGGC
Source organism: Cheilosia scutellata (assembly GCA_955612985.1). Lineage (NCBI taxonomy): Eukaryota > Metazoa > Arthropoda > Insecta > Diptera > Syrphidae > Cheilosia > Cheilosia scutellata. Next base: position 72,063,797 of record OY015311.1, on the reverse strand, counting down.
ACTCCTATTTCCAAGAATAAAAATACAATTTATGATGCGAACTATACAACAGTGGTAACATTTCTCATTAGTAATTCAACTGAATGAATTAATTCAAATAATCATAATTCTTACAGCTTTCAATTAACAAATAAATACCTATGAAAAAAAAAAGTATTTTATTCTAATACTTTGTAATAAGCATCACCGCCGTCAATTTAACACCATTAATGAGAAACTGCCATGACAAATGAATCTTCCTTTTTTGGGCGTTTCGTGTGTGTTCCACAAAATGTGATTGGTATCTTCTTAACGATGACATGGCTTTATCTTGTAAATTATATACTACGCAATTTTTAGACGAGAAATTTGCATATTTTCGTATACTGAATAAGGCCGGACTGGTCGTGGTCGGGTCATTTAGGCTTACAATGATTAATTATTTCTTAAGCCCTTTTGTTAATGAAGGTCGCCTATTAGTCATTTCCGAAAGCCGAACCTTCTTGTCCATAGATGGGTGTCATAATTTGAAAAATAGAAATATTATTTGCTTAGGCATAGTTGCTGCAAGCATATAACAACGTCAGTTGTTTCTGTCCCAAAATAGCTTCATGATGATTTGTAGATTTAAAAAAATATAGAGCCAATGGGTTTTTGGACCATTTGCTGATACAGTCAAAATCGGTTATAACGACCTTCAAGGGACTAGCGAATTTGGTCGTTATAAGCGATAGGTAGCTGTAACCGATATCAAGGTACAGATGTAAATTAATCTGTTTTCAAGTAGAGATGCATTTTTTTCACATTTCCTATACATACATACGAGCATAATATGCGAATAGAATAAAATTAAACTTCTACGACCACTCGTCACACAGAAAAATGTCCACAAAGTAATTTTGTCAATAACATTTCAACAAACGGTGAGCTCTGTAACATATGTAGGTATCCGAAATTCTATGTACACAGATACATCGCAGCAACAGATACATAAACAGTTTACCGTTTTAGAAAAAAAAATGCTGTCGCACCAACAGCTGCGTCGATTTTAGTCGTTGTAACCAATATTTTATTTCAAAAAAAGGTAAAAATCGGTCGTTGTAAGCGATATGTCGTTATAACCGATGTCGTTGTAAGCGATTTGTTATTCAATGGGATTATAATGGAGCTCAGCCGGGACCTAAAAATTTGGTCGTTATAACCGATATGTCGTTATAACCGATGTCGTTGTAAGCGATTTTGACTGTACAACTCATAGCAATTTAAATTCTACATAAACTCGTAAGCGACCTTTTAATCGTTAAAAATACCCCATACTCATTTATGTAGAACCTAAGTTAGGTTAGGTTAGGTTGTGCAGGGTGTGAGTTAAATACAGTAAACTAGGCAGAATAGCAGAGCCATCGCCATTCCTATAGGGAATCTTTATCAATTCTCCTTAATTTCCCGGCAGATCGTAAAAATGGCTTAAATTTTGTTTGAAAAACCAACCTCCTCTAAATTGTCGAAGAAGTACCTAATGTTTCCAGCAATGCAATAGCTTGTTCGTCACACTTTTATATGACATAAGAGATTTTCATTCGTCACTTATAAGTCACACTGACTAAGTGGACGGAATTGCATGAGTACCCGAATGAAATTCCCATTCGGGGGACTTGTCTTGTTGATCGTACCAATCTCGTGTAACAAATAGGGCTCTCGTAAAGAAATTGACTTCGGTCAGTGTTCTAAATTTTTGTTGGCTAAGTTTACTTTGGGAAGCTGGCCTTGAATCAACAGTGTCAGCACTTTTGACTGTCCTGCTTTATCTCGGAGCCACGTTTGTCGCTGGGCCGCACACGGAACCACGATTGTCGCTGGGCCGCATATCAGAGCCATGCTTTACCGGTGGGCCGCTTCCCCGTAGTACGGATCCACGCTTATCGCTGGCCCGCATACGGAGCCATGCTTGTCGCTGGGCCGCATATTGGAGCCACGCCTTGCCGTTGGGGCGCATACTGTATCCTCAACGTTAGGCGGCTCTCAGATTGAAGCAACAAGCAATAAGCAACAACTGTCAATAAGAAATCCGCAATTTTATTTTAACCTATTCTCACATCAAAGCAATGGATTGCCTGAAATTTCTAGCTATCAGGTATATTTTTCAACAGTTTATAGAACGTAGTATGCGCAAATGTGTCAATAATCACAAATGTTGCTACTAGGAAGCGATATTATGTTGCTTTTCAACATGCGCTGTGTATCGCTTGCGATAATAATTGAAGCAATCAGCAACATTTTTCGTTCGAGCGATATTGAGTTGCTTTGATGTGAGTGAGACCCCTAATTTAATTGAATGTAAAATAACTGTGAGCGATAATATTGCGTGTTTCCTATTGCCAGTTGCTTATTGATTGTTGCCTCAATGTGAGAGCCGACTTAGCCTCAACTTAGGAATTTAATCATTGTTAAAATATTCATTATTTGATAAGTTGGTTACTGAAATAAAGAGTACCTCTTAACCAAATTTTAGTGTTTCTTTGGAAAAATCCCGGATCCAGCGAGCAAAACTTCGGCCTCAGAAAAAGCACGTCACAAGCTTGACATTCACAGACAAGATCAGTAATATCCTTACAACATGTAGATCCTCACAATACCTACACATTAAACCTATAATCTCCTAGCGTGCTTCTACAGAAGGCAATGCCCAAACAGTGTCTCTATATCGCAATTCGTAACTTGGATCTGCTTGGTTTTTCGGTTCCAACTCAGGCCACAAGGGCTTTGAGACTTTTTGACCATTTTTAAGGTCTGCCTGGTTTTATCGAGGATAATTATCTTGGCCACTGCCAAGTGTAAATGGGCTTATGCCCTCAATTATTTAATTTTGTGGAAGCTCTGTTTTTAGCCAGAACGTCTGTCCTTTCGTTACCCCCAATATCACAATGTCCACAGGTACCCAAGAGAATCTAACATCATTTTGCGAGCATAATTCTCTGATCATTGTGCGGCAGCTCCTGACTAGTTTAGATTTAATGTAAGGCGGCACCGCTTTCCTTTGAAATAGTTCGACAATAATTGTCGAAAGCCAACCCTAAACATCCATTGAGATATTCCGGAGATTTATAGGTCAGGTAGTAATAATCAAAACAGCAAAAGCTGTTTACAAAACATTCCAACAAACGTCAATCTTTCTAAGAGACCTAAGTCTACAGCACCAGCATCTCTCTATGGTAGTCCAATGTCACATATCCAAGGTCGATTAGAGCCATTTGCTGATGCGACTCATATAGTTCCAAATATACTCTTATATGACAGTTTATGCCTTACAAAATGTAGCCCATAAACATTTATATAGAACTTAAAATTAAATCGTTATGACTTATGAGTCGTATCAGGAAACGTCCTTTAGAAATGTTTTCTTAAAATAAAATTATGATCCATAGAGGCAACAAAAGCACCTACCACAATTTCTCACGAAGTGTGACAGAAAATTAAACAACAAGTACAAATCTTTATATAATTTGGTTGGCAACAATTTTTTTTAAACATTCAAAGCACTCTGAAAATGTCTTCTTCTGAAATCTAAATGAATATAATCGCGAACATTGTTGCATTTCATTTTGAAAATAGAACGAGACTGAATGTGATTTTTTGTATTTTTTTGAACCTCTCTCTCTCGAGCATGTCAAAAGAAAAGTTTTGAAAATTAGCAGAATTGTAGTCCGTCACCAATGGTCGGAAAACCAACTAAACATAAATCCTAAAATATATTGAACAAACTTTTTAGCAAATATAAATAATTTATTTATTTATTTATATTATATTTTTTTTTAGAAAAAGCCTTAAAATATTCGAGTGCCTATTGTTCGAAACTGACGACCTAATTATGAGGAAAAACGAAAAACATGTGATACTATGCCTTTTAGAAGTTGCTCGACGTGGAGCAAAATTTGGTAAGTATAGCCCCATATTTTCTGGCACAATTTTTGTGACATTTATTTTCTGTCAACAATAGGAATGCTCGCACCAATGTTGGTTCAAATGGAACGACAAATCGATCGAGAAATTGCCGCTGATAATAAAGCTTTGGGCATTGGCTGCGGTACACAAACTGAAACTACACAATGTGATACAAATAATATGGCGACAGAAACTGAAATGTTCGATTCAGATTCTGAAGAAGAGGAGGACGACGAAGGACCAACGCTGGTCTATGGTCCACAACCGCAAATTGTCACCAATGACTTGAAGAGTCTCGATGAAATGGTAAGTGTAGTTAAATTTTATTTATTTTTTTTAACTTGGCGGGGTTGCCAAAAGTTTTTTTTTCGTAAATTAGTTTTTATGTCTAGGCATTGGTTCTTATCAATATACTACACTCGGGATTTTGTGTACATTTTGCAGCCACCAATAACACTGTTACCTTTTCGTTCCTCTCCCATGTATCATTCTAAACGAGCTGGCTCACCTAATGAGCTACGCCCTCACGTTTCCTGTCGCTTTTTCGTTTCATCGGGTTCTGAATTGCTGTCCATCGAGCCATTAGAGATTAGAAGCTTCACTTCAAACATTTGTAGTAATTTTTTTTAGACCCCAGTTAGAGCAATACGACAATACGTAAAATTGAAACGTAAAAATGTTCTTTAGCTTTTTTAGACCACTTAAACTTAAACGTTGAACTCAATCTTGGTCTTGAAATGTTGTTTAAGGCCAAGGGTTCCCAATTTTTTTCATACTGCGACTCCCTATGGAGGTTGAAACATTTTTACGGCGCCCTTCTAAAAGCCCAGATATATGAATCGAAGCTGATCTTACTGAAGATTCACTAAAGGGTTCAATAAGGACGGGTCGACGTCGTTGAAACGCCCCAGGGCGTCGCGATGCACAGTTAGGGAACCCCTGGGTTTAAGCAATTGATATTTAAATATTCTAGAAAAAGAATTTATTAATTTTTCCCTATGAAAATCTTTTTCTGTTCAACTTCTCAATCAATTCCACAACACGTTCCACAGAATTCCTATGAAATGTTTGGGTTGAATGTTTCAGTTTTCTTCTGTTTCATGTTTTTACGGATGCATTTTTCTGATAGCTATAATCGGCCCCTATAGTCTATGAATTATTCAAATTTAAACAATTGTATTATTAACTTAAAATTATTGGATGCAAATATTTCTAACACATTCTATAAACAGAAAATGTCAAGACACAAGTGGCATTATAGGCTTTGCTATGATTTTGACGTTTCGCTAGTGATCTCTAGTGGTTAATAATACGCGGCTATGATGGGTTGAAAAATTAGGCTCATTCAATAATGTCTACTCTTCTTAAGTCGAGGAGACTTACTTGGAATAGATTTCCATTGAACGCAAAAACTGCACACATATTTAGTTTGGTCGTAACGTCATTATGATTACGTTAGCCACCAAGTTGGCAAATTTTTAACTAAAGGGTATTTTTTTAGAGGTTCGGCGCTTAAACTGGCAACACTCTTTCTACAGATTGTCAATTTGACAGTTGAAAGTTGATTTGTGGTCAGTACGTTTTGGCATTTTACGATGAATAGATTAACGCCAGAATAACGCGTGCAAATTTATTTTGAAAACCATGGTTCGGTTCCATTTTACGGTCCACATAATCGTACGTCTGAGCAAGTTATTCGGAACACGATAAATCGTTTTCGCACCACGTACACTCTAGTGGATAATACGCATCCCCAAAGAACCAGAAGCCTTTGTCGAGACGCCCTTACATCCATTAAAACTCACTGTTTGGTGTGCTTTATGGGCTGGTGGAATTATCGGCCCATATTTCTTTAAGGACGATACCGGCCTGAGTGTTACCGGATTTACAAACATGATATCTGACTTCTTCGTTCCTCAGGTTGAATGGCATGGACAAAGCTTTGGTTTCAATTAAATGGCGCAACATGCCACACGGCGTTCGAAACATTTCCTGAGAGCATAATTTCTCGTAATGGACCTGTGAACTGGCCTCCACGATCCTGTGATCTTAGACCTTTAGATTACTTTCTTTGGGGGTATGTGAAGTCACTAGTCTATGCCGATAAACCAGACGATTGGGAAGTCAACATTCGCCGTGTTTTTGCTGATATACAGCTCTAGTTGCTTTCCATATTTGAATGACATTTTCACGATGACGTTTATACTCAAATCGTGACTTTTATGAGTCGCGGGGTACAGTCAACTTTTGCGCTAAAGTCCAGAATAAAAATGTTGGTTAAAGCTAAAGCCAGTTGTTATGGAATCTCAGTATAACGTTTCGACAGTTGGCGACTGACCGCTAACCTCTGATTTAATAGGGCTTCAAATTTGACGGTATTAATTCGTATTCCACATCTTTTCTAGTAGGTATTTGAAAAGCTTACTTACGTGAGCTTCGATTCTTAGTGCCCTGCTTAAGTTGGGTACATCGAACCTACTATTTGTGGCAAAGTCAAATAATCACTTTTCAATTCCCAATGCTATTGCCACTAAATTAACGACAACAAAAAAAAAATACCATCACGTTTCATGCTCAGAGTCAGAGTCAGTGACAAATATCTTCTAACTATTTAAAAAAAAATAAAGCAGCAATATAATAGCCAACTACACCATTATTGGTGTGAACTAATCGCCCATTTATCACTTAAGACAAATCATTGTAAACTTTTTACGACTTCTCTCGTACCTGCAGTAAAACTTCTACCACTCCTTTATTAAGTTTTGATATTGTATAGCCGCCGCGCATGCGCAAATGTGCATATTAATAACGATATTTCTTTTATTTGTTGTTCGTTTTAAATTTATTCATAAAGAAAAACAAATTTCCATTTAGTCAAGCAAGTGCTTAGATAAATTTGTTGTAACAAAATTCATGTGTACTCAATAATAGATAAACAACAACAACTTCATGCCGGGTTGAGAAATTGACAAATATGTTGTTTTCTGTTTTTCTTAAATGGTCTTTGCAACACTTGCATATAGGCGACCGCTGTTAGCCAAGGTCTAATATGGCGTTTGGAATGAAATTCAAATGACAACTTGCAAGTGACCAGTAGACCTCGACAGTTAGTTCTGTCGATATCTGTCAATTTGTGTTAAAATGGATTTTTTTTTTGTTCACTGTAATTGTCAGTCATTAGGATTAAGGGGGACTTGTAGCGGTTCGACTGTTCCCAGTCGGAGGATTATTAATTGTGTTGTTTTACTTATCGGTATGTGTAACTGTCAACAGGTCAGCTGACTTTTGAATGGTTATCTTAGAAGTCTGTCTGGCTGGAATAGGTATGTAGTTCAACGAGTTTTTCTTTTTAATATTTATTACAGGCTTATCTGAAAGCTTATACTTTTTACTTGAGTGGGCACCTACTAGCTTTTATTACATAAAAATGCTTAAAAAATATACGGGGATTTGTGTTAATGTTCTGCTAAGGAAGAATATAAACAGTTTACCAAAGATTCGACAGTATGGGCGTACTTTACCGGCTTAAACTATACCTAGACTTGCCATACGTCCCGTTTTGACAGGGACAGTCCCGGTTTGAGGCTGCTGTCCCGGCCGGTTTGGCATTTGGTCCCGGTTTTTAATTTTTTCATCAAAATGTACCTATTTTGAAGTAAAAAAAATGCCAAACCGTCTGGAACTTGACCGTGCGACTAGCTCTACATAGATTGATAATAATTATGTTTTCCCTTTCGGGAACTAAAAACAAACATGTTTTTAAACAAAATGTAATTTTTCCTAACTTTACAGGCTTTAATTTGCCATTGCAAATATTTCTTAATAAAAAAAATTAAAAAGAATAAGTAAGGGAGTCAGAATCTTCTTAAACATTTCAAGCTATCAACCAACTTTCGGCTTTATCTAGGATCTGAACTCTAGGCAATAAGTATGATGCAATTAAAGACACATTCTACGATCTTTTTGAGAAGTCTTTTGACAAGTAGTCCTATGTGAAAGTAGGGCAACACGAAGTAATAATTTTAGTATGTTCGCTTAAGTACATACGATTTAAAAACTAATAAAAATCAATGAATTGGAATATATAGATATAGTTTTCTGTTTAAAAAATGCCTCGTAAGATTTGGAAGCAAAATCCTGGCTACGGCACTGACCTTAGTTTTTATTCAAATGCGAGTTTTTCCAAATTAATATCAAAGTTCTTCGAACCTAAATTTGGTCTTGGAAAAACTAATAGTGAAGCCATTCTTGTTAGCGCCATTGCCCGGCTTACTGAAGACGAAGTACGTAAAGATCTTGAGAAAACAAACTTTGTGACCGTCAACATGGACGCTTCTAATACAAACACATTTTTAAATTTAAGAACTTTTTTTGTTTTTTTTAAGGAGCGTGTCCCGGTTAATCCGTTCAAAAATATGGAAAGCCTAACTATACCTTCAATTCAAAACATGCCTATTTGTTATCCCCCGCGAAAATGTCCCCTTTACGGGGTCAAAATAGGGACTATAAGCTAGAGGTTCTAGGTTCAAACCTCAGAGAACCAAAGGCTTTTTCATTTTAGTGTCTCTCGCGTGTGTCTCTTGAGTTGTTGAAGACGGCTTAAAATTGTATGACCCTTCCGATCAACTCAAAAATAAAACTTCCACGATTGTGAGAAGCTATTGATCTAGGATCCTATATGGGCCGCACCTGTTGGAACCATGGTTCAAAGCAGTTTGAATCACACAATGGACCTTTATTCTCCTAAGCCGAATGAGGCACTTTACTCCCCGCAAGTAAAAAATTATTTCTGCGGTACTTGACAACATTTCTACTGGATGTATGAGTATAGGCATAAAACTTTCAGCTGCTGCAGAAAAAGTATTTTATTCTGTTTCGGGCCTCCTATATCCGAAGTTGTCAAGCACGGGTTAAGCACTACATTTAGAACAATAACCCAAAGCACAGTGAGGAAAGATCCGGTTCTCAGAAGTTTATCTAAAGGCCCATGCTTCTAGCTTAGAGCCCACAAGATCGGCTTCCTTCAAATATGCTAACAGTCCAACTGATAAGGGTACTGTCAATGTCGAGTTTACAGCGTTCTACGTACCGCATCATTATACAATGTTTAAGAATGCCGCTGGGGTGTACTCTTCTCTTTTATCTTTTAGAGATTTCTCTGCAGTGCGGTTTCTACACTTCTTCCCTTAGTTTAAGCGTGTTTGGCCGGGGATACATCGTTCTGATGAAGCTTGCAACGAATATAGAGATGAGGCGTATTGACATCAAGTCTTTTGTGACTTGCTTTGCCAACCTTTGGTGTAAAAATAACCTTGATTTCTCTTCATATTTTCATATTCTTGGTATATACCCTCTTGTAAGACTTAAAAAATTTAAACAAAACTCAGGCCAGTTTCCTTTGGGGCCCATAAGAAATTCCAGACTTTAAAGTTCTCTGAATCACACAATGGACCTTTATTCTCCTAAGCCGAATGAGGCACTTTACTCCCCGCAAGTAAAAAATTATTTCTGCGGTACTTGACAACATTTCTACTGGATGTATGAGTATAGGCATAAAACTTTCAGCTGCTGCAGAAAAAGTATTTTATTCTGTTTCGGGCCTCCTATATCCGAAGTTGTCAAGCACGGGTTAAGCACTACATTTAGAACAATAACCCAAAGCACAGTGAGGAAAGATCCGGTTCTCAGAAGTTTATCTAAAGGCCCATGCTTCTAGCTTAGAGCCCACAAGATCGGCTTCCTTCAAATATGCTAACAGTCCAACTGATAAGGGTACTGTCAATGTCGAGTTTACAGCGTTCTACGTACCGCATCATTATACAATGTTTAAGAATGCCGCTGGGGTGTACTCTTCTCTTTTATCTTTTAGAGATTTCTCTGCAGTGCGGTTTCTACACTTCTTCCCTTAGTTTAAGCGTGTTTGGCCGGGGATACATCGTTCTGATGAAGCTTGCAACGAATATAGAGGTGAGGCGTATTGACATCAAGTTTTTTGTGACTTGCTTTGCCAACCTTTGGTGTAAAAATAACCTTGATTTCTCTTCATATTTTCATATTCTTGGTATATACCCTCTTGTAAGACTGCCTATTCATAGCTCCTTTAGTACCGGAATAATAGTATTGACAGTTCTGTACAACATGGGAGGAAACTTTCCATCGAGATCTTAAGCCGGAGCTGGGGATTTCAAGGGAGAGAAGAGTGAGATGGCCTATTCCACTATTCTGTCCTGCAGGGGGGACTCCTTTCCGTGTTGTTATTGCGGTGTATATTTCACAGGACAGCCTGGAAAGTGTATTTTCAGCAGCAGCTTTAAAAAATTTAAACAAAACTCAGGCCAGTTTCCTTTGGGGCCCATAAGAATTCCAGACTTTAAGGTTCTCTGCTTATAATTTTTCTCAGTCTCGGGGTTTCTGTGGTACCCATGATTTCATCATAGAATTTCCGCCACGATTGGCATTTGCATTTCTGAATTTAATTCTAAAAGTTTCTCTGGCTGGTTCCCAGGTCCCATCAGTCTGCGTTTTTTTCTGGGTTTCTATATATAACTCAGGAAACTCTCAACTGCTGCCTTCAATGAATTCGATAAAACTCTGATCAGAGTAGGATTTCTCTCTAAAGACGTTATTTATCTGTCTATATAAAAATAAGTTGTATTGTGTTTGTAATTAATGTGCTCTGTAATGCGTGTACCGATTTTGATTCTGGATTTCCCATTGAAGGTGACCCATGAAAGGTGACGTCAATACCATGGTTTATAGGTATATACGGTCTTTGTAAGAGTATTGGTTCACGAGTTATAGGGGCGTGGCACCTCCCATAAAAGAAATATATTCAAAATCTTATATTTCGTAAACCACGAAACGATAGAGCTCAAATTTACAGACAATCTTTGGTATTGGCCCAAAAGTGGTCCTGTGAAGATTGGTCAAAATTAGGCAAAGGGGCGTGGCACCGCCGATTCAAAATCTTATATCACAAAAACTACTGAATCGATTGAGTTGAAATTTACATACTGTAGTATCCTGGCAACTAGTAGTATAAAATGTCAGTCAAATAAATAATAAAAATAAAATACAAATTGTGACTTGATCGGCAGAGAGCAGGCGGCATAGGACATACACATACAATCTTAGGTATTGGTCCAGGAGTGTTCCTATCAAAATTAGTCAAAGGGACGTGGCAACACCCATACAAAAAAAAAACATTCAAAATCTCATATCTCGAAAACCATCGAATCGATTGGGCTCAAAATTGCAGATAACCTGTTAATATTGATCAAAATTGGAATAAGGGGCGTGTTGTGTACCACTAGGCACCAACTGTTTATCACAGATTTAAATGAATTTGTAATTTAATTCATTTTTCTATTTTTTTTTCATTTCGCTAGTACATAAATAAAACTGTAGCAATTTTCTTTGTTACCTAAAAGCGTGAAGACTACTGGACTGTTTCTTAAGATTACGCGATGGTCTTAGGATATGACTTTCATTGCCAAGTCCTTTGTGACCGGGTTGTGGTGTAAATTAGTGCTCTTGATTTTACCCGGGTAATACCCATCTGAACAACTACCCGGGTAACCGGGTACCTGGTAAATGCGGGTATTACCCAAGTTCGCGGGTACCCGGTAGTTTCGGGTAATGGGTACCCGGTAATTCCGGGTAATGGATATCCTAAATTCAGAAGTACCTGGAATTGAATATCGAGGTGTTATGAACGTTTTTCGAGCTACATCTATGTATACATATAATAAAATTGTAGATTTTTTGTTTGTTCCACTATCACGTAAGAACTACTAACCCGATTGGTATGGATCTTTTTGGAAAAGGTAGGCCTTATCAATGGGCACCATATAGGGTTTATTTGGTTAAAATTGGACAAAGGTGCGTGGCACCGCCCATACAAAAAAAAAACATTCAAAATCTTATATCTCGAAAACCGCCGAATTGATTGTGTTGAAACTTACAGACAATCTTAGGTATTGGCCCAGGAGTATTGCTGTGAAGATTGGTCAACATTGGACAAAAGGGCTCGGCACCGCCAATACAACAAAAACATTAAATATCCATTAGTTCGACCACCACCTAATCAATTGAGTTACAATTTTTGGACAATCTTAGGTGTTGGCCTGGGAGTGTTCACTTTTCTTCGACAGTCATGGCCATGGGAGCCAAAGATTTTAAAATTTGTAACATTGATATGCATTATCCTGATAGACAAGAATACTATCTAGGCAATACGATTCCTGGAAATTTTGACTTTATACATTTTAATTTTTTTATGCAATTTTTATCCATGAGAAATTTCCTAAAAATTATGGCAACTTTTTTACGTACGATCAACAGAAGTTATAGAAAAAAGCCATATTTTGTCAGACAAAAATGGTCAAAAATGAGTTTTGTTAAAATCGTATACATAAGTATATGTGGGTATCAACTACTGTTTTCGAGAAAGAGCCAATTTTCAAAAGTACCGTTGTTGGACATTTTAGCGAGAAACATATGTCGTTTTCCATTGGGCAAAAAGAAGCGTCCGGGAGCGTCCGGAATCAAGAAAATCACTTCTGAAACCGTTCCATTGGCGCAAAAAATACTCTTCTGTTGATTCTGAGGAGAGAATTTCGCTTCTTGATTTGAAGTCAGAATCCACTCGAGAAGCACTTACACAAGTGCATTTTATGTATTTTATACAAGCCAGTTGGCAGCAGCCATACAGTAATTTTTGACGTTTCACCAATACGTGAGTGTAGTCGAGCAGAAGCAGTTTTCTTGTTCCATTGGATGTCATAATGAGTGAATCCTCGAGTGAAACCAATGGAAAACGACAATAGTATGCAGTCATTTTGAGCATGCTTACATTAACTCAACTATCAATTTTCGTTCAAATCGTTAAAACCATTTTCAAAAAAATCGAAATTCTAAAATTAATTTGTTTCGTAAAATTTGTATATGTATATGGTTTTTTGGTTATGCTTACTTACTTATCGGTCTCCCGACCCGGGCTAGCATAACCAAAAAAAAAAAACCTAGCCCAACAACTCTAAATACGAAGTTTGAAACAAATCCGATCAAGCATTTAGGCTGCAGGCCTATGGGACAGACAGACATACGGACGGACAGATTTGCGAGACCAACTTTTTTGAGTTCCCCCATTATCGTAATATTAGAATTGATTAAAATCGCGAGTTCGAAATTTTGTACAAAAAAAATACATAGGTACATGTACATAGGTATCTATCTTTCTCTTAATAGGTACGTAAGTATACGAGAAAGTTCAAAAGTTATAGAATTTACTAGCATAGCCCGTGCACACTTCATGGTGCAAAATTATGGGCAGTGCCACGCCCGGCCCCTTTGTCCAATTTAGATCAAACCATCATTACAACCATCTCGAGCCAATATCAAAGATTCTCTGAAAATTTGAGCAAAATCGGTGCAAAACTTTTCGAGTTTTTGAAGCATACACAAACCAACATAACATTTTTATATAAGTAGCTATGCATGCATATTTGTTTTAAATTTAAGTACATATGCACGCAAATTTGAACCAACATACGCAATTGCGGGACACACTTTTTTAGACTTCTGACTGCGGTATACGAAAATGCTAAAAATACGTACGAAAATGTTATTTGTAAACGTGCTTGGAGATAAAAAAAAACTATGCGGGTACCCGAAAAAACGTGGGTACCCGAAAAGGAGCGGGTACCCGAAAAAACGGGTACCCGGTGTAATCGGGTACCCGAAATTTTGGTACCCGGGAAATACCCGCAAATCTCGGGTACCCGGGTACCTGGGTAGAACCCGGGTATGCGGGTATCAAGAGCTCTAGTGTAAATGCGAATTGAGTGGAAGTGTTTCCTCAAGTTTTTGGAAGACACTGGATTTAGAGTGAGTGAAAATTGCTTTCGTCGCGTTTGATGAAAGCATGCTACTCACTCAGTCAAGATAAGGCAAATGGTCTAAGAAGAACTTAAATTTCACAGCTAGTCTATAATAACAATGCAGACGCAGAGTGCTGGAGCTGTTAACTAGCTTCAAGTAGCGTTAAATCTATAACTGGGATGCATGCGGCTCGTCGTAAGTGGTCCACGCCAAGAAAAACACAAAATACCACCAGATTTTTGCATCACCAGAAGAGCCCAATCATGTGAAATCAAAATCACCACCCCCAGCGGCCTACCTTAAAAGTTCAAACTATAGAATATCAAATAATTACTAACATTAAATTCGAAGCAAAAAAAAAAAAAAAAAAATAGGAGAATCACCGATTCGCACACCATTTCCTTCTGCCAAATTAAGTCATAGGAACTTTGAAAATTTATTGATATTTGATTCTGAACTCGGCATGACTCTAAGTGCATAATTTAAATCGATTATGGCCAACAATCATGCATCCGTTAGTGGTCGTTGAGTACCACAAATCCCAGCGGGTGGAATGAGAAATAACCACTCGCAAAAGTCGTGAGAGCTACACAGAGATCCTACCAATTTTGGGCGAGAAATCATCCAATCCAGTCGCACCAAAAACAGAAACTCGTGCACAGATTTGTTTAGATCACATATCATCTGACATCTGACATGTACGCTGAGCTCGGTAGCCGGAATTTACTCATATCTCGACGGAGTATAAGGGAATTTCACATAAAATAACCATAAATTATGCCGAATAATTGTAGCGATAAACTCTGAGTTGCTTCTCACAGTTATGCGCGCATGTCTATAATTTAGCTGCACAAGCGTATAGCGTCTCACTCTGCTTCTTTTTTTTATTGGAGTGATGTTCAGTATGCATGCAAGGATCGCGATCGAGTCGCGCTACTGACGTCTGGTTGAGAGAGAGACTGAGAAGTGCACTTCGAATGAATTCAGACAAATACTGAAATACACCGATAGCGATGAGGACTGAAAAGACGCGACTTGTGGCGAAGTATTGTTATGTAGGGTGGGAGAAAAAATTGTTTTGATATTGCCAGAGGATCACTCTCACTTTACAAATGCGAAGTAGAAGTAGTTAGTATATGCTCCATGCATACACAATAATTCAGAACAGGGTTCCCAGGTTTTAAGAAAAAAAATCCCCTTTTCTTAACACCAAAATGATTTTTTTTCCCCTTTGAAGAACAAAAAAATCCCTTTTTTGTCCCCGAAGAAAAAAACTTTGCGTAACCAGCTTTTGAACTCGGGCAGAGAATTATTTTTACTTACCCATTAAGTTGTGCCGCCGGCGGCCACCGTTGTCTACAAATTCGCGTAATATTTTAAATGTATACATAGTGCAAGAACACACTATGTGATGGGCCAGGCATGCCTTCCCATGAAAGTCGTGTCGGGCGAGATGGGTAGATTTTTAGGTTAGTTGAGAAAATCCCTTCTCTCTTTTCTACTCACTTAAAATCGACTTGTCTCGACCAAAATGACTTTCATAGGAAGGGATGTGTGGCCACATACACGGGCATAACATTCATTCAAATGAACGACTTGGCTACACTCAAAAACAACGCCTCATTGCAATGAAATAAAATTTGGCAGGTACAGAAATAATGAAATCGAAAACACAAAAATTTTATGTTAAAGCCGAAGTGGACGCCCGCTTTTTACGCCCTCACTCTACCAACGCAAATACCAAAGGAATATTAGTATCGAAAGCGCTATGGTTTCATTCCCATGAGAGAATTTTTTTTTTGAAAGTGGATTTTTGGTCCATTTTCTGTATGATCTACCTTTCTCATTTCTATACTCACTCAAAATCTACCTGTCTCTCTGTACACGACGTTCATGGTAAGGAGTGTATGGCCAGGCCATGGTAATAGTTTTATTAAATGTCAAAAGAATGAATGCATTCAGAAACCCAACAAAAAAGTGAGATGTTGCATGGGCACATTTCTTGAGCATGGTTGTTTTTTAGGTTGTTAACATTTATTCATTCTAAAAAATTATCTTACAAAGTGTTTTTGATAGGATTTTAATATTTTTCCCCTTTTTTTTCCCTTTCGTCTTAAAAAATCGGCAAAAATGGCGATTTTCCCCTCGACCTGGGAACACTGATTCAGAATACGATTGTCTGAAATTGCAGTTAAAAATGTTGAAACTATACATTGTAAAAAAGACTTCTACTCAATGGGCACGTTCATCTAACCATTTGTGCTTCAGCAAATTTCTCAACCTAGCGCAGTGTTATCCGCTGGATTGAGAACGAAAAACGAGCTGTCAAATTTAATTTGTGTTTTTTTTTAAAGGAAATTGAGTCACTCGTTGTTAAAATTTGAAAATACATTTTCGCGCGTGTCATTAATTATTAAAAGTGAAAAGAAACTAGCGAAACCAAAATGACACATTCGGCACTAGCGATGTATCCCGATATGATGTTGTTTCGTGGTAATCGGGATTTTCATTTAGTGCTTGTTTTTTCGTTTTTTTTTGCCCTGGAAACAGACATTTAAGCAACAAATACAACTAATTACTTTGGTAAAATGTTTTTTCTTTATTGCTTTCATTTATCAACACTTCACTGCAAATCGTAAACAAATTCCGCAACCAATTTCTGTCGGAGCATATCGGAAGAAAATTCGTATGAAGCTGTCAAAAATATCAGTAAAAACGCACTTCATCGCACTGAAACGCAAAACGCCAGTGTGCGTTACATATTTGTCGGAACAAAGTTCCGAAAAGCTGTTCCGACGTATACCTCGCTGCAAAAATCCTCCGATTCGTATAAAATCGGAGAATTTTCCGTTCCGACGGATACCTCGCTAGGGCCGATTGATCTCAAACGGGAGCCGTTCCTATATAGAACACATTTTACGCTAGACAGTTAATGGAATGAACGTTATTGCTATCAAATATACTTTTGTCTTCTGACCCAAAAATCGTTCTTAACGTTTAGATAACTAACGAAATTCTTTCGAAACTGAAAGTATCAAATTTATAAATTGCGTTATATCCCACCAACAACGACATACTTCGCTCGCACAAAATCCAACTATTTCACATCACAAGTAATACCATCCTCCGCAATGTTTAAACTTATCTAAAGATGGACCATTATTTTTACATGACGTTAGAGCCGCCACATTGTCAGGTCATTTGCTTACACTCTGTCTCCAGCTTGAAATGTGCAAACAAACAAGTCATTCGGTTAAAAAGGAGGAGGTGGAGGACAATCGCGATTCGCAACAACTAAACGCCACATCGTGTACAAAATGATTTGATCGTATATGGACCTTTTGACTCTTCAGAGTGGTAGCTGATGGCTGGTGCAGCTTAACTGTAGTGAAGGCTGACGACTATCAGCTACTGTTGCATTTTTTGAGTGTAACTTAAGTAGAATTTATGATTCGACTCTGCGGTATAATTTGTGATCTTTGACTTTGTATATAGTGGAATTGCAATGGATGACATGATTTCTGCAATATGGGTATGAGATTTGTTTACATACTGCCAAACAGAGTGCTGAATGCTAAGTAGGGGTTTTGTGATGTGTGCTCGTATAAGTTTCGGTCATTAGAGGAATATTTGTTGTTATGAAAATGGGATTTAACCAAAAAAAAAAAAGAAAAATTTTAAGGAAAGGCAGTGAATTGTGGTTCCCAGAAGTTGACTGAATGGATAAAGGCGTTTTGTATTTTTGCAGATTGATTTGCAGAAATATGATCATTCATTGGCAACTTTGATATTTACCAATGAAAACCTTTTTAACAATATGCTTGATTTTACTCCAAACCATACCATAGTGCAAACATGATTGTGAATAGAGCCAAATCACTCAAATAAATTCAACATGCAGGGTCGGCCCGAGCCTCATTTGCGCCCTGTAAAAGCATCATCTTTTGCGTCGCCAAAATGTTGATATTGATACGTTTGTAATTAAAACATGAAAAATATTTATAAATTTAATTTTTGTGGATAATTTTCTTGCAAAATAATTCTCTAAAATGGAAAAACAATAAAAAAATAAAAAAAAATCCATCCATCTCCAGCTGACTTGCGAAAACTGCATTTACCTCATGCTCTATGATTCAGATTCAAATCTTACACAAATCGAATCTTAAATTGTATAAATTTGAGGCACTTACGAATTGTGCTTTTTCTAAATCATTTTAATTTTTAACCTTTGGAGCAAACTCTTTTCTCAAAATCTTCCACAAAGTGAACGGATAATACACCAAACCCAAATGGGGACCAAGACCAATATCAATAGGGCTGCATTAGATGAGGTTAGGTTAGGCTGTCCTAAAAAAACAGGACATACTTAGACCAAATTTGTGGGTCCATTGTGATACCAGAAAAGGGGGGGGGGGAGGGGGAAAGTGGCCACAAAAATTATGGGGCGGACATTACCTACAGAAGGGAACTCTATTGCTACCTGCTTTTTTTTCTGTATTTCTGTATCTTCCTTCGTTAAGAGGTCACAGCGATGACTGAAACAGTCAACTCAATTGTTAGTCTTCTGGTAGGAACGGAGGGTGCGACCGTAGCAGTCTGCCCCCCGTCTATTGCCTCTGACAGTCCATCACTAAGGTGGAAGACTGGTTCATGGCAGAGATGAGTAGTTGAATCAATCCGTTCTTCTGCTTGGCTAAAAAAGTCAGTGGAGGGATTGTCTACTGGATTGTCTTCCTTTGACAACCCGTCTACGAGACAAATACTGGTGCTGAGCAGTTAGCCTCTGATAGTCCGCTTGTAAGGAGGGTGGCTGTTACAGATCGACTTATCAAGTTGAGGTTGACTGATATTTTTTGCGCGTTGATGTTTCGATAAAGCCAGTTGGACTTTGAAACGAACTTGCTGATGTGGCAAGAGCTGGATAGGAGCAACGGAGGTGAACGGTGGTTTCATCATCCTTGTCGTCTATGCGGCTCCTACAGAAATTGTTGTAAGGTACGCCCATTCAGCAGGCATGCTTGCCTATCAGACAGTGTCCAGTTAATGTTCCCAGAACGGGGCTAATTTTTTGTCTGTTAATGCAAAGGAGTTTTCTAGTTCTTCTGGCGTCTAATTTCGGCCAAATTTGTCTGGATGCTACACAGCTGGTAATACTGTTCCATCTATTGTTAGTGATTTTTAAAGCTTCCTAGAGCAGGTTAAGAGATTCCCGACATTTTTTACCAACTTTGATCTGGTTTTTGGTGTATCCAGGGCTTTTATGCCTGCCTGACTGTCTACGTAAAAGTTATAGCTTCCCATCTATATCGTACAAAGCGAGTTGTCATGTAGCTTCGCGAATAGCCATAATTTCCGCCTGAAAAACTCTACAGTGGTCATGGAGGCATAAGGCGAGGTTAAGTGCATGTGATCGGGAGAAGACTCCCACACCCGTGCCTTTCGTTGTACTTGTTAAAGTCTTCAAAAGGAATTACATATATAGTCCGTTTTGTTCGGAATTGTATTGGGTAGAATGCTCCAGGACCATTCTGGGAATTGGTCCATTTTTGAGATTCCCTAAGTCTTTTTGAAAAAAAAAAAGACCTGAATGAAGACATCCGAATGCATTTTTATTTAATGGCTCTCTTGATTTGGGGTAGCAGACATTTTTGGGGGATTTGTGGGAAATTTACGTCTATAAAAATATCGCTTGAATCTGATACAGATTTTGTTAGCGAAATGCAAACTGAAATTCTAAGTGCGCTCGAATTCTTCGAAGAAGATCGCCCCGATGATGACCGCTTCAAGAATTGCATTTTCTTGAATGTGCATTGGTAGATGATGCACAACATTTTGAATTGCCCTGTATTCAAATGCAAAAATGTTGTTTCTTACTATTGCCACTGAGGCTTAAGTAAGTCTGATCATTTATGATGTTTTGCCAAACAAGAAGATGGACTGAACTGTCAGTCCGAACATATTTTAGCAATGTGCGTTATTGTAAAAGTTGCAACTAGTTTGGTTAGGTGGTTTTTTTTAGACATAGTCAACGCACACTTGTACCAAAATTGTAGCTCCTTTGAGATGGTGTTACTGAGAAGTAAGTGAGGCTAGATGAATGAATAAACGAATCCGCCCGGGTTACACTTGTACGTTAGTTCGGACTTCTGGTTATCGGTTCATCTATATAAACTCTATAGAAGCCTAGAGCACAACAGAGGGTGACTGTCTAAACTCTAAAGTCTACTCCTTGTTTTTAGTAGTAGGTTCCACCTGTTGTTGGGGGCCTTTAAAGCCTAGCTTAGGAAGAATTGAATTTATTGTACTAAAGCGGATCCGGTTTCACACTGATTCAGTTAACTAATCTTGTTTGATTTATTGATTTAATGAATAAAAATTGTTCAGTGCTCAGGAGTGACCACTTTAGTGGTCACTGTGCTGGACTATTGAGCAAGAGTGCTCATGTTCGAGTCACGGCGAATAAGAAACCTCAACTCAACTGTTCGGAATCGGAATAAAATTGTCCCAAAAATAAAAACTCACACAACGAGTGGTTGTGCGAAGCTATGTAGGTCTACGGTCCTGTATGAACCTATTGCTCAAACTATTTTTTTTATTATAATTCAAATCATTAGGTCACCGATAAAGAAAGAACCAAAATCTGCGATCAGATTCAGATCTGAACACAATTCAAAAATTCTCGACCTGTGGCTGATTGCGCCTTGATCCCTGCAATTGGTGACATCCAGACGGCCAGCTAGATTAAAGTCTCCCTCCATTTCGATTACATGTAAACAGCAAACTAATTAACTCCTAACCATTCATATTAAGAAAACGGCGCCAATATGTCATCCAGAAGACATCTCTGCGAAGCTCCTTCATATAGCAAAAGTCTAAGATTATTATTAATGACAAATTCCGCCAGATTAATTGCTATCGCGACGCAAGCTACTTGTCTGGACAATTTAATTACCCAACCCGATGCCGGAGGAAAGAAAAAACAAAACTCCCCTTAGATACAAACATTGAAATTGATCACATAAATTCTCACAATTAATGTCAATACAGTCGTAGTGGTCGTGCGTTAGCCCCTCCAGAAGTTGAACCATTAAAAGGATTAACGCGAACAATAAATGGCGCAACTGCCAATTGATGTGCAGCCAATATCCTTCAATTAACCACACCGCTACCTGGTTCGTGGTCGGCGGAACGTCTTAATATTTCTTTATGAACGAACGATGTCGTCTTCCTGTCTGGTGATGAAGCAGGTGGATGCGGACTGCGGAGTGGATGTGTGTAAATAGCTAGCAATTAATGCGATAAAGGAAGCGGAGAATGCCTACAATTTACACGCTTTGCCAGGTGAACATCGGCGGTGATCTCCGGCGCGATCGTATTTCAGGTAATCATGTGTAATCAATCCAACGATCCGTATTTAGTGGTTAAGTTAAATCCGAAAGCGAATAGAAATGGAAATGGAAATTAATGGAGGCACAGGCACAAGTGTGGCGGGTTATTATCGGCATGGAACTAGGTATAGGCGGGGGAGATACAGATACACAGAGAACTTGTGTGGAAAGAGCCAGTTTTTCGGGGAGAAATATATATTGATGCCTTGGGGATATTAAATGATACAGAATCATTCGGTCGAATGAATATTCACAGTTAATGGCATTTTGGAGCGATTGATAGTTGGCTCTAAAAAAAGTAATTATGATGAGGTGGTTTAATTGATTAAGTTAAATTTTATTGATTTAAACTTGGACTTGTGTATATAACAGTCACTTGGGTTTTGAGGTAGTAAAATTCAAATGAGAGAGTGGAAGAGACTAAAAGTCATCAAGGTCAGTTGGTAAGAAGCACGTAAGAGCTTCTTGATGTTTTGTTTTATACAGGTAATCACCTAAAATGTATTTTATTTACTATGGCAAACCTTCTGGGCGCAGACAAATAATGTTGCTGACATGGGGCTATATCCATTTCCTAGTGACAGTTGACATAGGCCTTGTGAACTATTTTAAGTCAGTGCGGCGAAAGTATGAAACCTCTGAGCGCCATTACTATTTTTTTTAATATAGAACACAGTGCCATCCATTGTAGAAACATTACAACTGCATATTATTTCATATTATTTCGAACTTTCTATAACAGATGGCACACTCAGCACTCAAACACAATCGCACGAATCGCTCGATGACATTTGAGTGTTTTCGCTTCTCTCCACCGCGAACCAAAGGAGCTAGTACTTATGTTTGCTTCAACGAAAAATTGACGGCTAGCAGTCGATGTAAAGTATGTATGTCAATGGTTCTATATCTATATGATCCCACAACACAGAGTTCGTATCAGCAAGTCCACTGGTGATTTGATGACTCCTGTGAATCTTTCCACCACTCTGGTGAAGCTAAATTGTTTCCCCTGGATATTTCAAAAGCTTTTGACAGGCTTTGGCATCATTTGGTATTTTGTCGAAATGGGATCTACCCTTGTTTTCTTCAATCCATCCATACTACTTATAAAATGCAACGTCCGTCTGTTCGTTTCTACATAACTCGAGAACTATTCGTCCGATTTTCATGATTTTTTCTGAATTATAGATGTGTGGCCAACTTAGTCCGTAGGGTGGGTGAGAATTGCTCAGGAGTAAAGGAGTCGCGGGGAGTAAGGGGGGTCTCAAGAACCGTTAGCCGTATGAACTATAAAGTTTGTATGTTGATAGATAAGCAAACATTATTACATGACTCATTCATCGTTTTTCAAAATTCGTCCTATAAAGTTTGAAAAACTTATCAAACAAACTTTTCTATTTCGATCTTACTACGCTTAATTTGCCATTAACTCATAAATCTATGTATGTTAATTCAAGATGTGTTTTTAATAGTTAGGCAATACTTCACCGAGTATTTTGAGCTAACATTCATCTTTCTGGTCCATCCAGAGGGTGAGATAAAATAAATTGAAAATAGATCTTATTTGGTCAAGTGCAAAAAACTTGCTTTATCGATTGCAGTCGTGCTCAGGGGTAGTTTTATATTGCGTTCTAAACGACAAGCATTCAGGAGTGCATATTGTATAGGCGTATGTATGACGTAGTTGAATTTGATGTAGGGAATGGATATGCATAAAACAAACTACATATATATTTCCATACGTACATTATAAGTAATTTGTGATGCGTAGTATAAATAATCAAATCATACCTGTGACGAGTTTTCATTTACATATGTCAAATAGCTATTATGTCCATTGACTTAGGACTTCGGTACAGGTTGCGTAAGGACTAAGTTGGTGACTGGGTAGGGGTAAAGGGGTAGAGGGGTAGGGACTAACTCTGGAACTATTTGGCCGATTTTTAAAATTCTTTCAACATTGTACTGGCTACATCCTCCGTATCAATATAGGTTACTTGGGGGAGGGTGGGGGAAGGGAAAACGGGGGTATAGGGGCCATTGCTGGAGTTAGACTCCGACAGCGACATCCATGTTTTTCACATGGACTGCTATATGTTGCATGTTCGCGTGTGAGCTGCAGTTATACTTTATACGTTATACGCCCACTAAAATAATAACGTGTATAGTTTACAAAAAGGCATTGCGATAAAATATTTTGTAAGCTTAAAATAGAGCTTATAGTTTTAGAGCTTAACGAAAAGAAACCGGCGGGCAGAGCCGCGGGCATTTGCTAGTTGTGTATAAACTATACGGTCGTTCGAAGTCGATCCATCCACTATGTGGAAGATTTTCAGCTGGTGCAGAAATTAAAGGCACGAGATCATGGCCGGCTTCGGGGCTCTTTAGCAGCTTGAAGCCGATTCTTATTTTATAGAAAAATCCACAAAATTGTCATTTCTGGAATTAGGAAAATCCACAAGAGTATCCCTATTATAACCTTTAATCTACTGAGTTTTATCAATTCTTCAACTCTAATTTAGGCCATACATTTTTTTAAAACCCTGGTGCCCTTCTAAGTGTAATGGTCTGAGGTTTTCATAGTTTTATCGATAATAATTCTCTCACCAACAGCCAATGGTGGTCTTATGTCATCAATTATTTAATTTAATGGAAGC
Source organism: Cheilosia scutellata (assembly GCA_955612985.1). Taxonomy (NCBI): domain Eukaryota; kingdom Metazoa; phylum Arthropoda; class Insecta; order Diptera; family Syrphidae; genus Cheilosia; species Cheilosia scutellata. Next base: position 72,039,949 of record OY015311.1, on the reverse strand, counting down.
TCTGCTCCTTTTTTGGGCAGAAATTCTGCCCTTTCGTTTCGCTCTGAGAGCAAGAGCTGCGCATTGTGCGTCAGCTTCTGATTATTTGACGTAAGACTGCTGCGCCTTTAGCGCAGCCTGACCATCAATGTGTGTAGATTTCAATATTCCTTTTGGATATTGATCCCATTTCAAGTGTATCCGGTTAGATGTATCAAAAACTACAAAAACATTCTGTTCAACTATTCTACTCATGCTATGTGTTAGCAATTAAGAAAAGAACAGCCCCTTGAGCACTAGTAAATTATAAACAAAAAAGTACTAGACTGAAAACCCAGCACTACATTCTTATAAGAATGTAAGGATAAACATTCATCTTTCTAAGGCGATCATTTGAAGGATCATTTCTGCCACCCTGCACTGACTAAACGCATAACGGTCTAAATCAGTCCATCAGGGTTGTGAGAAATATGAATTCTTAGACCGGGAAGTAGAAAAAACGCGGTCATACTTAATGTCATCCTCACGTATATTATTCCTTATTTCAATATCGTCAATATCCAATGTCATTGGTATAACAAATTCGTTCCACAATACCCTGCAGGCTGTTTCCCATAGTAGAAAATGCTGACTCATAAAACAGCCCAACAACAAAAGGAATAAATATGTGATTTCAAAACATCTCAATCCTTTTCTATCTCAAAAGCAACACTGTGACACTGTCCTACTTCGTTTCAATACCAATCTGGCGCGCACAGTCGTGATTCCGATCACACCTCAAACCGACCAATTTTCTCACCAAAGAACTTTCTTTGTTGCACTGCGCCCTGGAAAAAAACACCGCTTTAAGCTTTGCATGATTTGCATTTGCCTGCGAGCCTGAACGCCGAACCAACGAGTACCTATACCTAATGCTTAATTAATACTCCCATAGCCAGAGTATAGATGTAGAGGTAGCCGGACACACAGTGTGGTGAAATGTTTTCTTCATTTCTCTCCTTTGTTTACATTTTAAGTAAATCGTTGACGATCGACATAATAACGCCTTTGGGTGGGAGTTTGAAAAAAAAAAACATGCTCCTCACAAAACCAGGGAAACTCATTCGGTTTTGTTTTCGATGCTGCTGCTGCAAAACTTGGAAAACGTGACTTTGGATGCTGTGTGTGCAACAAGTATCGTCGCCATGATGCGCGGTTAGTTCACGCCGCCCGCAACCCTTTAGGGTGGAATAGACAATAATACAACAATATCTACTGTTTGATCATGCGAACATTGATCCACATTTAACGTCATTGTCTGAAGTTTAATAACAATTTTATTTGGTAAATAAACAATAAGTAGGCAGTGCTCTGCCTGCTGTTGCTGATGCAGCTAATGCCTGGGAAAATTCGTGGAAAACACGATCGATAATGGCACGATTATGTTTATTTTTTTGTTTTGTTTTCTGTTTGGAAATGTATACGAACATGTTGCCAAAATGCAACAATGAAGAGTGAGAATAATAAAATCACAGTTTGCGAAATTTCGTAACTTTAATAAGTCTGTTAACTTCGCGTTTTTTGTTTTATTTTCTTTTAGAGGGAAAATTTAGCTCAATAGATGC